>CM060904.1:195055548-195680548 GCA_030737815.1 Allium fistulosum
GTCTACCAATAATTTCATGTGTGTTTACCATCTCATTACCATCTGTATCGTCTTCTCTTAATCTCATTCTTTTGATAGTATTCTCAATCCTTGGTATTTCCTTTATTCATAAGCCTCCAAGTAGCATATTCCAAAACTTATAGAAGTGCCTTTAATATCATCTTTATGTGTTACATACATATCAACAAAATATTCCTAGGCTTTTTCTAGTGTCCTCGGACTCTGAGGGGATTCCTTGTTACCTTTCCAAAAGTAGTCATCGTTATCTCCTTCATAACCTAATTCTTTTTCCCCATCTCACATAGAACTAATTCATATCTTCTCCATATTTAAAATCTTGGTTTGGTCTTTATCATTTTTCTTCAAAAATGAAAACTTCAAACTTTTTTTTTGAAATATCTAATTCCAAAAATTTTATCTTTAAATGTGTTACTTAGAAACTTTGTATTAATTTCTTTTTGGAATATTTAATCCCAAAACTCTAGTCTTTAAATGTGTTACTTAGAAACTTTTTATTTGATTTAAAAATACTTGGTGTTTTTAACTCTTTTCAAAATAATATTTTAAGATTTATTTAATTTAACTTGTTCCCTAAACTTAAAAGGGAATGTTAGCAATTCTAAGTTTAAAATCAAATCGGTTTTTCTTTCAAAGATTTTTATTTCATAAAAATTTAGGATTTTTAACTTAGTCTTTATTAAGTTCTTCTTTCAAAAATTTATTCATTTCACAAAACCATTTCCTCCAAAAACATACATACATGTTTCTAAAGTACCTTTCATAACTTCAAAATTATAAAAACTGGAGTAGATAAGAACAACTCTCATCCTATCAATTCCTTTAAATCCTACTATCCCAAACATCCAATATTGGGCAGAGTGTCAATTATCATAAAAATGGGACTTTTAAAAGATACCTAAATTAAATGCGCATAACAATGGAAAATGTATATTTTTTTGTTTAGCTTCTCTAATTAGATTACCAGCATTATTTTTAATAAAATTTACTAACACTATTTTTAATCATTACACTTTTTGTTAAACTTAAGGATCCTATATTTTGATGCATTAGAACTACTTCTCCCTCAAGTGGAATTGTTAACATTATAATTCTCTATGAATCACTTAAAAGAGGACTTGTGTTTTGTGTGAAATTACAAGGAATTATGTTTCATTTTATTTATTGAACTAGACAGTACAAAATACGGGTTTCCATATTTTGTACATCTCTTCCTTTGCATTTACATTCCTTATTATTTCAAATAAAACACCTTTATTTGTAACTTGATTGATTCATAGAAACTTATTTTGTTATCCCTTTTCATTCCAATGAATTAAAATATGTCAAACCCCAACCTAATTAAAATAAATTAAACCTCTCTTTTATTTAGTTCAAAACATCCTATTGATCAACCCTTCAGCCTTAACTGCACTAACTCCAATTATTTCTCTTAATTTACCTTCTCTTTATTACTGTAGTAAAGCCACTTACACCTCAATTTATATTCATTTCTAAATCATTTACTCTATTCCAAATTCGTAGCACTTATATTCTCTACCCATAAAGACCGTTTTATATCTTAAAAACTTTCATTACATAGTATGATTCACGAGCTATATTGGTTCACCATTTCATTTCAAAAGAAAACAGCCATAGAAAAAAAATTCTTTACTTAAATCTAAATATATATATATATATATATATATTCTTACAAAATCTTTAATATATATATATTCTCAAAATTAAATACTTACTTATTTTCATTAAAAATTCTTTTAATGTATAATATTTATACTTTTCCTCAATTTCCAAAAATTTCTTATTATTGGGTTGGACTAAAAGTGGTCTTCGGACTATTCTCTTAAGAACATCCTTAGTTCCATTTCCAAAAATACAAAGATACTGTCATAAATTAGGAGTGACCATTTCACACCTTTTCATAGACCTCTCCATCTTCCACTTTCTATAACATATGGACTCTTATTTACCCTTTTTCTGGACTTATTGTACATCATCAATCGTTAATGAAAAATGGGGATCAACAATCATTAGGCTATCAAAGCCCGACCAGGGAGTCAAGTACCATCCAGTTCTAGGGATATTCCATATGCAACTACTGTATAAATGGAATTCTTAGGACTTTAGCATATACTACATTTATATTTATAGTCAAAATACAAATATGTTCGCTCATTGTTTCCTTATTTTTCAGGAATCACTAACGTAAGCTCTGATACCAAATGTAACAACCCGCACTTCAATGGGCCTAGATTTTCGCTAAACCGAAAACTCAAGTCCACTAAAATACGAAAATATATTAGAGCATTAATGGTACTAACTCACAGCGGAAATAAGAATATAATAGATCAATATAACTACTAAACAAAAATCGACATCTCAAATGTCTAAGGCCTCAATCAGACAACAGCTCCATATCAACACCAGTAACTGCCCTTCTAAATCTTGTGGGTTTTAATAAGGAAGGGGTCAGAACAACATTTTTATGGCTGTTAAATTATACATCCTATACATAACACTAGCTTATGCTGATTGTTCACTATTTCATGTTATGTTAGATTTTATTATTAGTTGCTATGACTCCATTGCTATGTACGAACCATACCTATCTACACCCTATAGATCTACGTCTATATAGGTGTGTGTGTGTGTATATACATACCCTAATTCCACTAATGGACCAAGATACTATCCCCACTGGTATCAAATGCTCAGCACCTTGTAAAGATCCATTGCCATCATATCACCGAGGAAATCCTGCCATTCGCACCGACAACCTCTAATCCATAAGGTCCTAATGCTTCAGGGATTATTCATCACGTACACCAACCTTTTGCACACCCATGCCTGCTTCTTATCATGGATTTTAGGTTCCACACACCACCACCCCGTCTATGTTTTGAAGGAACCATTGTATGGGTTAACCAGCCTTGCCTTATGGAACAAACCAACAAACAACTATGGCGTTGCATGATCCAACTGAACCAATCCTAGTAGGCAGAAGAGATCACTTAAGTGTAACCTGTCCTTCCCATTGCCCACAAGAGACCTATGATGAGCTCGACAAATATGCAACTCCTACCCTATAGGTACCAAAGTACGCTAGCCTTTTACGTACACTTGTGGCAACTCATTTTGGTACCTAAGCACACCAGAAATTCCATGCCATGTTGCCTAAGTCCGATCTCGCTCATCGTCCACTTAGATTGCCTAGTGCAATCAAGGCAATACCCTCACTTAAAAAGTTTAAAGAAGACCAAATTTGACTATGCACTCGAGATAATTATAACTGAAAGCTTATAATCAAGATAATAAGCATAGTCTAGACCTAGGGTTACCCCTCTAGTACGAAATCGTACACTCACCAGGGGTCCTTGGTTGGATATATATCTAGCATTCCAACCAATTCTAACGACCTTAAGACATTGGTCCATTATAATTATAATAGACAATTTATTATTATTTGTACCCATCATAAACACATATCTGAGGCTACTAATATACATATTTCAGACTTATATGTACTTATTCTTCTTTTATTTTCTTTATTTCCTTAACATCTTTTATGTCTGCTCTTACTATGCATTTATCTTTTATTTTATTGATTTCATTTACCTCTTCTCAATTTCGTATATTAATATCGTTGCTACAACATTCATTTGTTCATCTTTGATTTCTATTCCATTTTATTTAATTATCAGATTAAATCTATTTCATTAGATTATCAAACTTAGTCCATTTCATTAGATTATCAAACTTGGTCCATTTCATTTCCCCACCTTCATACTCTTGCCAATTACTCAGACTTCAACTTTCATCAGATTATGTTTTATTAATGTTTTTGTTACATTCCTTTTTCAATATTCCACATATGGGATTTACTATATTTTAATAAATTTGAATTGAACTTCATCAATTAATTGTTACAAGGTAAATTTCCATATCTTATATAAAAGAGGGCGTTTGCACGGTGCTTGTAATTACAAGGAATTCTCTTTTTATTTATTGAAATAGGCAGTACAAAATATGGTAATTGTTATCCCGCCTTTTGGCAAGGCAGGACACCAAGGATTTGATTGGATTCCAAATATCGCTTGTCATGGATATCGCTGAATTTTGTCCGAGTCCGAATCAAGCTACAATTGATAAGACATGACTAGGAAAGCAAAGTGAACCAACGTTCCAAGTTTCAAGTCAATACGAGTTCATATGATCAAGTTATGATGGATGCAAGGTAAAGAGAGAAGCATGTTTTTGTACCCATCAGTAGGTCCCATTTCGTATCCATCAGGGAGCAGTGGTTCGTACCGATGAAGTTAGTCATGCTTCGAATCCATCAAGTTCGTATCGATGGACTTCGTGTCCTTCAATAGTCCTCGCTTCGTATCCATCTATTTCGTATCGATCAGAATGGCCAGGTTCACGTGTCAATGAACTTTGTATCGATCAGCCTTCAGCCAGAGGGGCTTGTTTTAATCCATCAGTGAAACGTCTGCTTCGTAACGATCACCCAACATCAACTTCGCATCCATCAGGGGTTCAATGCTTCGTGTCCATTGTGGGACCACGTTCATATCCATGAGCAAAGGCTGGCTCGTATCCAACAAGTCAACTAACTAGGGTGACGTGTAGTCCATCGAAGCAAACGAGGCGAGATACATGGAGTCGAAGCGGTCAATACGGAGTGAAGGCCGGATCGAAGCGAAGCGCGCGCGCCACATCATCTCGAGAACACGTGCAGTCATCGACACGAAGGGATGGAGTCGAAGCCATAGAGACGAACCAAACAGCCTTCGAGAAATCTCACTTCGTATCGACCATATCTCTTGATCCACTGGTCCAAATCCGATGATATTTTCAGGGAAGCTTGCATACACACTGAAGAATGTCCTTGCCAAATTTCAGATGAATTGGACATCATCTTGATCGATACGAAATGGATTCGTATCGATCGCAGGTCGAGGCGAAACTTTCTGGAAATGGTCGCGTGGGTCCCCTCACGTGCCAAACCAAGTCTCCCTAAGTTTGAGCGGAATCTCAGCCTCCTACGCCTATAAATTGAGCCCCAAAGCATACAGAAAAGGGGTCTTTTTGATTCTGAAGCGCCCAGACTCTGCCGGATTGAGACTTGCATCCCACTCTTGCTGTTAAATTCGAATTTTAAACTGTAATTCGTTGTTGTTCGCTGTAATCGCTTGTAATCGTTGAAAGAGAATCAATAAAATCATCAAAACTTCATAGTGGACGTAGGCAACACGCCGAACCACTCTAAATTGCTTGTCTTTGCATTTTACGTTTCTGTTTGTTGGAGTTTTTGTTAGATAATCTCTGTTTTACATTTACATTCTTCATTTTATCTCTTCAAATAACTCCCGAAGAGTGTTGTGCCCATTTTTGGTACAAACACTTTGGTGCTTTCACTAAGAGAATCAGTTTTTTCTCCTGCTCATTGGATATGCCATCGATACCGGATTGCATAAATCCAAGAGGAAGATCCAAATATCCGATCCGGAATCCTTCCATTCTATTCAGATTTGCTCAAAGTCTAGGAAAGGACTCCACCACTGATAATGGTTACCACAAGAACTGCCGCTACCTCCGCTGATCAAGAAGGCCGTGATAGACAAAATCCTACATAGCAGCCTTCTTCCAATCAAGGCAACACTGCTCACTTAGATCCATCAGGATGGGTCACCCGGCAGTAGTTCCAAGTGTTGCTCCAGGAACTGAACCAAAGCCGACAACAGTTGGCTGAACAGTTGCACGCCAACGTCGAACTGACCAACCAGCTAAACCGCCAGGGCCACAGAAGGTCCAGGAGGGATGATGTCTCCCGGGCATCTACTGAAAGCTCAGCTTCGTCTGACTATCACCACAGGTCGACCCGTCCCTGGCTAGAGGGGACTCGCGCTCAAACTACTGGATATCAAACCGCCTTGACCGTTGGGAAATTAAAGATAGGACCGTCGACCAGCTTCCAGACAGGACCCTCGACACGAGGAGGCACTGTTCCACAGTACACCACGGACAACCGCGCCACAACCACCGCGGCAGAAATAAGACTTGATACCCAGAATTTGTCAGAGCCTAACAATCGACAGCGTGGACATACTCCTGAACCGTATGTCCCAGAAGACGCTGAGCCAAGGAGGCGAAATACGGACCGTCGACAGCGCCCGGTCCAAACTCGCACTGTGGAACCTGACCACACCTTAGCTCAGCATGCCCAGAATGTGCCAGTGTCAGATATCTCAACCATGATACCTCAGATGATACACGAGAGTCAGGGGCTCACTAATGATGATTGGGGAATCTCCCGTAGTCATACCCCTTTCACAGACGAGATATTATACGCTGAACCGCCTCGACGATTCAGAATGCCAACTCTCCCAATGTATGAAGGAAATAGTGACCCCAATCAACATATTTTGAAATATGAATGGTCCATGAGTGCTGCAAGGGCTGACGATGCAGTGAAGTGTCGAAGTTTCCCCATCTCTCTGGAGGGAATCGCGACAATGTGGTTTACATGCCTACCACCTAGATCTATTTCTTCGTTCGATCAACTGGCCAAGAGGTTTGTAGAACAGTTTCGTATGCATGTTGCTAGGCCCAAAGACGTTAATACCATGTCCAGTGTCACTCAAGCTCATGGAGAGACACCCAGGCGTTACTTAGAAAGGTTCCACACAGCATGTGTTGAGATTAGTAATCCCAACGATCACAAAATCTTGATGGCTTTGACCAAGGGGATTGATCCCGATTCCGTGTTTGGGAATTGGCTAGCTGGAAAACCACCCGCATCGTTGGACCGTTTCTACTCCAAAGCCGCTCAGTTCTTACGGCAAGAGGACGCGAAAAAGTCTAGGAAGCAGGACGATGTGATGCCCAATATTGAGGGGATACAGAGTAACGTAGCGGTTAGGCTGTCCGGTGAGAGTTTCGGGAAAGTTCAACTGAATATACAGAACAAGCAAACCCTGCCGAGAGGCAACAACGGTCAGGATAAGAAGAGAGACCAGAACCGAGGCCTGCGACGTAGGGCTCAAATGTTTGACAATTACACGCCGTTGAATACGTCATTAGAGAACGTATACTTACAGACTTGCAACACTGTGCAGTATAAGAAGCCTACTCCGAAACCCTCATCGGAGAGACAGGTCCAAACAGGAAAGTTCTGTAGGTTCCATGAAAGTTATGGCCACAATACCAATGAGTGTCGACATTTACAAAACCTCATCGAGAAGTTAATCAGAGAGAGGAAGTTAGATCAGTTTGTGCGGGCACCGCAGTCTGGTGGTGCGGGCCCTTCAAATCAGAACCGTTCACAGAATCAAGAAAGACAGGAAGAACCCGCTCGTGCTGATAGAAGCTGGGGGGAAATGGAGTCGTATGCTAGTTCTATCAGGCATGCGGACTTCGAATGCTGTAGTAATTGTGAAGATGGAACTCTGGATAAACAACAAAAGAGAATATTTGATGATATTGTGTTCAGGAGTCGATATGCTGATAAGGTCGAAGCCCCTACAATCGACCCACTAGTCATATCTGCCCAGGTAGGTCCTGCTTGGATGAAGAGGATCCTGGTTGACAGTGGGAGCTCTGCGAATATCTTGCTTAAACGGGCTTACGACTTTATGAAGATGGAGGCAAAGGATTTGAAACCCTGCTTGTCCCGAATCCACGGTTTTAACGGGAGTGCCACGATACCCATTGGAGTAACTGAACTACCGGTCGAGTTGGGAGTTGGAGAACGTCGGAGAGTCCGGATGTTACAATTTGTTGTTTTAGAGATTGATTCACCTTATAATGCGTTCTTGGGCCGACCGACCCTAGCTGAGTTCAGAGCGGCCATCACCCCATGGTGTTTGACTCTGAAGTTCCCCACCGATCGTGGGATTGGAGTCATTCAAGGAGATCAGGCCACGGGGAGGGCCTGTTATGTTGCTGAGCTGCGCGGGGCGCAGCGTAAGGAGAAGGGAAAGGGCGTAGAGGAATCTCTCTGCGTCCGTTCTATTGATAATTGACAATTGATGCCTGGGCCTCGGCCCGGGCACCACAACCAATTCCTGAAAGACCTTGAACCTAGGGACAATGAGGATAAAGACGAATCTAAGGAAAGCCAAGCTTCTCCGGCCGAACTGACTGTGGACGTCCCAATCAGTGAGGATGATGATTCGAAGATGCTAAAAGTTGGGTCTCAACTAAGCAAGCAGACACAACAGGAATTGGTTGAATTTCTTAGGGCGAATCTCGACGTCTTCGCCTGGACACACTCTGACATGTGCGGGATCTCGCCAAGCATTGCCAGTCACTTCCTAAATATAGATCCGCATTATGTCCCGATCAAGCAAAAAAGGCGCAGTATGGATCCAAAGAGATCTGCCGCCCTTAAGGAGGAGGTTGATAAGTTAAAATGGAATGGTTTTATTCGAGATGCCTTGTATCCATAATGGGTGTCCAACCCCGTACTGGTTCGAAAGCGAAACGGAAAATGAAGAACTTGCGTCGATTACTTCGACATAAACAAGGCTTGTTCGAAAGATAGTTTCCCACTCCCTCGAATTGACCAGCTCGTAGATTCGACAGCCGGACATGAATTACTATCTTTTATGGACGCTTACTCTGGCTACAACTAAATACCCATGCATTTACCTGATCAAGAACATACCAGCTTCGTGACCGATCTGGGACTCTACTGTTACAAAGTCATGCCATTTGGTCTAAAGAACGCCGGAGCAACATACCAACGCTTGGTCAACCGGATGTTCGCCACCCAGATCGGGAAGACCATGGAGGTTTATGTGGATGATATGCTAGTGAAATCTCGATTTTCCACGGATCATGTCAGAGATCTGGATTCGATGTTCCACATCCTCCGGGAATATGGAATGAAGCTTAACCCATTAAAGTGCCACTTCGGCGTTGCGTCTGGAAAGTTCCTCGGGTTCATCGTCAACGCTCGAGGGATAGAAGCGAATCCCGAAAAGATCTGGGCAATAAGGAACCTGCAAACCCCAAGAACCTTAAAGCAAGTCCAAAGTCTAAACGGGAAAGTGGCAGCATTGAGCAAGTTCATTTCGAAGTCCACCGATAAATGCATTCCTTTCTTTGATCTGATCCGAAAAGGGAAACGAAACTTTGAATGGACCACGGAGTGTGAAGGCGCATTCCAATCGCTGGTTCAACATCTTTCCATGCCTCCGATCTTGTCAAAACCAGTCGACCACGAGCAACTGTACCTTTATCTGGCAATATCAGAGCATGCGATCAGTGCCGCTTTAGTTCGGGAGGAAGATAAAGTGCAGAAATCGGTCTACTATGTCAGTAAACGGCTAACAGGAGCTGAAAGAAATTAACCAAGACTAGAGAAACTGGCTTATTGCCTGGTCATTGCCTGGTCATTGCCTCAAGAAAGCTCCACCCTTACTTCCAAGCTCACCCTCTTACTGTGTATACCGATCAGCCGTTACGACAGGTCCTCACGCGGCCTGAGACGTCTGGTAGGTTACTCAAATGGAACATTAAATTGAGCCAGTTTGATATCACTTATGCTCCGCGGAGAGCCATTCAAGGACAAGTCCTGGCAGATTTCATAACCGAATTTACCATTTCAGAGGACTTTCCCGAAACCAGTAAATCCCCCGAATACATCTGGAAGTTGCATACTGACGGGTGCATCAGATGACCGGTGTTCGGGCGTTGGTTTTGTACTTGAGACACCCGAAGGCCGATCTATATGTTACGCTTTGAAGTTCGATTTTCATGCAACCAATAACGAAGCTGAATATGAAGCCCTCTTAACCGGCCTAAAACTTGCTAGAGATTTGAGAATTATCGCTGTGGAAATTTATTGCGATTCACAGTTAGTGGTATGTCAAGTACGAGGATAATATCAAGCAAGAGACCGAAGGCTGGCTGCTTACTTGGCTCAAGTTCAGAAAATACTAAATCAGTTTGATTATTATGCCATTTATTATGTACCTCGGGAACACAATCAAAAAGCCGAGTAATTGGCAAAGTTATCCAGCACAGGTGAAGCGCAGCAAATGGGACTTGTCCCCGTTAAAACTTTGGCCTCCCCGAGCATCGATCAAATAGAAATGAATTTTGTGTTTGAAACCGCTCCCAGTAGAGAGTCTTGGATGAATCCGTATCGAAATTACATTGAGAATGGGACATTGCCCGAACATAGAAATGAGAAAAGACAAATTCTGCGAAAAGCTTCACGGTTCGTCATTCAGGACGGAGTCATGTACAGAAGAGGTTATTCTGTTCCTCTCCTCTAATGTATCGCACATGATGAAATCAAATGAGTGTTACATGACGTACACGAAGGAGCGTGTGGCGATCACACCGGTGGGCAAGCTCTTGCTAAGAAGATACTCCGATATGGGTACTACTGGCCGACAGTGAACCGAGATGCAGCAAACTATGCCAGAAAGTGCGATAGGTGTCAGAAAAATGCCCGAATTCCAAGAGCCCCACCTACCGAGATAACTCAAATGGTCAGTCCTTGGCCATTCGCAATGTGGGGCATTGATATCATTGGCGCTTTACCTCTGGCAAAAGGTGGTACGAAGTATGCCATCGTCGCCGTTGACTACTTTACAAAGTGGGCTGAGGCTGAAGCCCTCGCAACCATTACTACAAAGAAAGTGATAAATTTCGTGGTTCGCAACATCATCTATCGATTCGGACTCCCGCATACCATCATTACCGATAACGGAGCCCAATTCGAGAGCGCAGAATTCAAGAATTTCTGTCAACGGTTTCATATTCATAAAAAGTTCTCGGCAGTTGCGCATCCTTAGGCAAATGGCCAAGTCGAAGCTGTCAATAAAGTTATAAAATCCATCCTAAAGAAACGATTGGAAAAGGCCGGGGGCAAATGGGTTGATGAACTTCCTATGGCATTATGGGCCTATCGAACGACTCACAAAACCGCAACCGAACACACCCCATTTTCCCTATCCTACGGCTCAGAGGCCGTTATTCCGGTCGAAATGGAAGTGTTTTCCCATCGCGTGACTTACTACGATCCGAAGACGAACGCTATACTGCTAGCTAAATCTTTGGATCTATTGGATGAAAAACGGGAAGAGGCTGACCTGAGAGCAGCCACAAATCGGAGTCGGGTCGCCCGATTGTACAATAACAAAGTTCGACCTCGAACCTTTGAACTCGGCGACCTCGTTCTCAAGATAATCTATCCAGTTCCTTCACACATGAAACCAAACTGGGAAGGACCATATGTGATTACACGAAGACTCGGAGATGGCACATTCAAGCTATCGACCGTTGACGGTCTCGATTTGCCAAGGGCCTGGAACAGCGAGAGTCTCCGTCGCTATTACACATGATAGGCTTTATTTATTTCATTATATCTTTCCATTTAGCAGTTTGTTTCTGCATTTCGAAATTTGAATTTTGTAATAAGGCAACTGACTTTGCCGCATTTTCTTATTTCAGCAATAAAATGCCATCTCTTCGAGCCAGAGCTGTGATTCATTAAGTACGATATACGACATCACGATGCACGAAGAGCTAAATCCCATCATGCAATGGGACTTATTCAAATGGAGAGTGGCTGTGATATGACCAGCCACTCGCTAAGTGAAACCCGAGCTCGGGGGCAAACCATTACACCAATATTGATAGGATTGACACACGACAATCCTACATTCAACTCCGTATTCCCAGAGCGCGAAGCGGAGTATAAACATTCAACTCTGTATTCCCAGAGTGCGAAACGGAGTATAAACATTCGACTACGTATTCCCAAAGTGCGAAAAGGAGTATAAACAATCAACTCCGTGTTCCCAAAGTGCGAAGCGGAGTATAAACATTCAACTCCGTATTTCCAAAGTGCGAAACAGAGTATAAACATTCAACTCCGTATTCCCAGAGTGTGAAACGGAGTATAAACATTCAACTCCGTATTCCCAAAGTGCGAAACGGAGTATAAACAATAGACTCCGTGTTCCCAGAGTGCGAAGCGGAGTATAAACATTCAACTCCGTATTCCCAGAGTGCGAAACGGAGTATAAACATCCAACTCCGTATTCCCAGAGTGAGAAACGGAGTATAAACATTCGACTCCGTATTCCAAGAGTGCGAAACGGAGTATAAACAATCGACTCCGTGTTCCCAGAGTGCGAAGCTGAGTATAAACATTCAACTCCGTATTCCCAGAGTGCGAAACGGAGTATAAACATCCGACTCTGTATCCCCAGAGTGCGGGGCGGAATATAAACATCCAACTTCGTATTCCCAGAGTGCGAAACGGAGTATAAACATTCGACTCCGTATTCCCAGAGTGCTAAAGGGAGTATAAACATCCGACTCCGTATCCCCAGAGTGCGGGGCGGAGTATGTCCTATCAGCTCCAAGCTCCCGGAGTGCGAGTTAGAACATGAACACTAACTCCAAACTCCCATGATACGGGTTGGAGTACCAACAGCAATCTTAAGTTCCCAGAGTGTGAACAACCGCTTACGAGATGGCTTGTATCCCCAAAGTGTGGATGAAACGATTCATAAGGAAACAAGTGTAGTTCGACCGCTCGGTCCTCACTCAGTGCGATCACAAGCTCATCATAACTTAACCCCGGAACTTGGGTGCAGGTACAAGTGTTAATCACTACCCGAAACTGTATTATGTTCAGCCCCGCTTCGATCTCCGATCACAACTCAAGTTCGAGATTTCCAGACTTGGCAGACAAAACAAGCTATGCTTAAACGTTAAAATAATGCAAGTACATCGGACTGAAGTTCGAACACTGCAACATTTAAGCATAGAGGGAATTTAAGTTGAAACAAGAAGACAAAATTTTATTTCAACTAATCAAAAGCAATGGTTCATACACGAGCCTTTCCAAAAGATTCCTACTAGCATGGGCCGAACCTGCATCTATACACGGCCTACAATAGAAAAAGATAACAAAATTCCTGACTGCAAAAAGGGAAAACACATGCCTAAAATAAAAAAGAAAAGTCCATCTAATCTTTTTGTCTCCTTAGCTTCTTCTTCTTCGAAGAACTACTGGAGCCGCCGGTGATCTTTTGTTTAGAGCCTTTCTCCTTAGGCAAGCTTCCCTCGAACGGAGGCATGATGTCAACATCATCCTCCGAGCTGGAATCTATGGGGATGCTCCCCACAGGAGGGGTTGTAGGAACAGGATCTACATTCGGGGGCGGGACAGGCACACTAGTATCAACGAGCGTTCCCCCGGGAGACACAATCATAAGAGGAGTAGGGCACTGCGCTGCTGCTCCGCCATCTAAGCTGTCGCCATGCGCTGCTGCCGCCATCTCGGCATTAATCGCGACCAACATTGTTGCTTCTCGTTGTGCTCTGGCCTCACTATGTGCCGTAGTGGTCTGAGTTGAAATATCAGAAGTAGACGAGAATCCGCCCGGACTGAATGGTAAGTCTGCAAAGGTATCACTCTATCGGCCGAGGAGCTCATTTATCATCTGTTCATCGAAAGAGAGTGAGCTCCCCTGCGTTACTTCGACCGGCGCTGTTGTCACAACAGACGTCGCCTCAGAGATGATGACCTCCGGTACTTGGCATGATTCCTGGGCTACGGGAGGCACAGCTGGTGCAGCTTCAGTCACCGATCAAAGAGGTAGAAACATTTTGTTAGTATACACTTCTATACAAGCTCTTCAGTCAAAATATACAAGAAATTGGTTCAGAGTACCTTCCTCGGGTTGGCTCGAGGTCATCTGAACGATTTCAGAAAGACGCTCCTTAATAGGTGATAGATGTGGTCGGTCATGATCATATGCCGGTATAGGCTGGGAATCGATCACCGGAGCTGGCTTTGATTGAGATGACATGACAATCTCAGAACTCGTAATATGGTGCGCAGCACCAGAGCTCTCTCCAACTTCCTGAGACCGGGCACCAAGCATATACTTCTCGTGAGAAATCATGGATCCATGGAGAACTTTCTTCTCGTCATTATTGAGTATGTGGTTCTCCAGCTCGAATTCATCGATGGCTTCTTCAGGGTGCCCGGATTTCTCCTCCTCAACTAGTAGGTTCTAGGCGTTGTAGAGATGTGTTGGGTAATCATCGAGCCATGTCAAATCTCGGTGCCTTAGCGCGTTGGCATTGTAGGTGACAAGTAGCTCTTCTACTTCAGCCTCAATCCTGACCTCCGCCTGTCGTACCTTCTCATCAACCCCAGCTTCAGCCTCGCGGACTTTTTCCATAGCCGCTTCCTTCTCCTTCCGGAGCTCCACCCCCTGATCACAGGCCTCCTGAGCAGAGACATTGGCCACATCCTTCTCCCTCGCCATATCGAAGAATTTTGATTTCAGCTCATTAAGCTCTTTAAGAGCGGCGTCTCTCTCGGTAGTAATGGTGGCATTTCTGTGACCCATGTATTCAATTGCGGTATAGTGCTCTTGCTTCATCCTGGTCATGGCTGAGTTTACCTCATCGACCTTTTTCAGAGCTTCCATTTCAGACTTACGGGAAGACTCGGCCTCAGTGTTGAGCACTTTCATAATTTGGTCTTTTTGACCCAACTCTTTCTCAAGCTTTTCAATGGCAACGGCCCGATCAAATGCTATTTTGGACGCTTTCCTTGCGGCCCTTGCCCACTCCTTATACTGGAAAAATATGTCCGCAACATAATCATGGATAGTGTTTTCAGCTGATGGCGGAATCCTCTTCAGATATGGAGGAAAGACGTAACCGTCAAAACAGATATCGGGGAATTCCTTTCTCATCTGTGACACTTTAATTACTCCTTCCCTGGTCGGATCAGTCGCGACCGGTGCAGTAGTTGAAGAGGTGGCTATTTCAGTCCCGCGTGGAGGATCGGCCCTCGAAGCTTGAGAAGACGGCTTAGGCCGTTAAGTTTCAGAAGGACGGGCTACTACTACTGTGGGCGGTATGGAAGTCCTGGGAGGAGGAGAGCGAGATCGAGATCGGCGCACGTATCCCCTGTCTCTATCGGACCTCTCCTGGCCAGAGTGTCCTGAATCGTAATCCCTCTCTCCCTCTCTCCTACGTGGCTCATAATAACGGCGCTTGTTGCGCAAACTGCCCATCACAGAACCTCGTCCAGACATCGTACCTGAAAAATAAAATACGGAATATCAGAAACTGTTTATGTTATGATGTTTACAGTTAGAGAATTGTGCTGTGCCATGAAGAGTGTATATATGTGTAACCCCCCGAACCAACCAGAAGTGTCGATCGCACTGATAGGAAGGGACTCGCTAACGTCGGGGGTATGCTGTAATTCATCCAATTCAAAGTCTTGTTGTGCGGACGCAAGGTCCGGAATTCAGAGGTTAGTGAGCCCTTCAAATTGATTGTCAGCTTGCAAGGAGGACGCCTCCGAGATTTTAACTCCTAAAGAAGGGCAATTTAAGACCACAGACTTCCGTCTCCCGGATTTAGCTTGCTTAAAGGCCGCTGCCTTGCCTTTTCTTTTTTCATCAGAATCCGGGGTCCCGTCGGTAGGTTCGACCAAAGGCTCCTCATCAGTATGAGTTCTTTCGGAGTTAGGTTCCTCGAGTACTACGACTTTGGGTTTCCTCCGCTTGACCTTTTCTCTGGAGACAGTCTTTAGTGCACCATCAAGCCTTATGCTCTGCCTCCGCCCAATCAGCCCGAGAATTCTGAGATTCCGGTCCGTCAATAGCAATTCAATATTCCTTTCTTCACCCGGAATTTCCTGAAGAACCCGGACTATCTCCTTATAGTAACCACCTTCTGGTCGCTGAATTATTGCTGGAAGAAAAGAAATAGAAAATGTGAGTTCAATTTCATTAATTAATTGCCTTGTCAACTACTTGGGAAAGAGACGATACTCACGTCTGTATAGCCTTCTTCTAGCAAATCCCGGAGGACATCGGACGTAGAACCACTCCGACTTGAAGTAGCTCAGCCTAGTCCACGACCCCGTGACCACTTGGCAGTTTCTTACAGACTCCAAGAATGTGAAAGATGGGCTGTCGGTTCAACTTTTGAAGTTAAACAGGTATCTTATATCGGTCATACGGGGAGGCCGATGGAGGTATTCCATAAATGCGATGAACAAGCTGTTGAGCGAGGCATATCCATTCGGGTGTAACTGAGATGGAGCAATCCCCAAATAAGCCAACACTTCTCTTATATATTCGTTAAACAGAGGAAGTGTCCCGGCTGTGCATGCATGACGGTTAAATGCGGTATATCCCTCCGGGGGGTTATGTGGTCTGTCATCCAGTCCCGGCAATATTACATCGTCCAACGATAGGCCATGCCTTAAGCATATTCTCCCTAGCATATCTTCGGAGATATAGGACGGAACAGAGTCCGGTGGACTATTTATGAAAGACGCGTCAGGTAACTCGTCCGGGGCTGGACCGATGACTTCGGCCTCGATGTCCGGTATTACAAGCCTGGGAGGGGTTAGATTTTGAGTTTCTTGCTGCTGCGAACTTGATGGTTCCATAACTAGCTAACTCACGATAAATCATCATTAGATGATAAAAAGCCCGTGCGTTCCCCAGTGTAGAGTGTGTGAATGTGTTGTGCAGTGCAAATGTTGTGCATAACTTGAACAAATTCAGCGGAATTAAAGAAAATGTGCAAACGACGAAGTTTCAAGGTCTAGTAGGAATGACCGTCATCACTGACC
The DNA here is from genome assembly GCA_030737815.1 of Allium fistulosum. NCBI lineage: Eukaryota > Viridiplantae > Streptophyta > Magnoliopsida > Asparagales > Amaryllidaceae > Allium > Allium fistulosum. The sequence goes on from CM060904.1 coordinate 195,072,218, forward strand.
GTCACCACCGTACCACCCAGATATTGGCAATCAATCCCAATTGAAGTTTCTTATCATGTCTGTGAGTCATCGTTCCATCGACGAGCTTCGAAGGGCAGTCAAATATGCAGTTCTACTAATTATGCAAGACAGAAGCTCGTTGGAGTCAAATGATCAAATGTGCAGGAGTTCTCTAAATTCGTAAAAGTTCGACTTGGAATCGATCATCACGGTTCAAATTCATGTCGAGACAGAGAAACCTCATTTTCGTATCGATCCCGTTTGAATCGATATATTTCGTATCGATCAGATTCGAAGCGATACGATTTATATCGATCAGATTCGAATCGATGCATTTCGTATCGATTGGTTCATAGCAACTTCATGTTGACCACGGCTTGGCAACCTCGTATCGATCAGGGAGTGCAATGCTTCGTATCGATCGAAGAACGATGAAGTCCGCATCGGTCGCTTACCCAGCACTTCGTATCATCGATACGAAGTACCTCTACCCTGGACCGGTAGGAACTCCATCGTTCTTCATTTGACTCCGCTTCGATACGAAACCTATGACTTGTGGCCAATACGAAAACGAGGCATCTCCTTCTTTTCATCGATGCGAAATAAAGGCCGAGCGACCATCAATCGATTGCTCCGTATCCTAAACCCCTTCTTCTCCCATCAACACGAGCATCGCCATGGCCATCCTCGACCAAGCTATGGCCCAGATCTGGCCTTGACGCTGCCAGAATTTATAATCAACAAGAACATGATGGATCCGAGGTTTGAACTTCGTCGCTCGAATTTATGGGGAAATCGATTAGTTACCTAGATTGAAATTGGAATTCGGTGGATTAAAAAATAGTATTTGATCGATTCGAAGACAAAGAGCATTTCTCCTTTTTACCAAACTCCTGGATCGATGCGAAAATAGAAGGCAGCAGTAAAAGGGTAAAAAGTGAAAATGAGCTAAGTCCCAGGTATTTATATGAAGCCTAGAGGTAAACTGGGTCGATTCGTCTCCCAGTCAACACGACCGGTCGCAATCGGTCAAGGAATGGAGCGATGCGAACGCCCTCCTCGAATCCGTTAGACTCTACTCCCATCGAGGTGAAGTGGTCACTGGACTTCATCAATTTGAAGCTCCCAACGATGGCTGCGATAATGACATTGAGCTCCAGCGATTCGAAGTCTCTATCTTCGCGACCATCAACTCACAGCAGTACAAGTCGATAGATGCGAACATTCATTTCATATCCATCAGAGATCATCGATGCAAAGTAGAGTCCACCATGATTTGTGACCATCGATATGAATGAGCATTTCGTATCCATCAACTTGACCCGCATCGCTATGAAAAACTACTTTTCAACCTTCTATGTCGATTCAAGAGAGGATCGATACGAAGGAACTACTCGAAAACAACCATCAAGCATTGTCTCAACTCGAATTTCAGATCGTTTCAAGAGAGAATCAATACGAAATTCGATAACGAGCTAAACTAGCAACGACTCGTGAACTTGAGACGTTAACGAGAGTTAGCCAATCATTATCACACAGCAGTCAATTACAGCAATACAGAGTACAACTTTCAAATTGTTCAGAGAGGACCTGCAGCTTTTTAAAGCACGTCATGTTTTCACAAGACGTACTTTGGGGGGGAAATGTTATCCCGCCTTTTGGCAAGGCCGGGACACCAAGGATTTGATTGGATTCCAAATATCGCTTGTCATGGATATCGCTGAATTTTGTCCGAGTCTGAATCAAGCTACAATTGATAAGACATGACTAGGAAAGCAAAGTGAACCAACGTTCCAAGTTTCAAGTCAATTCGAGTTCATATGATCAAGTTATGATGGATGCAAGGTGAAGAGAGAAGCATGTTTTCGTACCCATCAGTAGGTCCCATTTCGTATCCATCAGGGAGCAGTGGTTCGTACCGATGAAGTTAGTCATGCTTCGAATCCATCGAGTTCATATCGATGGACTTCGTGTCCTTCAATAGTCCTCGCTTCGTATCCATCTATTTCGTATCGATCAGAATGGCTAGATCCACGTGTCAATGAACTTTGTATCGATCAGCCTTCAGCCAGAGGGGCTTGTTTGAATCCATCAGTGAAACATCTGCTTCGTAAAGATCACCCAACATCAACTTCGCATCCATCAGGGGTTCAATGCTTCGTGTCCATTGTGGGACCACATTCGTATCCATGAGCAAAGGCTGGCTCGTATCCAACAAGTCAACTCACTAGGGTGACGTATAATCCATCGAAGCAAACGAGGCGAGATACATGGAGTCGAAGCGGTCAATACGGAGTGATGGCCAGATCGAAGTGAAGCGCGCGCGCCACATCATCTCGAGAACACGTGCAATCATTGACACGAAGGGATGGAGTCGAAGCCATAGAGACGAACCAAACAGCCTTCGAGAAATCTCACTTCGTATCGTCCATATCTCTTGATCCACTGGTCCAAATCCGATGATATTTTCAGGGAAGCTTGCATACACACTGAAGAATGTCCCTGCCAAATTTAAGATGAATTGGACATCATCTTGATCGATATGAAATGGATTCGTATAGATCGCAGGTCGAGGCGAAACTTTCTGGAAATGGTCGCGTGGGTCCCCTCACGGGCCAGACCAAGTCTCCCTAAGTTTGAGCGGAATCTCAGCCTCCTACGCCTATAAATAGAGCCCCAAAGCATACAGAAAAGGGGTCTTTTTGATTCTGAAGCGCCCAGACTCTGCCGGAGTGAGACTTGCATCCCACTCTTGCTGTTAAATTCGAATTCTAAACTGTAATTCGCGTTGTTCGCTGTAATCGCTTGTAATCGTTGAAAGAGAATCAATAAAATCATCAAAACTTCATAGTGGATGTAGGCAACACGTCGAACAACTCTAAATTGCTTGTTTTTGCATTTTATGTTTCTGTTTGTTGGAGTTTTTGTTAGATAATCTCTGTTTTACATTTACATTCTTCATTTTATCTCTTCAAATAACTCCCGAAGAGTGTTGTGCCCATTTTTGGTACAAACAGTAATCATCCCTATTTTGTACACCTCTTTCTTTTACAGGCATATATTTACTCCCTGTAATTTCAAACATCGCACTTTTGTAAATTTATACTTGATAATATATGGAAATCTACTTGCAACAATACAAATTCCAATAAACTAAAATATCTCAAAAATCCCAAAAGTTAAATTAACTTTATTCCATGCTATTTTCATCAACATCAAATAAAATGAAATCCTAACTCATTACATTTTAGTTAACTAATATCTAATCACTACATAATTGCGGAAATAAAGCTAATCATTACGCGATTATAGAATTAAAACTAATCATTACGTAATTACATATGCAACTTCATACCTTAAATTTTCACATTTATGAATCCATTGCAACTTAAATTCAGTCCTAGAGATATAGGAATAGATTTGCAATGATATAATCTAGTATTATATAAAAGTACATAATATTCTCACTCGTCTTTAATTAGCACTTCCAAATCTCTGGATTTAATCTAGATCTAACCCTGTTATATGTATTCTTCGCTTTTTGACTCCTTATTCGGATTCACATATAGTATTTTATATAGATCTATAAGAGATTTAGATTTAGATTTATTAATTAGGAATAGAGCTAAAAGCTTAACTTTGATGTAGCGACCTGATTTGAATCTACCTTCTATCCTCTATCCTTTTTCAATTTTTCTCCAAATTGTATATGTGCAATCTATTCTATTTCTGTGTATATGGAATTTTTGGAGGAGAAGTGAAAGTGACAGAGCTTCCGCGCTCATCAGAAAAATAACTAGTTGAAAGTGAAGCCCTAGGTCCTAATTATAGAGGTTTAAATCTGCACTAATCGTCGGATTGAATTAAATTAGCTCTAGGCCACATGCACTAGGTTTATTTTCACCTTCATACATAGGCGGTTCGGCCGCCCCATGATGCAAGTTGACCGCATATGGTCAACCGTGCATGGGTTATGGTCGACCGTGTATGGTCAACTGTGCAGGGTCATGGTCGACCAGACCTATTTATTTTTGTGCGTTTTGATTTCGTTTGATTTCTGCTTGATTTATCTCCTTTATTATTTGCTTAACATTGATTATCGTTATCTTCTTCCTCAATCAACCTTTCTGAACTATTAAGAAACTATTAAGTTTAATGGCGTTAACCCATCATTAATTAATTTTAAACTATTTTCTTAATTACATAAATAATTATTTCCAACTATGAAAATTCAAACGCTAATAACTTTTCGGTTTAACTCTGTTTGTGCCAAAATTGGTCACAAACCCCGAATGTTGTGAAAGCACCAGTGTATGAATATAAATCAACAATAATCACACACAAATCTCAAATCTAAGCAAACAGAGTATCACAATTCAGAAATAATGAACAGAAACACGAGATTTATAGTGGTTCGGCGATCTTGCCTACGTCCACTCTGAAGTTGATGATTTTATTGATGTTCACTCGATGATTACAATCTCTTCTAATGTAGTACAACTGAAATTATATGTTAAGTCTCAATCTAAAGTAGCGGTGGTGTTCTGGAGTAAATCTGGCAGAATCTGGACGCTCTTTAGTACTTCGAATTCTCCGACCTCTTTTCTGAATGACTAGGGGCTCTATTTATAGGTGTAGGAGGCTGATATTTCGCCTAAAATGAGGGGAGACCAGTTCTGGTACGTCAGGGGGCCCACCTGGCCGAAATCTGGAGATCTGGGCCCACTTTGGGATCGATTCGACCCTTGGTTCGAATCGATCAAGAAATTGTCCGATCGAGCTGAAATTTGGCGTGAACATTCTTCAACATGTGCTCAAGCTACTGTCCAAATTTCATAGCATTTGGACTTGAAGATCTCAAGTTATGATCGATTCAAGATTGCATTCCTGGTTGACACGCTTGCTTCGACTCGATTCGTTCGAATCGATAGGCTCGACTCGATGGCCTCGCGCGCCTTTGCGATGACGTGGTGCGCATTTCCTGGGTTGATCCACTTTTCACTCCGAGACGACTGGGTCGACTCCACCTTTTCTGCTGCCTTGACTTAGTGGATTCTAGAGAATGGATTCGAAGGTGTGATCGTTCGAATCAATTATGTTACGCCACAGCCAATCGATTCGAAGTCATCATAATAGGATGGGTTCGAAGGTATTCATTTTGATGGAGTCGAAGGAAGGCACTTAATCGATTCGAACACGCCACCCTCGCATGGATTCGAAGCAGAGCATCTGATGGGTACGAAGTGGAGTAGCTTCATGGATTCGAAGCGGAGTATCTGATGGGTACGAGGCAAGATGTCTTCATGGGTTTGAGTGATGGATACGAACCATCGAGCCCAGATGGATACGAAAGTGTTCAATCTGAAGGTTACGAGGCGAAGTAGCTCTGTGGATTCGAAGTATTCTGGCTTGATGGATTCGAACTTATGTTTCTGCCTATGGATTCGAACTCAAGGTCATTTCCTCCAATTTGCATCGATGATATCTCGAGCGTACGAACTCGGATTGACTTCAAACTTGGAACGTTGGTTTGCATGGCTTTACTTGTCATGTCTTATCAATTGTAGCCTGATCCGGACTCGGACAAAATTCATTGATATCCATGGTGAAACAGTGTATAACGAACTTTAACGACGAACTGTCTTTAGTTCTCCAGTCAACTGTTTGGTGTCACGGCCTTGCCAAAAGGCGGGATAACATTTGCCCCCCAAAACACACCTTGCGATATGAAGGTGTGTTTTGTAATGCCATAAGCTGAATGTTCGTATCCTGTTGATGACCTGCAAAGAAATTGATAGTCTTTCCTGACCATGAATGACGATCGTTCACGACCGTATGTCATTTGAGATGATATGTGACCGTTCGAGGTCAGTTGCCGTTCATGGAAAATAATGAAATGGGACCGTTTGCGGTCGGATGTCGTTCTAGACGAGTTGCGACCGTTCGTGATCGTGTGTCGTTCTAGAAGAACTATGACCGTTCGCAGTTAGGTGACGTGGAAAGAGGAATGTGATCGTTCGCGATCGCGTGCCGTACGGGGCAAAAATGTGATTGTTCGCGATCGAATGTCATATTAGGTGAATTGTGACTGTTCGTGGTCGAGTGTCATATTAGGTGAATTGTGACCGTTCGTGGTCGAGTGCTGTACGAGGCAGAGTGTGATCGTTCGTGATCGAATGTTATACTAGATGAAGTGTGACCGTTCGCGGTCGGGTGCCGTTCGAGGCTAATGGTGACCGTTCGAGGTCGGGTGCCGTTCGTGGCGAAGTGTGATCGTTCGCGATCGAATTGTGACCGTTCGTGGTCGGATGCCGTTCGAGGCGAATTGAGTGTGCCCGGGGAGGGACTTAGTATCATCAATACCAGGTTTCACATTCGGGTGAATTCCCGGATTGTTTCTTGCAACGGTTTATCGCCATCTCAGAGCATGCCTAGGGACCGTTCGTGATCCCGTACATGTGTAAGTGGCTTAGCCGTTATGAAATCACAAGTAGCATTTTTTCATTGAAAATAAGTCTTTAGCAGAAATGTTAAACAAAGTCAAGTTCAAATATTCAAATCAAGATGAAACAAAAGCAAAGCAAGGATGTCAAAGTGTAAACTCCCACAACGATAGGGTTAGTAGTCATTCACAGCATGTCTATGGACCGTTCGTGATCTCGCACATGTGTAAATGACTTACCCGTGTTGGTGGGAGGTTTACAACTTGTCCATCGTTATTTCAACTAATTGATAATCATACGATGTCCTGGCTCGGGCGCACCCCTGGCTGATGTAGACGGTGGTCGCTCTGGCTCTACCGCTGGAGCTCGCCTCCTCACATACTGAAGTAGCATACCGTTCCTGATGTGCCCTTCCACCTCATCCTTCAGATGTCTACAGTCGTTAGTGTTATGACCATTCAGTTCGTGGAATAAGCAGTATCTGTCTGATTTCCTCTCGTCAACAGTGGGATCCCTTCGTATTGGCCTACGGTAGGGAACTTGCTCTCGTGTATCTTGGTAGATTCGCTCCAAACTCTCATTCAGCTCTGAATAAGTGGTGAATCGTGGCTCTCTCCGCAGTCGCTTTGACCTGTCACCATTGTCCTCAGCCTTTCGTTTTCCTTTATCCTTGCCTGAATCATTTTCGAGAGGCTTTTTGTCTTTAAGTGCATAAACTTCTATTCCCTCTCCTTCTTCTCTTTCAGCATTAGCGTCTTCCAATCGTAAAAACTTTTCTACCTCGTGATAGAATTCTCCTAGATCCATTGGCGGATCCTTAGTTAATGAATTTTTGAATTTCGTGCCATCAGCTACTCCGGACACAGCTGCCATCATAACCATGGATGGATCTGGCCGATACACCGATGCTGCTGCCGCATTGAACCGCGTCAAGAAATTCCTCAAAGACTCCCCAGCTTTCTACTTTAGCGTTGCCAAACTCATCACATTCTTGGGTCTCGAAATATGAACTCTGAATTGCCTCATAAATTTCTCAATCAAATCGGTCCATGTCCCAATGGAGCCGCTCTCTAGCTGTCTGAACCATAAAGCTGCTATGTCTATCAAATACAATGGGAAGCACCGGGCCATGACTTCCTGTGATGCCCCCAGCACTTCCATGTGCCTTATATACCTCGTTAGATGGACCACAGGGTCCGTCCTCCCATCATACCCTTCTACTGTTGGCAGTTTGAATTCTGGTGGGTTCCTAGCCAACCTAATCGCAGGAGAAAAGGGACTCCTGTTCACATCTTCAAGATCTCTGTTTACCAATCCTCCTCTCATTGCTCGCCTGACCATCTCTGCCAATCTATCATTGTCTCCAAGCTGTAGTCCTCGTTCACTACCTTCGACCTGCCCCCCGAGTCCGTGTGAGCTTTCAGGTGTTTGCCCCCCTGGTTGAGCGTTCATCCCTCTATCGTTGTCAGGTTGCTCGGATGTCCTTGTCTCTCTTCCCGTGTTCGGATCAACATGTCCTAAGTGTGTGTCCCCCAGTTCCGGCGCTGCGTTGGATGGTCCTGCTTCGTTCTAGGCCCTGGTTGTTCCTTGATTTTGCGCTCCAAGTTGTCCAATTTGTTGAAGCAAATTCTGGATCATCTCCTCCAGCCTCTTCATCATTGTCTCCATCTCATCCCTGGTGATGAAGATCGATGCTTGGTTTGCTCCCGAGGAAGCCTCTTGACTTCCTTCGTGCTGACTTCTCTCAGCTCTTTGCCTTCTACTTGTTTGTCTCGTCATGATTCTTCGGATCTAAATCTCTTAGCCTTCTGATTCAACTTTCAAATTTTGTGTAGCGGGTCCTGAGTTCAGTTCTCAATGAGAGCACCAAAGTGTTTGTGCCAAAATTGGTCACAAACCCCGAATGTTGTGAAAGCACCAGTGTATGAATATAAATCAACAATAATCACACACAAATCTCAAATCTAAGCAAACAGAGTATCACAATTCAGAAATAATGAACAGAAACACGAGATTTATAGTGGTTCGGCGATCTTGCCTACGTCCACTCTGAAGTTGATGATTTTATTGATGTTCACTCGATGATTACAATCTCTTCTAATGTAGTACAACTGAAATTATATGTTAAGTCTCAATCTAAAGTAGCGGTGGTGTTCTGGAGTAAATCTGGCAGAATCTGGACGCTCTTTAGTACTTCGAATTCTCCGACCTCTTTTCTGAATGACTAGGGGCTCTATTTATAGGTGTAGGAGGCTGATATTTCGCCTAAAATGAGGGGAGACCAGTTCTGGTACGTCAGGGGGCCCACCTGGCCGAAATCTTGAGATCTGGGCCCACTTTGGGATCGATTCGACCCTTGGTTCGAATCGATCAAGAAATTGTCTGATCGAGCTGAAATTTGGCGTGAACATTCTTTAACATGTGCTCAAGCTACTGTCCAAATTTCATAGTATTTGGACTTGTAGATCTCAAGTTATGATCGATTCAAGATTGCATTCCTGGTTGACACGCTTGCTTCGACTCGATTCGTTCGAATCGATAGGCTCGACTCGATGGCCTCACGCGCCTTTGCGATGACGTGGTGCGCATTTCCTGGGTTGATCCACTTTTCACTCCGAGACGACTGGGTCGACTCCACCTTTTCTGCAGCCTTGACTTAGTGGATTCTAGAGAATGGATTCGAAGGTGTGATCGTTCGAATCAATTATGTTACGCCACAGCCAATCGATTCGAAGTCATCATAATAGGATGGGTTCGAAGGTATTCGTTTCGATGGAGTCGAAGGAAGGCACTTAATCGATTCGAACACGCCACCCTCGCATGGATTCGAAGCAGAGCATCTGATGGGTACGAAGTGGAGTAGCTTCATGGATTCGAAGCGGAGTATCTGATGGGTACGAGGCAAGATGTCTTCATGGGTTTGAGTGATGGATACGAACCATCGAGCCCAGATGGATACGAAGGTGTTCAATCTGAAGGTTACGAGGCGAAGTAGCTCTGTGGATTCGAAGTATTCTGGCTTGATGGATTTGAACTTATGTTTCTGCCTATGGATTCGAACTCAAGGTCATTTCCTACAATTTGCATCGATGATATCTCGAGCGTACGAACTCGGATTGACTTCAAACTTGGAAGGTTGGTTTGCATGGCTTTACTTGTCATGTCTTATCAATTGCAGCCTGATCCGGACTCGGACAAAATTCATTGATATCCATGGTGAAACAGTGTATAATGAACTTTAACGACGAACTGTCTTTAGTTCTCCAGTCAACTGTTTGGTGTCACGGCCTTGCCAAAAGGCGGGATAACAAACTCCGATTGGAAAAGTCTATATATGAAAATTGATCAAAAAATCATCACGAATCCAATGGTGTAGGTTTCGTAACCAAATTCCAAAATTTGTAAATATTCCATTTTTCATAGTTTATTATTTATTAATTAATTTCTATTTTAATTATTTATCGTAAAAATGTGGGGTGTTACACCATTAGAGAAAGAAGAAAAAGAGATAACGTGGAATGAAAATGAAATGGAAATAACAAGGAGCTTAGCTACATATAAGCTAAGTGAGGGTAAGCTAGTGGTGTTACCCCAATCCTCTTCATCCGGCACTATTCATCCCCAAAATTCCAAACTCCAGACATATTGAACCTTGTACTCATTCAAATTCTAGATGCCATTCCAGACTGAATGGAAAAGGTTTTGAGACCTAATTCCATCGTATAAAAAAGTTATCTTTTTAGATCGATTTTCGAATCGAATGCATACTACTAGCTAAAAATCCATCAGTCGAAATATATAAATGCTTATACTCATTTTATTTGCAACATTGATCCATACTCAACGGAAGTGGTCTCAAGCCTTAATTCAACTGTATGTGAAAAGTCACATTATAGAATTTCAATTCAATGACGACTTAATAGTTAAATTTACTATTTAAATATATTATCATTAAATAGCGGGTTGTTACATTCTCCCTTCCTTAAAAGGATTTCGTCCTTGAAATTCACATGAGTATGAGAAAGTTACAGGACTGACCAAACTTTTTCGAATCACAGTTTTGGAAAATTCTAGCACTACCTTCCCTTGTGCTATCAGCACTATGGAACTCCCAAATTAGAATGCATCACAACTAGGAAATATGCAATGAACTATGTTATCCCACATTCTCGAAAAATTCATACATCTTTTTAAGAAAGCTTCTCACTACTTAAATGCCAATCTAAGCAAATAAGCATTTAAATAGCTATATATTAGCTCTCAAGTACCTAATTATACTAAGAGGATTGCTCAAACACATAATTTAAACATGTATAACTTTAGTGTAGTAAGCGGTACTACTATAATCGTACACTACAATCAATTGGAGAGTAAGCTCAAGTAAGTTAGTATCAAAATATACCATTGACTCCAAGTCACATCAAATGGCAATAGACTTGTATGGATTATATCTCGCCCCATAAAATGCATGGACGATATGTGATCTATTCTATATCGCTAAGAAATACTAATCGATACCCGTCATCACTGACAAGTAGAGTCAACAATGGACACTTATCCCGATCCAACGATTCCAGATAAATAAGGCCAGTACACTAACGCACTCAGTCATTTGTTGCGATTCAATTAAAAATAGAGTCAGTACGCTAACATACCCAGACATATATCTCAATCCAATAATAAACATGGCTACTAATATAAGGCCAACGATCTATACGGCTACCAATACAATGTATGATCACTAATATATGGTCAATACTAGACACGGTCACTAATATAAGACCGATATGATGTATGGTCTAATATAAGACTGATATAATTTATATAACTACATGTACCTCGGATTAAGGCCCCGAAGGTAGGAATCCATCATTGTAAATCAAATGACTATAAGCGGCAAGAAACCATCAAACAGAAGCCGATAATGATAAGCAATAATAACTAGCATTCAAATTATCAAACATGCAAGCAACACAATCAGCCATAATAAAAATCGCTAGCATCAAAGTCAAATAACAACAATAACCAGGATAAAACAGTCATAACAAAAGCAAGCAACAAGCAATAACAAGTAGCAAACAATTTCAAGCAAACACAATCAGTAGAAATAATAGCAAGCAACAAGCAATAACAAACAACAAGCAATAGCAATCAACAAAACAAAAATACGGACAATGAAATATATAAAAGAGTCTACACCAACATGCTTGGTAACCATCAAGAGTGAAACACATATATTGAACTACAAATTCCAATGAGTCTATTCGACATTCAAGGGGAATAAATGCCTAAGTAGTGCAACTCCTTTCATGAATATAACACACGAACGACTACTACACCACTTGGCAACAAAGAGGAAAACTTATATGATATGCATGATCATCGAGTCTGTAAACTCTCGAATAAATCTAGTAATCAATGCCTCTACGTTCCTTTTTCCGAACAAAACTCATTCTCCAAAGGAGAAAATTATACTAATTAAATCATCATTCAAAATGAAGATTTATAGTTGCTTGGGTCTACACGGGTTCAAACTCACCTCGACTGCACAATGTTGATAAGGATAATATACTAAGTGCTCTACGACACTCGCCAAGGCAAGTATCATCTCGTCACTTAGGAGATTATCCGAATCGCCACAAACTAGTCGAGAAATCCTTCCCAGAACTATCCCACGCAATAATAATTATACTACACTAACATTTTATAATTTCTAAAGTTCATTTCGCATGACACGATACCCGTCCCAACCCTTCTTTTACTCGCAATATTTCTTTGTTAAATAAGGTCGGCCGCCTGACTCCATCCATGCAAACTTTAATCTGGTTCCTTGATCCGACTACAAAAATCTCCTTACACGACCAAGGTCGTGCTTTGGAAATCTCTTAGTCATCCCAAGAATCTGACTCAAGTGCTCATCTATTCGTATTAAGTGAAAAACCATATCCTAACTGATGCAAATCACCTAAAAATCTACGATCAAACTATAGGTTAAGAACTAGCACATGAATGGGAAAATCTTTAGAAAATGTCCTTTTCGAACATGGGATTACTCCCATCACCTAAGGTTTACTAAGATAAAAGAAAAAACCGATAACCCGAACGACTCTAGGCAAACACCTATAAATCCTCCGCTCGGTCTCTGCTCATTATTGGGCATCCAATAAACACTACCTGGACATAAATCTAAGTCATACATGACCGATTGAACCCACTCAACCTGAAAGCTTGTACATCAAATTTGAATGGTAACACTTCGGTTGCTTCACCTCAGCTTTGCAACTAAGGTGACTCATAAAAGGTTTATCTCTACCGAAGGATTTACCGACAATGAAATGTGTCAAGTTTAGCTTATCTACTAAGTAACTAGTAACAGATAAAATATACTACTCAAGTGTCAGATGGAACAGATGCGACATTCCAAAAATAGGGCAAACTTCATTACATAAGCTTCTTCCAATTTTCCTAAGCCATAAGTCCGTTAGAACCCGGTAATGCTTAAGAGGCACAAGTCATCATCACTTACACACCCTTTGAAAATGTAGGACAGTCTTTCTTCGAGTTATCAAGCCGATCGCAAATGGAGCACTTATGCTTCACTCTAGCTAGATGACAATTCATAGCGAAATGCCTCTCGTATGCCGCAGGAGTGACATACAAGGCCATCTTTCATTCTTCGACAAGCTTGATCTTCCTTGTGTCATGGTCACTACGCTTCGGTTGGAGTTTTGGTTGCCTTCTAGTTTTATTACATATACGGTATATCATGTGCATTCTCTCAAAGGAGAACCATCCCAACGAGATATTCAAATGTGGACCCCCAATAGGGATAAGGCTAAGCAATGAACCCCCAACCAATGCTTAAGACCCAGGGAAAATCTCTTTGCCTAACACAGTGGAGTACCAACCAACTTAAAACCCCAAAACAAAAGGTTGAACCGGTCAACAATCCTTCACTGACAGTTGTCCTACTCAAGATGGATGGAATACTAGAGCTATATGCTCCTCTCGATCAAAGAAATGAACTGAGAAACTATAGTGATGCCCGAATAAATTTCGAATCACAATTCTACTTATCAGCTACAAAAACACTACAACCTACCCAGCCAAAGTCTCCTTTCCCCAAATGTCGAGAAACAATCTCACTTGCAAGAAAATTCCCCAAACTTATATGAATGGAAGCCTTCTCATGCATGTGTCCAAGACCATGTCTCAACAACAGTCTCAGGACCTAAATATGGCTCCCCTCCAAGGCTATGTAAATTCTGGCACTGCTTCGAATAGTCTAAAGCTAGTAGACCTAAAAATACTGATGCCCAAAGGGCCACACCACTTCTGGCGCTAACCGCAATCAGTTAGAAATTTTCATGGGTGACGGAACATCTTTTGCGGTAGCTAAATAGTCTTAGAACTAATCAAGTATCTCAGACTGCTTATCCCTAGTCGCTCCTGTATTTTGTCTGCTTATATGGATAGCCCGACGAAAATACCTTAGCAACTAGCGATAGAAACAATTTAAGTTCAGAAGACAAGCGGTGTATACAGTATTATATAGTAGAAATATACAAGTACACTCTCTCAACGTATCTCCTACTACCAGATTGATTAACTCAAATGGGTCTACTTGGTCCGAGTGTTGAGCTTAAGCTCTAACACCAATTGTAACAACCCACCCTTCGTAATACCTGAACATCATCGCATGACTTTTGAACACCACAACAGACAGATTGTCGAGGTAAAATTAGAATAAAAATCAAAATAAGACATCGATAAGATCTCACAACAGAATGACAACATATAATATACTGAATATACATGAACAATAGAATAACAATTTATAAGAGACCACATTAGTAGAAGCAATTGACAAATAAATATCAGTATAGAAAATCAGAATACACCAACTCCCAAAAGCACGGAGTTCCAAATAAATAACTGATACAATAGTCTCATATACAAATAACAGATCTATCATGTACAAATAAAGTAACAAGTATATATGTCCTAAAACATTGACGCCATGGTTCCAAGATACTCTAGCTGCATACACTGCTAGCATATCCTCAAAGTACCTGACTCTCGAACTACTCAATCGAGTACCCAAGAGTTGTCATAACATAAGAAGACAAAAATAAAAACTCGGGTCAGATATAAAGTCTGGTGTCAGGGGAACTATCTCAAAATACTATATATTAAAACTATACACAAATAAAAAGAAACTACTAAATTACAGCAAGCCCTCTCTACAAACATGGCTCAGGGGAATCCAGACTTCATATAAACAAGTACAGTAAATCTATTTCAAATGTAGGGGATTATAGAATAAGCTGCTCTTCTCCTGCAACAACAAGTTAGCAAAATATCTTCTATTGCACTACACTAGCCCAAAACTACTAATAATATAGTATAAATATACCATGATCAAACCGTGATCCAAAATCAATGATCACTACTGCTAAGATCGATATGATATGCCTCAATGCGTACGACCATTACTGCTAAGATCGAATAGGCACACCAAAATGCAAATGGTCAAAACTGCTAAGACCAAATAGGTACGACGCAATGCATATGTTCACAACTACTAATACAAAATAGTTAGGCCGATATGCATATGGTCACTACTGCTAAGACAAAACATTCATAAGATTACGAATGTAGGACCCAAAAACGTCTAAGCGATCACAACAAGACAAAGGTATTCACGATCCCTCTAAAACCATGTCGAGTGTGTCATGGCCATCAACAACACTCTAGGCACACCACAACAAGGTCGATACTTAGGTAGATCACATAAGTCCATACCCTCGGTGTGTCACAACAAGCCAACACCAAACAAATTGTATATTAACCCAAGGTCAAAACCTTAGAGTACAGACTCACTCTTTATATAATGTATGGAATCGCCACGCAAGGCCTTAGTCGCCATGGCCTAAAAAACCAGCGGAGAACACTAACAAAACCCCATACTAACCCAAATCACATTCCAAATGGAAAACATGACCTCAATGTCATATCACTCCTCAAATATACCGTCCCGGTCTACCTCAAAATCTATGGTTTTTAATACTTTCTAGGGTGGGTCCATGTGGGCCGCAAAATTAAAGTACTTCAAAACCCATCAAAATTTCACAGGTTGTAGCCCTTGAAAAATGTTGAATATGGTCCAAATCTTACCACAATCCGACTTCGTATGTGAAAGTTGATGCATTTTTCAAGTTTGCACAACACACAACAGGTCAGCCGATTGAAGAGCTATTTAGTCGACTGAACCAGGGCCGAGATGGACTTATTCCTCTCGACTAGTCGACTAAATATACCAGGTCAATCGACTGAACTGAAAGTTTCCAGGCAGTGAGCCTGGGCAAGGAGTTGATTCCCTGTACGGATGTCGATTCGCACGCCGTTTCCTCCGATGCTTGGCCCGATAAGTCGCCTTCCTACTAGAGCCTGCCTCCATTCCATTGGGCATCTACCAGGGTTCAGTTGTTGATGTTTTGGAATTGAATTCGATAAGTATTCGAAAATCAATTTCGATACTAAAATCCACTCTTTGCACAAGTAGAGTTCAACTTGTGATTACGGTTACCCAACTTCCTCTAACATGACAAACCCAGCCTTCTCCTCTTGTGCGTAGCCTATACGTGTGTCAATACACTCGTTTGTGCATGCTTAAGCACACACATATACTTAACTACACACATCACAATACAAAAACATTCGAAGTTCACCGGGGCGATTGCTCGACCAGTTATTTTCCCACGCAACTTAGCGCACCTCGGTGGTCGCTATGGCTACATGAGATCGCTCTTAAAATGACTATATACACATACGGACATTCTCTATATGTATATACAATCTATTACATGAATATTCACCTCTTATAAACAAAACTCCCATCACAACTCTAGCTACAACACTAGAGTTGTTTCGATCGTTGCTTAACTCCTAATACACATGTACGTATACACGTTCGTGCACGTATACACACATGTATATCCAGTAGGCAATTCAACTATTACTCAACCAAATGTTACTTATTTTAGTAATTCCTCTAATAATAGTCAAACATCTCTTTATATCATTTTATAAAATCATAAACCATTTTATAAAATATCATACTAGTGAATAATCACTTTATAGCCTTTAAAATACTTAATCACTTCATTAAAAATCAAGTATTCACCTTTTTACTATTTTATAAAATCTCATATTCATTTTATAAAATATATACTTTATTTATAAAATCATGAAACCATTTTACAAATACTAATTAATGCATCTAGTATCTCTAATCACTTTGATAATAAGTGTTGAATTCATAAATCAATTAAATTAGCTTGCTAACATTTTGCACATCAATCCAAATGGGTTAATTAATATTTTCTAGTGATGTGCACATCATTACACTATTAACCCCAAATCAAACAATAACATCACAACTAATCACCCAATTAGCCCAAATCAATTCTAGGGCTTAGTAACTATTTTCAAATATAGTAATTAGGGTCTTAAACAATTAATTAGCTAATGGAAACATGTTTATGACACAAACATAAACCCAAATCAACTCAAACAACCTCCAAATCACTTCATATAATTCTATAATCATCAAGAATCAAATATATAAATATATGAAGTATAACACATAAATTAGCAATGAGAATCATCCTACTCACCTTAATTAAACCCAAGCCAAGCTCTAATCACCAAAAACCCAATTCTTGCATACTTTAAATTTCAAAATGCACACCAATACTTTGAGCCAAGCCAATCCTTTGTGGGATTTGTAGAAAATTAGAAGAAAGGAATTATGGGGATTTCTATTTGATTTTAGAAAATTTATTTAATAGGTTTAGGGTTTAGAGATTATGGAGGTGATTAAGGGGTGATTAAGAGGCCATTAGAGATGGAGGAGAAGGAGATAACGTGGATTGAAAAATGAAAAGGAAATAATGAAGAGCTTAGCTACATATAAACTAAGTAGGGATAAGCTAGTGGGCTTAGCCCAATCCTCTTCATTCGGCACTATTTGTCCCCGAAATTCCAAACTCCAAACATATTGAACTTTATACTCATCCAAATTCTGGATTCCATTCCGCACTCGGTGGAAAAGGTTTCGAGACCTAATTCCATCATGTACAAAAGTTAGCTTTTTGGTTCGATTGACGAACCGAATGCAGGCTACTAGATAAAAATTCCATTGGTCGAAATATATCGATGCTTATACTCATTTTGATTCGCAGCATCAATCTAAACTCAACGGAAGTGGTCTTAAGTCCTAATTCGACCATATGCAAAAAGTCATATTTTAGGCTTCTAATTCAATAACGACTTATTATTTAAATTAACTTGTTTAATATGCGGGTTGTTACATGATCATTCCCTCATTGCACTTTAACTAACTCACCGCTTTATTCCTTATTCATTTCACCACATGTTCCACAATGCGGGTTGGACCACAGGATGAGTTCAACTCAGGTTCTAACTCTACCTCCATCAAATGACTAGGTGCAACTACAGTCGTCAGATCTTGTACAAATTTCCACAAATGTGACATGTGGAATACATTACAAACTCCTGCCATCATCTTTGAAAGCTCAATCCTATATGCCAAACTATTTATCCCCTCCAACATTGGTGATGGACCAATAAATCAAGGTGCGAATTTCCCCAAACTCTCGAACCTTACCACCCTCTTCAATGGAGAAACATTTATAGAGACTAAATCCCAACTGCAAATTCCAAATCCTTTCTTCTCCTATCAATGTATGACTTTATATAACCTTATGCAACTTCCATCCTCTTCCTAATGAGTTTCATCTTCTCTACTGATTTCTCACCATCTATGGACCCAAAATGATCAAATGTGTAGACTCCCACTAATATGAAGGTGACTTGCACGGCCTCTTATACAATGCTCAAATGGTGTAATACCGATACTAGTCTGATAACTATTATTATATGTGCATTCCACTAAAGATGGGTGATCCTCCCAATATTCACCAATATTTAATATGGATGCCCTCGGTAGGTCCACTAACACCCGGTTTACTCTCTTAGTCTGCCTATTGATTTATGGGTGATATGTCTGCTCAGATTCAACTCAGTCCATAATGTCTCCTGTAGACTCCTCCGGAAGTTACTTGTGAAAAATGAATCTCGATCACTTACTATACTTGTTAGAACTCCATGTAGTCTAACCTCTTCTTTGATATACTTTGTCACTAGTGTTGTCATCATCATTGCACTCTTTACTAGAAAAAAGTGAACGCTTTTTGTGATGATCTACCATAACCCATATGTTCTCATTTCCACTCCTACATTGAGGTAGCTCATCCACAAAATCCATAGATACGTACTCCCACTTCCACCATGGCACGTCTAACGGAAGCAATACCACACTTTGCTTCTTCCATTCCGACTTTACACTTTCCCATGTCATACATTTCACTACATATTTTGCCATATGCCTCTTAATCCTTGACTAATAGAGTATCCTCTTTACATCTTAATACATATTATCTCCTCCTGGTGATTTGTGATCCTAAAATGGTGACAGTCACTCAAGATTTCCTCTATCAACTCCTTAACCAGTGGTATACATAGCCTCCCATCTCTCCTTAAGTAGCCCTTTTAGTTTTTAGAGTAACGATCTAGATGACTCGATCATTCACTCCATCCAAACTTCTCCATAATTCTATAACGGTGCATCTTACACTTGACTCAGCCCAACACGATCCATCTAACCTCCATCACTGCTACAATCCAAGTGCATATTTTGATTGGGGTCAAAAATCAAACTCCCAAATAAGCTCTAAATTCATCCATTCTAGCAGTATAGCATTCACCTCAGTATGCCTCCTACTTAAAGCATTGACAACTACATTTCCCTTCCTTAGAGTGTAAGAAATCCCAAAGTCGTACGATGATAAGAACTCGATCCAAAGTTGCCATCTTAAATTCAAATCCTTATGAGAGAACAAGTATTTGAGAAATTTATGGTATGCGAATAGCTTGAATCTTTCACCTAGCAAATAATGCCTCTACGACATCAACGCAAATACAATAGTAGACTCAATGTCATGCATTGGATATTCCTCTCATGCTTCTTAAGCCGTCGGCTCGCATAGAACACTACCTTCCATTCTTACACAAGTACAATACCAAGACCAATGTTGAATGCATCAATATACACGGTAAACGGTTCGGTACCATCAGGAATAATTAAAATAGAGCACTTATCAACAACTCCTTCAATTAAACAAATGCTCCTTCATCTCTTGAACTCCAAATATAAGTCGGGTTCGTTTTAGTCAACCAAGTCAGAGGCGTTGATATGTTTGCAGAATCTTTGATAAATTTGCAGTAAAATCTAGCCAAACCCAAGAAGCTATAACCTCTAAAGCATTCTTCGACATATTTCAATCAACCGTAGCTGCCTTCTTTGAGTTTACCGCCAACGCATCTGCTATTCTATTTTGTGAACTTATCCTTCAACCGATTCCTTCTCAAGACAACCATCACTTTTCTCAAATGGATCGCATGCTCCTCCTCACTTCTCAAATAGATAAGAATGTCATCAACGAAGACCAACACAAACCTATTCAACTCTTCTTGAAACACTCTTCTCATCAAATCTACAAATAAGCCAAAGGGCATTATTAACCATATAAACAATCCATCAAGCGTATGGAAAGCAGTCTTCATGATAATATCTTCAGCCACTCTCAATTGATGAAACCCATCGCTAGATCAAGCTTAGAGAAAACCTTTGCCCTGACTAATTAATCGAAGAGGTCTTCAACACACCATAATGGATAATGGATTTTCCTCATCAGCTTATTCAATTCTCGATAGTCGACGTATAACCATAGGGAACTATCTACCTTAGAAGCAAAAATGACAGGCGCTCCCCATTCTAAAATACTTCTTCAAATGAATCCTTACTACAATAATTCCAAAACTTGCTTATCAAACTTTGTCCTTTCCTTTGGAGCCATATGCCTAAGAGGAATCACTACCAGCCTTGCATCTTTCTTGAGATCAATCTAAAATTCGATTTCTCTTCGGGGAGGAAGACCAGAAACTTCTTCGAATACATCTAGATAATCCTTTACTACGGGAATAAATAAGAGCACTTCTTGTGATAGGCTAAGTGAAGATAAATACATATCCATAATAGAAATATCGGGCTCCTAACATTGAATCAAATCAAGTAATTCACCCTACCTCAACCTCTCATAATCCAATACTACCACATAGCGCGACATCCGGTCCATTCCCAAAATCAATTTGTACCACCAAAGTGTTTAGTATATATGCATCACAGGTAAATTCCACACCAATAATAGCCAACCCTAAACTACTACATAACATCGATAAATGGGTCAATCCCGTAACGAAATTCAAAACAAGAATGATTCATGTACAATTTTAGTTTTATAGGCTAAAATATCGACTAATGCATTTTCTATGAATGAATGGAATGCACTAGTGTCGAATAAAGTACGAACGGTAGAATTGGATAAAGTCAACGCATCTTCCATCATGATCTATTTTTCCTTCTTTTTAACTGACAGTGATGCAATACTCAAGGTTGGAACGACGTCTATGTCATAAGCCTTAACCAACTGACCTTCATTCTTCAAAGGTGGGCAATCTCTCTTTATATGTCCAAGCCGATCATAATTTTAGCACTTCATCTTCCATTGAGTTGGGGCCGCCTCATAATTCTTTGACAAGTGCCCTATCTGGTTATAGTTTTAATACCCAGCTTTCAAAAGGTTTATCCTTTAATTCTTTGCAATGTGTCCCACCTTCTGACATCTATTACAAGTAATTGCTTATCCCCTGCCTTGTCCACCTTTTAGTCCAACATCTTTATGCTTACCTTATTACTGGCCCTCACCTTCTTTAACTTGATCCTTAACAATAGTTTCATTCAGAGAATTCAATAGCATTGCTTCAATTGGTCCCTCAATGTAGCCCCTTACGGTATCTAATTCAATGCAAGCTCTCTTGGAGGCCAATTCAATCCTTTCGTAAATTTGGTTTTTTATTCTCCTAAGTGCTTACCAATTCAAAACCAAATCTGACCAACTCAATATACTGACTTATTACTCATCAACCATCATTTTTCCTTGCTTAAAATGAATAAACTTCTCATTTAGTAAATTCTCTTTGCTCCAGAAAAGAATTTCATTTTAAACTTCATCTAGAACATTACCCAAGTAATAGTGTCCTCTTCTACTTCTGTTGTCACTACCTCCCACCAACATGCTGCCTCACTTGCAAATGCTAAAAGGCCAACTAACTTCTAGTAACAACAGTAAGTCCTACCAAGTTAAAAATGTTCATACAGTTATTAAGTCATTCACGAGTCATCGAGTATGGTTCTGTGCCAATGAAGGGCTTCCCATCGAGGCTGGAGAAATCCCCATACAACTTAGGAAAGTTAGTAGCAGTCAGTGTTTGGTCTGGAATAACACCTTGGGTAGTAGTGGTAGCGGTGGTTATATGTTCAATGGGGTTGGTACTAGGTTGGAACATTGGTTGGATATAGCGTCTGAACCATATTGGAATATTAACTTTGGGGATATCGAGTACATTTACTCATGTGCTAGTACTTGTTCTGGTCTCTACCACACCCATATTAGGTTTGTTGATCTCTGTTCCTGTTTCGACTGAATTGTCCATTTTCAGCTATCTGTAAAAATGGGATTCAATGGAAACTCCCCAATTAATCGTAAACAAAACTGGAATAGTAAATGGTGTGTGCATATGTACCTTATTGGTGTATCATGTGTGTGTGTGTGTATCTAATAGAAAATACAAACACTCTATCTTAGTATGTTCCTAGTTCCTATTTTTAAGGTATATTTTGCTCTGCCACCAACTATAACAACCCACCTTTTTGACCTTTGGGCTCCATATCAGAATCGATGTCAATACCTCGAGAACCGAAAAGGACGAGTCATAGGGATATGATGACAGGGGAACAAATACTGTTCTAACTAATACTTTCAGAGTCTCACAATAGAAGAAAACAAAGTATAATATCAATAACCATAATCATTTCACATCACCATAACATGTTTAAACTGTCAGGTACATATGTCTGTACAATACAAATCAAAATCAACCCATAAATGTAATCGAATATAGGTCATAACACTTATTTACATGATATACAACATGTATAAATAAATCCCTGCCATCCATATCATCTCATCTCCAAAATCCATCAACCTGGATATGTAAGTAAAGAAGACAAATAGGAGTGGGTCAAACATAGGTCTAGTGAGTGATCCATACTTACTCTACATATACTAAAAAGTATTACTATATTATGATATGAGACTAAACGTCTTGATCACCTCGCATCCTGCTGGTCACACCATGTCCAACTATCTTATTCATCTAGTCGTATCACATCGCATCTATGTGGACTCACTTCCCTAGACTTACCTTTGTGCTATAAGGTTGCCTATCATCCACCATCACATCAATCACATTTAGGACTCAGTTCTTGGATTCACCTCGTGCACTACAGTGTTGTCTATTGTACTCATACGAACTGGACTCACGTCCTGGACTTTCCTCTTGCATTATAGGACGATTTACACTCCATCCTCCACACTGGTCCATCAAAGCACTTTAGAGGAGTAATATAATACCCAGATTACCTACTTGTGACATGGCTCATCCTGGACTGCCTACTTGTGCACACGCTCATACCCGTTCAACATCAATGTCGCATCAATTTCCAAATCATGAATAACATACAAATCCATTTGAAAACAACGATCATCATCACATACATTCACTTTGGATTCATAATGTCACCAACCGCCTTGCCAGTAACCTCCAAATGCCTTCAGGAAAAAAAGAATTAAGGGCCATAAGGGCCATAATTATAAACGTTGATATGTATTGGCTTACCTAGGTCCAGCTACAACCTATGTCCAGAAATAAGCCAATGATGGACTGATTATAAGGATTAATGAACCGATCGAAGAGTAATTTTTAGATTTTAGCCACGATTTTTATCTCTCCTCCACATCATTTCACCTCCAAACGCCCCTGTTTCACTTTCGATTGCCTAAGAACATCATCAGCACCCTAAACTATGTTTTTATGGTCTGCTTTTCACTTAAGTTCATCAAATTAAGTTGTATATTTCGTTAAATTCAAGGAAAAATTAGAAAACCTAGTTTATTATATATTGATGTCCCTTCCAAACCCCTATTAATTCCAAACGTAAGTGATTACAGATGGTTATCTACTCTAACCTAGACCAGAAATCATCGTTATAGGATCAAGTTTGAATTATATTGAGAGGAAAGTAAGAATCACTCATTGAAATTACATCTCACTATCTAAGCCTCTGTTATCTAAAATGTTGCGCCTTCAACCTCAAAATTCCTACAATAACCCTTTTTTCTACATCGTAAAATATATAAATTTAATTAAACTAAAAATATTTAAAATTGATTTTTGATAATTATTATTTTAAAAATAAATTCTTATTTATTTGAAATCCATTTAATAATAGATTCTGTTTAAATAAATTGAATTAAATCAATAAATTCTTTTTGGATGATATTTAGAAATTGAATAAATTATTTTAACTGAATATAAAATATTTTTAAAGTATAAATAATTGTTATGTGATTAAAATAGTGAAAATAAATAAGCAGGCATTAAAATTAATAAAATTATTCAATTATTGTAATATATTAAGTATAATGATGTGTAAATTAATTTGAATTAGGTTGGAATAAATTTATAAACAAATTATAAGAATTGTTTAGAAGAAAAGAAAAGAAAATTGTTTAATTTAAATTAGAGCCCAATATGTAAGCCCATGTAATTTAACCTATTTTCTCTTCTCCATTCTAGATTGTTCCCTTATACCTTTTAAACCTAAAATTCTTTCATGAATTGCCTAAAAATTGACAGCCACGCTAAAAAAATGTGATCCAAAAAATGAAATAAATTATACTGAAATCGATGCCATGCTCGACTAGGGAAGCATGCGGAAAGGTGCATGTTCATGGTGGCCAAAGGAGACACAAGGTGGGATCGAATACGGTTGTGGGCAAGAGATGACGTGGGAGAACGTCGTGGTGGTGCGAGGTTGGAGCGTCGCATAGAAGTAGTGGCTGGCAATCAAACGACGGTGCGACATAGGCTTGAAGACAACAAAACCAATGTTGCGTAGGGTCTTTGAGCGGCCAATGTTTGAAAGGAGCTACTATCTAGGGAGTGATTTTTAAGGTACAAAAGATAGTTAGCAATGGCAGCATTTATGCTTGGGCTGATACTAGTCGCTATTTTGGTAGCTCGAGCATCATTTCAGTGAGTTTTCATGCTCACATCTATATCTATTTCAATATCCATATTTCGATGCTTATTTATTTGTCCCGCTTATTGAATAAATTGCTTGGTTAAAATGTTTGGTTGGAATATTGATTGATTATTGTGAAATTTGTTATGGATCTTATGTTGAGTTTGGTGTATGTTAGATCATCGAAATATAAAGGTGGTATTGTACATTTACATATTGATTTGTGTAGTCTATTATATGTTGGGTGTGCATTGTTTGATGGTTGGAATCTGATTCAGGCCACACGATAAATTTATATTAATAATTGATGACTTTGAAGAGTTTTCCACCATGATGTATAAATCTAGAAGTTTTATTTATTTTTCTGTTTTAAAAGATTTAAAAAAGAATTGGAAAATTAATTTAAGGGTTTTAAATCTAATTAAAAGCATTTTACATATAATTTCCCAAAATTTTACCTAATTTAGCTATTTTCATACTCAAATTTCTATTTTAATTATATATACAAATGTAATTTTCTTTCGGTTATACCAAAGATGCTCTCCTCGCCCCATCTCACGTTGGTGCTTCGAGCGTTAATCCCTAGCGCGTGTTTCCTTTGTCGGGAATCACAAATGTTAACCCTACTTCTCCTATTACGTGTATGGTATCGGTAGTTGGAAATTGGGTGATTGAACCAAGTATTGATTGTTCAGGAATTGTCGAGTCTGTGCAGTTGGGTGATATCGCCATTGCCTCGTCTGACTTTGTAGTGCATCCGGCTCCTAATGCCTTAGTGATGGCTTCTGTTGCGAATTGTGCAAATGCCGAGTCTATTGATTGTGAATCTGATCCTATACCCAACAGTGTATTAGCACAAATGTCAGTACCAGTTCCCTACACGATTCCTATTGGTAACGTGCTCTCTAAGGGATGTTGTGATGCCTCTGTTAGTACTGTTGCCAAACCAGTTTGGTCGTCTCTGTTCAAGACATTGCCTCGGAATGCGGGTGCTTTCTCACCGTAGAAATTCAATACCTATGTCATTGATGGTATTAGCGTGATTCCACCAACATTTCTTCGGGAGGCGGAGAGCCATTGGTTTGACCACCTTGTTGGATTTTTCCTTGATGCTACATCTTCTTACTCGGTTGTACGCGAGCACTATAAGCGAGCGTGGAAACTGAAATGTTCGCTTCATGTCCAATTCCTTAATTCCTTTTTCTTTTTTAAATTTGGCTCTAAGGAAGATGGTCTTATAGCGCTAGACACTAGTCCTCTCATTATCAAGGGGATACGCTTTATTATGACTCCATGGAGTGTTACTATAGACAGTGTTCGAGAGCATATTCTTTTTATTCTGGTTTGGGCCACGTTCACCGATATACCTTCTGTTCTTCAGCCGCTTATTGGTTTGAATTGGCTAGCGAGCCTTATTGGAGATTTCAAATGTTTTGATGCAAATACCGTAGCACGCAAGAATCTATTATATATTAGGGCATTGATTGAAATAACCCCAGAGAATCTGTTACTGTCGATATTGAAAGTAAGAATCAAGGAAGGCCATGATATGGAAATAAAAGTTAACTACAGCTGGAAGCCTGATATTTGTACTTTTTCATTCATTTGGTCATACTATGGAGAAATATAATAGGAATGCCTCTCTATCTCCTACTGATGAGATCCCTCTCCCTAGGACGGAAATGATATGGGTTCCAAAAGTTAGAACTCCGCCTCCTTCAGATCCTGTTGTTGCTGCTTCTCCCGCCGAGGAGACATAAATTGATGCAGTTAGTCATTCCGATGATGATGTTATTGTATGGGAACCAGAAGAGTGTTCATGGATTCATGAGGCGATGGAAATGAGGTATGATCCGCAGATGCATAGTTATCACATGTTCTTAGGTGGTCCTAATGAGTCTAGGAGGTTAGTGTATCATGCTGAGGGTGAAGGTCTTTCTCTGACGACCACTGGGATTGTTAGTGCTAGGAATTGGTGGCAATTCTTAGATCCTACTTAGGACCGGATTTATTTCTACTCACCACTCTCGAGGGCTTTTGATCCATACCTGGCTACGTACTTTTCTACTTTTTAGCATGTTATTGGCCCTGGTACTGATGTGGATATCAGTCACGACATGGGGGTGTAGGCACTTCCGAGTAGTCCAGTCATCTTGTCTAGCTCCTGTTTTTTCTTTTTATTCTTGCACTAAGTGGTCTAGCCACTATAAAACCAGATTATAACTGTTTTGTGCATGAACAGAATACCTGTTCTTTATTTATATACATAGTGGCACGACCCACTCTAAAGCCGGTTGGCTTTGCAAAAAAACAATTTCTTTCAGTTACAAATCCTTTAAAAATCACTATTATGATTATTTTATAACTTTGAAATTGTTTTAAAGCAAGAAAATAAAATATATTACTATTTTAGAAAATATATTAATAAAGTAATTATCTTATTTTGAGTGTTTTGATTGAAAATGTTACTTGAATATTTTCGGATGTGCTTTCCAACGTTTGAAAAATAAGTATTCTTTGCTAGAAATTATTATATATTTTTGGACTTGTTTTGAATAAATAAAAAAATATGAGAATTTCAAATGTGGTATAATTTAAAGGAAAATGTTTTATTTCTAATTAGTTAGAGTATAAAGTGAAGATTTTGAATTATATTTTATGGTTTGAAATAAATATAATTTATGTCGTAGGTTATAAATTTATTTTGAAATAGCATCTTATTATAGAAGATGATGAAATGAATTTAAAGTGATATTAGTAAATTTTCAATACGAGCTATTAGAGATTTTGAATATATAGTGAAGTTTTTGAATTATAAATTATGGTTTGAAACTAAAAGAATTATTTTGAATGTTTATATTTATTTTAAAGTATTATTTAGTTATAGAAAATCATGAAATAGTTTCCATAATTATTTTTGATTTGTAAAGTTATTTTAGAAGTTCTGAAAAAAGTGTGTTAAAGGATTTGGAAATGAATTATAGTATTTGAATCTTTATATTATGATTAATTAAACAAAGTGAATATATTATTCAACAAATATAAGCGTTTTAAAGGTATTTATTATTTTTTTGAATTAAAAATTGATATAAGAAGTTTTATTACATTTTATAAAAATAATCTATTTTCTAAATTTATATTTAAATGTTTTGATTGTTTTCAATTCCGTAATGAGAAATTTGAATAAATGGATTAGTAATACCATTTGGGATGGGGCATTCAGTAATACATTTTGGACTATTCTTTGGACTTGTTGTAACAACCCACCCCAAAACAGATCTACCCCCTGACCTACCATCGAAACATAGACCCATTCCAAAGCTGGCTATTGGTTGGAAAAAAGAACAATACAAAGCTATTTATCTATTCATTCAAAAATCATAGTGGAAGGATAAAATATAATAGCCTAAACAATACCTATTTTTATTTAAAATTCCAAATGTCATAAAACCATAATTAGTAATACCATTTGGGATGGGGAATTTGGTAATACTTTTTGGATTATTCTTTGGACCTGTTGTAACAACCCGCCCCAAAACAGATCAAAACCCTAACGTACCATCGAAACTTAAACCCATTTCAAAGGTGGCTATTGGTTGGTAAAAAGAAAAATACAGAGCTATTTATCTATTCATTCAAAAATCATAGTGGAAGGATAAAATATAATAGCATTAATAGTACCTATTTTTATTTAAAATTCCAAATGTCATAAAACCATAACATAATGTCAACAATAACCGTTATATAATTATATTCAAAAATACATTGTCATCTTCAAATGGACATGTTAGAAAATAGGATAAATAGATAAATAGACTACTGCCATAAGTTCCTCTCATCGCCATTTCCATCTTGATCATCGTCTCATCCTCTAACCTTATTGTATTAAGGAGAGAAGCAGAATGATAATGTCTAGTGAATAGAAATCTGGAGCCTTTCTATATCAACACTTGAGCAGTATAATTTAAATAAGGATATGTCTTTCACATTTAAACTATATTCAAAACCATTTAATATTTCATATAAGGGAAAGAGGCGGGCTCTCAATCAACCACTTAATAACTTTAATCCAAAAAGAAGGTCCTTTGTATTATCCATTTCCATAACTCATGACCATCGTTATTAATGTCTACCAATACGAGAGATAGTAACCAAGCCACTTAATACCTTTTAATGAAAAATAGGCAGACGTTGTCCATTTAAAACCTTAATTAAGGTAGGCCCCATCATTTAATACACATTCCCAAGGCGGATTCCTCACAGTATCTATCTAACTGACATTGCACGGAAATCTCTTTGGACACTTTCTACTTCCATTAAAGTGGACCTTTCCAAGATATCATCAATCGTGTCTCAACCCAATCCCGAACATTTAATACTTCATATAAGGGAAAGAAGCGGTCCCTAAAAAACCACATAATACCTTCAATCCCCAAAATAGGTCCTTGAATTTATGACCCGTACCCCATGGAGATGTCTCACATTGTTCCGACTTTTCATATGAACTGGCAGCTAGGTTAGTTAGGCAGATTTACCCTATAGAATTAGGACTAACCTCGGGTCGTCCGTAATTACTTATTATATGTGATGTCTCACATCTACTCTAAACTCACATTGTTGGTAGCCAATTTAGCTGGGCGGACTTCTATATGCTTTTGATTGACCTTGCATCCCTATAACTTTGTCATATTTCAAAACACTCTCTGATTATATTATCACACATCTCGCGGTATTAATTATTTAGGGCTTATAAGAAATCCTTCTTATTTCGGCCTTATAATTAATTACTTTCCAAGGGGGATTTAATTGAAAATTATTAACCTAATCAACAATGAAAGAAATACATTATAATTATATGTTATTTACGCTAGTTTATACACACACACATATGCAATTATTAATTTCGATGCGTGCGAAGATTATGCCCTAAACTAACGTTTTAAATGTCAAATCTTAAAAAATTATACAAGTCTCATTTCCACAATAACATATATACCATAAATCCAATATTCCAAAATCAAATCTATAGACTTGTATATAGAATCCAAATCCAAATTATTTCATATTAAAACATCAATAGTAGAAACTTACAATTTAATTAATTTTATGCTCTATTCAACTTCTTTTTACATGCAATTAGACAAGGGAATTTCTATTTAATTTGTAGAATAGGCAATGCAAACTATGAATAAGAATTCGTACCTTACACACCATTTCTTTATCATATCCCTTAATTAAATCCAAAGAAAAAGAATAGAAAGTGGAATATAAGGTAAAACACTTATATTGCAAAATCCACACAAACTTCATTATTTTAATACAAAGCAATTGAGATTCCAACTTAAGAGTTGACATTTCACTTTGGGGGGAATTTTAAGGATTTTTAATGTGATGTTTTCATAATCTCCCTAAGGCATATATCAAATCCAAACTACACTATTCAATTACTAAAATAGAAAAACTAAGAATTCCACTTGCCGTAGGTCCTTAGGTTTGCCTTCTTTTGAATTTGACATGCTTTCTATGAACTCTTTTTAGATCTCTTCTTTTTGATATATACAACAAGGATTTTGTATATGCGTTAGATTTAGAAAATTAGAGGTTTAGAGAAGAATATGTTGAAAAAAAAATAGATATGTAGGATTTCTTACTTAAAACCATAATGGAGTTTTCCGGATCTATGAAAAAATAAAACTGACAGAGCTGCTAGGTTCCCAAATATTTTTTGAATAAAATTGAGGGGTCTAGGCTTCTATTTATAGAGGTTGAAATGCACCAAAGCCATCGGATTTAAGTCTGTTTAAAATTATAAAATTCGAAATAATCATTGTTCCAAAACCCTAGATTCCATCATTACTCACGGGTCGACCGCCGCTACCAACCGGTCGACCGCACCAATCCTAGGGGAGCGGTCGATCGGTTCTATCATTTTAGGATGGATTTTGTTGCCATTGCTTTGTAATTATTTTCTTTCTTAGCTATAATTTAACGTTTACTTAAACACAAAATCTAATTACTATTAACTTTTGAATTTCAAATTTAGGAATTGAATTTATTTGAATTTGAATTCAATTTAAATTAATTTGAATCCAAAACTTCAAAAGTCCATAACTTCCTCATTTGAGCTCTATTTTCAACATATTATATATGGAAATTGATCAGAAAATTACCACGAATGCAATGGCATAACTTTCATGGCTAAATCTGACTTTCATAAAATTTTCAATTTTACTGCCATCTCATTTAAACTGATTTATCCAATTTACTTATTTATGGTTGATTTTACATGGTGTTACATTCTCCCCCTTCAAAGGATTTCGTCCTTGAAATCTTTCCAAGGGTTTGAACAGCGTAGTGCGCAATAAACATCTGTGTTATACAACTAGATTATCTACAAAACCATCTTCTTAATCAAAAGTGCAATGTGATTATGTACTGTAGACATGCTATAAGTGAGTTTAATCCTAGCATGAGTGTTTGATCGTGACATATAAGTATGCATGCAAACATCCTAAACATTCATAAAATTCCTACATGAGTGAAAATTGAGAGTGAAAAGTGTAGCAACCATCTCCTACCATCCAATCTAGCAACCACGATGCATCCAAAACCTAGTTTTTGAGATTACCAATGAAAGGCTTGGGATGAGAGATCCCCATGTTCTCTTCATATTTCCATGTATTTTCCATCTTTTCCGTCTTTTCCTTCGGGTTGTCTCCCCATTGTACTCGGACCAACCTAATTTCTTTGTTGTGGAGCTTCCTAGTTCCATGCTCCACAATGCATGCATCGGCAAAAGATGTATTGGCTCGGTCTCAATATCCTCCAAGATCAGGCTCTACCACCACGACTATGTGATGTGCACGTAATGAAGCTTTGAATTTGATAGCCTATGTTGTTGACACCAAATTGGCTATGCTTAAACAAAAAAACACAAATTACCTCTTCATCCACTTATGATGTTGGTAACGAAGTGATTTTAAAATCAAAATTCGATGGTCTGTATTACTAATCAATAGTAAATAGATAATGCTTAGAATAGATTTTATTTTCAAATTCATTGTTAATTTTCATGAGATTAGCAAGTGGTTTAAAGTTTGATGGTTTATATTGGGCTAATTAATAACACAAATATTCCATACTTATGATAAACATATCAATTATACTCACTAATGACCAAAACAGAGATCATAATTTCATATATGTTGATTTATGTGATCTAGAGAAGGACATTGCCTCTAAATTGCCTTCTACTCTCATATTTTTATCCACTTTTATTTTTTGTTAGTTTCTAAATTTTTTTAGCTACACACAATCTTCAAATCTTGGTTTAATTTGATTGAGTGGAATTTTAAATCTAAACAATTCCCTACGGATCAACCCGTACTCGCCACGTACTAGAATTGTACGCCATGTGCTTGCGGTTATTTTTAATTTAAATTTTTCGGCTATTTTTCTAATCCAAAAGAGATTTGGTCGTCAAACATGTTTTTGGCGCTGCCGGGGAATTGATTTGATTTTAATTTCTATTCTTCGAATTATTTGTTATTTGATTTTATTATGTGTTTTTTTATGTATTGAATTGCATTTTAAAAAAAGTTATCATTATGTGTTTGTGTGATTTTTGTTTTCATTTGATCTGGTGCTTGTTCTTTTCTATTTGCATTGCATTTTCATATTATAAATATATATATATATATATAAACAATTTCAATTGATATTTTTTTTTAATTCCATTTCATTTTCTTTTACAATTTTGCACCTACATTTTCTTTTTACAATTTCATTTTCCTTTTTTGCATTTACATTGCCTACTTGTTACAATCCATCCCACAGTTCTCGACCATTCAAACCACCACCTCAATATTGCTGCCTTCCCATCTCCAGTAACCACTGCCTTGCTTCAAGCCTCCAGCCATCAGCATATTATCATCCCTGACCACCCACTTCTCTGACCATACATACTGTCAACCATACATCCCACTCCCAAACCACACAATTACAACACTACAATCATCTCCAAACATCACAGCCACAAACTCACCAACATACCAGTTACAACACAGCTCACCCAACATACAATTCAACTTAATTAACCATCTCCACTTCCACTATACCAATCAGTTCAACTTCACTCCGGATCGCTGCCAATCTACCATACCCACACCACTGCCTGAAATACTGCACATATATACACTACCCCTTTTCTACATATCCCACATTAAAGTTCCTATTTTCATTCATATCACAGTTCACACTACACATATCCCATATCACTGTCACTACCACTACACCACAACTACCACTTCCTGAAACAACACCTGCCTATCCATTCATCAACCAAAAAATATAGTGCCACCATCACTTGCCTCTGCCAACCCATTCCCCTGCTGCATCTTCATAACTAACTCCTCAAACTGTTAGTCCAACATCAATAATAACATCATGCACATCCTTCATAACATACCCATAAACCATACATTGCCTTACAACAATACATTTCGTCTTACTGTCATTTCATACAACTTACTTCAACTAACATAACTGCTTGTTACTTCATATAACAAATTGTCCCACAGCCTGATCATTCTCTCATCTAACTGCCCACTACAAATCCCTATCCTCTCACTGCCTTGCTACTATTTGCCTCTGCCGATTCACTCATCACCACTACAAGCACATAGTGCACATAACATTGTGCACCATAACAAACTTCACAACTGCCTATAACATCACCCATCCTCCTAACCATCAATCCCCATCCATTACATCAATTCAGTCAACATAGTTACAACAAACCCTGCTGCATTTACTTCCATCAATCCCCACCTGAAAACCATCAAACAATCCGCCTACACTACTACCATCAAGTTCAAACACTTCAAACCCTCTGTTGCATATTCATATAGAGCATCACTAACCACTCCCCTCCAACTATTTCCCAATACCCCCTCAACAATGCACAGTGCTGCTACTGCTACACCTCTGTGCCATACCCGCGGCACAACTGCCCCTTCAACTGACATTCCCATAACTACCTTGTGCCATTACGAAAAACATATCACCTCCAACAACTTAACCTGTCCACATATCCAAACTGCCACGTACATCCACCCTCCAACAGCCACTGCAACATCACTGCCATACTCACAACCATACATTGCCAAATTTTGCTGCCTTTTCCCAACACTGTGCCCTCCATTGCCACTGTCTCAAACATTCCCTATACACAACAAAACCAAAGAACAACCACTTCTACAAATCAACCAGAACCATCAACGGCCGAACCAACTACCACCTCTACTAATCGCTTAATCGACATCGATCCCCACGCACGACCTCGCCAACCTCTTCCATCACTCACCCCAACCCCATCGACTTTCCCAATCCTCCAAAAACAGCAAACCCATCGCCTACAAATCGTACAACCCCAAACAAGTAAATACACCTTTCTCAAATTCAACCCTATATCGAATTACAGTTGATAGGTGTAGTTGCGTGTTTGTGATGAACAAGCGCAAGTCGATTTCACTTGTATTTTAATTGGGAATTGAAAATGCGATTTTGATTCATAAATTGGAGATTATAGTTGATCATGAATTGTCTATGATCTTTTATTTGTATTTAACTAAGCTTGGTTGTGTTTTATAAAGAAAAAAAGGAAAAAAAAAGAAAAAATAAAGAGGGAAACAAAGGAAGAAAGAAAAAACAAAAAAACAAAAAAAAAGAAAAAGAAAAAAAATGAAAAAGGAGAAAAAAACAAACAACAAGTATATATCTTGTTTTCAATTGTTTTAGTGCATTTTGTTTTTAATTATTTTGGTTTGATTTGTTTTGTTTTTCATTTCTTTTAGTTTTTTTCTTTGATATATATATAAAAAAGTTTTGTATATATCTTGTTTTTAATTTCAGTTTGCAAAAGTAGAAAATTCAAAAGGAGAAGGATTAACTTGCTAAAAATAAGTTGCTTGGTTATAAAAAAAATTTCCGCTTTAAAATAAATTGCTAAATAATTCTGCACGTTCTGGTATCGTGCCCTTATCCCTTGTTATTATTTACTTTGTATTGTTGGTTGCTTGCATTTTATAAAAAAAAATTCAAAAACAAAAACAAATTTAATTCGTAGTTGCATCGTTAATTCCCGTTTAATTTTTGTTTTGCATTCATCTCATTTTATTTTCTTTTTTAAGGGCAACACCCAAATCAACATAAGGTGGGGGATTTCATCACCCCTTCCTTGGCCCATAAATTGCATGTCATCTTAGAATTTGCTAATAATAACAGTTAGGCTTCAAACTTAAGGGAGTCACGAGCTCACCTATGGCTTAATGTATATTGACAAGTTGTCCTCTTTCGACAATTTATTTTCTTGGTTTCTAGGCTACGGCGGAGCAATAATCAGTTATAAATACTACGGTGATTTGTAAATATTATATTCATTGTTTCTCTGAAAGTACATAAACCTTCGGTTCCATTGCTATGGTGATTCGTGGTGTATCGATAAATCATGTTTGTTACCTGGTTGAGAACTATCTTGTTGGATTAAGAAAAACTGTGATTATACAATTTTGGGTTAGGAGCTATCAAGGATAAAAAATTTGTAATTAAATCCATGCATTTATTTAGTTGCATTAGTTCATGCATATTTAAAAAAAATTCAAAATCCAAAACTAAAAAAATTGTAAATATTCCTTAACTTAGTTTTTAAATCCTTTCTTTTGAAATTTTTCTATCAAAATTAAAAATCCAAAAAAATTTTAAGTTAGTTTTTTAAAAAAAAGCAAAAATCCAAAAAAAATTGAAAATCCAAAAAACAGAACAAAAATTGAATTTCTCTTTGAAAAATAAATTCCTTTTGGTAAATATTTTTCCTTATAAAAAAAATTTCTTAAAAATGCTCGAATTTTCTTACTTGCCAGAATTTTACGATAGTTGTGAAAATCAATATAATCCATGTAATTTCACACCAAATTCTTATAGATATTTTAATGACAACTATTGTATAAACAATTCGAATTTTGAACCACAAAGTTTTCAAAACGATGACCAATCCTCAACTCTTCAAAATAGTATTGAAACTATTTCATCTTTACTCGAACTCTCCACACAACAAAATCAAAGGATAAATGGTTTTTGTAATTCATATTTGTGCAATGATTCAAATCAAAGTTTTCAAAATAATCAAAATTTGAATTCACTTCAAAATTCAAATGATTTCGATTATAACTCATGCCAATACAATTTCGAATTCCAAAATAAAATTCAAAATCAAAATGGAAACAATTGTTTAAATGATTTTGGCAATTAGAGTTGTTTCAATTATGGTGACAATTTTTGTTCTCAACAAGTTCAAATCGAAAATTCTCAATTTAATAATTATAAATTTGACTTTGTTGAGCAAATGGAAGAGATTTACAATGATCACACGGATTTGTTGTTTGAAACATATATGAAACAATGTGAGAAACAAAATCAAATCCAAACGTGTGGCGACTCAAGTGATAATCCATCTTTTACCAAAATTAACAATTTTCAAATAACAACTTTTGAAATTGAAAACGACAATCTTAATAAAATTGTTGAAAATTTGGTAATTGAGTTAGATTTCAATTCTTTTGCGAGTATGGAACCAAATTTAAATTTCGATCTTCCTTTTTCTGATGTTGAAAAATTGAATACAACAACTTTGGATTTTGAACTTGATATATGCAATGAAGTTATTGATAATCCAACAAAGGAAGACGAATTTAATGAACATGAATTTTTTGGACTTTTCGAAGATGGGTTATTGAATTCCAAAGGGGAAGATTTAAATCACCATATTGATTTTGAAATCAATCATTTTGAAGAATTCATCAATGATTAGCTTGAATTTCAATTTGGTGAAAACAAACTTGAATTTCAACCAATTGTTCTATCAACCCCAAAAATCATCGAAAATAAAACAACTCATACTATTTTTTATAAAACAACATTCGTTTTTCAAAATCAACATTCAACTTTGAAATCATTTATGGTTTGGTTTTCTATGCTTAAGATGTGTCTCGCATAGTTGATGAGACAAATGAATTGGTCTTTTGAAGACGTTTCAATTTACTCTTTAACGATATACTTTCTAATGTCGTGTAAATAATAATATTTTCATTTTCATGTAAATATAGGTCAGATTTTTATTTTATTTTTTCTCCTTCCACTTGGGTTGAATGTAGGGACACAATCAAAATCAAGTGTGGGAGGAGTCTCGTCTTCTTTTTTTATTTTTCATGGTTTATTTATTTTTCATGTTCTTTCCAAAACTTAAAAAATTCCCAATAATATATAAAAAAACAAAAAATATATTCAAAAAAATCCAAAACAAATTTTCTTCCTAGCATTTTGATTTACTTTTAAAAAAACACTATAGGATAAGTATAGGATTTTGGTTATTAAATTGAAATTTTTGAAAATTTATTTATCTTAACAAAAATAAAAAATAAAGTTTGATTACACGTCACAATGGTTTAACTAGTATATAGGAAGATTCATGGGTGATAATTATGAAGTATATCCTAATTGAAAATCTTTGTTTAAAAAGTGCTAGATTTAAAGTAAAGGATATAACATTTTTTATCTTCTAAGTTAAATAGTGCTAAGATGATTTTGCGAAAACTCTCTCTTATGTTAAAAACAAAAAAAACAAAAAAAACCAAAAAAAACAAAAATATTATATTTGTATATATTTTAAATAAACACCTAAAGTCATTCATGTGTTCACATGCAAGTGTGTACACTCGCCATGCTCTGTACCCTTCTCACGTAAGCCCGAAAGGCAGTGCACGATAGATATATCTGGCCTTAGTTTATCTGAGTTAGGTGTATGTAAATAAAAATTCGTTCATTAATAATGCCTACAGTCGATAGGTGTTCACACTTGTGTCTTCACTCGCTACGCTCTGTATTCCCCTCACGTAAGCCCGAAAGGCAGTGCATGGGTAATATATATGGCCTCGGTTTTTCTAAGTTAGGCATATGTAAATATTGTTAATATCAATAAAGTTTTCAAATAAGAGAGAGTAAGCAATTGAAATCCATGCACTATTTTAACAATTTTGATTTGACTTGTTATTGAAAATAAATAAAAATACCACTTTGAAAAACTGTGATAATTAACTAATGATCCATTTCATAGTTGGACTATGTTATCAATCGAAACACAAGCCAAACTAGAGTCTATTTGTTATGATAACTTAATTTTTATTGGAAATTTTGACAAGTAAAAGGAGTTCAATTTCTTGATAATGACCAAAACTTATATTTAACTTATTTGTGTCAATTTAAAAGTAAAATTTTCATTCATAAATATTTTCAAAAACTTGCATTCATATCTTGTAAATAAATCTTGCATTTGGATTTTGTGGGTAGTATCCGCTTAAAACCCTCATGAGATAACACTCGTCCTACTAGGAACATCTAGAGGTTTAACGGCTTGTTAAATATGCTCAATTGAATTGTGTTTCCTACGAAAACGGATTTATCTTAGTTTTAGTTTATTTGAGGACGAATAAAAAGATATGTGTAGGGATATTTGATGTGCACGTAAATGTGCATATTTTTACTTTCATTTTAATATAATTTAATTATATAGGGTATTTTAACATGTTTAAACAAAAATTCAAATTATTTTCAAATCATCATTTATTCATCTTCATGTAGGGGCAAAATGGTCATTTTTGTGTGTTAATTAATTTGAGAAAATTCTCTTGCACATTTCATTTTTGTTTATAGGAAAATTGATGGAAATTAGAGAAGGCTTCACGTATTCATGCATGAACACAAGAGAAGGAAGAAAATGAAGATGGAAATAATTCAAACCATTTGTCATGAAGGATCCCACTTACCCACTTACCATGATGTACAATTAGGAGCTAATGCACATGCTAAATGGCCATTAAAGTTACATGCACACTTAATGGAGGATTAATTCATGCTAATGATAACTTGGTGGCCACACTTCCTAGAGGGGTATTTTAGGTAGTCTGCAAAAATATGCATTAGGGTTTCAAACTTGTATAAATACCCCATATGTTCATGTAATTAAGCTCTTAGCCTCCTCTTTAGTTGGTTTAGTTTTAGGCTCAAAAATAAATTATAAGCTCTCTTTCTCTCTTTCATGGCTACTTAGCCATTTTCTTTTATGTAATTTTTTTAAGGCAATTTTAATTCATTCTCTTTTCTATTTACATTCTTTCTTTCCTTCCATGTTAGTAGTTTAAATTTATTTATGCAAGTTGATTAGCTTTTATTTTATTTTAATTAGCTCTTTTTTTAATTATCTTGCAGTTTTCCTCTTGTTTGTGTTTCATGTTGAAATCTACATTTGTTGAAATGATAACAAATATGAGAGGCTAAACCCCTTCAATTTAGGGGTAATGAAGCTCTTTTAATCATATAGATTCAACATTTTACTATTTTTTGATCTCTTTTTGTGCTTAATGACAATGTTTGGATGTGGTTTAACTTTGTTGTTTTAGCTTTGAATTTGATAGCCTATGTTATTGACACCAAATAGGCTATGCTTAAACAAAAAAAAACACAGATTACCTCTTCATCTACATATGATGTTGGTAATGAAGTGATTTTAAAATCAAAATTCGATGGTCTATATTACTAATCAATAGTAAATAGATCATGCTTAGAATAGATTTTATTTTAAAATTCATTGTCAATTTTCATGAGAATTAGCAAGTGGTTTAGTGGGTATGTTAAAGTTTGATGGTTTACATTGGGCTAATTAATAGCACAAATATTCCATACATATGATAAGCATATCAACTATACTCACTATTGACCAAAATAGAGATTATAATTTCATATATGTTGATTTATGTGATCTTGAGAAGGACATTGCCTCTAAATTGCCTTCTACTCTCATATTTTTATCCACTTCTATTTTTTGTTAGTTTCTAGAAATTTTTAGCTAAACACAATGTTCAAATTTTGGTTTAATTTGATTGAATAGAATTTTAAATCTAAACAATTCCCTACGAATCGACCCGTACTCGCCACGTACTAGAATTATACATCGTGTGCTTGCGGTTATTATTAATTTAAATTTGTCGGCTATTTTTTTAATCTGATAGAGATTTGGCCGTCAATCATTGTGTCATAAAAGCATTTCCTTAAATTTGAAACGTGAAAAACATCTTGTAATCTTATGAATCTATCGAGTAGCTCTACACGATAAACTAGCCTTCCTATCCTTTCCAAAACTCGAAAAGGCCCAACAAATCTTGGTGCCAATTTCCCTGACTTACCAAACCTTACAACTTTTCTAAGAACAGAGACTTCGATAAATACCGAGTCTCCAACCTCAAACTCTAACTCTTTCCTTCTTCTGTCTACATAGTATGTCTGGCGGTCTTGCGTTGCCTTCATACGTTACCGATCAACTCTACTTTTATCGAAGTATCGCGAATCAAATCTTGTCCAAGTAGAATCATGTCGATGGTTTCATACCAACAACTTGATGCTTTACATGGCCTCTCATAAAGCGCTTCAAAGAGGGTCATACCAATCATCACTTGTTAATTATTATTATATGTAAACTCAACTAAAGATAGGTGCTGCTTCCATCGTCCTCCGCAGTCCATGATGTAAGCCTTCAACAAATCTTCTAAGATTCTCTTCACCCTTTCAGTTTGACCATCGGTCTAAGAGTAGTAAACACTACTAAGATTTAATGAAGTTTCCAAAGTTGCATGCAAACTCCTCCAAAACTCACTAGTGAACAAGGGTCCCTATCACAACAATGCTCACCAAAATTCCATATAGTTAAACCAACTCCTTAATATAAATCTGTACTAGAGATGCTGAGATCCTATTGTTCCTAACAGGAATAAAATGGCCGTTCTTAGTGAGTGCATCTACTATGAACCAAATAGGTTCATTGCCCCTCTAACTTTAGGTAATTCTTCTACGAAGTCCATCGAAATGTGCTCTTATTTCCAATTCATAATCTTCAGTGGTAACAATAATCCTTTGGGTTTCCATTGCTCAGCCTTTATTCTTTAACATGTAAAACATCTAGCAATAAACTCAGCTGCTCTCTTCTTCATTCCTGACCAAATGAAAATTCTCTTCATATTTGTATACGTCTTGTCCCTTCTAGGAGGAAAGGTCATCTTTGAGTTGTGACACTCTGCAAGCACTTCCTCCAGTACACTGCCAATCATTGGGACACAGAGACATCCATCCCTTCTTAAGCATCCTTTCTCGTCAACTGCATATCTATTGATGTAGGGAAAAATTTATCTTCTTCTCAATTTATCTAGAATCCCCTCTATCTTCTCATCCTTCTTTGCTCAAGCTTAATGTGGTCCATCAAAGCCGACCTAACCTCCATTACTATCAAAAAGTGTTTGATGGGTCATGTTAGCGGTTGGAAGTTGAAATTTAAGACGAACTCCAACTGCCTTCATTCATATATAACACCTAAGGTAGCGTGCCTCCAACTGTCGGCGATAACATATCCTTTTTCGAAGTTTACTCTATACCAAAGTTGAATGATGCTATATACTCCATCCAACTCTGTTTCCTAAGGTTTAAACCTATTTGAAAAAATAGATATTTTTTGTTTTAAGGTTAGTGAACAACTCAAGCCTTTCTCCTAAAAGATAGTGCCTTCACATCTTCAAGGCAAAGACAATAGCTGTCAATTCCAAGTCATGATATGGGTACCTCTTTTCATGGTCCTTCACTTGCCTACTAGCATAAGCTACTACCCTTCCTTCTTACATAAGAACTGCTCCCAATCCTATGTCACGTCTACAAAACTGTAAAAGACTTTGTCCTTTCAAGGATGGTAAGCGTAGAGGCACTTGTCATAGTTCCTTAATTTTCTCGAATGCTTCGGTGCATCTATCATCCTAAGTAAAGGCTAGATCCTTCTAATTAAAGAGAGTTGCTTATGTGATTCCACTTTAAGTGATTCTAAGTAAAAGCTACTAAGGATACAGGATTGATCCTTCTAAGTAAAATCTACTACCCTTCCTTCTTTACTTAGATGATCCTAAGTAAAGGCTAGATCCTATAGTAGCCTATTAACCCGAGAAAACGCCTCTCTTTCGTTGCGCTTCTTGTAACTTTCCACTCTTGAATAGCTTCCACTTTTGTAGCGTCCAACGCCAATCCATGCTCAGAAACGATGTGTCCAAAAAACCTTAGCTCCTTCTTATGTGATTCCACTTTAAGTGATTCTAAGTAAAGGCTAGTATCACTTAAGGAGGATACAGGATTGATCCTAAGTAAAGGCTAGTATCACATAAGGAGGATACAGGGCTAGGATCAATCCTGTATCCTTCTAAGTCGGTGCCTCCTCAAAGTCCCTGTATCCTCCTTAAGTGATTCTCATGCTCATCTTCACTCTTGGAGAATACAATGATATTATCAACAAACACTATGACGAACTTATTAACTTGTCCCCTAAATACTTTGCTCATCAAATCATCAAAATATGCACGGGCATTCGTCGGTTCGAAAGGCATTATTTCAACTCATAGAGTCCATCTAGTATATGGAATGCGGTCTTCGACTTATTGTCCCGTGCGATCCTCAACTGATGAAATCCAATTGCTAAGTCTAATTAGGAGAAGAATTTGGGTCCTACAAGCTGATCGAACAAGTCATCTAGAGATACCTTCTTTTATTGTCAACTTGTTAAGTTCCCTATAGTCGACGCATAGCCTCAATGAGCCATCTGCCTTAGTGGCAAAAACAACAGGGGCTCCTCATTCCGAAGTACTTCGTTAGAAGAATCCTTTCTACAACAACTTTGAGATTTGCTTGTCCAACTCACATCATTCTTTGTGGGCCATGTGTCTTAATGGCAGAGCGATTGGTTTAGCTTCCTTCTCCAAATCAATTCTAAACTCGATCTCCTTTAGGGTGGGAGACCTAAGACTTCCTCAAAGACATCGGTAAATTCTTGTACTTTGGGTACGAATGAAAGCTCGTTATGAGATGGCTCAACGAGTACAAATAACTTGACTCAACTAAGTCTTGAGGTGTACAGTGGACCTCTGAATCATGTTCACTACAAGTCTTTAATCGTACAACCCTCTTATCACAATCTAAAATTGCCCTATAATATGATAACCAATCTATTCCCAATACAAGTCCATACCCCTTAAAATTTAGAACGTATGCACTACATATGAAATCAATGTCACATATGTCCACAAATAGGTCTTTGCAAATTAAAGAAAGACATGTCGACCACCTAATAGAATTAGAGACAACTATTGGATAGTTGACAAATTGGGTTTGAAGATTTATGGGGTTAATCATATTCCTAGATATAAAGGAATGCGATACTCCGAAATCAAATAAAGTACAAATTATAGCCCTAAAAATAAGAGCTATACCTACCATTGTTGACTTCCCTTGATCTCTAGAGGGTGGTTTACTAAAAATAGAGACAACCTTAATGGCGATGGCCTGTCCACTTGGCCCTTCCTTCGCCAGCTTCAGACATTGGTTCTTGAGGTATCCGTCCTCGTGGAAGTGTTAATACTTTCCCTTGAAAGCTTCCTTTATCAGATCACCCTACAATATTTAGCTACACGACCCTTCTTTTGGCATCTCTTGCACACCTTACCCCCTTTCTTGAACTTCCCTTTTGACTTCGTATTCGTCCAAAAGTTCCTCTTCTTGGTTTGATTTTGAGTAAGTCATGCCCTCTCCTTCTCTACCTCTTTTTCTTCCTCACTAGCCACCTATAGTTTAGCTATCTCAACTAATGGCTCATACCTAGCGCCAGCGAGCAGTTAGGTTAATAATAATTCTCTAAGTGGGGATTTTAGGCCCTTTACAGACTTTATGGCATTTTTCATAGGCGTATCGATCAAGCTCATTCCAAACTTACCCAAGTCTGTAAACTTATCAATGTGCTCCTTTAAAGTGGAGTCTCCATGCCTAAGCTGTATAAATTTCTCCAGTTATAAACTCACTTTTATCCTTGACATAGACCTTGACTCGAATCTATCCTTGAATTCATCACAAGTGAAAATCCTACCAACATTCTCCTTAGCCACAATATTCCATCAATCTAGGGCTTTTTCCTTGAGGTGCCAAACTGTCATTCTCCTCTTCAGCTGATCCTCCTAAGAAAGATCCTGAAATATCTTCTTGTGGTCATTTATCCATGTCTTTGACTCGATAAAACCCTCTGTTCTAGACTATACTCTTCCTCCCATATTAAGAAAGCACTTACACATTTTGGGAAAGTCAACGGGATAAGGTGCTGCATCGGCAGGCGGAGCTGCGTGTGCCACTTGTGCAACTTGAGGAACATGGCTTGACATACTTGCTTGAGGTATTATTTAAACCATTTGAGCATCCCTCGAATTGTGGGTCTTCCTCGAGTAGAGTTCCCAGCCTCAGAAGAAGAATAATTATCAGCCACATCAATAATCTATAAGTTGAGCTTTTAGTTATAACTTTCAAAAGATAGCATTATATGCTGAAAGAAATTTTTTCCAAGTGTGTGAATATATCCAAAAATAGTATATATAGTAGGGGTTTTTGAAAAATATTTTCAAAATAACAAGTACGTCACTCATAAGTATACATTTCACTATTGATCGAGTAGCCTAGGCTCCTATACCAAATGTAATAACCCAACCTGAAACATGCCTAAATCCTAACCTAGAATAAGCCCATCGAAACTTAGACCCATTCCAAACCTGGTTGTTGGTTGGTAAAAGAAAAATAATGAGCTGTTTATCTATTCATTCAGAACTTACAATGGAAGAATAAAATATAATAGCATAAACTATGACCATTTTTATATAAAATTCCAAATGTCACAAAACCATAATATAATGTCGACAATAACGTTACATAATCATGTTCAAAAGTACATTGTTATCTTCAAATGGGTACATCAGAAAATAGTATAAATAGACTATTGTCACAAGCTCCTCTCATCGCCATCTCCATCTTGATCATCTTCATCTTCCCTAATGTTTGTTGTAATGAGGAGGGAGTCAGAACAACAACGTTTAGTGAATAG
Organism: Allium fistulosum; assembly: GCA_030737815.1. Lineage (NCBI taxonomy): Eukaryota > Viridiplantae > Streptophyta > Magnoliopsida > Asparagales > Amaryllidaceae > Allium > Allium fistulosum. Next base: position 195,117,063 of record CM060904.1, read on the forward strand.
AAATCTGAAGCCTTTCTATATGAGTACTTAGGCAGTATAATTTAAATAAGGATATGTCTTTCGCATTTAAACTATATTCAAAACCATTTAATACTTTATATAAGGAAAGAGGTGGGCTCTCAAACAACCACTTAATACCTTCAATCCCCAAAGTAGGTCCTTCGTCTTATCGAATTCCATAATCAATAACCATCGTTATTAATGTCTACAGTGACTTAATACATTTTAATGGAAAATATGTAGACTCTGAACATTTAATACCTCAATTGAGATACCCCCCCCCCCCCAATCATTCAATACATATTCTTAAGGCTGACTCCTTATAGGCATCTATCTAGCTGACATTTCATGGAAATCTCTTCGGACACTTACTACTTCCATTGAAGCCGACCTTTCCGAGATATCCTCAACCGTGCCTAAAGTCAATCCCGACCATTTAATACTTCATATAAGGGAAAGAGGTAGGCCATTCAACCAATTAATACCTTCAATCCCCAAAGCAAGTCCTTCGTATTATGACCCATATCCCATGGAGATGTCTTACATTAGTCCGACTATTCGTAAGGACTGGTAGCTAGATTAGCTAGGTAGATTACCTTAAAGAATTAGGACTAACCTCATGTCATCCGTAGTTACTTATTATAGGCGATGTCTCATATCAACCCTAAAGTCACACTGTTGGTAGTCAAATTAGTTTGCATTCCTATAACTTCATCATATTTCATAACACTCTCTAAGTATATTATAACATATCTCACCGTACCAATTATTTAGGCCTTATAATAAATCCTTCTTGTTTCACCTCTATAATTAATTAATTTCCTAAGGGTGGTTTAATTGATAATTATTAACCAACTCAACTACACAAGTAATACGTTATAATTATACATTATTTATGCTAGTTTATATCTATACACACACACACATACGCACACATTTATTAATTTCTATGTATGTGAAGATTATGCCGTAAGCTAACATTTTAAATGTCAAATCATCCAAAATTATACAAGTCACATTTTCATAATAACATATATACCTTAAATCCAATATTCCAAAATCAAATCAATAGACTAGTATACAGAACCCAAATCGAACTTATTTCATATTAAAAATAATGGAATAAGTTGATAATAGAAACTTATCATTTAATTAATTTTATAATCTATCCAACTTCTTTTTACAAGTAATCGGACAAGGGAATTTCTATTCAATTTATAGAAATAGGTTGTGCAAACAACGAATGAGAATTCATACCTTATACACCATTGCTTCATCAAATCCATTAATCAAATCCAGAGAAAAGAATACAAAGTGGAACAGAAGATAAAACACTTAAATTGCAAAATCCACACAAAATCCATTATTATAATATAAAAAAATTAATATTTCAACCTAAGAATTGACATTTCGCTTCGAGGGAAATTTAGGGGATTTTTAAGTTGATGTTTTCTAATCCAAAACTAACCAAAGCATATATCAAATCAAAACTACACTATTCGATTAATAAAATAGAAAAATAAAGATTTTCATGCACCGTAGGTCCTTAGCTTTGCCTTCTTTTGGATTTGACATGCCTTCTATGAACTCTTTTTTAGATCTCTTCTTCTTGATATATACAACAAAGGATTTATATATAAGTTAGATTTAGAAAATTAGAGTTTGTAGGAGCATAGTTCGAGCAAATAAATAGTAAACAAAAATAGATATATATGATTTTTTACCTAAAACCCTGATGGAGTTTCCCGAGTATTTGAAAAGATGAACTGACAGAGCTTTGCTAGGTAACCAAAATATTTTGTGAATAAAAGTGAAGGGGCTAGGCTCCTATTTATAATAGTTGAAATGCACCAGAACCATCGGATTTAAATTGGTTTAAAATTATAAAATCTGGAACGTTCGTTGTTGCAAAACCTTAACCATCGTCATTACTCACTGGTCGACCGTTGCTACCCACCAGTCAACTGCTAGTGCTCGACCGATCCGGGGGGAGAGATTGACCATATTTGTTGTTTTGGGAAGGATTTTTTTGCCACTGCTTTATAATTATTTTATTCCTTGTTTATAATTAAATGTTAATTTTAAAGTTTGCTTAACCCCAAAGCCTAATTACTATTATGTTTTGAATTTTAAATTCAGGAATTGACTATTTATTTGAATTTGAATTCTATTTAAATTAATTTGAATCAAAAACTTCAAACGTCCATAACACCCGCGTTTGAGCTCAGTTTTCAACATATTATATATGGAAATTGATAAGAAAATTACCACAAATGCAACGGCGTAACTTTTATGGTCAAAGTTTGACTTTTCAAAATTACCATTTTTACCCTTATATATTCAAACTAATTTATCCAATTTATTTATTTATGTTTGATTTGTGGGGTGTTACATTCGTTATATAGAATACCGATGGAGCATGTGTGATATGTGAGCATTGAATAAATGGACTAGTAACACATGGTGTTATGGGATGCTATTGTGATATATATGCGGTTATTTTATGCTCATGGATGACACTCATACGGAGATTTCTTATGTATGTTGTTAACAAGAAAAACTTGTCAACACCTCAAAATAGGATATTAAAGTTTGGGTGATTCCTTCAAATTCACCTTTCGAACAAGCGAAGGTAATCAACACCCTTGGAGTAGATAAAGACGGATGTAAACACCTTTTTAGTATCTTTCGATGCGGTCGAAAGGCCAATTTTTCCTTCAAAAAATCATTTCGAATTGATTAGTTTGTGACTCTATCGGAACCACATTTCGACACTGACAAGATTGCTTAAGTTGGGGACTTAACGGTTTCTAAAAAAGTGGAGCTAGAAGGGTTTTGACTTGGTCGAAAGAGTAGACGATTGCAATCTTGTGGATTTGAACAAAGACTCTTAGGAAATGTACGAACTAGGGTTTCGACCCAGTCGAAGGGGATCCAATCGGTTAGTTTGACTACTGGTTGTTACATATGTGTAAAATAAGTAGCTCAGAATTGCTATATAACCACGATTATTGTAATCTCTCTTTTTATTGAACTTAATTGAACAAATCGACTCAATCCCCAATTTGATTTTAGAATTAGAGCTTACAAGTTTTTAGAAAACACAAGTCAGAAAGTGAAAGAAATCAGATCCCTTAAAACTGAGCCCTAGGGTCTTATTTATAGGTGCGGGTTGGCACCTTTCGACCCCAAGCCTTCGACACGGTTGAAAGGTCAACCTTCTTGCTTTCGTGAGTGTCTCCTGAATCTTAGCATTCGATTTAGTCAAAAGGGTTATGGTTAATCTTCCGCTGCCACTGAAGGTTGGCCTTCCTTTTATCTTGTTTTGTTCCCTTCGACTTCATCGGAAGGTATGTCGCTTGATCGCTTCTAATCCCATCGGAAGGTTCTGCCTGATACCTTTCGACTTCATCGAAAGGTGTATAAATGTGCTCTTTACTTAGATATTAATCTTCCGTGCAAGTTGGCATGGGTGTTGCCCTTCGATGTTGTCGAAACATATTCATCTTAGGTTTAGAATGAGTCAAAACACTTTATAAGCTTTGCTGTAAAGTGTCTCCCTTGGCTAGTGCAGAACCTGTAACGACCCGCTATTTTGGACTATTCGCATCCGCACCTGTCGGATTTGAATAATTCAAAATACCGAATTGTTAATTAAATTTGGCAAAACTGAACATATACAGTAAATAAAAAATCACAGATCACAGACACAGAGTAATAAATGCAGCGGAAACAAAAGATAGTAGTTCATGAAGCTACTATATACATATCAGAGTTAAATAAGGTACAACAGATGTCTCGAATACAATATCAGAATACATCACTAGAATCAACTGAATATCTGAAAGCTGGATAGATAGCTAGATCTCCAAGCAAAGCTCCAACTCCAAAGGTGAGTCTTGAATACTGGTATACTCAGTCTGACCCGAGCGTAAAGCAAAGCACAAAACACTCGAGTCATGATTAACATTCTTATATCAATAAATCCAACTCAAGTGAAATAGCAATTGAAATACAAGTAACTCAAAGGATGTTTGGAATAACCATCCTTTAAGGATCCGTTAAACTATCTACTATGTAGTAGTGTACAATAAGTAGATAATGCCTATCAGTAATATAAAGTATCAAAATAGTGTTAAGGTGTTACCATTATCCCCCTTAACACATTTTTATAAGCGTTATATTCTATACAGCACTGTAAACTCCACCGTAAACTAGTGGGATATCAGGGAGTACTCCATAGGTATAACACAAAACAAATCATAGTGGTCGCGTATATAGGGATACAAGTATGAAAAGGCACATGAGGCAATACCCAAGGTAGTGAAACTACCGTTTGCCTGATCCGGACTGGTAAGAACGCATCGATGCAGCGATCGCAACACCGCGAAACAACACTCCCAAATCAAGGGTGCACCAATCGACAACAAGTAATGAGTAGTTTTCGAAGAAGTGTGTTCGCTCGAGGTAGCTGACCCCATTTGGCCCGGCACGGCTCCTATTTTAGTCATTTCCAATTTGACACAAGTGTCAAGGCTATCCATTATCGTTCTCTTTCTTCAGTCATCACGTACATCATCCAACCACTTCATTCTGGATCACACTTCGCGTATAGTTATTAAAGTGGTTTTCGGTTTAGACAGTGAGTATGTCCCTAACCAATTTCGGTCTCTTTAATAACTTTCGTAATTATTACACCGATCGGTCGTTTATATATTTCAAAACCAAATTAATATCAATTTCAATTAGAATTTGTAAACCAACATTCCATTTGTCCTTCTAAAACAATTCCCATAATTTACTTTCAAAACTTCCAAATTACCATTTAAAAATATTATAATTCAAATTAAATATTTGATTTAAGACCATTCAAGTATTCATTTAAATTCGTATATAAGTTTCATTCCAAAATCATTTGAATTAATTTAATTTAACATTCAAATCAATTCAAATTCATTGATCGATTTCATTCAATATTTGTTAAGTTAATTTGTCATTCAAAACAATTTCTATTAAATTTCCAATTCAATAAATCAATTACTTAAGTTCAACTTCATTATATCAAAACTTCAAATTGAAGTAAATTAGATTTGTCAAATCAATTCTTTAAATTACAAGTCTTACATTAATTTCAATAAACACATTTTATTTCTTGTTAAAGAAAATTCAATTTCACTTATTTATTTACTTAGTTACAAACTTCAAAACTTAATTATTTCATAACTCAACTTTACTTATTGTTGAAATTAATGGAGATTTGAACGAAAGTTTTAAGAGCCAAAATCTTAATATTATTTCATTACCTTATTCGTTTATAAGCATGAATACAAAGGTAAATCGGGCCGAAGCCTTATTGGGCCTAGATACAAACTAAAACATAAAATAAGAAATAACTAAAGAACTAATGAACTAAACACTGCAACAGAAACGTGTATACTACCAGAGACTGATATACACTAAACTCAAAGCATTAGATCTGATAACACTCCCCCTCAAGTTAAGCATACATATTAATCATGCTTAACTTGCTGCATAGGTATTCCATTCTTGCACCATTCAAAGCTTTAGTGAACAAATCTGCCAATTGATCACCAGTTCTAACAACTCCAGGAATCACCAACCCTTGCTGAATCTTCTCTCGAATGAAGTGGCAATCCACTTCAATATGCTTTGTCCTCTCATGAAACACTGGATTGGAAGCAATGTGGATAGCTGCCTGATTATCACACCAAAGTTTCACTGGTAGCCTCACCTTTAAGCCTATTTCAGTCATAAAATGGTTCACCCACATCAACTCACAAGTAGCATTTGCCATACCTCTGTATTCAGATTCTGCACTTGACCGAGACACCACATTCTATTTTTTACTCTTCCATGAAATTAAGTTGCCTCCAACAAACACACAAAAACCAGAAGTTGATCTTCTATCTATTTTAGACCCATCCCAGTCAGCATCAGAAAACACCTCAATGTCGCTGTGTCCATGATCAGCATATACAATGCCTCGACCCACTGATCCTTTCAAGTAACACAAAATTTGTGTCAATGCATTCCAGTGATGAACTGTGGGAGAGCTCATGAATTGGCTGATTATACTTATTGGAAATGCAAGATCAGGTGGAGTTACAGTCAAGTAATTCAACTTCCCAACTAATCTTCTATATTTTTCTAGATCACTAAATAATTCACCATCATTTGTTAGGCTCATACTAGTATTCATAGGAGTAGAACAAGGTTTGGCACCCAATTTTCCAGTTTCAGTCAGAAGATCAATGATGTACTTTCTTTGTGACAAGAATATTTTTCCATTTTCTCTTAACACTTCAATACCCAAAAAGTATTTCAATTCTCCAAGATCTTTGGTGTGAAACTGTCTCTGAATGAAGGCCTTGAGATCTGAAATTCCTTTCTTATCACTCCCAGTAATTACAATGTCATCAACATACACCACTAGTAATATAATTCCTTCCTTTGAGTTTTTATAAAAAAACAGAGTGATCAAAGTTACTCTTAGTTATGCCATATAATCACTAAACATACTAGATGTAAACTCCTTGGCATTATCACTCCTTAGAGTTTTAAGTGACACATTAAACTGATTTTTCACTTCAGCACAAAATGTACAGAAAATAGAAAATAATTCTGATCTATTTTTCATGAGATATAACCAAGTTACTCGAGTATGATCATCAACAAAAGTAACAAAATATTTATATCCTTTCTTTGAAACAACTGAGCAGGGACCCCATACATCAGAATGCACTAAATCAAAAGCAGAATTTGCTCTTTTATTCGATCTAGGGTATAAACTAACACGATTGTGTTTTGCAAAATGACATGATTCACAATTTATTGTAGACAAAGAACTAAACTGAGGACAAATTTTCTTGAGCAAGGTTAATGATGGATGACCTAATTGACTGTGTGTCTTAAGTGCAGATACCATACTTGAGCAAGCCAGATTCTTGGATGTTTCAACATTGAGTGTGTATAGACCTCCAGATTCTTGTCCCCTACCAATAATCTGCCTCGTCATAAGATCCTGAAACTCACAGTGATCCGAAAAGAAAGATACATAGCAATTAAGATTGCGAGTAATCTGACTTATTGACATTAAATTGAATGATAGACTGGGTAAATATAGTACTGAGTTTAAGGTAAGTTGAGTATGTAAGTTAACTTTTCCAGTTCCATGCACATAGGTCTGTGAACCATCAGCTAGTGTAACAGAGTGACTTGATTTGTTAATTTGAAAATTAGATAGTAAATCAGGATTACCTGTCATATGATCGGTAGCCCCTGAATATATTATCCACTTGGTTGTTGGTTTCTCAACACTGGCAACAACAGCAGTAACAGTACTAGAAGAGGATGTTTGTCTTGATGAATTCTTTTCAAGTGATTCCTGATACTTTGCATACTTCTCAAACTCATATGTAGTCATCAATACTGTCTTGTTGGCATTAGCGGTATTATTTGCCAAAGAATTCTTATACTGCAATTTTCTACACTCAAATTTAGTGTGTCCAGGTTTCTTGTAATAAGTACAAAATTTATTCTGAATTGGTGGCCTGACTGATGGAGGGATCTGATTTGGAGCACCTGTCTTTGATGTATGATTCCATGGTTGTCTATTATCAGTCTGATTTCCAGATTTCCAAGGTATATAATTCTTGCTATTGCTTATTAAAGCACTCTCAACCGGAGTATTAGACATTGAACCAACCCCAGTACGAAGGATTCGACTAAAAACTTCTTGTAATGATGACAAATTTGATCCAGAAAGAATTTGTGACTTAGCTTATTCGAACTCAGAAGGTAGGCCTGCCAAGAAGCTCATTATCTCCATTTACTTTCTCTGTTGTTATTGAACTTTAACATCTGGGTTGATTGGAAGCAACAAATTAAACTCCTCCTAAGTTTTCTTAAAAGTCATGAAATAGTTCATCAGCGTTTGTTCTTGCTTTTATGATCTATAAAAAGATCTACATACATCATACATTCTTGTTAAGTTCCCTTTTCCAGAGTATAAAAATTCCAAATACTCCATCAACTCCTTCACAAACTCGCAATGGTCAACAAGACCAATAACCTCACTGTCAATTGCATTCCTGATCTGAAGAAACAGGCGAGCATCATCTCTCAACCACGCCAAATCTTTCTCATCAGTTGAATCAACTTTAGGTGGACTTTCGGTTAGATGATTACCTTTATCCATAGATCGAAGATAAAGTCGAATTGTTTTGCTCCAATTTAGATAAGTCAGATTATTTAATTTGTGATCTGTGATTTTGGGCATCATCTCTAATGCTTTGCTTTCGCCCATCTTCGATGAACAGGATTGCAGATACGAGGTGGAAAAACCCTAGCAGATTTCAGGATCGATGATTTTGCGCTCTGATACCATGTTGAAATTAATGGAGATTTGAACGAAAGTTTTAAGAGCCAAAATCTTAATATTATTTCATTACCTTATTCGTTTATAAGCATGAATACAAAGGTAAATCGGGCCGAAGCCTTATTGGGCCTAGATACAAACTAAAACATAAAATAAGAAATAACTAAAGAACTAATGAACTAAACACTGCAACAGAAACGTGTATACTACCCGAGACTGATATACACTAAACTCAAAGCATTAGATTTGATAACACTTATTAAAGAAGTTCAATTTCACTTATTACGAAGTTCAATTTCACATATCAAGAATTCAATTTCATCTAATTATTAAATAATTAAATCTCATTTCATTATTGAATAATTTCAAAAAGTTAATTATTAAATAATTTCAAACTTAATTATTTTATTTTAAACAACATCCTTTCATCAACTACTAAGTTAATATTTTGTTCCGGATTATTACATATTAACATTTTCCTTTCATAAAATTCAGATTCCAACTTCATTTTAAAACCTTATTATTTATTCAAATAAAATCTTTATTTTATTTTTAAATCAAATTATTGACCAATCGGATTTTATTTAATTCTCTATCCTAGGTCAAAGTTTAATTTGGGTATTTATCATTTCAACCCGATTCCAATTCAATTCAAAATCAAAGCATAGCAAAGGGAACTTGCAGTGTGATAACTGGGATGGTGTCAAGGTAAATAAACAAGCAATAACAACAACCAATATCAATCCAATAATCAATTCAAATAATCCCGAAATAATTGTATTGATTCACATTTATTGTTAATGCAAATTAATATAATTATTTCTAAAATCTACACTATCATTTCATGTAGATTAAAGATTATTACACTAATATTTATACGGTTCTTCACTTGATATCCATTATTCAATTTTTATACTATAACAATTTATACAACATACATTCAAATGGTTCAAGGTGTAATTAACCATATTATTACGTGTCAAGTAATTAAACATTCAAAGGGGTCATATTATGCCAATGTCATCAAATCAAATTTATCACATATATCAAATCTAACTATCCTACGTCAATTTCAATTTCAAATTATTTATCACTTACACATTAACAATTTAACGTCCAATGTCAACATCAAACAATCAATCATTATCAACCAAACTGAATTATCATTGTATAAATAACAGATAGTGGTGTCAGATGTCATAGGTGAACTGATACCGGTAATAATAGTGTAAATAACTAACAACAACATATTTCAATTATCGTTTCAATTTAAATCAAATTTAATAAATAAAAGAACATTAATCGTGAGTGATTACTCACCTTTCGAGGCTAGATAGAACAGAAGATGACACGGATACGCATACTGATACGGACACTGAAATTGGATTACGAGTCCAAGCAAAGTGAGATGGGTATGAATTTGATGAAGAGACGGCCATGACAGACCAAAAGCTAATAAAATGGGAATCGATGATCAGAATCAATCAGAATCATTTTGATATAAACTGAAAATATGTACATTATTATTATATTAGTTAGTTATTTCTATATTTCAATTCAAGACAAACATTAAAATAATATAACTTTCAAATCATTATTAAATCGAACTCATATATATATATATATATATATATATTTGTTTTTTTTGGGAACAAAACCTTTGAAAACATATATACTCAAACTTTAAATATGTCGAAATTTTGGTATACATACAAAAACCAAACCCATTCATAGTTTATATATATATAACTGTATAGATAATATACAAAAATAACACTTCCGTAAAACAATAAACTTCTATATTAAAACATATATCTACTACAAATGTAACGGAACTGTTATATGTATGTACTTAATATATTCATATAATATCTTAAAATCTATGATTATTAAACCATATATTTCATATACCAATTTATTATATAAAATGTACAACAGTATATACTTGTGCAAATAATCAGACCATGGTGATATGCAAACCCATACCCAAGTACAAATAGCTAAACTATACTGACATGTACAAACGCAAATGCAGACAACTAAATATATATACAACTAACTTACAAACTTATAACATGTTGACGTAGCGGATTAATCAAAACAATGTAGATCGATGAAAGTAGCAATCGGTGGATTGATGAATACTAAAATGCCCAAATTCGTTGATCCGAAGATACCGAATTCTAGCTATCCCAAACACGTTGATAGCGCACTATTCCGTGTTTAAAGATCTGCGATTCTTCGCACGTTGATCTAGTGCACTAGATTCCGTGAATCGGCTTCAGCTGTCGTTGAATCGAGCGCACTCGATTATCCGAGAGTGGAGATAGGAGATTACACTCAACTACCAATTTGGTGAAAGCACAAAGCTAACAAAACAAAGTTTTTATTTCAAATCAACTTAACTATTACAAATGGCACCACTGGCCTATTTATAGAAGTTACAAATCAAACAAAAATCCGTTCAACTCTTAGGTCGTCTTCGACTTAACAGAGACCATGACTCAACAAAGCACACGACCTAAAAGATACGACTTAACATAAGTCGGTGACGACTCAACACAGAAAATACAAACAGACGACTTAAAAACAATGCGACCTACGACTTAACAAACAGAAAATACATCACTTAGGTCGTTGCCGACCTATCAACTTCTCACGACTCAACTTAGGTCGTACGCGACCTAACTTCAATGCTCCAGCTTCCATCAGCGACTTAAAGAATCAACGGCAGAGATTAACGCGGCATAAGATTCAACGGCATCAAGCTTCAGCGACTTAAAAGAGCACTTCATAGAACTGCGCGACCTAAGTCTTGCGACTTAAGACCTCGCGACTTATAGTGTGCGACTTATCTTCCCAGATCACCCAGCGACCTATCTTAAGTCATTCCTGTTTCCTGCGACCTATCATAGGTCGTGACTGTTTCTTGCGACCTAGCATTGGTCGTGACTTGTTAGGTCGTAGCACCCCGTTAGCTCGTTCCAGCAACCTCTTTCTTATCTCGTTAGGTCGTACACGACCTAAAAACATGTTAGGTCGTTCCAGCGACCTATCTCTTTGCTTTAGCTCACCATTCTCAAACCCGTTAGGTTGTCCACGACCTAAGTCCCTGTTAGGTCGTTCACGACCCAAGTCTTCAATTTCCTTAGGTCGTCCACGACCTAAGTCTTCAATTTTCCCCGACTTTTCACAAAGTTTTAGATCGTTAGCTTCGAAACCATTAGGTCGTAGCTCCTTCCCTGATGGCTCGTTAGGTCGTTCCCGCGACCTATACTTTAGTTCGTTAGGTCGTATGCGACCCAAAAACAAGTTAGGTCGTTTGCGACCTAGGACTTGGTCATTTTGCCCTGCATCATCCTCCCCTGGTTGAGAAAAATTCGTCCTCGAATTTGCGCCATCCTCTTCCACCATAAGCTCATCCCCATGATATGGTATGAGATGTTTAACATTAAACACATCAGAAGTATACACATCCTCCGGCAGCTTCAACTTATAAGCATTTTCATTTATTCGTTTCACGACTTGTACGGGACCAATTTTTCTGGCTTTCAACTTATTATAAGCGCCCACTGGAAAACGGTCCTTTGTTAACACAGCATATACTAAATCTCCTTCATTAAATTCAACGCTTCTTCGCTTCAAATCTGCGGTTCGTTTATACTTTTCATTTGCTTTCTCCAATCGTTCCTGAACGATTTTATGACATTCCGCCAATCCATCAACAAAATCAGCAGCTTTCTTGATTGTCTTCTTTGGTTGTGGTATGACCGTTAACTCCAACGGCCCCTTTGGCAAACTAGAATATACAATCTGAAATGGACTGAAACCCGTACTACGGTTCACAGCATGATTATGAGCAAACTCCGCTTGACATAACTTCACATCCCAACTCTTCAGATTGTCTTGCACCAGACATCTCAACAAATTTCCCAACGATCTGTTCACAACCTCAGTTTGTCCATCCGTTTGCGGATGATAAGCGCTGCTAAAGTTCAACTTCGTTCCCACCATCTTCCACAAACTTAGCCAAAAATGACTCAGAAAACGAGTATCCCTATCCGACACAATAGATTCTGGCAATCCATGAAGTCGATATATCTCTTTGAAAAACAACTGAGCAACATGAACAGCATCCGCCGTCTTCTTACAGGCAATAAAATGTGCCATTTTCGAAAATCGGTCAACCACCAGATAAATGGAATCATTACCACGCCGTGTTCTCGGTAACCCCAACACATAGTCCATACTCGCATCAACCCATGGTTTAGTTGGTACAGGTAACGGCATATATAATCCAGCAGTAGTCGCAGTTCCTTTCGAAACCTGACAGATATGACATCGTTCCACAAACCTTTCCACTTCTTTCCTCATTGACGGCCAAAAGTAAGACTGTGAAATCAACTGCAATGTACGATCTCTCCCAACATGTCCTTCTTCATGTAGCTCTTTTACAATCTTCATTCTCAAACTACAATCAGGTATGCACAATCGATTTCCCTTGAACAGAAAACCATCCACCATCATAAACTTATCCGTCTCCCCATTCCTAACTTTATCAACAAACTTCCCAAAGTAAGGATCTTCGTCAAATAATTCTGGTAACACATCAAACCCTGTCACTTCGATCTTCATTGTAGTCAACAAATGATTCCTTCTGCTTAACGCATCCGCAACACGATTCGTCACTCCCGACTTGTGTTTTACAACAAATGTAAACTGTTGCAGATATGCAATCCATGATGCATGTCTTGCTGAAATCTTGTCTTGCCCTTGCAAATGCTTCAACGCCTCATGATCAGTGTAAAGAACAAACTCTTTCTGAAATAGATAGTGTCTCCAGTGTTTGATATCTTGTACAACAGCATAAAATTCCACATCATAAGTACTATATCACATCTTCGCTCCCGATAGCTTCTCGCTAAAATATGCAATAGGACGTCCCCTCTGACTCAACACTCCTCCAATCCCAACCTTTGACGCATCAGTGTGTAGCTCAAACAACAACTGAAAATCTGGTAATACTAGAATTGGTGCAGACGTCAGCAACTCCTTGATCTTCCCAAAAGCATCCCCTGCTTCCTCTGACCATGTAAACTGTTTACCCTTCATACAATCAGTAACAGGTGCCATCACACTACTAAAGTGTGGAATAAACCTCCGATAAAATGAAGCCAACCCGTGGAAACTTTGAACTTCTGTTATCGTCTTGGGCTGTGGCCAATCTCTAATTGCTTCGACTTTACTCTGGTCAACTTGTATTCCTCCCTCTGATACAACATACCCCAGAAATAAAACACTATGCGTCATGAACACGCATTTCTTCGTTGCAGCATAAAATTGTTCTTGTCGTAGTACCATCAATACTTCTCTCAGATGATTCAAATGTTCCTTTGGACTTCCACTATATATCAGAATATCATCGAAATACACCACCACAAATTTCCCAATGAATGGTCTAAAAATCTGATTCATTACCCGCATGAATGTACTCGGCGCATTTGATAAGCCAAATGGCATTACCAACCATTCGTATAGACCCTCCCTGGTTTTAAAAGCAGTCTTCCACTCATCACCTGGCCTGATACGAATTTGATGATATCCGCTCTTTAAATCAATCTTCGAAAAGATGGTAGCTCTGCTCAATTGATCTAGCAGGTCATCCAACCTCGGCATTGGAAATCTATATCTCACAGTAATCTTATTCAATGCTCTACTGTCAGTGCACATTCTCCACGTCCCGTCCTTCTTCGGTACTAACAAAGCTGGCACAGCACACGGACTCAAGCTTTCCTGCACACGCCCCTATTCAAGCAATTCTTCCACTTGCCTCCTCAATTCTTCATGTTCCTTCGGACTCATTCGATAATGTGGTCTATGTGGCAACATTGCTCCCGGAACAAGATCGATTTGATGTTGAATGTCTCTTAGTGGCGGTAACTCCTTGGGAAACTCCTCTGGGAATACATCCTCAAATTCTTTCAATACTGGTTTCACTTCTTCTGGTATTTCAACCTCTTCACGGCTCTCACGCCCAATCAACAAGAATACTTTCGGCTCTTCCTCAACCTCCTTAACAAACTCTTTCAATGATAATAAAGTTTTCAGCTCTTCAATCTCTTCTGACTTACTTTCTCCTTGTTGTCTCTTCTTTGGAACTAAGATAATCTTCGTACCTTCAAACATAAAACTGTAGCTATTGGTCCGACCGTCATGCTGTACTGCTCGATCATACTGCCATGGTCTTCCCAAAAGTAAGTGACAAACATCCATCTCTACTACATCACACCAGATCTCGTCTTTGTATTTCTTCCCAATAGAGAATGGAACACAAACTCGTCTATCCACTTTCACTTCTCCTCCTTTTCTCATCCATGCTAACTTGTATGGATTCGGATGTTTCTCTGTCTTCAACTTCAACTTTGTTACAGCCTCGGTTGAAATGATATTGTCACAGCATCCGGCGTCAATCACAAATTTACACACCTTCCCCAGTATAGTGCATTTCGACTGAAAGATATTACTCCTCAACCAACTAGCTTCTTCCTGCTTAGGTGTCAAACACGATCTCCTCTGCATTAGATTAAAACCTTCATCACCTGACGCAATATCCTGTTCATCCTCCTCAACTGGACTAGAATATTCTCCATCACCATCCTCATCTTCAAGTTCAGCAGTCATAGTTCTCTTCTTTGGCTTTGGACACTCGTTGCTTTTATGACCCAATTCCTGACAATTGTAACATTTGAAACCATTGTTAACCTTTGTCTTTTCAGCCTCCTTCACCACTGGTTTACTGATAGGTTTAGAAACATTAGAACTCCCACTAACACCCTTTACTTGATTGTTGGAATTAGTAAACACACCACCTCCTCGTCTTCCCTGTTTCTCCCAAGCCAACGCCTTCTGGTGTGCTTCTGCTATAGATCTGGGATCAAACATGTTAACCATATCCTGTATCTGCATTCGCAACCCCCCAACAAATCTAGCTGTCAATTGTTATTCCATTTCCATAATATCATTCCTCGCAATAAGTTGATAAAATTCGTCAGCATAGTCATTAACAGTCTTTGTGCCCTGCCTCAAGTTCTGCAAACGTTGATACATCAAAGATTGATAATTGTAAGGTAAGAACGTTGCTTTCATCAATTTCTTCATCTTCTCCCAAGATTCAACTTTTGACTTCCCCATTCGTTCACGTGTCAGTTTGGTTTGCTGCCACCATGCCAAAGCTCTACCCCTCAACCTCGTAGCAACCAACTTCACTCTACGATGTTCTGGAACTTCTTTGAAGTCAAAAATCACTTCAACATTAGCCACCCAATCTAGAAACTCCTCCGCTTGCATACCACCTTTGAATTCAGGAATTTCAATTTTCATTCCCGATTCCCACTTGTGATCATACTCCGACTGATTTATTCCTTGGCCTCGTCCATGAATACTACCACCATCATACTCCTCTTCAAAATTAGAAGTATATCGTTGTCTATCTCGTTGATGCAGGGCAAAATGACCAAGTCATAAGTCGCAAACGACCTAACCTGTTTTTGGGTCGCATACGACCTAACGAACTAAAGTATAGGTCGCGGGAACGACCTAACGAGCCACCAGGGAAGGAGCTATGACCTAACGGGTTCGAAGCTAACGATCTAAAACTTTGTGAAAAGTCGGGGAAAATTGAAGACTTAGGTCGTGGACGACCTAAGGAAATTGAAGACTTGGGTCGTTAACGACCTAACAGGGACTTAGGTCGTGGACAACCTAACGGGTTTGAGAATGGCGAGCTAAAGCAAAGAGATAGGTCGCTGGAACGACCTAACATGTTTTTAGGTCGTGTACGACCTAACGAGATAAGAAAGAGGTTGCTGGAACGAGCTAACGGGGTGCTACGACCTAACAAGTCACGACCAATGCTAGGTCGCAAGAAACAGTCACGACCTATGATAGGTCGCAGGAAACAGGAATGACTTAAGATAGGTCGCTCGGTGATCTGGGAAGATAAGTCGCACACTATAAGTCGCGAGGTCTTAAGTCGCAAGACTTAGGTCGCGCAGTTCTATGAAGTGCTCTTTTAAGTCGCTGAAGCTTGATGCCGTTGAATCTTATGCCGCGTTAATCTCTGCCGTTGATTCTTTAAGTCGCTGATGGAAGCTGGAGCATTGAAGTTAGGTCGCGTACGACCTAAGTTGAGTCGTGAGAAGTTGATAGGTCGGCAACGACCTAAGTGATGTATTTTCTGTTTGTTAAGTCGTAGGTCGCATTGTTTTTAAGTCGTCTGTTTGTATTTTCTGTGTTGAGTCGTCACCGACTTATGTTAAGTCGTATCTTTTAGGTCGTGTGCTTTGTTGAGTCATGGTCTCTGTTAAGTCGAAGATGACCTAAGAGTTGAATGGATTTTTGTTTGATTTGTAACTTCTATAAATAGGCCGGTGGTGCCATTTGTAATAGTTAAGTTGATTTGAAATAAAAACTTTGTTTTGTTAGCTTTGTGCTTTCACAAAATTGGTAGTTGAGTGTAATCTCCTATCTCCACTCTCGGATAATCGAGTGCGCTCGATTCAACGACAGCTGAAGCCGATTCACGGAATCTAGTGCGCTAGATCAACGTGCGAAGAATCGCAGATCTTTAAACACGGAATAGTGCGCTATCAACGTGTTTGGGATAGCTAGAATTCGGTATCTTCGGATCAACGAATTTGGGCATTTCAGTATTCATCAATCCACCAATTGCTACTTTCATCGATCTACATTGTTTCGATTAATCCGCTGCGTCAGTTTGGTATCAGAGCTTGTTTTAGCCAATCATAGCTAAATCGAGTCCTTGGAGCCAATTCTTTTGAAGAAGTTTGGAGAAGTTGTGTCCATCGTGTTCATCATATTTTTGCAACAACGTTGGAGTTTTCGATCCACATTACTATGGATCAAAGTTCGAAAGGTGTTGAATTTTGAAGTGTTTGTGAAGTTTTCAAGTATGCCGCCAAGAAGAGCTAATCGACATCAAAACGTTGAAGCATTGTATCGAAGAGAAGAAGCTGATGAGATGGAGCAAAGAATCAATGTAAACTTTAGTGAAAAGCTTAATGAAGGAATTGGTCGATTAGAGAAGATGATGTTAGAGAAGAATCAAAATTGGAGAAGGGTTTCACCTGAATCTATTCATGGGGGAAGTAGAGTCTCACCACAGTCCAATCGAGAAAGAAGTGTTGATGATGATCAAAGGCATGGGAGGAACGTGAATGATCGTGAATGGAGGAATGTAGATAGAAGGGATGATGGTGGAATACGTGATGGTAGTAGAGATGTGGGTGGACGAGTGATGCAGGGCAAAATGACCAAGTCCTAGGTCGCAAATGACCTAACCGGTTTTTGGGTCGCATACGACCTAACAAACTAAAGTATAGGTCGCGGGAACGACCTAACGAGCCACCAGGGAAGGAGCTACGACCTAACGGGTTCGAAGCTAACGATCTAAAACTTTGTGAAAAGTTGGGGAAAATTGAAGACTTAGGTCGTGGACGACCTAAGGAAATTGAAGACTTGGGTCGTGAACGACCTAACAGGGACTTAGGTCGTGGACGACCTAACGTGTTTGAGAATGGCGAGCTAAAGCAAAGAGATAGGTCGCTGGAACGACCTAACATGTTTTTAGGTCGTGTACGACCTAACGAGATAAGAAAGAGGTTGCTGGAACGAGCTAACGGGGTGCTACGACCTAACAAGTCACGACCTATGCTAGGTCGCAAGAAACAGTCACGACCTATGATAGGTCGCAGGAAACAGGAACGACTTAAGATAGGTCGCTGGGTGATCTGGGAAGATAAGTAGCACACTATAAGTCGCGAGGTCTTAAGTCGCAAGACTTAGGTCGCGTAGTTCTATGAAGTGCTCTTTTAAGTCGCTGAAGCTTGATGCCGTTGAATCTTATGCCACGTTAATCTCTGCCGTTGATTCTTTAAGTCGCTGATGGAAGCTGGAGCATTGAAGTTAGGTCGCGTACGACCTAAGTCGAGTCATGAGAAGTTGATAGGTCGGCAACGACCTAAGTGATGTATTTTCTGTTTGTATTTTCTGTTTGTTAAGTCGTAGGTCGCATTGTTTTTAAGTCGTCTGTTTGTATTTTCTGTGTTGAGTCGTCACCGACTTATGTTAAGTCGTTTTTTTAGGTCGTGTGCTTTGTTGAGTCATGGTCTTTGTTACGTCGAAGACGACCTAAGAGTTGAACGGATTTTTGTTTGATTTGTAACTTCTATAAATAGGCCGGTGGTGCCATTTGTAATAGTTAAGTTGATTTGAAATAAAAACTTTGTTTTGTTAGATTTGTGCTTTCACCAAATTGGTAGTTGAGTGTAATCTCCTATCTCCACTCTCGGATAATCGAGTGCGCTCGATTCAACGACAGCTGAAGCCGATTCATGGAATCTAGTGCGCTAGATCAACGTGCGAAGAATCACAGATCTTTAAACACGGAATAGTGCGCTATCAACGTCTTTGGGATAGCTAGAATTCGGTATCTTCGGATCAATGAATTTTGGCATTTCAGTATTCATCAATCCACCGATTGCTACTTTCATCGATCTACATTGTTTTGATTAATCCGCTGCGTCACATGTATACTGAAGTTAGGTAATGTATATACTATTTTTTTTCTAATCCGAGACAAGCTCGCCTATATGAACAAGGATATACCAACAATGTGAGTTGCTGAAACTTGCAAGGAAGAAAGGTTGAAAGAACACATATGCAGCATGTATATTTACAAATATATATACATACGAGCATCGTAATATATATAAAAGAAATGTAACTATAAATATAAAAGCTTTGTAACAAACATATACATACTGACCAATTTTTAAAATGCTGTATATAAGTAATATAAAAAATAAAATTAAGGGAAACCAATAACAGTCTATATTAAAACATGCTGATTGAATGAGTACCAATACATGCTTAGTAGAATATGCAGACCTGCCTTTGTACACAAAACAATATTAGACCAAATAAGATTTTACATATATAAACTGACTGAATATGAATTATACGTGCATACTTAACAGTATATAAATAATATTGTTTGAAAAACTTCTCAGACAAAACAAAAAAAACAATTACAATACACCATAAGGCCGAATATCGACATGCAACACATATAAAAAAAATCAAAACAGGATTGAAACCTTAATATATACTATATATATATATATAGATATATATTACTATACATAACTCTACAAATCAAAATATGTAAAGCAAGTAGTAGAAAATCCTTTACATAAATATACTGCAAGTAATATATCTACAGAAAAAAAATTGACAGATCTGATTCATCAAAGCTAATAGATATATATACCAATATATACGAACAGACACTCAACTACATACCTCACCAAATTTACATTCAGCTAAAGCTTAGTAGGAAGAGCTCGGCAACGGAGGTCGAGGTTTGGAGGAATGAGGCGGGTGCGCTGTGCCTAGGCTACGACCAGGCTGTGAGGGCGTGGGGTCCAGTTGTTTGGGCCGAGGCAGTGGTAGGTTGCTAGGCGTGTGGTGGTGCTCGGCGTGATGGATGTAGGTCGGCTTCATGCGAGAGGGAGGGAAAGGAGCTGAAAGAAAATGAGGGTAGATGAGGAGGATAGTCATAAAAAGAAGAGTTTTGCATTTAGAAAGAAGAATAAACATGTGAGAGAGGAAGAGGCAAACGTACAGGCTGATATAAATATATATCTCAACTTTTTCTGGGTTATATGCTATGAGAACATCTTTCAACATATGGCATTGAAAAAGAAATGGATCAGAAGAAATGAAGTATTGGATAGCGAAACGTCAGTAAATAAGTTCTGTGAATTCCAAAGAGCTAGTGACCATTGGTTATCCCATGGAGGAAACAAATGGTCAAGAAAACCAAAGGACGTGAATCGGGTACCGATACGGTAATTGTTTCGCGGATTCCGACATGCACCGGACATCGAAATGGACAATTGAATATACCGTGGAGATCAGCACGACAAGAAGAACCGAATGGTACACAGATATCAGTGGTACGATTGAATTAAAAAAAATCGAATTTTCTACTAACGGAAAATGCAGCAAAAACGCAGAAGAATAAGATCGACGGAGCTATAGAAGTCCGAATTTGTAAAAATGAAAAATGATGCCTCACTTAGAAGATGATTTAGAATTTTTCTATATAAAAATATTTAGGTTTCGAAAACATTTTATTTTCATCAATTTCTAACTAATTAAATTGAAATAAAATTACACACAAAATAAACTTTCATATTTTTGGATGAAAATTTACCAGTTGCTATGTTTAACTAGACGCATTTCAAATATTAAATTTTTATTTCAAAATTTTATTTCAAAATTTCACAAAAATTCAATTAATCACATTATTAAAACAGTTAAAATTTATGGGTCGTTACAGAACCTCATTCTTTTAGTGTTGTTGGATGCTTAGCCTTTCTTTCATAGATGAAGGTGGCTTTAACCAGTTCGAAAGGCTATCATGTGTTTTTGAAAGGGTTGTTTTTGTCGAATGCTCTTCTAATGTATGTAGATGGAGACGAAACCAATCGTTTCGAATGGTTTAGTGCATGTGTAAAAAGTATGCTACTTATTGACTTCAGAAGGAAGCCTTCGACCTCGTCAAAAGCTCTCTGCTTATTGACTTCGGAAGGTAGCCTTTGTCCTCATCGAAAGCTCTCCGCTTACTCTTGTCAAAACGTCCTCTTGACCTCTTCAAAAGGTTTTGCTGGCGCTATCATGTTCTTGTTGAAAGTTTTACCTTATGTTGAGATAGACCACCCTAATGCCTTCCGATCTTCGTTAATTCTCTTGCCTCTTCTTTTGTACTTTTATTCTTGAGAATATTTTATGGATAACATTCAGCCCCCCTAGTATGAAAGAAGCTTTTGTTCTTTAGGAAAAAAACTCCAAAGAATTTTCTTCTTTGTTTCATGTAAAATAGATAATAACTTTTATCAGGATTATAATCTTACTATAAGACCTTATTGGATAACCTTAAACTCATGAAACTATCGTTCAAAATATTATTTGATGGTATTTTTTTTGAATAAAACATTCTATATAATATATGATCAAAGCCCTTTTGATTTGCTAATATTAGAAATGTGGAACAATATCACCTAGTTAGTAGGTATCGGCTTAAATAGATGAACCTTTCAAGAGAGCTATTACTCACTATGAATCTCCCTTTCTTGAATTAAGTTTTCTTCAGTCGTTAGGTGTTTGTTTCTTACTTTAGGTGGTTTTTACCTTATATATCCACTATAACCCATTTTCATCCCCTAACCTTTGACAGATGTCGGTCAGACATTGAGAAATTCTTGTATCGAATTCCAATTTAGAACTTCAATGGAAAATTCAAAAATCATTATAGAAATTCAATAAAGGGATTAAAAATTCGTAAATTAGAAGTTCAATAAGAAACCATTATGAAAATCAAATAAAGGAATCAAGAGCATGAAATCCACAAATTACGATACAAATCAATCAGGAAATTTAAAATCCTCAAAATCAGAAATTCAGTGGGAAATCATCATGAAAATTCAATACAGAATCTAAGAATATGAAATTCACAATTCATCATGAAAATTGACAAGGGATTTTAGAATTCACGAAATTAGAAATCAATAAGAGATCATCCAAAAATTCAACAAGGAAATCAAAAATATGAAATCCAAAAATCATCATAAAACCAATAAGGAAATCTAGAATTCACAAAATTTGAAGTTCAATAGGAGATCCCCAAAAATCCAATAAGGGAACCAGGAATATGAAATCTACAAATCAGTATAAAAATTGACAAGGAAATTTAAAATCCAGAAAGGCAAAAATCTGATAAGAGACCGTCATGAAAATCCATGAATACAAAATTCATAAATTATTCTAACAGTTACTAAGGAAATTTAGAATTCACTAAATCCGAAAATCATCATATAAAGGAACTAAAAATTCGTAAATTTAGGAATGTAATTAGAAATTTGTTAGAATCTTATCTGCCAAATAATCTACACAAAACTCTTTCCAATAAAAAGTTAGAAATTCAATAAGAAACCTATATATTATCATGGAAATTCAACAAAGAAGTTAGGAAATCAAGAATTCATGAAAACAAGAAACCATTAGAAAATCCAATGGGGTAATCAAGTGTATAACATCCACAAATCATCTTAAAAGTCAACATGGAAATTTTAAATTCCCAAGACTAGAAACTCAATAAGAAATCATTATGAAAACTCAATAAGGAAATTAGGAATATAAAATTCACAAGTCATCATAGAAGTTAACATGGAAATTCATAAAATCCAATATGAAAACTTCATGTGAGGAAACGAGGAAATTGAAGATTCATGAAATCATAAATCCACCCAAAATCTTGTTAGGATCTCATATGATGAATAGACTTCTCACAATTTCATTCAATATAAAATCAAAATCTCGTCTAGTAACGGTAAACTCAATAGATTCACGCAAAAGATTTCTATGCCTATCTGGCCTAAATTCTAATATTATGCCAAAGACTTATTCTAAACTTATACCTTGAATAGTGATAAGGGTTCTTGTTATTCAAAGGGAAGGACCCAATTAATAGATGTGTAATTCCTAAAGTGTCTATAAGTTAGTAGTATTATGGTTATATTAGAGCAACGTAGTTCCGTAAAGCCATGCAATCATTCGGAATAGTAGTTCCGCCTTACCAATCAGCCATTCGGAGTAGTATTTCTGTAAGACCAGCCAACCGTTCAGCTTTGTAGCCGTTCAACCGTTCAGTTGACTGACCGTTCAGCAGTGCAAGCTCCGTTTGACTAGTCGGTCGTTCATCAGTGCAAGTTCCGTACTATTGTTAGGCCGCTCAACAGTGCAACGGTCAAAATAATTTATTAATATATATAATAATATATAGACTCTTCTATCCTAAAGGGTCACCTTATTTCTAAGGATTCAAGAGTGATTTACTGAAGCAAGTCTTCAGATGAAGTCATTTGTAGCTAAAATTCGTTATCTATTCCATTCCTATGGTCCTTGCACATATCTTTGTTTTCGCTCTCATATTACAGATCTCTTTATTCCTTTTCTTATCTTTCAGAATGAAAGTTTCTTAATTCTTTGTTGTGGGAACCACTTTTTAGGCATTGGAAGTACTGAAATTTGCTTGCTCATGTTTTGTCCTTCCTGATTATAGTGTTGGACATCTTCACCCTTTTGCATTTGTTTCCACCCTTAAAACACCCCCACAGCCCTTAATATACACAAAAGGACACATTAATAGGCGTGGTGCATTGTAGGTATAACTAAAGCTAACAGAGACTAAGATTCACAAGACAAATATAGATAAAAACAACGGAAACTTAAAATAGTAACTTAATTAAAACAAAGTTTCATAATTGCTTCATAAATAAGTCAAATACCAAATACCACATACATGTCTGAAAATCCAATATGTCTCATGAAACAAAAACTCATAGTCTCAAAATCAGAGTACATAATATCCCTCAAAATAAGCCAGTACATAGAAAGAACTAAAGCTGAAATAAAAGAAATACATCGTACAGAACTCCTCCAAGAAAACCGCCAAGTGACTGCAATCTACTGACTTCTCCCTTGATTGCCTATGGGGGGAAGGGGGAAAATAGAGGAGTGGGTCAGATTAAAAGTCTGGTGAATGATAGTAATTATTAGGGTCTTTAAACAAGATAAAAGTAATAGACTCTACAACAGTTCTAGCATAAATAAGGATAATAAAGGAAATAGGAAAGAGATAAATTGGAAATAAGTACGATTAAATATTGCTCAATTTATAAGATAGGTTAACTTTGATTGCTTGCACTTGTCCTTGATTTCTTCTTTGATTAGGCTGAATTCCTAATCCTATAATTAGGATGTAACACTAATTCTAACCTTTTTGATCAGCTTGCTACTCCATAGACCTTGCTGTGGACCAGCCGTTATATAACTCCCTACACAACAGCTAATGGTATCTATGAAAGATGCACAGAGCAACCACTGTGGATCCGAACGGCATATATAGCTCCATACACAGAAGGAAATGGTGTCTACGAAAGACACTCATACTAAGCGCTTGGAACTCATAGCTATTACTGAGCAGCCGAATGGAGTCGCATGCGTAACTGCCATCATGCCCATGCTACCTTTTGCTCCACCTATTGGGTCTTCTTATTACCTCCAACTTCCAGCATAAGCATGCCCCTCATCCCACTTCATGATAATGTGAGATCACCATGTGTCCATAGAAAATAGGGGAAATGCTGTTGGTACTGACCCTTCATCCAAACAATATCTAGTTGTGCCCCATATCCAAATCCCCCATATTTTGGACTTCTTATTTGACCAATTAGTACCACTCTTAGCATAAGCGTGCCCTCGTCTCACTTCAGACTAATGTGAGATACCGTTTTGTCTAATAGGGAATGCTATTTGTTACAGGTCCTACTTTCATCTTTGCTTATTAACTTAGGTAAATTATTTAAATAAGCCTTTACATTTTTCTCTACTATCTGTGCTTATTAATTTCTCCTAAGTCTTTAAATAAGCCTTATTATGTTCTTTTTCTTATTATAGCCTACGTTATAATCATGCTTATTACTTAACCCAAGGTCTAAGTGCGAAAATAAGCTTCTTTCATCTTTTACACTTTTTTAGTTATAATTCTAAGTTATAACTAGGCCAATCTTTTTAATTCAATCCAATTAACGTCATAATTAGGCATAATTTTAGTCTAATTCATTTATATTACAGTCTTTGAAATTTACATCTTATATTCCATTATTTCATTTTTCTTACAATTTAATCCGTATTCGCGTCAATCCTATTCTAATCCATACGTGAAGAAGAAGGAGGAATAAAAGAAAACTGAAAATAGAAGAAAATCCAAAACGTAAAAAGAAGATGTAAATAACGTATAAATAACAGTAAATAAACTAAAATACTGTAAATAACTATAAATAAACGGAAAAGCTATAATTAACAGAAATAAACTAAAATTACTGAAAAGAATGGCTGAAAGGAAATAGACTAAAAATAATTCTAAAAACTGTAAATAAACTACTGAAAGGATATTCCGAAAATCATAGTAAAACTACAACTATTGGTAACCCTATTATTTTAAATTACTTAAAGAAATCTTAAAATAATTACAATCACTCACCTCCGGTCCTAAGCTCTTCCTTTGGTCTTCCCGGATCCACTTGGAGTTGTAAAATAATTTAATTTATAACGATTTTCTCCTTTGGAAAAAATATCCTGTTTAGGTTCCTTTCTAGAAAGGTGAACCCAATTGGAGAAGACCTAGAATGAGAAAAAGTGTTAGGTCTAGGGGTCTATTTATAGAGGTAGAAGTGGATCTCGGACCGTTGGATTTGGATATTGAATAGGATGCAACTACGTCATAGGCTGAATAGGGGCCATCAGATGCAAGCATGGAGGGACCGGATTAAAATAAAGAATGCAAAACACGTCAATCGGTTAAAAAATCACACCTTCAATGGAACGAATGAACAATAATTCATTCGCCCCCAAAACAACAGGCGGGTCGACTGGGCGGTCGACCTCCCCCTTGCCTAGGTCGACCGGCCGGTCGACTTGCCTATATAATTTTTTTTCTTTTTTCGTTTCGTAGATTATTTCGTTCTTTGCTCATATTAACTCAGATTCTGACATTCTATATATGGAAATTGACCAAAAAATTACCACGGACACAATGGTGCAACTTCCATGGCTTAATTCTGATAATTTCACAAAGTTATTTTATTATTTAATTAGTTAACAAATTAATTATTACAGGTTAAATTTCGGGTTGTTACAACCCTTCTCTTGGGTTCTATTTTTATCTTAGATGGTGGGTGGATTTATTTCTTCAACCCTTTGTTCTCTTAGGTTTTGACTTTTGCTTTGAGTTGTAGACATCTTTGTCCTTCTCCATCTGTTTGGTGCCACTTCCAGGCTTCCCTTGGTTCTAAGTGATATAGTATATGTTGAGTTGACCTTCCTCTAAAATGTTGCTAATGGGTGCTTATCTTGACCCTCCCCATAAGAGGTAATTTGGACATTAGGGTTTCTTGATTTTGTGGGTGCTTAACCGGACCATACCCCTAAGAGGTGATATGGATGTTAGGGGTTTAAACCCTCCCTCTAGGAGGTGCTACAGACTGGCCGTAGGCTTTTGTCCCTCCATCTTAGGAGATGCTATGGATTGGCCATAGGCTTTTGGTGGGTAAAGGACCCCCCTCATTTTAGGAGGTGCTACGGATTGATCGTAGGCTAAAACGGTGGGTGCAAGACCCCCCTCCTTTTAGGAGTGCTACGGATTTGCCGTAGGCTAAAACTTATATGTGAAAATCATTTTTGGCCAATTAAAACATTTATGAACATCCTTTTGAATATCAAATGATTTTCGTAAATGAACCCCTTTACTATATTGAGGGATTATTTTTCTTAAAAGGGAGTTTGATCATAAAAGGATCTTTTCGTAAATCTGCCTTTTGCAAGGATCTTTAAATCATTCTTATAGTAGAGACGCGGATCTCAAATAGTAGACTAGGAGGTCATGATTCATGAACCAATAGCCATTTAATTGAGAATATGATTCTCCGATTTGAGTTTTTGTTAATGAAATTTTGATAGTTTTAAATCTTTCTTTGAAAAGTGTGAATAGGTTTCTTCTTGCCAATGGTTTTTAGAAAACTACAAATACTGGAATTGATTAATTAGAAGTTCTTGGCGTGCATTTACTAATGCTAAATAAAATCTTTTAAAAATCTGTACAAGTTTGTCTTTAAAATAAACAGATATTTAATACCCCTTACCAATAGGGTAATTTGAGAAAATCTTTTCTGACTTGTTGAAATCAACTTTCTTGAAAACATATTTTGAAAATTTTCTTTCAAGTAACCAATTGAAAACAGCACCAATGTTTATAGCATATATGATTATTTTTCCTCAGGTTTTGCTCAAGAAAAAGATGTCTTTTTCATGAGTCTGAAAATCCATGATACATAGACTAATAGACTTTCACGAATAAGGACATGCTTTTTTCTAAGAATCCCCTTTCTTGGGAGAGTTTTAGATATTTACCCTTGTTGAGTCTATAATTGAAGCCTTACTATAATCCAGGGTTCCATGGGAGTAGTCCTTTTCATTGCATTGTTTCAAACTTCGAGATGGGGATGAGTTGTCCTGCTCACAGAATTTGAGTAGTATTTCTTAAGCAGCTAAAATTTTGTGATACATCGAGAGTGCCATGGACTGGTTTTGCTTTACCCGTAATGACACTCGATTTTGTATTAAAATATGACCAATTCAAACAACAATTCAAAGTAAAAAAGTTATAAGCGAAGAAATTTTTTAATAGACAGATGCTGCAAGGCTTCATAGCCTAAAGATTCTGAAGATGAAGTTGTAAGACTGATTCTCTGTCAATATTTTAAGTGATTGAGTTGCTCCCTTCGAGGTAGAAAACCTTCTAATCCTTCTTGGAAAATTTCCTTAAGAACCCCAACTTTATTAGGTTCTGAACTATTTTTACCAAAGCATTGCAACCGTTAGTTTCATGTCCATTCACTTTATGATAAGCATGGTAACTCCTTCCTTTCTTGGGTTCAGCTAGAGTTCTCGTCTAATAGGAAATGGGGAAATTCTCATCACCTTTTGTCATGGTAAAGGTATAGGAAAGAGGTTTGTTTAATTCTATTGGCCTGTATTTAGATATCACTGTTTGACTGTCTTTTTCATTTTCCTTCCATTTAGACTTTTTGATGGGTTGGTTGAAGTCGAACTTCTAATTCTTCTGTTTTTGTTGAGATTTCTTCATGGCATGAAACATTTCTTCCATTCGAACAAATTTCTTAGCTTGGAAATAGAAGTGTAATTAATCTATACACCCATGGATATGATGTTCTTGTCAAAAGGGAGTTTATTTGATTAAACCAGAGTGAACTGCCATCAATTTTTCTTCATCGGAGGTGCTTTCGGGCTTCAATGCTTCCATGTGTAATCTTTTAATGTATTCGCCAAGTAATTCCTCTGGCCTTTGTTTAATGTTGGCTAACATATAAGAACCTATTACTGGATCTTTATATATGTGAAATGGCCTTATGAATTCATAAGAAAATTGTTCCTAAGAATAGATGGTTTTCACTTGGTAATTCTTGTACCATTTTATAACCGCTCCTTGAAAAGTAACCGGAAAAAGTCTGCAGCGAATTGGTCCAGGAGTATTACATAAGTTCATCCAGTTTTCAAAAGCTACAAGGTGGTCATCTAGATCAGTAGTCCCATCATATTTTAGTGGGGGAATTCAGATGTGAGGAGGAGGACTAACTGCAATTATTTCATCTGAAAAAGGAGTCTTTTGCAGGAAACATATTTCTCTTGGTCGGGAATTCCTTTCTCCTTAAGCGTTTCCATTATCATTTGGTGTAAGATGGCTTCTTAGCCAGCTTTTCTTTTCTGACAACTTTTTTCGTTTCTCTGGATTCGACTATTTGATTGCTCGGGGAACCCTTTAGCTTGGGTTTCTTGGTCTAACTCTTAATCTTTTTCCTTGTTTGGAGATTGCGCTTCATCTTCTCTTTCCATAATCCTTAATGACCTTTAAGATGGAGCTCTCTTAAGAAACTGTTGCATTACTATCATCTGTTGTTGTAGATTCTGGACTTTGATCTCATTGTTTTCCAATCTCATTAGGGTTTAAGGTTTCCCAATTTCCATTCTCTCAAAGTTAAAGTTTGGGACTAAGTTATCTTCCAAAGTTGATTGTGTAGCAGCTCCTTCATTTGGACTATCGATAGTATTCCTTGCTCTTTCCATTTTCTTCCTTTTGAATGAGGAACTTTATGCAATTAATCTATGATGAAAGTGGTAAGGTATCGAAGGTTCGAGCCCTCCTTCTAGCGCCAAAAATTTTAACAAGAAAAACTTGTCAACACCTCAAAATAGGATATGAAGTTTGGGTGATTCCTTCAAATTCACCTTTCGAACAAGCGAAGGTAGCCAACACCCTTGGAGTAGATAAAGACGGATGAAAACACCTTTTTAGTATCTTTCGACGCGGTCGAAAGGCCAATTTTTCCTTCAGAAAATCCTTTCGAGTTGATTAGTTTTTGACTCTGTCGGAACCACCTTTCGACACTGACGAGATGGCTTAAGTTGGGGACTTAACGGTTTCTGAAAAAGTGGAGCTAGAAGGGTTTTGACTTGGTCGAAAGGGTAGGCGCTTTTAGTCTTGTGGATTTAAATAAAGACTCTTAGGAAGTGTACGAACTAGGGGTTTCGACCTAGTCGAAGGGGATCCTATCGGTTAGTTTGACTGCTGGTTGTTATATCTGTGTAAAATAAGTAGCTTAGAATTGCTATATAACCAGGATTATTGTAATCTCTCTTTTTATTGAACTTAATTGCACAAATCGACTCAATCCCCAATTTTATTTTAGAATTACGGCTTACAAGTTTTTAGAAAACACAAGTCAATAAGTGAAAGAAATCGGATCCCTTAAAACTGACCTTAAGGGTCATATTTATAGATTCGGGTTAGCACCTTTCGACCCCAAGCCTTCGACACGGTTGAAAGGTCAACCTTCTTGCTTTCGTGAGTGTCTCTTGAATCTCATCTTTCAATTTCGTCAAAAGGGTTATGGTTAATCTTCCGCTGCCGCTGAAGGCTGGGCTTCCTTTTATCTTGTTTTTTTTCCCTTCGACTTCATCGGAAGGTATGTCGCTTGATCGCTTCTAATCCCATCGAAAGGTTTGCCTCATACGTTTCGACTTCATCGAAAGGTGTATAAATGTGCTCTTCACTTAGATATTAATGCGTCGTGCAAGTTGGCATGGGTGTTGCCCTTCAATGTTGTCGAAACATATTCTTCTTGGGTTTCGAATGAGTCGAAACACTTTATAAGCATTGCTGTAAAGTGTCTCCCTTGGCTAGTGCGGAACCTCATCCTTTGGTGTTGTTGGATGCTTAGCCTTTCTTTCATAAATAAGGGTGGATTTAACTAGTTCGAAAGGCTATCTGTGCTTTTGAAAGGGTTGTTTTTGCCGAATGCTCTTTTGATGTATGTAGATAAAGACAAAATCAATCGTTTCGAATGGTTTAGTGCATATGTAAAAAGTATGCTACTTATTGACTTCGAAAGGTGGCCTTCGACCTTGTCGAAAGCTCTCTGCTTATTGACTTTGAAAGGTAGCCTTCGTCCTCGTTGAAAGCTTTCTGCTTACTCTTGTCAAAACGTCCTCTTGACCTCTTAGAAAGGTTTTGCTGGCACCATCATGTTCTTGTTGAAAGCTTTACCTTATGTTGAGATAGACTACCCTAATGCCATCTGAACTTCGTCAATTCTCTTGCCTCTTCTTTCATGCTTTTATTCTTGAGAATATTTATTGATAACATATGTTATGATACTCGCTGCGGTAACTAGCTCTTATAACCATGTGTTGGCATATGTATAAAGCCGAGTGCTAGCATATTCATAGAGCCATGTATCAGCATATGTATAGGCTATCTA
This sequence comes from Allium fistulosum, assembly GCA_030737815.1. Classification (NCBI taxonomy): domain Eukaryota; kingdom Viridiplantae; phylum Streptophyta; class Magnoliopsida; order Asparagales; family Amaryllidaceae; genus Allium; species Allium fistulosum. The sequence goes on from CM060904.1 coordinate 195,148,002, forward strand.
TTAGCCATTGAGTAAATAAATATACACTATATGTCTGTGTACCTTTTTCCAACGTTCTTTATGATTCGAGAGTGAACCAGATTAGGCTAGCATCCACCCTGGTGGGCTGATTGCGGGTCACGCCTTGAAACCATGGCATCTTTATATTTATTTAGTTGTGTGCTATTATTATGTTCATCCGCCCTTGTGTGCGTAGACGAGTGGTCAGTTACCGTAGGGGCAAGTGCTGGGTCATGGTCGAAGAGTCCTCACGTTGATGAGCACATCAGTGGATCTTGTTATGATACCAAGGAGAAGGAACTGATTTCTATAGGAGTCATGTCAGACGGAGACACATGTGGCTCCTAGAGCAAGGAGACTGTAGGAATGTCCAATATATATATATATATATATATATATATATATATATATATATATATATCTGTGTGTGTGTGTGTGCGTGCGCGTGCGTGTGTTTGTGTGTGTATTTGAAAATGGTCCATTTATTAATAACTAATAAGTATAGTACACGAATTATTACAATGTAGAAAACATAAATACATAACGCTTACGATCATAAACTCCTATATCAACTAATCTACCCAATCCAGCCCAATTACTAAAACCTAATTTAGCCCTATACAATACACAGTACATAGCAGTATTTATCAGAATCATAATATAAATATTCTTAGGCCTTGTCTTTTTATCTCGTGTGCATGTTTTCCAATGTATTAGGTGCACAAAAGAGGAGCCTTTGACCCTGGTGGATTTGGAAACAACTGCCCTACCATCAAACACGTAATCCATATCATCACGCACAAAATAATAATAGACCATTCAGCCCACTCAATACAACATGTGTATGTGGATCTTTACAGCAAACCTTCCTTAGCAAATCCTCCACAAGTTAGCCAAATAGTAAACACTGCAAGTTTCACTTTCTTCAATTTTGAACACACATGCGGTTATTATATACGCTACCCTTATCATGAAACCATTACCTGAAATTACCAACGCGACTATAGCGAAAACTCCATCAACACCCTTCCTTCTACAATCGCTCTTTAAAATAGGGTATGCAAAGATCGATCATGATTCAACATTGAATCTGATGCAAACACCGTAATCATGAGAGCCTTTTCATTTTCGATCTGAAAAGCTTTCCAACCAACTCTTAACTCTTGTAATCAATCATCAATGACATTGTGATCAAGTGAAGATCAAACACCCATCATTTGAAGGTGGATGGCTATTTTTAGATTGTTAGTCCTCGAGAATGATGGTTTTGATGACAACAACCTTAGGACTTGTTATAAAATATAAATACTAACATTATAGTTTAGATATATATATATATATATATATGTGTGTGTGTGTGTGTGTGTGTGTATGCAGGATATCAACATGCAGGTACCAAGAATGAAGACTGTACAGTATAGAGATACAAAACTAATGAATTTAAAGATTGAAGATATCAAGATTGAAAACTCATAAGTATCAAGAAATCAAGTTATCAAGAGTTCAAGATTTTAATAGTACAAGATAAGTATTGAGTCTACAATTATGTTAAAACTTCTTGAAAGCACTTACATCTTTATTCGAAATTTATTCGTAGAATAGAATCCACTTCGAGCCTGTTAAAGAGATGGAACCCTAGTGGGATGGAACCCACGACAATATCTAGTGGAACATATAGTGGTCCTATTTTGATATCCACTAATTTTATAAAATGTTTTTCAAAAATATATCTCTTATTTTAAATGTTTTCAAAACCTTCTTTTCAAAAAGACATCTCTCTTGTTTGAAATATTTTAGCATCAAAACTATCTTTATCATTTTTAATATTTTGATTTCAAAATTTTCATTGATTTTAAACTATTTCTTGTTTTAAATATTTAGCTTTAAAATATTTATTTACTCAGATTTTAAATCACTTTATAGATTAAGTTTATATATATTAAAAATTACTTTCTAAACTCTTTTATATGTTTAAACTATATTCAAATATAGTTACAAAGTTTAGAAATCGTTTTGACAAATAATAGAAACCAATTTTAATAAGAAAATCAAAATCATCAATTTTGCCTAGAGCATGTCGACATCCCTCAACCCCCCATGTCGACATGGTGTTCGTTAAATTCAAAATTCAAATTTTCAAAAGAAGTGTTTATTCATCGTATCCTTTCACGAATAGATATGGCTGTTGATTTCCTATAATTACCAGTAGTTCTAAACGAAATTTTAATTAGATTTCACTTGTTTTTTGTTCTCTTCATCTTCCAAATTTATTCTAAAGAATTCCAAACTATACTCTGCCGAAATACCAAGTGAATCAAACTTGACTATCTCTTGTTGATTCTCTGCCACTCTCTCTATAAGATCTTAGTGCTATTCAGAGTTATAAGATTATTTGTAAATCAAACTGTTGAGTAAACGGTGCGGTTGAACCTTGAAATCAATTGGGCGTGATTATTGCCCCGGAAATCGATTAGGTGATCTTGTGGCCTGGTAAATCAAGAGAGTTTGCCCCAGACTCGAATACAGGAGGGTGTACCTCATAGCCTTGAAATTGAGGGTGTAATATGGGAGATTATTTTTGATAAGAAATCCGTACGTTTGTGCGGGACTGGATGTAGGGTAACTCTGAACCAGTATAAAATCCGGTGTGTTCTTTCCTTTACTGCTTTTATTTATTATTTGCATCTGTGTCTGATTCTGTAATTATATCTGTGTTTGTGAATTGCATTTGTTGGTAATTAAATTTACATAAGTTTCAAAAAGATTTAGAAAATCCACAAAACACTATTCACCCCCCCTCTAGTGTTATTCCAGCCTTAAGATCCGTAATCCGCATTTCTCACATAGATGTCGCTGTTCTTGTTGATCTGGAATCGAATGTGAAAATTGTACTGGAAAACGCAATAACCAAACTCTTGATTTCTTTGCAGATTCTCGATGTCTAGTGAATCTCAACTAGCTACTCATCGGCATAAATTTTGGAAAGAAAAACTTGAAATCGCCTCATAATTATAAATACCGGGTTGTAAACATAATATTTAAGCGCAGATCCCATGAAATGATAATCAAACTCATTCCTAAATATATTTAACTATAGATCTCTATGGACATTCAAACTAAAAGAATCGATTAAGGAATTACCAAATTCATATATTGGAATGAATCAAATCGGCATAGGATCTCATAATAGTAAACTAAATACCACCGCTAATACACAAATTGATTTCCATATCACTTGATAGATCCAAAATGAAAGCAGATTGCAGAAACTTTGATCGGCTTCCGCGTTTCCTATAGAAGCCTGGTTTCGCCATTGATACAGTTGAAGTTTCAGATCCTGAAGCGAAATTTGATTCCTGACTCCCCAATCGGCAGTTTATCTCTCCATAGGTGAGAGACTATATATATATATATATATATATATCCATTTTTGGACGTTGATGCGTGCCAGCCTGCTTTACTTGATGATTTCGCCTACTATGTGAAGATTTATTTGTATGGATGAGTCGCCCATTTGATTTAGTCTTCTTGATTTCTTATTGATTTAAATTATATGTGTGATGATATTTTCTACATACTTTTGTGATGGGTGATATTTTGAGATATATTGATACTATTTATATTATCACCATAATACCATATTTTTTCGGATCATGAGCTATTATGACATTTACATTATAGACATAGTCTGATACATATGTTATTTATATAATACTTGGGACAATCCAAGGCATTTCAGTTTCAATAACACGATGACTAGTTTTATGGATGTTGAGAATATGGTATCATTGGATATAAATATGTGTTATATCATCTTTGATATGTATGCCATTGAGAGGTATATTGGATATTTTAGTGATAGTGAATATTTGAAGTAGACATTGTATCTATGTATATTTTCTATTGTATATTATCGCTGCATTTAATGACTCTGTGTTTTATATATTATTCGTTACATATTGTGTATTATTCTATCCTAGAAACACACGTGTTTTTGCTTTGTTCCGATACAGAGTACGTATAGTGAGTAATATATTCGATTTTGAAATACATATCAGTGTTTGCCTAAGGAAATATTTATGTGTGTACCACATATAGCCTCATTCTCCATATTACCTAACAGTATTACCTAGTAGTACTCTTGAATAGTATAGGTAAGGTGGGGTGTTTCAGTTGGTACTAAAACAGATTCAAAATAGTACATTATATGCAATAGACATGAGTCTTGACCTTAGTATGACTGTAGAGTCCCTGTTACCCTTGGGTCAAGTGGTAGTTACCTTATATTAAAGGAATAATAGGAGTATACAATGATTACTGAGGGTAATCATCTAGGAACGTACTTGTTATTTTTCCTCCTATATATTCCTTATCTTTACCTCATATGTATGTATTGTTCTCATGTGAAATGGAATTTGTTGATTGAGGTAGTAAAGAAATGAGTGGTTAGCATGACGAGTAGTGTCGGCATTGATGATTGTGAATAAACCTCTATGTAGCTGGAATATGAACATAGTGTAGTTTGGTTAGGGAAGCTGAACGAACCCTATTCCGAATCATGCATTATAAATACTTCACAATTCTATGTTGTGACGAGGTGAGTTTGATTGAATGATCCCGATCAGAGTTGTCCAGTACAAACTGATAGATAGATTTTCGCTGAAGGCATTTGTTTGCTTATTTGAATTTGTGTATTGTTGTATAATGCTTATTTGATTTTATGGATGGATTATGTGATGATTGTCATTGTTGTTGATGGTTGATGAATTTGTTGTATATACGAGTTTCGAAAATAAATATTTTCATACAATCAAGATAATGATTTGATAAAATATGAAATTTTTTATAAAGTAATTGAAAATGATTTAGTAGTTTATTCAGGTGTTATTTTGTCCGTCGAGTGCTTTAAGAATTATGATCAATATTTCTGGCCAATGTTATCGATAGGGATTCCTAAACGCTAGGAGGAGACATTTTGGCACAACGGATTGAAAAGAATAATGTTTTGAAAAAAAAAGTATTTTGAAAAAAGTATATAATGTTTGGAAAAATGAAGGATTACTATTTTGGAAAAATTTAAAGATTTGAAAATGTTACAAATGATATTTTTTGAAGTAACTAATGTTTTGGAACTTTTATATTTTGACTAATATTTGAGATTTTGAAAAGGAGAATAATAAAATAGTTTGGGAAGACTATAATATTCTGAAAAGAATACCAAGTTTTGAACATACACACACATACATACATACAATGTTTTGGAATGAGATTGATGCTTTATGGAATATTATAAACAATATTTTAAACGTAGTAATATTTTGGAAATATATAATGATATTTTGATATGACAATTATAAACTCTTTTGAGAAGTGAAAATAATAATAGTAATAGTAGGTAGTGATAAAGATATAGAGCTTAGCGACTTGAGATTATTTATTATGATTTAAATAAATGATATAAGTATATATTTATAATAGAACGAATATATATTAATGTATTGAATGCAAATATAAGATTTTCCAAATTAAAAGTAAGTTTAAAATAAGTGGAAATTGGTACGAAGGGCCTAATTATACAGCCCATTTTTTTTCCAGGACACGGGTTTGAAATTATTATTTTCGAGGACAAGTATGTGCGGCGTGCGTCTTCATCTTCTCAAACAACCAAATATCTTCTGAAATCGATCATGGAAATTAAGCGCGTTCGTCTTCATCTTCTCAAACAACTACGTATCTTCTGAAATCTGCCGATCTTGGAAATTAGGCGCGTGCGTCTTCATCTTCTCAAACAAGTACGTATCTTCTGAAATCTACCGATCGTGAAAATTAGGCGCGTGCGTCTTCATCTTCTCAAAGAACTACGTACCTTCTGAAATCTACCGATCTTGTAAATTAGACGTATCTTGTTCAATCAAAGCGGTCGTTTCTTGTGCAATCGAAGCGGTCGTGAGGCGTTAGTTTCTTCTGAAATCAAAATCGACTTTAATTGTGGGAAATCGTGAGGCGATTTTCTTCATTTGGTGAGTCTCTTTTTTATTTGATGTTTTTCATTCTCAATTCTATTTTTTATGATGTTCATGATGTTGCTGTATGTTTCTTTTCATAGGAGGCTGTTTTCATCTATTGGAGGAAGGTTTTGTTTGATGTAGTTGGAATAATGGCTTCTGAATGGTATTGTTTTATTCTGATAACACAATCACTATATATTTAGCTTCGTTTGTTCTTTAGTTTGCAATTAAACTCTGATTGTTTAGATGTTTAAGAATGGTGTATCAAAATTCCATTCTGGCTCTAGTAATAATTTGGCAGCCATCGAATGTGATTATGTGGTAGGTGTGGAATATTTAGTTGGTAAGGGTTAGAATGGAACTCAACGTTTTTCCACTATTGTAATCAGGTTATCCCAAAGAGTGATAGTGATCTGTAAAAGATAAATTGTTTTAGCTTTTTTCAAAAAGTGATATAAAAAATGATTTAAATAGTCTTATGCTATTAGTTTTTATTTAAGATCAGTTTCACATAGTTATATTTTCCACTGTTGTAATCAGGTTATCCCAAAGAGTGTAGTGATCTGTAAAAGATAAATTGTTTTAGCTTTTTTCAAAAAGTGGTATAAAAAATGATTTAAATAGTCTTATGCTATTAGTTTTTATTTAAGATCAGTTTCACATAGTTATATTTTCCACTGTTGTAATCAGGTTATCCCAAAGAGTGATAGTGATCTGTAAAAGATAAATTGTTTTAGCTTTTTTCAAAAAGTGGTATAAAAAATGATTTAAATAGTCTTATGCTATTAGTTTTTATTTAAGATCAGTTTCACATAGTTATATTTTCCACTGTTGTAATCAGGTTATCCCAAAGAGTGATAGTGATCTGTAAAAGATAAATTGTTTTAGCTTTTTTCAAAAAGTGGTATAAAAAATGATTTAAATAGTCTTATGCTATTAGTTTTTATTTAAGATCAGTTTCACATAGTTATATTTTCCACTGTTGTAATCAGGTTATCCCAAAGAGTGATAGTGATCTGTAAAGGATAAATTGTTTTAGCTTTTTTCAAAAAGTGGTATAAAAATGATTTAAATAGTCTTATGCTATTAGTTTTTATTTAAGATCAGTTCCACATAGCTATATTTTTTTTACATTTTTTTTGCAGGTGTGATTCATCTGTTATAGTTGTGTTTGATTTCAATAACAATTGTTTTAGTGCTCGTTTTGAATTGGATGCTTCTATTTCTTCTGTTAGGAATAGGATTTGGGAGCAGTGGAATAATTTTACTCCATTATGCTTTGATATTTTTTATATTCGAGAATTAAAGACTACCTTTATTGAAACGGATAGTGATCTTCAAGCTATATTGTGTTTGTCTTGGTTCAAAAAGGAAGAATTTTTTGTTTTTTTTCTACGGTTGAAGAATGATTCAATGGATAATTTTGTTGGTGAAAGTAGCAAGTCTGGTTCAGTTGTTGGTGTTGAGTCAAGTAATAATATGTTAGGTTATGATGATGATTTAGATTCTGGTTTTGCTCAACAAAAGGATTTACATGAGTTATTGAAGAAGAATTCAAATATGGAATTTTTTTACTGGCGTTGGTCAACAGTTTGATTCTGCTATTGGATTCCGTAGAACAGTTAGTGCTTATTGTTTGAAGAATGGATTTAAAGTACAATATATTAAGAATTGTAAAGAACGATTGACAGTACGATGTGCTGTAGCTAGCTGTCCTTTTAGGATTCATGCTTCTTGCAAACTGAAGCAATTGGACCAACTGTTTGTTAAAAACATTAACTTGATTCATACTTGTGGTGGTGGATTTCGTTCCCTTAGTAGTCCAACCATTAATAGTGATCTTGTGAAAAGTTTAATCGTCAATCAAATTCGTGATGAGCCAAAAAGAAAAACCAAGGATATCATTAAAAGCTTTAGAAGAGATTATGATGTGGAGCTAAGCTATTACTTTGCTTATAAGGGTAAGAAATTGGCTATGAATGATATTTTTGGTGATGAAAAGAAATCTTACAATGAATTAGTTTGGTATTTGAAGGCATTGGAAAGAAATAACCCAAATAGTTATTCAAGTATGGATGTGAATTCTGAGACAAATCAATTTGAGAGAGTTTTTGTATGTTATGAGGCATGTATATTTGGATTTAACTATTGTCGTCCTATGGTGTTTTTGGATGCTACCTTTTTGAAAGGGCAAAGTGGTATTTTGATGGCTGCCACTGCGAAAAATGGGAATCAAGGTACTGATTTTTCTATTTTTTTTGCTGTTGTATTTATGTTACATACATAGTACTGTTTCTTTAAGTTATTGTTCTAGTGAATTTTGTTGTGTACATACTGCATTTTGTTCAAGTGATTAGTCTACTGTTATATAGTACTGTTTCAAATATAGTGCATTTGGTTGTTTCAAATGTAGTAGTATGCTATTCAATTCATTATATTTTCTTCTGCGTTAGGGATTAGCATGTGAAATTATTGCAAAAATGAGTTCAAACTGACAATTTAGTTCAACTGAAAATTAATGATGATTAATGTTGGTTGTTTTTTTTATTTTTATTTTGATAGATACATAATCTAGATGTTTTATTTTTTTCAGTTTATCATGATACCTACTGCTTATGTTGGATTTAGCAGAATCTATCATATTTCAAACAATAATTGCATATATGTTTTTATCTCTAACATCTTCAATCTAGTTGCACTAGTTACAAAGTAGGTACAATTGTTCAATGGACAGCCATGCTCTTCTTATTGTAAATTTGATCCAAAACAAATACTGTAAAAGATTTAATGTTCTTTAATTTGATATACAAAATGTTACTGTATACAGGAGTTAAAAAAGATAAATGCATTTATCTTTTAATATAAAGAATTAAATAACATATTAAGCCGTCCTTATATATCATAGATACTACTACATGTTGAACATATTTATCATTTTTCTCTTTATTTGAAGTTCTTACATAAGGTATACAAATGACTTAAACAGCATATAGAAAAGATAAAAGCATATATGTTTTAGATGTTTGAATATTATTCTTTGTATTGTATGCATGAATTATGTATCATATCTTTGCAATTTCTACCCTTTCTGCATAGACTACACATGTGATTGTCTACTATTAGATAATACTGTTTCAAATATAATTTTTTTACACAAAAAGTGAATTTATTTTTTGTTGTTTCAAATGTAATACATAAACAGTGAATTATTATTTTTTTGTTTTTTTTCCAGGTTTTTTCCCATTAGCAATGGCTCTTGTTCCCAAAGAAAATGAAGGGTGTTGGAGTTGGTTTTTAAAAAACCTAAAGAATGCTCTCAGTTGTGATAGAATATTAACTTTTTTAAGTGATAGACACTGGGGTTTATTGTTAAGTATTCCAAAAAAATTTCCAAATAGTCATCATTCTTATTGTTTGCATCATATGCAAAATAATATTGCTAGCATTGTGAAAAGTGGAAGGGGTGTTTGGGTAGCTCATTTACTTGAGCGTTGTGCTATAGCTTCTAATCATCATGAGTTTGAAAAAGCCATGTCCAAGTACAAAGAAATTGGAGGTGCCAAAGCTATACAATACTTGAATGATAAACCATATGATCATTGGGCTGATTTGTTTTTTCCGGGGAAGCGATATGGTGAAAATAAGTCCAATGTAGCTGAGAGTTTTAATTCTTGGATTTTGGATGAAAGAAGTTTGCCTGTTACTGCTTGTCTTGATGGAATTAGGGTAAAACTGATGATGCAAATGTCTAATCGTAGAGAAGAGGCATCAAAGTGGACTAGTGTGCTATGTCCAAAAATGGAAGCTCGTTTGTTGAAACTGAAGGAAGAAGGATTTGGGTGGAGTGTTTCTAAATCATCTAGGTATTTATTTCTATATTTTTACATGATGTTCATAGTTTCTGAAAAAATGATAAATGCATTTATCTTTTTTCAACTTGCTATGTAGCCTGTGTTATGATTTCATTTTGTTGGTATTTATAAATTTTAAACCCCTCTGGATCTTTTGAATCTTGACAGTCGCGGCATTGTAATTAACACTGTATGTAATTCTTAGCTCTTTCATTATTTTCGTCTGGATGAGTCTGTACATTTTACTTATGGTATATTAGTTCTTGACTTGGACAATCCTATTGATATTTTTGGAAAAGTCAAATCCGGTGCATCAAGGCAATGTTCTAGTCAATTCCCCTTAATCAGTGGATGCTTTACCCATTGAAATCACTGTCAAGGTTTACAGGTTTTAATTGTTACTATAACCTTTATGCTTTCTTTTTTCTAGATTGGTTATCATTTTTTTTTAAAAGAAAGTCAAAATCAAAATTTACATAAGATATACTTTCTCTAAAGAATATGAACAGTATGCCTGTTGTTATTTGTTTTGGTTTATGAGTCTTATTTTTCACTATTAGTTCTATGCACATGAATTGGGTCTTATTTATTAGATAGATTAGAGATAATATATATAGTGCTAATAATCATTTTTGGGAAATGCAATCTCTGTACATATTTTAACTGTTTTTAATTTTACATTTTGTAGGTATATTTTTGAAGTTCATTCTCCAATATCTCAAAAGGTTGATCTTAAAAATCGCATTTGCAGTTGCAATCAATGGAAAGTGACAGGTTTTCCTTGTGCGCATGCTTTGAAGTGTATTTCTTTAACCAGAAATTCTGTTTATGAATATATTGAGAATTACTTTACTGTTGAGTATTATCGAGCTTCATATTCACATTTGATCAATCCTATTCCAACTTTTGATAAGGAAGCAATTTAAGCTGAAGAATCATTTATTGTTCTTCCTCCTAAGCCTGTTCGTGGAGCTGGTAGGCCTAGGATGAATAGGATTGAAGGGGCCGACTTTCACGCTAAGAAAAACAGATGTGGAAAGTGTAAAAAACAAGGACATAATAGAAGAGGATGTTCTTTGAATATTTGAGTTGATTGTTTTAGTCTAATGTATTTGATTGGTTGTTCTATGAATACTTTGAGTTGAATAATTGAGTTGATTGTATTAGTCCAGTGTATTTGATTGACTGATTGTTCTATGAATACTTTGAGTTGAATAATTGAGTTGATTGTATTAGTCCAGTGTATTTGATTGATTGGTTGTTCTATGAATACTTTGACTTGAATATTTGGATTATTGCATATGTTGAATTGGATATAATCTGATTTTGATTACTTTTGGTTATATGCAATTGTTTATGAGTTTCTGCTTTTCTAGTAGGCACTGTGATGGTTGTCGGTAATAAGTTAGTGTGGAATTGGTAAGATGATGGTTAGTGAAGAAGAATTTTGGTTTGTGGCTTCTCTGACAGTGTTGAGTGTGGAATGTTGCTGCAGTTTGTATTGAATGAAACAGTGGTGTAGTAGTATTTGCTTGTATGGTCAGAGACTATGAAGTTTATAGGTTGTGAATGGTTTGGGATGGAAGTATGGTTAGTAAGTGAAGTATGACAGAGTGGTATTTGGACTTTTGTAAAGGAGGAAATGTTGTAGTTAAGAAGTGAGGCAGTGGAGGTTGGTAGTGAAGTAAGGAGTAGTCAGAGGCACTTGAAGTTGTGAATGATGAAGGTGGTAGTTGCTCTTCTAACAGGAAATGGAAAGTATGGAAGAACTATTGGTTGCAATTGTTCTGTTTAAAAAGATAAATTGATATATCATTGGCCTCAAACAAGCTTAGGACTTAAGTATATTGCGGTCATTGATTTCAATTTTGTTTGTGCAGAAATATTTGTTCAATTTTGTTTGTGCATAAATATTTGTTGATTTTTCATAACGGTGGAAAACCTATCCATCTCCAATAGTTATTTATCTTTTTGTAATAACTTCTTTTTTCAAGAAAGCAGTATTCAACCAGCATTCCTTTTTCCCATTCTCACGCATCATCACTTTCATGATTCATTTCCACTAACATCTACCCTTCTGCCTACAACTGACCAACCTTGCACTTGCCACAACCTAAAATAGCTCACAGGACTTCCATCACCTCTCACTGCACTGCAACTCCAATCACTATCTTCAAACTTCTGTCATTTGACATAAAACATCCTCAACACCAACAGAAACGACCTTTATAACCTGAAATTCACAGCAACCATCAACACTAACTGCATAGCACTTCCATCCACACTATCTTCCTCATCCTAGCAAATTACTTAACATCACAGTAACCTTCACATTACATAACACACTCTGTATTATATGGCCCAATTTTTTTCTAGGACACAACATGAATGTATAGTCAGATTCAAAAGTGACAGTGCAAACAAGTGCACAGCATACACATAAACAAACTCAAGTCTACAACATCTGTAAGTAGGTTTTACAATTCAAATAATATGGCCTAAGTCAACCATTACAAATTCATCAGTCAAATAAAATTTTAACAAATGTATGATAAAAAGACTGTTAGACATCAAAGAATTTTTTGCTATCATTGTCGGTTCACATCTTTTGTTGCTGAAGCTGAACTGTAGAATTTTTCAATTGTCCAGCAGTATGGTTCATCAGAGAGAATTTGTGCAGTTATCTGTGCTCTAAATGCGTTTACTTGTTCTAGACTGATTTTTGATGTTGTGTCCATTCCTTGTGCTAACTTTTGGATAAACATCATTACGAAAATTCCACAGTCGAACCTGCATTTGTTAAAATTTTAGTTATTGTGTAACATTCATCGTTGTATAAAAAACTCCAGTATTAGTGATTATGAAAATATAACTAAACATGTACTTATATCCATTACATCAAAAGATAAATTCTTCTATCTTTTTTAATAGTTGAATAAAGTAAGATCTGACACTTAATATTTTATGAAGAACTCTTTAATTAATTTCATTTAACAATAAACCAGCTCCAAAACAACAAACAACTTAAATCATTTACATAAAAACATAAATGTTTTTATCTTTTTTATGTAATAACTAATATCATGAGAAAAACATCAAATACCTTGAATGCATTAGATAATGTACCATTTTTATCAGTGATTATGAAAATATAACTGAAAATGTACTTAAATCCTAGGTAAACATTTTTAATCAATGATTATGAAAATTACCCGTTGCTTTGTTGAGCACAGTTAATATTTTTAATCAATGAAGACTTTCCCAGAATTGTTTTCTCGCCTGCGTCCTGTAAGTCTTTATTGATTTTGTTTACCGCTGCTTTCTGCCAAATATATATATATATATATATATATATAATTTTAATAATAATGATAAATCTATTTATTTTTTTTACTTTCATTGTATTTTACTTACCACATTAATAGCAAACCTTGAATGTCCACTTCTTAATGTCTTAGATCTTGTGGTCAAGTGTAGAGAATCATAATGGTTCCATGAACATGATTCCACTACTAGCTCTAGCAAGCTCCAATGTTCGTTGCCATGTATAGGAAATAATATATTGCAACATAATGGATTTAGAAGTGCTTGTTTAATAAAAGGATTAAACATATTTTTTTTGATATTTTCCAGGTTTCCATCTATTGCGCTTTTCTGTTAAAAAATAATTTCAGAAAATTTATCTTAGAAAAAAATTAAATTTTACATTATAGTACACTTACTGTCATTGTTGTGTTCACATATATAATGCTAGAACTTTGTTCTAAAAATTTTGTTTTCCTGAACCAAAACCAATCAATAACCTACATTTCCAAAAAAAATTATGGATTAAGAATAGAATTTATAATGACGAAAAGTATAGTTTTTTGTACTTACTTGACCAGAAATATATTCTCCATAGAGAAGTTCTTCTATCATACTTTTTGTGATGGTGATGAAGTTTTCATCGTCACAAGTAAATGCTTCATCACTAAAAAATTAAGATTAATATGAATTGTACATAAAACAGCTGACAGTACATTAAAAAGATATTTTGTTTTATCTTTTTTAATAAATTTCAACAGCCTTGGATTGTCGATGATACAACCCAACTACTTGATAGAATGACTCAATTTGGCAATTTTTAAGTTAAACTGAGTCAATCCATCAAGTCGCTGCGTGGTACACCAACAATACAAGGTTGTTTATTGAATGGCACAAGTGACAAATTGATTATTAACTCGGATTGAACAATAACTTAAAAAGTTTACACATTATCGGATGTTTATTGAATGGCACTACCAAACATGACAATGTTAAAATGTTTGCATATTATGACATGGTTAAAATGGTTGACAAATTTGTGACTTGTACATTAAACATATGACAGTACATACAAAAGATAATCAGCTTTATCTTTTTTTAGTTGTCACTTGGATTATTAACTAAAGAATGGTACAGATCTACCATAAGTTAATCAAATATTAATAACAGGTTTAAGAAAATATATTGTCATACTCTATAGGAATTTTATGAATTGTACATAAAACAGCTGACAGTACATTAAAAAGATATTTTGTTTTATCTTTTTTCAGTTGTCACTTGGATTATTAACTAAAGTACAGTGCATTAAAAAAAGTAAGGTTGCAAATAAAAATACTTGGTGCTGACAATAATAGGTGCTTAAATAACTTTTTTTATCCTCATGAACATCAACCAACAAACTATTCATCACCAAAAATTTCTTTTTTTTCTTCAGATTTTAATAAATTTCAACAGCCTTGGATTGTCGATGATACAACCCAACTACTTGATAGAATGACTCAATTTGGCAATTTTTAAGTTAAACTGAGTCAATCCATCAAGTCGCTGCGTGGTACACCAACAATACAAGGTTGTTTATTGAATGGCACAAGTGACAAATTGATTATTAACTCGGATTGAACCATAACTTAAAAAGTTTACACATTATCGGATGTTTATTGAATGGCACTACCAAATATGACAATGTTAAAATGTTTGCATATTATGACATGGTTAAAATGGTTGACAAATTTGTGACTTGTACATTAAACATATGATAGTACATACAAAAGATAATCAGCTTTATCTTTTTTTAGTTGTCACTTGGATTATTAACTAAAGAATGGTACAGATCTACCATAAGTTAATCAAATATTAATAACAGGTTTAAGAAAATATATTGTCATACTCTACAGGAATTTTATGAATTGTACATAAAACAGCTGACAGTACATTAAAAAGTTATTTTGTTTTATCTTTTTTTAGTTGTCACTTGGATTATTAACTAAAGTACAGTGCATTAAAAAAGTAAGGTTGCAAATAAAAATACTTGGTGCTGACAATAATAGGTGCTTAAATAACTTTTTTTATCTTCATGAACATCAACCAGCAAACTATTCATCACCAAAAATTTCTTTTTTTTCTTCAGATTTTAATAAATTTCAACAGCCTTGGATTGTCGATGATACAACCCAACTACTTGATAGAATGACTCAATTTGGCAATTTTTAAGTTAAACTGAGTCAATCCATCAAGTCGCTGCGTGGTACACCAACAATACAAGGTTGTTTATTGAATGGCACAAGTGACAAATTGATTATTAACTCGGATTGAACCATAACTTAAAAAGTTTACACATTATCGGATGTTTATTGAATGGCACTACCAAACATGACAATGTTAAAATGTTTGCATATTATGACATGGTTAAAATGGTTGACAAATTTGTGACTTGTACATTAAACATACAAAAGATAATCAGCTTTATCTTTTTTTAGTTGTCACTTGGATTATTAACTAAAGGATGGTATAGATCTACCATAAGTTAACCAAATATTAATAACAGGCTTAAGAAAATATATTGTCATACTCTACAGGAATTTTATGAATTGTACATAAAACAGCTGACAGTACATTAAAAAGATATTTTGTTTTATCTTTTTTCAGTTGTCACTTGGATTATTAACTAAAGTACAGTGCATTAAAAAAAGTAAGGTTGCAAATAAAAATACTTGGTGCTGACAATAATAGGTGCTTAAATAACTTTTTTTATCTTCATGAACATCAACCAACAAACTATTCATCACCAAAAATTTCTTTTTTTTCTTCAGATTTTAATAAATTTCAACAGCCTTGGATTGTCGATGATACAACCCAACTACTTGATAGAATGACTCAATTTGGCAATTTTTAAGTTAAACCGAGTCAATCCATCAAGTCGCTGCGTGGTACACCAACAATACAAGGTTGTTTATTGAATGGCACAAGTGACAAATTGATTATTAACTAGGATTGAACCATAACTTAAAAAGTTTACACATTATCGGATGTTTATTGAATGGCACTACCAAACATGACAATGTTAAAATGTTTGCATATTATGACATGGTTAAAATGGTTGACAAATTTGTGACTTGTACATTAAACATATGACAGTACATACAAAAGATAATCAGCTTTATCTTTTTTTAGTTGTCACTTGGATTATTAACTAAAGGATGGTACAGATCTACCATAAGTTAACCAAATATTAATAATAGGTTTAAGAAAATATATTGTCATACTCTACAGGAATTTTATGAATTGTACATAAAACAGCTGATAGTACATTAAAAAGAAAAGAGAAATGCTAACGGCCCAGTTTTGTCCTTAAAAATAATTAGTTTCAACTTGAGTCCCTGGTTCCCCAATTGATTGCCCCGCAATAATACCTACATCTTCCCCCAATTCAACCAGATCGCCGTGAGTGGAACTTCTACCATAACATAATTCAATTGAGTCAAAAGTAGTTTAGTTACTTACTTGTTTTGTCCAAGAATTTTGAAATTTTTTTTGACAATTTCTTTTTTTTCTTCAGTAAGATATTTGAGTAGTGGACATTTGTCAACATTCTTTGGCTTCTTCTTCTTTTTTGCTTCTTTTAGGACAATATCTTCAACAACAATTGGATTTTCAGAAGCATTTTCTTGAGCAGGCTCTTTCAGATTGTCAAATTTTAAACTATCTTGTGTTTGCTTTTCTAGTATGAAATCTTGAGTTTGCATAATATCAAAAGTTGGAAGATTAGCAGAACTGTTTATGTGAATCATACCAACAATTATTTTTTACCTTTTTGAGCTTCAGATTTTTTATTCAAATTATCTTTTTCCTCCACTTCATGCTTTTCTAAATTTTCCAATTTCTAAAGCTTCATTTCAAGAATTTGGATTCTATTTTCAGCTGCTTCTCTTAAACATCTTTCCTCCTTTAATTGTTCTTCAACATTTTTCAACTAAGAGCACAAAAAATTAACTTTTGATTGTAGCTCCATTATGTTATCAGCAGATTCTTTTTCATATTTTCTCAAACTTGTGTCTTCCTGGTACTCATCTAATTTCCTTTTGTTGTTTCGGTCTACTTCCACTTCAATAGCTTTTATTTTTTGGAAAGAAATTCTTTCTCTTCTTTTGTTACATCTGCAAATTTTTTTAAAATCTGCAATGAATAAATTTAAAGTTAAGCTTTCACATATATTGTCATTGAAGTACTAGACAAGTTAAGCTTGCACATACACTTTCTATACTCATTTGGTTTTCTATTATTTAGGCTACTAACATTCTACAAAATTGCTTTCGAAAAAAAAAGGTACAGTTAAAAAAAAGCATACTTTGTCATTGTCAACCTCAGTGAGGTCCAAATCTTTCAATTTCGATAAATCCCATTTTCCCATTCTTGGGATTTTTGTTTGCAGATTTTCCTTCTCAGCAACTATTTGTGTTCGTTCACAAATCCAGTACTACAAGAAAAAGATAAAAGCATTTATCTTTTTGTATTAAATATAAATTTGAATATATTTATATTTAGTTAAAATTATGAAAGCATACCAGTAACACCATAGTGCAGCCTGGTGTACTTCTAGGGTCAGCATGATACTTTTTAACATTTTTCAACACATTTTCACATATCGCTCGCGACTAAGAAATTGAATTTAATTTTTTTTAAATTCAGCAACTTCGGCAAGAAACCCCATGGCATATAGCTTTGGTTGTTTGGAAAAAGAAAAGTTATAACCAACAACAACAATAACAATTTCACTATATCTTCATTTCCTTTTTCTTCTTCTAACAGTGTATTCAATCTCTTTGTTACCGTTTTTTGGCTAATTATGTCTTCTTCTTCAAAATTGGCAGTTAAAAAATTGGAGAAACTTTCCATGGCTGAAGCTTTGTTAGAAGCTGGTATAGGAAATAAGTCTTCTCCAGTTAATGGCATTCCAAAAATAAGACTGACTTCTTCAGGAGTAATTTTGAGTAATTTGTTTCCAATTGTGAAAGCATTTTCTTTTTCATCAAAAGAAGTAATGATATCATCTAAATTTGAAGCACTTTTCCTTAAATCTTGCCGTGCTATTGAATCACTAAGAAAAACGTTGAAGAATTGTTTGAATGGCATTTTTTCTAAAAAAGCTTTTGCTTTAGGTGAAAGAATGTGTTTCTCCTTTATAATTGACATCACCTTATAGATTGCATCTAAATTACATCTATAAGTACCTGTGTACTGCCTTTTTTGCTTCTTGGCTATTTTCTTAATTTCATATCGATCTACATCATCCAAATCAGTACTGTCTTCAGCTAGTTGCTGTGAAATCATTTTTCATCATCAGATATGAAGTCTTCTTTTTCATTCACATCAGGTAATTCTTGTGTTGGTGCACTTTGATTCTATATTTAGGAAAATCAAAAAATAAATTAGAAGGTAAAAATAACAAGTTTATCAAAAAAAATATCTTACTACACAAAAAATTGAATAAAATGATAATATGTTTTATCATTTAAATTATTTTGTATTTTTTTGAGGTTAAGATAATTTTTAGTACATAAAGTACCTCTATTTAAAAAAATAAAAGATAAAGCACTTTTTAAGTATATAAAGTATTTTTTTAAAAAAACAAAAGTACAAATTAAATCCAATAGGTTTTGTTATAAAGAACAAATGTTTGAATTTTTTTAGAACTATTTCAATCTTCGTAGTTTGAAAATTTCGCATTCTCTAATTTATAATTTAGACCAACAAAAGATAAATGAACATTCCCAACTGAAAACCAACAAGATTTATTTGATGAAATGAAAATATACAATTAGAAAGTTTCAAAGTATATAAAGATAATGCGCTTTATCTTCATCATCACAATATGTATGAATGCAGCATGAAAGCTACAACATCAATGAATATTCAGATTCAAAAGTGACAGTGCAAACAAGTGCACAGCATACACAAACAAATGCACCATGAAAACAACTCAACATCAATGAAGATGAAGTAACCAAACCTGACTGAAGTGTTCGAACATTACATATATACATCTATGAAACATCAAGTGAATTTGCAACATCATACACATTGAAACCAGAGTCCAATGCAGACATGTCGACAAGATGAGAATGCAAGTGCAGACAAGCTAGATGATAACTGACTGCAAATAAACCAACAAGTCAAGTCAATGCATATCAACCCAATACAAAATACATGAAGTGAATGCAGAAACACACACACACACACACACACACGCATGTATACGTAAATGTAGTGACAGAATAGCAGACTAACCAAGGTAAACAATGTAAGCTCAAAAAATTTAGCTATTTTTTTATTTAAAATATGGAATCTAGATTCCAATTTATTACGTATATACAAATTGAAGAGTAGAATTAAATATTATGGGAAACATAAGTATGAAAACAATTACCAATGGAGTTGTAGATGCTGATGGTCTTTGGCTGTGTTCATTGCAAAATGGACTGCATATAGGTCTTATATTTATGCATTGGGTTCCACCTTCGTTTATGAATATGCAAGTTGTTTTTCGAATGAATATCTTCGACTTAGAAGACCTTGTATGCATTTTTACGCTGCATAAAAAAGTTGTCATATATAATGAAATGTTAGACAGAGTGAAGATCTATTAATTAATATCATTTAGCAATAAACCAGCTCCAAAACAACAAACAACTTAAATCATTTACATAAAAACATAAATGCTTTTATCTTTTTTACCTAGGGTTTAACATATCTGCATATTTTATGTAATAACTAATATCATGAGAAAAACATCAAATACCTTGCATGCATTTGATAATGTACCATTTGTATCAGTAATTACGAAAATATAACTGAAAATGTACTTAAATCCTTTACATCAGAAGATAAATGCTTCTATCTTTTTTACCTAGGGTTTAACATATCTGCATATTTTATGTAATAACTAATATCATGAGAAAAACATTAAATACCTTGCATGCATTTGATAATATACCATTTGTATCAGTGATTATGAAAATATAACTGAATTTGTACTTAATTCCTTTACATCAGAAGATAAATGCTTCTATCTTTTTAACCTAGGGTTTAACATATCTGCATATTTTATGTAATAACTAATATCATGAGAAAAACATCAAATACCTTGCATGCATTTGATAATGTACCATTTGTATCAGTAATTACGAAAATATAACTGAAAATGTACTTAAATCCTTTACATCAGAAGATAAATGCTTCTATCTTTTTAAATAGTTGAATAAAGTAAGATCTGACGCTTAATATTTTATGAAGAACTCGTTAATTAATATCATTTACCAATAAACCAGCTCCAAAACATGTACCTAAATCTTTTACAAAAAAAAAATAGTACATACTTGTAGAGGAATCGATGAAGAAAAATTGATGTTTAACTGAATAATGGCAGAAATCTTCGATCACAAATTGTCTAGTCATTTAGAAAACTCTACTTTTCGATTTTAGATTTTGATTTCGTTTTGCTGGGTTCTGAAAAAGGAAAAAGAACGAGAGAAAAAGTAACGGAATGAAGGGATAAAGTAACAGACGTAACGTGTATTAACTTTGGTCCTAGAAATTAATTATTTTAAACTTGTGTCCTAGAAACTTATTGTTTGATGGAAAGAAGCCCTTATGGTAAAATTTCCCTTAAAATAATATGTTATTCAAATATTTTGAATAAAAATGGTTTTTAGAGGAAATATATATATATATACATACATATATATATATATAAAAGATATATATATATATAAAAGAAAGGTAATAATACGAATTAGATGATGTAAAATTAAAAGGTTTTGAAGAATTTATTTAAAGAATTTCATGGAAGACTTTATGAAATATAATTTTGAAAAAATAAAATCATCTAAAATAAAATGAAGAAGTTATTTTATTTGGAAAATATATATGGGTAGAGTTATTTTGAAAATAAAAACAAATTGTCCAAGGAAATAAGTTATATTTATTTTTTAGAGTTGACGAAAGCTTCTCATTAAAGTAAAATGTAAAAATGGCGTGATTTAAAAAAAGTGTTAATTTTTGAATTAAAATTATGTATATTGTGGTAGTTTTGGAAATTTATTTAAATGAAGTTAAGTATGTGAAGGATTTTCATATTATTAGTGTGAATATCATAGTATGAACCCACTTCTAGTTTCATGATCATAATTTATTACTAAAAGAACGAATTTTTAAGATATTTATTTTTTCGAAAAGAAGATTGAAATGCAAACAAATTTAATGTAGTGTGTTTGATCAAATTTTGTAATTTAAAAGTGAGAAGAAAGTGTTCTTCTTTAGTAAGGAGTTTTTTGCAATTAATGCTAAATTGAATTTTACTTTTGAAGTTTTACACTTAAACTTGAAATTTGTATTTGTAAAATGATGCTTAAATAGAAAATTTTATTTAAAAAATGTGTAGAGTTTGAGTTAAAAACAGCGATTTGTTTGACAATAAATCTCAAACCATCAATCTGTTTTGACAAATTTAATTTCATTAGAAAGCTATATTATTAGAGAACAATTTTTATTTGTACTGCAATGCAAAATTTTAAAGTTACCTATGATTAAAACATGAATTAAAAATGATGTATATCACCACCCAAAAAATGTAAACTTCATAAAACAACGTAGAATTCATTTTACCATATCTTTCAAACGGTTTATCCAATTTCATAATTTTGCCTATTTTGATAAGCTAAGAACATAGGCAACAACTTTTGTTTTAAGCGTTTTTCAAAATTTTGAAGTTTTCTAGGCTAAAAACGCAAATTATAAAGGTGGGCTTGCGCTTATATTAGAAAATCTGAGTTGCTTACCTTTAGAAAATCTCCCATAACTTGAGTTGTAATCCATATGTCTGCAATCCGAAAGGTGTTTTGGTAAGTTAATTCACTATCCGACAATTCATTCTTAACGATCATTACTTAATTTAGTTGTTTTAACCTTTAGATTTGCGTTAGAAAATTTTTCATATATAAAAATGATGCTGCTTTTACATTTAACGAATATATGTTTTTAATATCTCTTCATATACGACTGATATTTAAACTTGAGTTGAGTATAGATACTTATGGTGCATACTTGGACTAAATGGCGACAATAACTTACTTTTGCTTCCATAACAATAAGCAAACTTGCTTAAATGCTAAATAACGGTACGTTTTACGCTTTAACAATATGTGGTGTGATATTATATTATTTCCCCGTGTTTCAGGATGCCTCTTTCATTGGGATGTAAATTTATTGTGATATATTGTGTTTTTATTTTTTGGAATATTCTCCATATAAACGTGACTTTGTCGAAATTTTCTGAAAAATCCAAAATTTAGAAAAAAAAATTCACAAATTATCGCGTGAAAAAAATAGTAAGTTGTTGAATGAATTTATAGCATACGGTAAGAGAAGTTTGCGAAACAGCTACATAGAAGATTTTGTAAGCTTTTAGAAGATTGTAAAATACAAAGAAAGTCGGGTATGAGTTGTTTATGACATTTCCACATAAGAAAATGCAAGGATGCAATTTTCTTAAAAGGAAAGTCTGTAATAATCATACTTTCTATGCCGTAAAATAAATAAATTTAATTAAAATAGAAATTCAAATTTGATTTTTGATAATTATTATTTTGAAAATACATTCTTATTTATTTGAAGTCTATTTAATAATAGATTTTGTTTAAATAAATTGAACTAAACAAATAAATCCTTTTCGGATAATATTTAGAAATTGTGAAAATTATTTAGGCATTAAGTTTGATGATTCAGGCATTGACATTTAGGCTTTAAGCTTATGCTATTTTCGTTTCTTGCAATTAGACTTTATGTTTGCCTGCATGTTTCAGTCAATTCATTGTATTCTATGGCTTACATACATATTGGCATGTAATGGTTTCTTTCTTGTATTGTCCTCTGTCGCATTACAAAGTGACCAAATGACTAATCACAGTGGATAGGTATATATTTGATAGTTAGTCAGGCATTAATTTATCGACTTATTCTTTCAGGCATTTAGGCATGTTTATTAACGTTTCTTTATGATTTGCTAAGGGTGAATTCATGTGTACTTTTGTTAATCATCGTATATCTCATAATAATGTAATCATTTCTGGGCTAGAGCTTGTATAAAGTGTTTATGATTGCTAGTGTTACAGGCATAAATTGGTTGACCTTCAAGTTTGAAAATGTTTTCGTTTCACAACTCACTTGCATCTCATCTGTGGCTAACCTTCTTGTCACAATAGCAACAAAGACACTAACCAAATTTTACTAAGTTTAAATACATCAACTAATGATTCCTCTTTACTGATGTAGGTTGTGCCCTTTCCCAAATGCAATATGATCTTGATATGGCCTATGACAATACCATATCAAATATTAATCCAATGTTTTGAAGTTTGAAGATCTATAGTTTAAGATACATAAGAAAATTTTCTCATTTGTTAATATGGCTCATTATTAAAAACTTTGTAATTGAAAATTATGTATTTACTTTTTGTTTTCGGGCCAATTTTTATTTATTTATGTGCTTGTTAGTGTTTTATGTATATATTGTACATTGAGTCTCTTTTCTCTTTTAATTAAATATATGAGCGAGGCCCGTGTTTTCGATAATCTGCTTCCATTGTTTCTCGTAATCTGCTTCTATTGTTGAATTTTATGATTCGGTCTTTGTTCTCGGTTTGTGCTTGATTTGGAAAATTGTTTTTCCCACTGTTGTAATAGTAGTTGTTATAATTGCCATATCTTAAAAGGAAAGATAGGCAAGGCAGTAGAAGGTTAACCGGTGCTATTTTCAGAGTAAAATTATCATTATGCATATAATATTATTTCTATAATGTAACAACTTTCTACATTTTTTAATTTTTTCGTCCAATTGCTTGTCCTATGTTTGATCTATACTCAATATTAGAAAATATTACTTGTTATATGTTATTATATTAGTTTATTTTATTTTACATATAAATGTATATTTATATATATTTATGTACACATATATAGATTGATCTTACCTTTTGTATAGTTTCTTAGCTGCTAGATGTATATTTACTGGATTGATGGATCCTGTTTTTATTGAGGGTTTGAGCATTTATCTCATTTTGTTTTATTTTATATTTTTTTATTATGGACCTTATTTACATAGGTTTTTTGGGTGGGTTTTTATTTTCTTTTTGCATGGAGGGTTTTGCTACCTTCCAAGCTTATTGGCAGCTCTTTCTTCAGAGTAGAATAAAATTACATGAGTGCTCTCCTCTTGTAAGGATTACTTATTTCGCTCAAAAAAATTGAATAAATTATTTTAATTGAATATAAAATATTTTTAAAGTATAAATAATTGTTATGTGATTAAAATAGAAAAAAAATAAATAAGCGGACGTTGAAATGAATAAAATTGTTCTATTATTGTAATATATTCAGTATAATGAAGTGTAGATTAGTTGAAATAAATTTACAAACAAATTAAAAGAATTGTTTAATAGAAAATAAATTGAAAGTGAAATTGAGGCCATGTTCGACCAGGGAAGCACATGCATAAGCACATGTTCATAGTGGCCCAAGGCGACACAAGGGGGAACGAATGCGGCTGTATGCAAGGTGACAATAGGGGAGAAAGTCGTGGTGGCACGAGGTTGAAACGTCGCACAAAAGCAGTGGCTGGCAACCGAACAATGTTGTGACTTAGGCTTGAAGGCAGCAGAACCAATGCTGTAGGGGTCTTTGGGTGGCTAGTGTTTGAGCGAAGCAGCTATCGTAGGGAGTGAATTTTGGGGTATAGAAGATAATTAGCGATGGAAACATTTGTGCTTGGGTAAGAGTAGTCGCTATTTTGGTAGCTTAAGCATCGTTTCAGTGAGTTTTTATACTCACATATATATCGATATCTGTATCTTGATGCTTATTATATTTATTCCACTTGTTGAATAAATTGGTTGGTTAAATGTTTGGTTGGAATAGTGATTGATTGTTGTGAAATTGGGTATGGCTTTGGATTTGATGTTGAGTTTTGTGTATGTTGGATCATCGAAATACAAAGGAGATGTTTTCTGTTTACATTTCGATTTGTGTAGTTTATTTATATGTTATGTGTGCATTGTTTGGATAACCATAATTTGATGTAATTTGATTCGGGGCGCATAGTAAATTTATATAGAGAACGGACGATTTTGAAGAGTTTTACTCCATAATGTATAAATCTAGAAGTTTTATTTTTTTTCTTATTTTAAAAGATTTAAAAAAGCATTAGAAAATTAATTTAAGGGTTTCATTTCTTTTTAAAAGCATTTTACAGATAATTTACCAGAATTTTAGCTAATTTAGCTATTTTCATAATTAAATTCTATTTTAATATACATTCGGTTACAAAATACTTTAAAGGTCACCATTATGATTATTCTATAACTTTGAATATGTTTTAAAGCCAAACATTAAAATATATTACTATTTTTTAAAATATATTAATAATAAAGTAATTATCTTATTTTAAGTGTTTTGATTAAAAATCTTATTTAAATATTTTTGGATGAGCTTTCCAACATTTGAAAATATAGTTCTTTATCAAAAATAATTATAAAATTTTGGACATGTTTTGAATAAATAAAAATCTCTTTCTAATATGAGAATTTCAAATGTGGTATAATTTAAAGGAAAATGTTTTATTTCTAATTAGTTAGAGTATGAAGTGAAGATTATGAATTATATTTTATGGCTTGAAATGAATGTAATTTATTTGTAGGTTATAAATTTATTGTGAAGTAGTATTATATTATAGAAGATCATGAAATAAATATAAAGCTACATTAGCTTATCTTTAATATGAGTTATTAGAGATTTTGAGTACATGGTGATGGTTTTGAATTACAAATTATGGTTTGAAATGAAAAGAATTACTTTGGAGGTTTATAAAGTTATTTTAAAGTATTACTTAGTTATAGAAAATTATGAAATAGTTTCTATAACTATTTTTGATTTTTAAAGTGATTTAAGAAGTTCTAAAAAATATGTATTAAAGGACTTGGAAATGAATTATAGTATTTGAATCTTTATATTAGGATTAAATAAAAAAGTAAATATATTATTCAATAAATATAAGTGTATTAAAGGTATTTATTATTTATTGAATTTAAAATTTATTTAAGAAGCATTATTACATTTTATAAATATAATCTCTTTTCTAAATTTATATTTGAATGTTTTGATTATTTTCCATTCTATGTAATAAGAAATTTGAATAAACGGATTAGTAACTCCATTTGGGATGGGGTATTCGGTAATTGTAACGATCCATAATTTTACTACTTTGAAAATGGAATATTTAATTAATTTTAAATATAGCTTTATAAGTTAAATGAACTTGTTTTAATTAGTTAAAGATAATAAGAAATTTATTTTCAAGTTTTGTTTATATAAATAAATAGTTTGAATTAAAAGTTGAAAATATGACTGGAAATTGGATCTTGAAATCTCAACGGTTTGACAAATGGAAATTATTTTAAGTTGTTGCAACATTGTTTGTACATGCACACACATACACATACACACACATATGTGTATCACAATTAGTGAAATCAAAGCGAAAGAAAATATCTAAGATATTTTTACAAAAAGTAAATGAAAAGATAACATCTAATCACCATTAAAACATGGAAAGCAAACATCAAATCCACTATTAATGCATGCCATTCCATGCTTAAGATATTTTTGCAATATGTCTTATCACATTACATCTCATTAATGCATGCACTTGAGTATGGTAACAAGGATTTGATGTTGAAGTGATGTGGTGTAAGAGATATTTTGATAATATCTAAGGGTAATTTAGTAATTTGCCACATTTTCCTAAGGCTATAAATAAGACCCTAAGGCTTCACAAATTCACACATCTCATTCCATCTTCTTCATTTTCACCTCTAATTTAATGGCTTCCATCACCTCCATCCTCTCATCCATAGGCCGAGCCATTTATAAGCAATAATCCAAGTGATCGTGAGCTAAAAGTTCAAGTTAGCAAAGCTATAGCCAATTTTTAGTTAGTCATTTAAACCCGAGGTGAGTAAACTCCTAAACTATCGTATTATATGCTATTGGATGTTATATATGTTTGATTATGATTATTGATGATGGTTTTTAATATGACTGTCGAATATATATGCAAGTCATGGAAATACACGTCGATAAGCATAAAGGAAATCACTCTCCTTTATTTAATAATTAGTGTATATGGAATGTTAAACCTATTTAAAATTGGTTAAAAATATGAAATAAATTCTAAAAATATTTTAAAATGTTTTACAAGTGATTTGAGTTATAAAAATGAGTTTCCAAATGATAAGAAAAGTCGTTTTGATCAATAAATCTTAAAAAGCACTTTCCACAGCACTTTTCTATAACTTTTGAAATGTAATTTTAAACGTAGCCGTTCTTTTCCAAATCTTTTGTAAATATTATCAAATGATTAATAAAGTATTTTAAATATGATTTAAAGGATTTATGGAATGGTTAAATATTAAATGTTTTAGAGTCGATCAAATTACTTGACTGCCTTTTGGATGTTGGAGAGGTAGTGTCTAGGCTTGAGTTTGGAAAACCAGTTTCCTGCTCTCCCTAGCTATCTGGACTGGCCCGTTGGGTGGGATAGTAAATTTGATTTACTCGGATCAAAATTTTCCAAAGTTAAAGGATACAATTCTCCAAATATAAATAACTTGAATTTTATGGAGACAATCTTCTTGTACTCGGTATTAAAGCCCAAAGAGGGAACTCATACTATTTGTGGAATCTAAAGGGTGATTTCACCATTATTCCGCCCATAGTATTTGTTGAATACGGGAATTGATATTGAGTAGAATTAGATGATTTCTATAGATTCCGCTCACTTAACATTTACTAGTTTTTTATTAACATCCTAGATAACATGCTTTTAACCGAATTAAAATTATGAGTTTTGAATTAGGAAATATTTGTTATGATTTAAATGAAATGAACTGGAAATATTTTCCTAAGTAAAATATGAAAGGGTTTGGAATTATTCCATGATTTAAAAAGGTTTAAATTAATCAAAAGTATTTGATAAATGAGGCTTGATGATTCCATATACTTTGAGAAAGATAAAGAAATATTTCAATGAATATATCTCTAAGATATATCTATGAATGAATAGAAATATGAATTAAATTGAATGATGATTGATAATCACATATGAACTTAACATCTTTTTAATCGATGATTGGTTCGGAGGAACCGAGGTTGGATTTGAGTAATTCCTATCCGAAGACCACTACGAACCAGTTTACGTATTCGGAGTGAAGACATCGATATGATATTTAGGATTTTCATATCGAAGGACCGCTTGTTGATCATTTTAGGATAAATTCCCAATATACATATAGTAGCAGAAGTCTCTTCGTTATGAAATATCCAATACAAGGACTAATCGCTACTAATCCTAGGAGTAACTCCCGACATGATGTGGTAGGAGAGTGCCTTCGGTTTGTCCTGTTCCTAGACAACTTGCATGGACGAATGTCTGATGTTGCAATTTTAATTACATTGGTGATCTCTATGAACGTATCATCTGATTGGTGGTGGAGAAGGCAACTTCTCTTAGCTTAACACCCTTTCCTGAGACATACGAGCCGAGGAGTTATACTTTTGTAGAAATCAATTATGTGATTATGGATTGGAAATGTGGCATTCCAAGTGGAATCTGCTATGAGTAAGGTAATGGTTACCTCGAGCCTCACCATCCGGAAATGACAAAAACAGGGTAGATGCGGCAGAGCTAAGTGGGTCGCTCCCATTAGGGTATATTCATCACTTTTCTAGATATATTTATTCTCCATATGACGTCGGGTTTTAAATTAACGTGGTGTATGCAAAGAGAGCTCTCGGGTAGGTCGGGAACGACCGGGGTGATGATATATTCGGTACTATCTATGGTAAAGGTAGGTCGGTTCTGTGTTGGTAGAGGTTGGAGCCTTAGGTGCATTTTTCTAGAGATATACTGTCGGAAGGTAGTCACTTACTTTGTCATTGTTTGGAAATCCATTCTCCAATAAGTGCCTTCCGATTTGATTGTAGAGCCTAGTATGCTGGAATTAATAATGTAACAATTTCTGCTAAGATTATGTATACTTATTTGAAAAGTGTTTTCAAAAGAATGTCATTAAAAATAATATCCATATATTTTGCGTAGCAAATGTTTTGGTTATCATAAGGAAAACCCTGTTCCATGTTTATGTGCGGCGTGGTCTTATGAGATACCTTTTGTTTTCAAACAACGTATTTTGAGTTTCTCACACCAGTCCCATAACTGACCCGGAGTTTATTTTCTTTTCCCCTTAAACTCTGGGTGCCCTATTTTCCTGGGGAGCCAACTAGCTAGGTAAGCTTGGAGCATTTTGGAATGGATCATGGAGCATTTTGGGTCTTTGTTGAAGTCATCTATCACTTTTCGCTATGTCTATATTATGTATTAGTATCTACCAACATTGTAATGATAGGTCGTTATAACTATCCTAGCTGGGTTAGTACTTGTCGTAACTTTGATGGAACAATTTGGAGTAATTGCATGTACTACTCATATGTATAATTATGTGTTGAATACGATGTGAGATTCTATTATTATCCATCTTCTATCTTTATTTCTTTACCCCATGATAATCTACCTCTCCGGCACATGGATTTACGGCAAGTGAATACCGAGGATGTATTAGTGTCAATTTTTAAGGGTCGAGGAGGTTGGTCATCACATTTGGTATCAGAGCTTATGGTTGAGTGAATACCTAAGCCTAGATGGGGTCAACTCATTAGAGATAGGGTTAGATTACCCTAGAATGAGTTTAGTCTGAGAGAGCGCATAGTTGAAATTTTTATCCGAATAAGTTTATTCAAGTTTATACCAATTCCCTAAAATAATTTCATCTATATTTTTAAAAGATGTTGCCTTACTATATGCAGATAGTAGGAGATGAGTAATAAAAGAGGACGAAGTGGAGGTAGCAACACTATGACCACTAACGGTCGATCAAATGCTACAGTAATGGAGGAAGCGGTAATTCCCGTGCCACCTCAAGTTAACTTTGCCACTCTTTATAAAGATTATACCAGCTTGGGAGGAAAGCCATTCCAAGGCACAAAATCTATTATTGATGTTCAAGCCTGGCTAAGTTCATGTGAAAAAATCTTTAAAGGATTAGACATTGATGATAATCGAAAGAGGTTCTTGGCCTCCTGGCAATTGAAGGATGGGGCTCTAGCTTGGTGGGAGTCCATTACTCTTAATGAATCTGAAGATAATTTCTCTTGGGCATGATTTAAAGAAGTTTTTGAAGAACAATACATGCCTGCCGCCGGCAAATCCCGCCTCTATAGAAGTTTCATGGATCTAAAAAAAAGAAGCGATGTGTATGGAAGAGTATTTGCACAAATTCAATGAATTGTCTCGCTTTGGGCCTGGATTGATAGACACGCCTCTAAAGAAAAACGAGTTGTTCATTTCTGGGATGAAGGAGCAGTATCAGGATAGGATGACCGCCCATGTTAAAGGAACCTTTGTGGATTTAATAGATATGGGTTTCCTTTATGAAGCTTTGGATAAGAGGAATCCAGTCACAACCCAAAACAACAACAAAAAGAGGAAGTTCGATAACAATGAAAAGAAGCCATGGCAAGGCAAGCCCGGTGGAGGATCTCAGGAAAACCGTTTTAAAGATTTTCAATGTTTTAATTGTGGAAAGAAAGGACATTATTCAAAGTACTGTAAGAATCCCAAGGTTCAAATGCAGTAGTAAGGAACCGTCTCTCCTATGGTGCAGAATAGCCTCTGCCATAACTGCCATCATCCCGGCCATCGAAAGAACAAGTGCCTGTTAATGAAGAAAGGAGAGCAGGTTAAGGTCTATGCTATCAAAGATGAGCCTTCAACCTCTACTGATGTAAAAGGCAAGGGAGTTCTTGAAGGTAATATTTATGTCAATGATTATTTAGTTATAGTATTATTTGATACTGGGGCTTCCCATAGTTTTATTGCTAAAGGATTGGTTGATGGATTAAAACTGATCATAAAAATAGTAGATACTCCTTTTTGCATGTCAAATCCCATAGGCGATAAAATTAATCTTTGTATGATTTGTGAAAACGTCTGAGTTACTCACCTCTCCCAAAAAATTTCATGCAACCTATTTGTTCTTGACTTTATTGGGTTTGAATTTTTGCTCAGTATGGATTGGTTATCCAAGAATAAA
Source organism: Allium fistulosum (assembly GCA_030737815.1). Lineage (NCBI taxonomy): Eukaryota > Viridiplantae > Streptophyta > Magnoliopsida > Asparagales > Amaryllidaceae > Allium > Allium fistulosum. Next base: position 195,179,418 of record CM060904.1, read on the forward strand.
GCTGTCCTTGATTGTGTTAAAAGGACAGTAACTTTGTGGACCAGCTTTGGGAAGTTTATAGAAATATCTTGTGAAGAACCTATTCCGATAAGGGATAGTTCCATGTATGCACTAAACTCATCTCAAAAGGATTTGGATATAATACCAGCTGTCAAGAAATTTCGGGATGTTTTTGAGGAAGTTAAAAGTTAGCCCCCGCATTGGGAAATTGAGTTCCGAATTGACTTAATTCCTAATGCAAGACCCGTTATTCACCCTATTCGAAGGATGGCCCCGAAGGAAAAGATTGAGTTGGCAAACCAAACTGATGAGTTGTTAAAAAAGGACTAATTAGACCTAGTCACTCAAGTTGGGGCGCAACGATAGTTTTTGTAGCTATGTCTAACAGCTCCCTTAGGCTTTGTGTAGACTATCGAGACCTAAATAAGCAAACGATTAAAAACAAGTATCCTTTACCCCGCATAGATGACATATTTGATCAACTTCATGGTGCCCGAGTATTCTCACAAATTGATTTAGCCACATGATTCCATCAACTAAGAATAGCTGAGGATGGCATTCCATTAACATCATTTAGGGGTCCGGATTGCTTTTACAAATGGTTAGTTATGCCTTTTGGGTTGACTAATGCACTCGCCTATTTTATAGACCTTATGAATAGAGTATTCAAAGATGTGCTAAACAAATTCGTGTTGGTTTTTATTGATGATATTCTTATCTATTCCAAAACCGAGGAAGACCACGAAAGGCATTTGGAGATTGTGTTGGAAATATTGCAGAGAAATGTACTTAAAGCTAAATCTCGAAATGTCACTTTTGGGAGAAAGAAGTAAGATTCCTTGGGCATATTGTGTCAGGAGAAGGGATCTCAGTAGATCTAGATAAGATTTTAGTTATACAAGATTGGAAGCAACCACAAACCATGAAGGACATCTGCAAATTCTTAGGATTGGCAGGATATTACCGGAGATTCATTCAAGAGTTCTCCAAAATTTCCTCCCATCTAACAAAATTGACTATGAAGGATGTTAGATTTGAATGGGCACTAAAATGTGAAGAAGCATTCATGGAACTCAAGAGAAGGTTAACTACTGCTCCAGTCCTAGCTATTGCTTATGAAGGTGGCGGTTTAACTGTATATACTGATGCTTGTGGGGAAGGAGTAGGTGATGTTCTGATGCAGCATGGAAAGGTCATCGCTTATGCAAGAAGACAACTAAAGACTCATGAGAGGAATTATGCAACACATGACTTAGAATTATTAGCCGTTGTGTTCGCATTAAAAATATGGAGGCATTATCTACTGGGTAAGAATTCCCTATAGTTTATTATAAATAAACTTTGATTGACCCTAGTAAAAAACGTTCCTTCTTTAAATAGGTTAAAAGTTCGAGCTCTTCACGGATCACAAATCTTCGAAGTATCTTTTCACTCAGAAGGACTTATATATGAGACAGCAACGTTGGTTAGAATTTATCGCATCATATGATCTTGATATCTTATACACACCTGGGAAAGCCAATGTAGTGGCGGATGCGCTAAGTAGAAGGCATGACGTTATAGCTTATTTAGTGGTACATCCAATCTTGATTAATTGTATAAAAGAGAGTCAGCTCAAGGATCCAACCATTTCAAGAATAGCTAAGGAAGTAGAGGAGAATATAACACCAAGAAGATGGATAGGATTCAAAGTAGATGAGCAGGGAATCTTAAGAATGAATGGAAGGATATGTGGTCCTAATGTCGATGGGATAAAGCAAGAAGTTTTAACAGAATGTCATAATTCTCGACTTTTTGTACATCCCGGAGTTACTAAAATGTATCGAGATATGAAGAGAACTTTTTGGTGGGATGGCATGAAAAGGGATATCTCTATCCATATTAGCAGATGTACAAATTGTCAACAGATCAAAAGTGATCAGCAAAAGACCGCTGGGTTACTCCAACCTCTTGAAATTCCGACTTGGAAATGGGACCAATTATCGATGGATTTCATCGATGGCTTACACCGATCAAGAAAGGGAAATGAAGGCGTTTGGGTTATCATAGATCGATTAACCAAGAGCGCACATTTTATCCCAGTAAAACCAACAAGAACTGCTACAAGTCTGGAAGAAATATACATGAGGGAAGTAGTTTGATTGCATGGTGTCCCCAGTAGTATAGTCAGTGATCGAGACCCTATCTTTACCAGTAAGTTCTGGGAGGCATTGCAAACAACTTTAGGAACTAAGCTAAACATAAGCACCGCGTATCACCCCAGAACGATGGACAAACTGAGAGTAAATCGAGTGTTGGAGGATCATCTAAGAGCTTGCATACTAGATTTCGGAGGTTCATGGGAAAGCTACCTTCATCTGATAGAATTCTCTTACAATAACAGTCATCAGGCTAGTATTGGCATGGCCCCGTATAAAGCTTTGTATGGTCGTTCGTGTAGATCCCTAGCATGTTGGATCGAGATTGGTGATCGATTAGTACTAGGTCCTGACATGATTAGAGAAGCTTCAGAAAAGGTTGACATAATTAGAAAAAAAATGAAAGAAGCCCAGAGTAGGTAGAAGAGCTATGTTGATCAAAGGCAAAGAAATTTAGAGTTCCCAGTTGGAGATTATGTATTCCTAAAAGTTTCTCCAATGAGAGAAGTGGTAAGATTTGGTTGGGTAGGGAAGTTAGCACCTCGATTTATTGGACCTTTTCCTATTCTCGAAAGGATTGGCCCATTAGCTTATCGTGTGGAATTGCCCGAAAGGTTATCTGGTGTGCACAATGTCTTTCACGTATCTTTCCTATGAAAATATATGCATGATCCAGAGCAAATTATAGAAACGGCTGCCCAAGAAGATTTAGAAGTTGAACCTAATTTGGCGGTTATCAAGCGACCAATGCGAATTGTAGATCACGAGGAGAAGTGATTAAGGTGAAAGGTTGTAAGATTGGTTAAAGTCCAATGGAGTGGTGACGCTACAGACTGCACATGGGAGACAGAGGAAAGAATGCGTAAAGCCTACCCTGAGTTTAGAATGGATACATAGTTGTATGTGTAGGGTGTACTCACCGGCTTGTGGTGATGTCACTTGCTATATTTTATACATGTGTATCACTTCGTTATATATATATATATTTGTTTTCGAGTTATCTTGTTCTTATCCTTAATTTTAAGGACGAAATTCTTTTAAGGGGGGAAGAATGCAATGACCCGTAACTTTACCACTTTGAAAATGGAATATTGAATTAATTTTAAATATAGCTTTATAAGTAAAATGAACTTGTTTTAATTAGTTAAAGATGATAATAAATTTATTTTCAAGTTTTGTTTACATAAATAAATAGTTTGAATTAAAAATTTAAATATGACCGGAAATTGGATCCCGAAATCTCAACGGTTTGACAAATGGAAATTGTTTTAAGTTGTTGCAACATTGTTTGTACATACACACACATACAAACACACACACATATGTGTATCACAATTAGTCAAATCAAAGCTAAAAAAATATCTAAGATATTTTTACAAAAAGGAAGTGAAAAAGGTAACATATAATCACCATTAAAACATGGAAAACAAACATCAAATCCACCATTAATGCATGTCATTCCATGCTTAAGATATTTTTGCAATATGTCTTATCACATTACATCTCATTAATGCATGCACTTGAGTATGGTGACAAGGATTTGATGTTGAAGTGATGTGGTGTAAGAGATATTTTGATAATATCTAAGGGTAATTTAGTAATTTTCCACATTTTCCTAAGGCTATAAATAAGACCCTAAGGCTTCACAAATTCACACATCTCATTCCATCTTCTTCTTCTTCACCTCTACTTTAATGTCTTACACCACCTCCATCCTCTCATCCATAGGCTGAGCCATCTAGAAGCAATAATCCAAGTGATCGTGAGCTAAAAGTTCAACTTAGCAAAGCTATAGCCAATTTTTAGTTAGTCGTTCAAACCCGAGGTGAGTAAACTCCTAAACTATCGTATTATATGCTATTGGATGTTATATATGTTTGATTATGATTATTGATGATGATTTTTAATATGAATGTCGAATATATATGCAAATCACGGAAATACACGTCGATAAGCACAAAGGAAATCACTTTCCTTTATTTAATGAATTAGTGTATAAGGAAAGTTAAACCTCTTTAAAATTGTTTAAAAATATGAAATAAATTCTAAAAATATTTTAAAAGTGATTTGAGTTCTAAAAATGAGCTTCCAAATGATTAAAAAAGTCGTTTTGATCAATATTGGAAAAAAAGCACTTTCCGCGGCACTTTTCCGCAGCACTTTTCTTTAACTTTTGAAATGTAGTTTTAAACGCAACCGTTCTTTTGCAAATCTTTTGTAAATATTTCCAAATGATTAATAAAGTATTATAAATATGATTTGAATGATTTATGGAAGGGTTAGATATTAAATGATTTAGATTCGATCAAATTACTTGACCGCCTTATGGGTGTCGGAGAGGTAGTGTCTAGGCTTGAGTTTGGAAAACCAGTTTCCTGCTCTCCCTGGCTATCCAGACTGGCCCGATGGATGGGATATTAAATTTGATTTACTTGGATCAAAATTTTCCAAAGTTAAAGAATATAATTCTCCAAATATAAAGAACTTGAATTTTATGGAGATGATCTTTGTACTCGGTATTAAAGCCCGAGGAGAGAACTCATACTATTCGTGGAATTTGAAGGGTGCTTTCATCGTTATTCCACCCATAGTGTTTGTTGAATATGGGAATTGATATTGAGTATAATTAGAAGATTTCTATAGATTCTGCTCGCTTAACATTTAATAGTCTTGGATTAACATCCAAGATAACACGCTTTTAACCGAATTAAAATTATGAGTTTTGAATTAGGAAATCTTTGTTACACTACACCAGAAAAGACTTTTGGTAGCGTTTAAAAAACGCTACCATAACTTATGGTAGCGTTTAAGAGAACGCTGCTATACGACATGCAACTAAAAGTCTAAATTTTTTTGTTGTGTTGTAGTAAACGCTACCAAAAGTCACTTTTAAATGCAACTATAGGTATTTTCTGTAGGATTTAAAAAACGCTACCAAAAGTCACTTTTAAATGCAGCTATAGGTTTTTTCTGTAGGGTTAAAAAATGCTACCATAAGTCTTCATTTTTTGGTTGCATTTTTTGTTTATATACTTTTTTTGATTTTCAGTAGCGTTTATATTAAAATGAACGATCAATCGCATAATTTTCATATATTCAAACAAACAATTAAATCACATAATTAGCATATACAAACAATCAATCATATGATAATCATATTCAAATAATTGCAAAAAGATGCTAATCTCACAATCAAATATAATATCCATAATCAATTCGATAGTAGTTTTTCAACAAAATAAGTCACATACTACAAGCATTCACAGACAAGTTTCCATAAATGGTACTAACAAAATACGACAACATATATAACAATTAAATTCATGTTCGTTGCTTGATTACCAATAGTTCTTTGTTGTCGACAGTCTTCGCTTCGAAATAGCTAATTACCTGCAAACGAGTTTAACAATCAACAATATATATATACGTATATTATTATTAATGTAAACTTAGTTATTAATGTAAACTAGCTAATTACTTTAGTTAGTTTATTATTATTAATGTAAACTTAGTTATTTTTTATAAATATAGTTAATTTTTATAAACGTATTTAAGTTTTATAAAACTTAGTTAACTTGGTTAATTTTTTTAAACTTAGTTTTTGTAATCTTGCCAGTCTAATAGAAATAAGCTATACGAAGCATATGTACCAATGTTGAATACACTTGCATTTGCCCTTGCATACTAAACAAATAAAAGGAGCCATATTGTCATATTTATTGATAAAAAACTCATATGAAAAACTATAGAATGTGTATCCAATAATAAGGTGGAAAATGATGTGCATCTGATAACAGAAGATGAAAGTCACGATGCAGGGCAACGATCAGGGATTAATAGTGAACAAATCTTGAATCATAATCATAATGTAAAGGTCCATAATTCTGATCATAGCAAAAGGAGAGAACTAGATAAAAATTACCAACAAAGAGCCGTCTGAACTAGAAGTCCCACATAATGAGCAAAACTCGGATCCCAATTCAGAATCAGACCAATCCACTATCTGTAGAAAAATAAATAAAACAAAAGGACAATCCCCTCTCACACACTTAGTAAGTGGAGGTAGAATGATGAGGAAATAAGAGTACTGACCTTATATACAAAAGAAGATTGACACGGCGGTATGTTGAAGAAATGAGGTAGTTGTCATATATAATGAAGATGAGTTAATTGTAAAACAACCGGTGGATGATTTTGAACTTACATTGTAACAAGAATAGGAGCAGTACAAATGACGGACAACAGAGCTTAAGGAATCACTATAACTTATTCGGTGCTTATCAGCAAATTCAAACACCTGCATAACAAAAGTGTTCTTCAGCATGTGCTCACTATATCAGTAGGTTGTAAGTACCAAAAATCACCGTGCAGACGTGAAAGATAATCAACAAGTAAGCAGGGAAGAAGATAGAGTATTCCCAGAAAAGGTAAGCAGTAGTTTGAGATGAGTAGAAGGTTAAAAATAATTAAGATAGAGGTAATGGTGGAAGTTACATACATAAAGGAATAGTGGAATAGTGGAACTGCAGTTGCACGAATGATAAGTGGAAGTTCTTCTCGCACTGTATCTGCCACAGTATTTGATAAGGAGGTTGTGTGCTTGGTAAAACGAACTATTGCTGAACTGTTTGACATGTCCAACATGGGAAGCCAAATGATATTACATGTTTTTACTTTATTTTAGAGCCTCAGATAATATGTCCTTTGAACTTCAACCTGTTCTATTTTACTATCTTTAATATGTAAACTCATATGGCTCATTTACAATATGTAAACGCATTACGATAATTGATTCATTCTCAACCATACCGTCAATTTCTTCAAATGGATTCTTTTGCACTTCTTTATTTTGAAAGCTAAATTTTACTATCTAAAATAGATCGTTTTGTACTCATTTATAATCCTGCTCTATTTCACTATCCATGATGGATTCTTTTGCACTCATTTATAACCCTTCTCTATTTTACTACCTATACCGTATCTACTTTATTTAAGACATGCTGATGTGTTTGCAATCCGTACAGAAGTTTAAATAATGGCAACATATTTTAACGTACGGTGTGTTATGGAGTTTGTAGCAACTAAGGATAGAAATATTAATAACCAATATTACTCTTTAAAAGAATAAAGGCAACCACATAATATAATAATACTTACTTTTGGAGAACCCATAGCTGAAGCCCAAGATTCATATAATGATTGTGAGGAATTATCTAGATTGTAAACCTTCATTGTAGAGAGAATAAAAATAAACAAATTTTCATAAACTTAAGGAAATTTTATATACCTGCTTAGCTGCTTGCTGAATCGGTATGTAAAGTTGTGGGGTTGCTCCTACATGAAATCCAAGGCCAGAAACTGCAAAATCAATATTCAGATAATCAACACACAGTCTTGGAATATAACATTTCCCTTTTTTCTTTGGCCCGTTTATTTGATCCTACCTGTGAAACTCATAAGCCAACAAATAAAAGTACAATGCACCATGTATGTGTGTGCATATGTGTGAGCATGTGTGTGCATGCATTTGTGAAGACAAGGAGACGTACTAAGCCAGAGTCTTCAGCATCCCAATTACATAAAATGATAGTTCTTCTAAGCTTCTATCCTCTCTATTGCAGCTTTCCAATTCTTGCAGCAAGCAGCATTGCACAATGGAAATTTGAAATTCAAAGGTAATTTGTAAACTATGCTTAATAGTAAACCAAAGTCTAAGGAATATTGTTAGCATGATCTCATCTCTCATAATAATAACTATACTTAATTCTAGTCGAGTTATGTTAAACCTCTCCCTATATATATATATATATATATATATATATATATATATATATTGTTAGCACCAAAATTGGTCACTAACCTCGTAGAGAAAGATTGTGTAGAGATATAAGTGATGAAAGTAAATTAAACAGAGAAGACAATGCTAATTTAATTGCAGAAAGTAAGAACACCAAATTTATAGTGGTTCAGCGTAATTGCCTACGTCCACTTTGAGGTTAAACTTTATTGATCTTCTTTAGAGTTGATTACAAATACAATTCGTGAATCAAATGCTTGAATGAAGTTGTTTAAGTAGAGAAGATGAGTCTTGAAAATGGCAGAGTCTCCCCAGTATTCTCTCCCAAAAAAGGATCCCTTTCACTGTGACCCTGCCCCTCTATTTATAGGCAAATATGGGCTGGACTTCCCAAATGGGCTGGATGGCCGAACACTCTAGCCCCAGTACAGTGGTCGCTGCATGCCAATCCTGGTATGCCGAACGCTCTGATGCCGAGCAGGCCTTCCCATGCCGAACGATGATTTCCTTGCCGAACGGTCCGTGTGAAGTTGTGCATACTGAATGCCTTCTGAATGCCGAGCGCTCTCGTTGCCGAGTTATCCTATCGCCGAGTTCTACTGACGCCGAGTACCTTGGGATGCCGAGTACTCCTGTTGTCGAGTACTACGCCGAGTACCTCTGGATGCCGAGTGCCATGGGATGCCGAGCGCTCTCGTAGCCGAGTGCCAGTTGATGACGAACACTACTTGACGCCGAGTACCTTGGGATGCCGAGTACTCCTGTAGCCGAGTGCTAGTTGATGCCGAACACTACTTGACGCCGAGTCTCCTGGTTGCCGAGCACTACGGATGCCGAACGCTATGGATGCCAAGTGCTTCGCCGAACACTCCTGGATGCCAAGTGCCTCGCCGAACACTCCTGGATGCCAAATGCTTCGTCGAACACTCCTGGATGCTAAATGCTTCGCCGAACACTCCTGGATGCCGGACACTCTCTGATGCCGAGTGCTACCTGATGCCGAGCACTAGTTGCCTGGTCAAATCTCCAGGAAACGTATATATATATATATATATCCATAAGAAGATCTAATTGGAGAAAATAAAAAAGTAAAAAGCCTAAAATGGAAGTAAATATGGAAATACTAATTGACATCGGCTCAACCACTAGTGAGGGATCACCTCTGTCTGTCCCCGAAGGCGATGACAGAGAGCAATTTGTTAAAGTATAAAAACAACCACTAGTGAGGGATCACCTCTGTCTTTCTTATATCGGATCAAAAATGACAATAATGAGTTCACTAAAGGTTTGTTTCCAAACTTCTATTATTATTATTTTATTTTTTTATTTTTGAAGACCTAAAGAAACAAACCGATAAACTCTAATAAAGTATGCATTGAACTCAAAACATTAACTCATATGGATGTTTCCTTGCTCTGGTAAAATATCAGAGCAGAGTTGATCAGACTCCTTTTTTGACCATAAAGATGTAAATTTTTGAAGGGGGAATCAAGAAGCTTTTGAACCAAAGGAATGCATACAAAAATAAAGTGTACGCTTGTGTTCAATATGCAACCGAAACATTCACAAATAATATGCAAAACTAGCTTCAAAAGCCTATGAAAAGAAAAAACAAGAGTACAAAATTTCTGAGCTATAATTGGAGACGCACGCATATTAAACAGCCAAGTACAATATGTTTGAGGGCACAGAAAACAAAATACAGGTGTAAGCACACATACATTTGTTAGTGGCCCTTCCAATATACACTTGCAGAGTTTGGTACCGCAGCTAATATGGTCCATGCACTAATATGAATATATACTTATACAAACCAGTAGTAGTTTCAACTGCTGTTGCACCACTGACTGCAGTATCATGGCAGGGAAAATTTTGCATGTGTTAGTTTGAATTTGCATCACCATATGAATTATCAAGAGGATGAACAGTTAGATCAAAGATATTATGATATGAACATAAAAACAAAACAAGTGTATTGTAGCAAAATTAAATATGCTAAATATGTACCCATTATTTAAAGTTTTTAAAATTTGAATTTAAACCGTTGATTGACGTCCAGCTTTGATTCTCAACCGGAACAAGTAACCAAATTCCCATGAATACTCTTAGGCTTTGACAAAGTGCATGTACATGATAAATAAGGTGTAATTGTGAAATAAGACTTGAATAAAGAATGTGGGGAAACAGGTATTCAATACGTCTAACTACCGATCCGTTTACAAATAGTTAAATGTCAACAAACACATGTATTTCAGCAACAGTTTACAGTAAACAACCAAACACTTCAATAATTTGTGTCTATTCACCAAATAAGGTTTAAATAGCATACATAACTTTAAAATATAGAAAAGGGTTAAAGCTTGATTTAAACTTCATACGTTATTCAGACACTACTTCATGAAGAGTGTGTTTGTGCTTACCAGATGAGTGTTGAAATTTGTGACATCATCTGTAGTATTTAAAATACTGTGAGTTATCAGTTTATGTAATCAACTTGTTTACTACACATATATAATCTACTTATTTGAGTTAAGAAAAATAAAGAAACATCAGATTTTTAAACCATATCCGAATTTTGTTGAAAATAAATCTGCCAAGCTAAGATAAAAAGCATTAGTAGTCATATTCTGTTCTATTTCAAAATCCTAACTAATTATTTGCATACTCATTCACAACAGAGATAAAATAATAACAAATTAGATGTAGTGGTTAATCATTTGAAATATTTTATTTCCGTATTTACGTATTAATCTTCTTAATCAAAACTCATAAATAGTGACTGTGAACTTATTCAGCTAGGAAAGAACTTCTAATCTTAAGAATCATTAAACCCAAAGAATCACATAATGTATGTCGATCACAATCAGAAACATTTCACAAAATTCAACACTTATAGTTAACCTAAGTAAAAGATAGAAATGAATAAAAACACACCATGGTATGCCAAAAAACACATAATTAGCATAACATACCACAAAATCACAAAATTTTAGCCATCAAATCTTGCCTTGGGATGAGAAGAGATAAGCACTTGAACTAATAATAATTCCGGTAAGCGATTGCTTGTGATAACTTATAGCTGCAAAAACAAGACAAATACAAAACCTTGTGTGAGATTATGTAACAATACAAATGTTGAAAAATATTGTAAATCATATTTCAATATAGATAGATCAAATTGAAAGATTATTTCTGTATGCTATTTTCTATGGAATCTCTAAATTTTCAAGCTGAGACCAAAACAGAATAATGATAATAACAAAGCCTTCAGTAGGAAACCATTTCTCTCATTTATCTCTATCAGTAAAAATCGTAGATTTAGTGCAGGCATATAAACATTGAATTCATTACCTTTGATTCAAGCTAAAAAGCAAAAAATGGACGAAGCTGTCAGTTACTAAAACTTAAAATTGATTAACAATTGTCGAAACGGTGGAACGGTTGGTCCCAAATGATGTCTGATTAACAGAGCTAGCAATCGAAGACATATTGCTTCTTCTTAGCCATTCAACACCAAGAATACAAAGCCGAATTAAGAGGAAAACTAGCAGAATACTCAGCCAACAAAAAAAATAATTTTTATGTAAAACGTCTCATCCAAATTAGGGTTTTTGCAATTACCTCGATTTGTTAATTTAGGGCTTGTGAACAAATCTCAAGGAAGTAAACAAGAGCAGATGGAAAGAAGAGTGGATCGACCAAATGGAGGGGAGGAGATTGACGAAGAGGAGTAGAACCAAATGGAGGAAACGTGATAGTAGAAGCGAGAGTAATGAAGGCAGAAACGTAATTAGGTAGGAGATGGGAAAAGATGAGTTTTTTGGTATTCGGCGGGGAAGGTTGCAAAATTTGGCGGAGTTGAAAAAAAATAAAAACGCGGAGAAAAGAAACTCTAAAGACAATATTAGTTGCATTCAGACTACAAACGCTACCAAAAAATGCAACCAAAGATAGGTTTTCTTGTAGTGTTAAGATTTAAATGAAATGAATTGGAAATATTTTTCTAAGTAAAATATGAAAGGTTTTGGAATTATTCCACGATTTAATCAAAAGGATTTGATAAATGAGGCTTGATGGTTCCATATACTTTGAGAAAGATAAAGAAATATTACAATGAATATATCTCTAAGATATATCTATGGATGAAAAGAAATATGAATTAAATTGAATGATGATTGATAATCACATATGAACTTAACATCTTTTTAATCGATGATTGGTTCGGAGGAACTGAGGTCAGATTTGGTTAATCCTATCTGAAGACCACTTCGAACCAATTTGCGTATTCGGAGTGAAGACATGGATATGATATTTAGGATTTTCGTATTGAAGGACTGCTTGTTGATCATTTGGGGATAAACTCCCAATATACATATAGTAGTAGTAGTCTCTTCGTTATGAAATATCCAATGCAAGGACTGATCGCTACTAATCCTAGGAGTAACTCCCGACATGATGTGGTAGGAGAGTGCCTTCGGTTTGTCCTGTTCCTAGACAACTTGCATGGATGAATGTCTGACGTTGCAATTGTAATTACATTGGTAATCTCTATGAACGTGTCATCTGATTGGTGGCGGAGAAGGCAACTTCTCCCAGCTTAACACCCTTTCCTGAGACATACGAGCTCAGGAGTTATACTTTTGTAGAAATCCGTTATGTGATTATGGATTGGCAATGTGGCATTCAAAGTGGAATGTTCTATGAGTAAGGTAATCGTTACCTCGAGCCGCACCATCCAGAAATGACAAATAGGGTGGATGCGGCAGAGCTAAGTGGGTCGCTCCCATTAGGTTATAGTCATCACCTTTCTAGATATATTTATTCCCGTTATGACGTCGGGTATAAATTAACGTGGTGTATGCAAAGAGAGCTCTACAGTTGGTCGGGAACGATCGGGGTGATGACATATTCGGTACTATCTATGTTAAAGGTAGGCCGGTTCCGTGTTGGTAGAGGTTGGAGCCTTAGGTGCGTTTTTCTAGAGATGTACTGTCGGAAGGTAGTCCCTTACCTTATCATTGTATAGAAATCCATTCTCCAATAAGTGCCTTCGGATTTGATTGTAGAGCCTAGTATGCTGGAATTTAATAATGTAACAATTTCGACTAAGATTATGTATACTTACTTGAAAAGTGTTTTCAAAAGAATGTCATTAAAAATAATATCCACATACTTTGCATAGCAAATGTTTTGTTTATCATAAGGAAAACCCTCGTTCCGTGTTTATGTGTGGCGTGGTCTTATGAGATACCTTTTGTTTTCAAACATCGTATTTTGAGTTTCTCACACCAGTCCCATGACTGACCCGGAGTTTATTTTCTTTTCCCCTTAAACTTTGGGTGCCCTATTTTCCTGGGCAGCCAACTAGTTAGGTAAGCTTGGAGCATTTTGGAATAGAGCATGGAGCATGGAGCATTTTGGGTCTTTTTTTGAAGTCATCTATCACTTTTCGATGCGTCTATATTATGTATTAGTATCTACCAGTACTATAAGGATTGTTCATTATAACTACCCTAGATGGGTTAGTACCTGTTGTAACTATGATGGAACAATTTGGAGTAATTGCATGTACTACTCATATGTATAATTATGTGTTGAGTAAGATGTGAAATTCTATTATTGTCCATCTTCTATCTTTATTTCCATATCTCATGATAATCTGCCTCTCCGGCAGTTGGATTTACGGCACGTGAATACCGAGGATGTATTACTATCAATTTTTGAGGGTCGAGGAGGTGGGCCGTCACAGTAATACTTTTTCAGTTATTCTTTGGACTCGTTACGTAGAATACTAAAGGAACGAGTGTGATATGTAAGCACTAAATAAATGGACTATTAACACGTGGTATTATAGGACGCTGTTGTGATATTTATTCAATTATTGTTTGCTCTTGGATGACACTCGAACATCGATTTCTTATTTATGTTATGGTACTCGTTGCAGTGAGTAACTCTTATAGCAATCTTTAGTATATGTATAGAGCTGTGAGTTGGCATATTCACATAACCATGTGTCATCATATGTATCATCATATGTATAGGCTACATGTTAGCCATTAAGTGTGTGTGTGTGTATACCATATGTCTGCCTACCTTTGTCCAACTTCCTTTATGATTCAAGAGTGAACAAGATTAGGCCAGTATCCACCCTGACAGCATAATTATGGGGTCGTGCACTAAATCCGTAATGCCTTAATATTTATTTACCTGTTTGTTATTGTTGTGTGCATCCACCCTTGGGTAACATAAGCTAACGGTCGGTTACCATAGGGGCATGTGCTGGTTCATGATCGAAGTGTCCTTGCATTTATGAGCACAATGGTGGATCTTTTTATGATACCGAGGGGAAGCTAACTGATGACTGTAGGAGTTATGTTAGATGGATAAATGTGTGGCTCCTAGAGCAAGCAGACGTGTTGTCCATCTCCCATTTGGTTTCGATATGTGTGATACATAGGCATATACTATGTTGAGATATAATTATACCCGAGACTATGTCCAGTGTATGGTCAATCCCTATATCCTTCTTAAGCATGTTCTCATATGTATATTTTACTGGCGTGTGTCGCTAATTATTCTTATTTTCCATATGTTGCCATTTATTTATTTGAATAATTATTCAGTTTACTACTTTGATTATGGTTCACCCAGGAATGTCTATTATATATATATATATATATATATCCATTTTTGGACATTGTTGTGTTATAGCTTGATTTTACTTGATGATTTCGCCTATTATGATGATGATTTATTTATATGGATGAGTCACCCATTTGATTTAGTCTTCTTGATTCCTTACTGATTTGATATATATAGGTGATAACATTTTCTGCATTGTTAACAAGAAAATTTGTTAACACCCAATATAGGTTAAAGGGAAAGGTTAGCCCTTTTTAGGTTGCTCTTAGTCAAGTGAAAGATGATTGGATGAGGGTATTCCTTTTGATCTACCTTTTTGAATTGAATTATGTTATGAAAACTTTTTCTTATTTTCCTTTCGACCCAGTCGATACACTCAACCCTTCTTCTTTCTAGCCTTTCGAGCTTACTAGAGTAGTTTGATTATTTCCTCGAAACATTCCTTTCAAAACAGATGTAGAACACTGGAGGAGGTCTCAAAGGATGCAAGAGTATGATTTGTTTTGAATGGTTTGGACCATGTCGAAAGCTAGAATCTTAAGTTGCTTCAGTTAAGGTCTGGGATCTGAGGTAAAATAGGTTGGGGTTATGGTTAAGGAAGAAGCTTGGTGAATGATAACCTAGAATTAAGGACTGGGATTATTTGAAATTTCAGGGGTTTCGACCAAATTGGAAGATTCCTTTCGACGGGGCCGAAACCTGAAAAACAGAATTAAAACTAATAAAATCCTTCATGAAAACTATGTAATCAAAAATATTAAAGTCTTCCCTTTATTAATCCAGCATAGTCTTTATCGATCAATTTTCCATAATTCGATCTACAAATTAGGGTTTACGACCTTGTGGAATTAAGAAAATATAAGTATGGAATGAGTGAATTCGGTTCCCCTATTGGGTCTTATTTATAGATGCGGGTTAGCACCTTTCGATCTAGTGCTTTCGACTTGGTCGAGAAATGGCTTCAAACACCTTTCAACTCCTTCGACATTTGTGCACCCCTCTGCAACGCTTACGAATCAGTTCGAATGCCTTCGTCTTCATCGAAGGGGTGGTTGTGCCTTCTCTTCTTTATGTTGATTTGTTGTTACAAGGAATGAAGGTGAGAGCTTTCGACTCTATCGATAGGTAGTTTCCAAGTGTTCTGAAGGTGTTGAAATGTTGATGGTTTCGACACCGTTAGTAGCTTTCAAACTTATGCTTGTGAACTGATGTGGAACCTTCTTTGGATGTTAAGGGCTTCGACCGGTTCGAAAGGCTTGCTTTTGCTTTCGAAAGGGTTGTTCCATCCAATGTGTATTTCTGAGTGGTTTGAGTGAAGGTGAAACCTTTGGTTTCGAAAGGTTTGGCGCGCATATAAAGGGTCGCCGTTCCTTGTCTTTGAAAGGTGTTGTTTACTCAATCGAAAGGCCTTCAAGCATGCAGAAGCACCTGCTTTGAAAGGAGATCTCTTGAAGCGGAAGGGTGCTTTCAACCCTTTCAACCCCTTCGGAAGGTCGTGATGCTTCTAGTCATTGGCTGTGCATCCCTTCGACTCCTTCAAAAGGTCTTGCTGGAGCTTCTTTCTCTTGTTCTGATTTGTCTTCCATTCAATAGGGTTTCGACAAGGTCGAAAGGATATTTGGTGGTAACATGCATGGTTTTGTGATGGGTGCTATTTTGAGATTTGTTGATAATGTTTATATTATCACCATTATACCATATATTTTATTGTCATGAGAATTCATGGCATTTACATTATAGACATAGTCTGACCCATGTGTTATTTATATAATACTCGAGTTAGTCCGAGACATTTAAGGTTCTGGGACAAAATGACCAGTTTTATGGATGTTGGGCATAGATGGAGAATAGGGTATCATTGGATATTTTTTTATGTTATATCATTTTAGATACATATACCACTGAGATGTATATTCGATTCATGTATTGGATATTTTAGAGGTAGTGAATATTTGAAGTATACATTGTGTGTGTATGTGTTTATATATATATATATATATATATATATATATATATTCTATTGAATATTATGCTGCGTTTAATAACTCTGTGTTCTCTTTGTTATTTATTACATATTGTGCATTGTTCTATCCTTGAAACACATGTATTTATTGTTTTATGCCGATAATGAGTATGTATAGGTAAGTGATATATTCGATTTAAAATATGTATCAGTGTTAGCCCAATGGAATATCACATGTGTACCTTATATAGCCTCATTCTCTGTATTATCCAATAGTATTACCTAGTGGTACTCTTTAATAGATGGATATAGAGGTGGGGTTTTTCAATTCCTTCTTTGAATTGGCATAGATGCATAGTCCTCTCCGTTAGCTTCACGACACCGTTGATCTCTTGTGATTTCGTTGAGATTCGAGAGAGATACGATGATTTAAATATTCATTATGAAAGAGGAAGAAGAGAAAGAAAATAAGTGATCGGTTTCTAAAATGGGAATTCTGTTACATATCTTGCTTTTATAGAAGGAGGGAAAGTAACGACCAACTTCAAATTCGAATTCAAACTTTGGCACCCTTCAGCTCGACATAAATTCACCCATAACTCCTGCATTTGGACTCCAAATGAGACAACCTAATATAATGCATGAATCAGAAAATGAAATGGTTGTAATAGCTCTAGTTTCATCATCAAATTCCAAATTTGGAAAAATGACCATTATATCCCTCCTTATTTTTAATTTATTAACACATTAAATCCAATTATTTCAACACTATTATATTGTTAATATTTAATTATAATATTTTCGAAATTTTTAGGGTATTACAGTCCCCACATCTGACTCCTTATATATCTCCTTATGGCCTCAATCATTAAGCTCCCTAGTGCACTCGTCTCGATTGCAGAATATTCTCGATCTACACCACTAATTACTCAATAAAGTTAACTTTAGCTCCCATTTTCCATTAATAACCACCATTTACCCATGTAAACTATCCCATCCTTAATTTTCTTAAGAGATGTTCATTTCATCCCTCGGGCGCTCATTGGCCATTTCATTAGCCAAAGAATCGAAGTTCTCGAAATATCCTCAAATTTTCCAAAGTTGTTGACCTTGAAATTTCAAGCTTAGTGATTCAATTCTTGTCTAGTTTGGACTTCAAATGAAGAAGACTTAGCTCCTGGAATTTCAGCTCGATACTGAAATGACCTTGAGTTTGCTTTAGGATAGTTAAAGATTTTACAAAATTTTTCATGCCCTCTGCCTTAACTCATGGCTCGAGGGGAAACTGATTCGATACTTAGGGGAAATTGGTTTGGTACTTGGGGTAAATCAGTTCCATACTTCGGGTACACATTGAATCATTTTCATGGTACTTTTATATTAACTCGGTGATTTTCTTGTGTCTTGCCCAAAGTAGGCCTCGGGTTTGCCTAGCCTTAAGCATGCCTCTAAGTTTCCATATTTTTGCAAAAACTTCATTTTCTGACCTTCTTTGCTTTATACAAGCAATGTAGACTATTATGAACGAAAAAATGAGTGAGCAGATAATGTGAATTTAGTGTGGTCTGGTTTGTATTATACTCAGCATTAAGTATTGTATTTCAAATAAGCAATATGTGCATGGCATATTGATGTTATATCATGTGTCGTTTTAGAGTTATTGATGCCAAACATACGTCTGACCCTAGTTTTCTCTTTGTGGCTTCTTGGAATGCTCTTCTTTAAGAATAATCTAAGAAATAAATGTTTAGATAAATGTGAGCCAGTATTGAGTGTGTAGGAGGAGTGCGAAGTGCAACTTTTAGTGCTTTACTTTTTATATTATTGGAATGTATAAGCTATGTAGATGAAATAATTTGCTAAAATTGTGTTAATGATAGATGCTCGACATGTGATTTTAAACCGTGTAGTTTGTGTAGTAGTTTTATAAATTTTATTTTTGAAATATTACATGTTCTCCATGTAATGAGCTATATTTGTATATGTGACATGTATGAAACTTTGAGTCATGCAACAACCCACCATTTTTGACCTTCTTATTAATGTTGAGTCGTCGTTTGAACCGTGAATATCAAAACAATGGATTGCTTAGTTATGAAAATCTTTTTGAGCTCACAATGGAAGGAAATAATTTATAATATAAAATAGGTTTGTGTTTAACTTAATCCATCTACATAATCATAAACGTACAATAAATCCAATCCACACTTGCACATTATAATTTTAGATGATATATAAAATATATATACATAAGTAATGTCTTCATCATCCATACCTTCGACATCGCCTGTATCGTCCATCTTCATACTCCATTAACCTATCGTTGCTAGATACAAAGAAAGTGTGAAAGGGGTTAGACATAGGTCAAAGTAAGTGAAACAAGTCAATTTCACATAGGGATGATAATGCAGCGGGTCTAGGGTTTAAACCTAGTTGACCCACCCTAGTTCTAACCCGCCAAGACCCTCCCCATGGGCCATTGAGATGGGTAAACCGATGACATGTTCTTGAAAGCTCTGGGTCTAGGGTCAGGTCATTGCTCGGCTTACCTACCTCGACACGACCCGCACAACAAATATCTCATAAAGTCGCTTTATTGCTATAATGACGATTCATAAATATTTTTTGACATACGTGATTATCACATAGAAATTATAATGTTTTGTTCAATAAGTTATAAGATTTTTATATTAAGTTGCTTCACTAACAAATATACAAGAACATATGCATATCCTTTTGAACTGTTATTGTATATTTCTACTATCTTCCTTTATTGTGGTAAACACATTATTATTTATATTTAACGTATCATTTAGTGATAATCCCTCTTACAAATAAAAATATACATATATGTACATTATCATATTATTTTGAACAAATATATGAGCTTCGGCGGGTCTTAAGGCGGGGTCGGTCTACCATGACCTGTATGGGTGTTGAGTTTGGGGCAAAAATCCAGACCCGTTCGAGTCTATAGGACGAGTCTATGGCGGGGTTTAAAAAATGGAGGATGGGTGTGGGGCACAAAAGCCTCACCCCCAACCATCCCTGTTTCCATTCCTAGTTTCACATGCACTACAAAAATACTGGTATAAAATCATTTGTGTCTACTAACATATGTAAACATACCTTAACCTACCCAATCTACATTCAAAGATTAATATCAACACCACAACCTATAAGGTCATGTTTCATTCTGCTACACGATATATATAGTTATAAACACAACTAAAAGGAACAATGATTTTCACATTACAACGGGAACAACCATTTTCCTGGAATAACTATTTACTAGATTGCTTTGGGAATAACCATTTCCCAAGAAAAACTATTTCCTATAGTACTGAGGGAACAACTATTTCTCATGTCACACATGTATCACAATAATTATGTAACATATACCAATGATACAACAAAGTGTTCTCGATGCTCACTAAAAGTCAACACAAGTTTGAAACAACCATCGAACAGCAATAGCCTTATCGTACATCCAATTCATGTATATCGAGCACACACACATTTAACCATATCCATATGCCTTATCTTTTCAAGATCATACTGCATATTCATATCCAAGGTTGCCCAAAAAAGTCACACAAAATCTCGATTCCATAAAAAACTTCTCCCATTCAGCTAGGCCCTGTTGGGTCCAGGTTTACCCTGGCCCAATAGTGGTCCACCAGTCTATCATTGCATCTACCATCGTTTGATTAATTATGACTGGTGCACTACTTGTGGATCACCGATAGACTGATCGGGGTCACGTTTGGCCTCACATGCATTCTTATCCATTTCATTCTGTCTTTTTCTTTTTCATTCTGTTATTCTTTAGATAAAGTTCATATAATTATTCATACTTTATTTAATCACATAATGTGACCATTCTATTCTTCAGTTTGTCTTGTTTCACTTATACACACACACACATTAGAACTTCATTAATTAGTAAATATTTCCTATAAAATTCATTAACCCTAGATTAGATTCTTAATCATCTTAAACCAGTAAGATTGCACTATAAATGAATAAGATCGACGCACTCACCGAATTGAAGTCCAAAAACCATGCTTTTGATAAAGAAATCTCCAATCTATTCATTATCTGAAATTTGGCACCCGCAAATCTAATTGATTCTTCCTGAAACCCATATTTACTCATAGCCTTCCCTCCAATGATCATTTTGATATAAAGTCTGGTGAACTCTTTAAGAATTGGGTAAGATATGGTTTTTTGAATAAAGGAAGTGGGAAGAAATGTCGTTTAAGTGAAGAAGGAGAACGAGAAACTTAAAGAACCTACCTTCAAAATGGGCTATGTATAATAAAGGGAAATAACCTTAGAAATTTCAAATTCAAAGAATGGGGCAAACCCACTTCGGTTGATTACAAACCCGTGACCAAAATCCATGTATCCCCTTCATTCATTCTCTAATTCAGAAATGTTTATAGTTAAAATTGATCAGAAAAATTCTCTCTATGCAATGGCGCCACTTTAGTTAACAGTTGATTCATTTGTAAAATTACCGTTTTCCCTTATAGCTAAAATTACCATAATACCCTTATTAATGTTAGTTATCAAAATGATGGGGTACGGTAGGTTAAATGTTGGGATTTTACATAAGACATACGTAAACAGTTAGTGATACCAAAAATTATTTTTGTTCACAACTCTTTTCCTAAGGTTAAGACCTTTGTGGGGAAGTGACCTTTTTGTTGTTGTATTTTTGTTGTTGTTGTTTTCATTGTGATCTAGTCTTGTGACATTAAATTAGCATGATAACATTTAATGAGGCTGCTTGTTGTGATGTAGCTCCTTTTCTTCTTGCTTGGGTGATTGCTTTTAATCCTTTTGAGTTGCATGTTATTATCATTATGAACGAACCTCGCATGTATGGTTTTAATTTTTGTTCCATATGGGGTATATTTCATGAGTGTTTTGGGTTCTCTCTTTGAATATTTGCTTATTTCAATATTGATCCTTTTTTCTTCCTTTTTTTCAGTGCTTGATTTGTTTTGTAATCACATTTAATAACTGATTTTTTCTCTTTTAAAAGAAGGTTTTGTATGTATATCTTTGATCTTATATTACACGTGAAATTATTTTCGAACTCAATTCAACTTCAAGTAGAAAATTGGAGCTGAATAGGAGAGTTAAAATTCCCTTTTTTTACATGCATGATTTAGCAATTCCTAATTACAAATCATTATCTTCATCTTGATTAATTCTGAGGTTCATTAGATTGGATATGGGAGGCTTTTACTTGTTTCCTCATGTCAATAATCTCTTCTGCTAGTGAGATGGGAGCATTGATGTATATAATGCTTTTCTTAATACATGTTTATGGAAAATCCTTTAACTGATAGCTTTTCCCATTTTTGTTCCTTCCTCCACTATTTCTATTTGCAGTTTAAGAGACATGTGTTGGGAGCAACTGGTCATTGAATTTTCTTCTTTTCCTTGATAACTTACAAGCAAATCAAGTTAAATGCCTTTGCTTTAATCCTTATGTTGAACATACTATTTGGGTTGACTAAATCCCACATGAGATTTTGCTGCAAAGACAAGTCTAATGCATTATTCATAAGTTTAAATGTTTTAAGTTAGATATTTAAGAGGAAATGAAAATGTTATACCCAATTTGCATAAGAAGATAAAGAAAGAACAAATCCAAAATAAGAATAAGAAGATATTAATAGGAATATTAAGGTTTGAAATAAAGGAACTTTCGAGATGCATAGATTTAAGGCTACCTTGTTAATTGAGTAGACATATTGACAAAGATGTCATAATGGAAAGCAATTATGTGGACAAGACTATTGCATAGATGAAATCCTATCAGACTTATAAGATAGAGAGCTACTGGGTGATAGAGTTAGGGGTATGCCCTAAGGAAATTATGTAATTTGTTACACATACTAACTCAATAATCATTCTTGTTAAAAAAGTTGTTTTATTTATATTATATACTTATTATTTTATGATATAATTAATTAAATAATTAATTTAAAGTATACTAAATACAAATGGCCTTAAATGATATGTTATGTGATAGTAATTGATAGAGTTAGGGGCATGCCCTAATGGCAATTCTATAATTTACTATAATTATTAACTTTGTAATAAAATACCGTTTGGGATAAAAGGTTTTTTTATTTCCATTATATACTTGGCATAATATGTTATAATATTTATTTGTTCAATTTAAGTATATTGTAGAAAATCCATAAAATATATGTTTTGTGATAGTAATTACAATGTGTTGTAACCATGAGCAATTTATCACGATAAAATAAACATATCCTTTTAAATAATCCTAGTCAGTTTATAAGAAACCCTACCATATCCTAGGTTAAGGAGTTAAAAAGTTTTGTGAGTCAAAAGACTATATGTAATAATTGTTTGTGAGGGATCCTATGTGGACAACCCCAAAAGAGTTTGATACTGACCAATAATAATTGACCAATTTATGTTTTTAACATGTGTTTCGTAAACTAAAACCAAATCAATTATATATATATGTAAGGTAATTCATAAAATGTTTAACGAATGACTATTCCATTGCACTAAGAAACAATAATTGTTTCAAGAAACACCAACGTTGTGACGAAAGAATTTCTTTTAGAAATTTTTGGTAGTAAAATGGATTTGGGTTCGATCCAAGGATAAACTGATTATGAGGAATGAAACGAAATTTACCAAACTTAAACGGACACAACACATTAGAATGTCTAATGTGTAATCTTGCGCATTTTAAGGAGAAACTATGAGTTTCATATCAATGTCGAAAATAGATATTCCACAGTTGTCAACAAAACAATTAAGAGTATTGACTCCACCATATAGTACAGTGCACAAATGCAAAGAATTCCAAGTACAATATCAAAATATTATTAGTATAGTGGTATTCGAAGGGATGTGATCCATTGGCCGCAAAATTGTCTTCAAGAGAAAGACTAATGTAGTTGGAATATAGTAAGCAACATTGATGAGAGTAACAACGTAAATTTTAATTGTTAAAATTAATTACAAAACTATCATCGGTATGACTTTGTGTTTTGGTCCATATACATTGAAATAGAAAATTACTAATAAAATAATTTGGAATAAACTATTTGCATATAGAACCAAAATGTCGCAAAGATAGCGGGAGCGATATTTAGTTTATGGGTTTTCAGATATGATCTGAGAACATATATAAAAGTTTCATTCAATAAGCCTACCATAGTGATCTCGATGTTCTTTCTAAACTTATCTCTTTCGTTTTTGGTGGCGTTGGCCTAAAATTATAGTTCTTTGACTTGCCCTCAAGGGCTTTCTTTTCTATCATGGGTTGATGACTCAAGCCTACGTTCCTTAGCAAGGGCCATGGCATCCTCTTTCTCTTTTCTTTCTTTGGCCACCTCAAGCTACAAGTTGGTGATGTAATGCACTTGATTATCGACGATCTTTTAGGGCGAAGCCTTTGCTTTTGTAAGCTCTTCCCTATTTATATAGGGCATTTTTCACATGCTCTTCCATCAAATTTAATTTAACCTCTATTTGGACCAAAAATTGCACCAACACCCAATTAAGCAATCAATGAAAATTATAAAATAAAAGAGTTTAAAAGATAGAAGAAACACTGCTTTTAAATGGTTCGGCAAATACTCTGGCTTACATCCACTTGATCGTTTTCTATTGATCGTACTTTACAGCTTCAAATTATATTTTACAAATTGGTTGCTTAAAACTTGGTTATGAGTTATGCAGCTTGTATATTG
Organism: Allium fistulosum; assembly: GCA_030737815.1. Classification (NCBI taxonomy): domain Eukaryota; kingdom Viridiplantae; phylum Streptophyta; class Magnoliopsida; order Asparagales; family Amaryllidaceae; genus Allium; species Allium fistulosum. The sequence goes on from CM060904.1 coordinate 195,203,718, forward strand.
AGATTGAATCACTTAACTTTTCGTAATTCAAAGTGATCAAAAAGGAGCCCTTTAATTGCATCTCCTCCTCTATTTATAAATAAAAGCCGCTATCCAAATCGCCTGAAAACTCTCACCAATGTTCTTCACATAGCATCGAAGTGATTTCCACAAGATTGTGGGTAAAACCCACTTCTCTTTCTCAACTCGGCACCAAGTTGAGGGGATTCAACTCGATCCCAAGTTGACTTAACATAGCCACTTCTTAGCTTCGTCTTTTTGGCCTTCTATCCTCAAATAATGCTTAATCATGTATCACCATCTTTAATTCAGTTCCAGCCTAAGGAGGCTCGAGTTGACCCTTGAACTTCTTTCCTTTATCTCCTTTTATTCCTTCATTTTTCTACGGTGCTTGCTCGCCTTGATTTTGCCCTTGTTTCTCTTTAGATCTTATCATGTTGGTTCACTACTTTTGTTTCATCGCTTGTCAAAGGGCACAACTCGAACTCGTGTTGCGGATGCCGATTTATGGTGGTCAGTGTGATATGTTATGTCTTTGTATTCGTTTGCTTTGCCACTGGGGTTGTTTTCCAAGGTTCCAAAACTATTTCTCTATCGTTCCTTGGTCTAGCTAAATAGTTTGAGTCCATTCGGAAAATATGGAAAATTGGCAATAACACTTTGTCCTCCAAACTATGCCTTATGAATATATGGTATGCTTTGCCTAAGAAAAATTAATGGAAGTTAGTGAATTGTCAACATTTGAGCTCTCTAACTATTCATTGGATCAATCACAGTGAATCATTCGGTTCCTTCAGGAACTATAGACACTGTTATCAAGAGAAATGAGAAGTTCATCAAGGGACTAAGGCCGAAGATTGCTAGGGCAACTAAGCCACATCTCAGTGATCCATCAAACATAGTGGTGGAAATGGCTATCCGGAATGAGGAGTTGCTTTTAACCTTCGGTAAGGAGAAGTTGGTAGATAACCGAAATTCTTAGAATAATATGAGGGAATTCTTTAAGAAGAAGGGAGCTCAGAAGGGTGGAGCTTCCCAGAAAGGGAAAGCTGATGTGTTTTGTTACAAGTGCGATAAGAAGGGGCACTATGCCAATGAGTGTCGATCGGGTGATGGTAAGACAATTGTGGGGGAGTAGAATGCGAAGTGCTTTAATTATGACCAGGTGGGGTATTATAAGAAAAAATTTCCAGAAGCAGCCAAGGCAGGAAATGGAAAGCTCTTTGCTTTGGAACCATCATCATCTAAGCTGACAGTAACTGAGAAGAGAAAGTCTGTGATGGAATGTATGCTTTTGATTCATCACATACCAGTTAGGGTACTGTTTGATACTGGTGCATCGCATTCATTTATATCTTAGTGTTTGGTAGATAAGTTATGTTTAGAACCATCATACCTTGTTACTACCTTAAGGATAGCTAATCCAATAGGAGGTTATGCAACTCTTGGGATGAGATGTGACTATCTAAAATTTGAGTTGCTAGGTTATTCTTTTGCCTGCGATTTGTTTGTGTTTGATTTTGCGGGTTTTGGGATTAATTTGGGTATGGATTGTTTAAGCAGATACGAAGCTAGGATATTTTGATAGGATAAGATAATATCATTGAGACACCCAGATAATAGTGACTGAATAGTATGCTTAGTTGTGGATTCGCGTCAATAAATTTGTGCTTTACTGGTTGCCACAGAAGTGGAAGACAAATTGAATCAAGTTATAGTCGTAATCAAATTTGCGAATGTATTTGAGCCAGTGTTAGGACTACCACCGAAACTAGCTATTGAGTTTCATATAGATCTTATACCTGGAGCTGAACCTATGAGTAGATCATCTAGTAGAATTACACATACCAAAATGAAGGAGCTAAAGGTGCATCTAGTGGACATAGAAGGAAATAGTTTTATTATACCAAGTAGTTCGCCTTAGGAAGCGACTGCGGAGTTCATATAGAAACCGGATGGGTCATTGAGATTTTGTATCAACTATCATAAGCTGAACGAAAGGACGATAAAGAACAAGTAACCTTTGTTAAGAATTGATGATCTATTTGATCAGTTGAGTGGAGCCAAAGTATTTTCCCAATTCGATTTGGCGACGGAGTTCCATTAGTTGAGAGTGGTGGAGGGTAGTATTCCTTTTACGGCATTTTGAATGAGGTATGGTTCGTACAAGTGGTCAATGATGCCATTCGGTTTGACTGATGCGCCTAGTTTCTTTGTGGACTTGGTGAACCGGATATTCCGAGAGCATTTGGATAGGTTCATGATGGTATTCGTTGACGATATTTTATTATTTTCTAAGGATAAGAATGACCATGAGATTTATCTTAGGATAGTGCTTGAGACGCTAAGACAACATCAACTGAAAACAAAGTTTTTGAAGTGTCATTTCTAGAAAAGAGAAGTGAAGTATCTTGGTCTTGTAGTCTAAGGAGAACGGTTATTAGTTGATCCAACTAAGATAAAAGTGGTTAATAGTTGGAAGAGACCCGAGACAGTGACCGAGATAAGAAGTTTTCTTGGACTAGCTGGCTTTTACAGGAGATTCATTGAGGATTTCTCGCAGATAGCAGCACCCCTAACTAGACTAACCAGAAAGGATGTGAAATTTATTTAGTTTGGTAAGTGTGAGGAAGAATTCCTTAAGTTATAGTATTTGTTGTCCAATGCGCCAATGTTAGTTGTACCAAATGAAAATCAGCATTTAGTGGATTATACAGTTGCATGTGGAATAGAATTAGAAGCTGTGTTGATGAAGAGAGGTAAAGTAATTACCTATGCTTCTCGACAGCTTGGACCACATGATGTTAAATATCCGACTCATGATTTGGAGTTACCAGCGGTGATTTTCTCATTGAAAGTGTGGAGACACTACATCTGGGGAGAAAGATTCAATTTATATATGGATCATAAGTCTTTGAGGTATTTATTCTCTCAGAAAGAGTTGAATATGAGATAGCGGTGGTGGCTGGAGTTTTTAGCATTTTATGATTTCGATATTGAGTATACATCGGGGAAAAGAAATAAAGTTGCTGATGCCCTTAGCAGGAAACATTAGAATGCAGTGTTGGCTATGTTGGCAGAATGGAAGGATCTAGAGGCATTGACTACTTTAGTGTGTTGTTAAGATCGATTGCCATTTCTAGTCAAAGTACTACCATATTGTCTTGTTTGGAAGTTCAGCCGGTATTGATCGAAAAGGATTGCTTCTAAACAAAGGGTGATCTAGTGTTTGCCGAAGGGATCAAGAGGCTGGAAAGTGGAAATTAGATCGATGATCTGAAAGATTTTAGTCTTACCAGAGTGGATGGTTAAGGAAGAAGGGACGATTATGTGTTCTAGATGTTGGTGACCTAGAAAAGAAGTTCTTAGAGAGTGTGATCGATCGAAGTTTATGATTCATCCTAGAGGAACCAAGATGATTCAGGATATGAAGAGTAGTTTCAGCTGGGAAGTTATTAAAAGGGATCTAGGCTTATGGGTACGGCAGTGTCCGAATTTCCAGCAAGTAAAAGCCCAACATCAGATGTCGAGTGGTTTGCTTCAGCCTTTAGATATACCTGTTTAGAAATAGGATTCAATATCCATGGATTTTATTGCCGGGTTTCCAAGTTTAAATAGGGGAAATGAAAGCATATGGGTTGTAGTAGATATATTAACCAAGAGTGCCCATTTCATTCTTGTTAGGTCTACCAGGATGGCGCCTTTATTGGCTAAGTTGTTTATGAAGAACATAGTTAGACCGCATGGAATTCATAGTAGTATAGTCAATGATAGGGTTGAATTGTTCACTAGTGAATTCTAGAAGAGTCTACAGGAAGTGTTAGGTACCAAGCTTAAGAAGAGTACCGCTCATCACCCTCAAATAGACGGCCAAGCAGAGAGAGTCAATAAGGTACTCGAGGTTTTATTAAGAACTTGTGTACTAGATTTTGGTGGGTCATGGGAAAACTATTTGCACCTAGTTAAGTTTTCCTATAATAATAGTTATCGGACTAGTAAAGGAATGGCATCTTTCCAAGCTTTGTATGGAAGGCCATGCAAATCACCAACATGTTGGTTGGAGACCGGAGACAGATTAGTCCTTGGTCCAGATATGGTAAGGGAAGCCATAGAGAAGATTGAGTTAATCCGAAATAGTATGAGAGAAGCTTAGTCTAGGGAGAAAATTTACGAAGATAAGAGGCGTAAGGATCTTGAGTTCTCAATTGCAGACCATGTTTTTATTAAAGTATCATCGATAAAGGGTGTGGCATGGTTTGGGAAGTCTGGGAAACTAGCACTGAGATATGTTGGACCATTTTCTAGTATAGAGAGGATTGGGAAACTCGCGTACCGAGTAGAGTTACCAAATTTGGCAGGAGTCCATAATGTGTTTCATGTTCCACATCTTAGGAAGTATGTGCACGATCCAGAGACTATTACTACTCGGACGACACTAGAAGATTTAGTAGTAGAACCAGATCTAACTTTTTTGAGGCAACCTGTTCTGGTTGTAGCGATAGATGAGAAAAAGTTAAGAAACAAAACGGTAAGATTGGTGAAAGTCCAATGGAGTAACAACGAGAAAAATTGTACCTCGGAGAAAGAAGATAGGATTATGGATACTGATCCTGAGCTGTTATGATGCTATGTTTTATATTTGTCATATATAGACTTTATAGCTGGTAGGATATACTAGCATTGTTTGCATGTTTGATATGCTTGTTTGGTAGTCCATATTGAATTTCAAGGACGAAATTCTTCAAGGAAGGGAGCCTGTAACATCCTTAAATTTAGTTAAACATTATTCAGGACATTTAATTGGATAGATTAAATAGAATAATGTAAATGGTTAAGGAGAATGAGATTTGAACATTTACAAGGTTGTGTCTTAATGAATTAATTATAGAGGTTGTTTTAAAAGTTAAACATATAAGAGAATATATAAGAGGGGCAATTTAGGAAATAGACTATCCTTTGCCTTCAACACTCTCCTCCTCATTTCATTCTCCCTTTTCTCATTCACAAAATAATCTAAGAAAAACCCAAGGAGGCTGGCCATTTTAAGGGGAAGAAGATCACAAAATCAAGAGAGATTTATAAGTTAAAGCTTAAGGAAGCACAACACTAATCATATTTCAACTTCACATCAATTTTAAAAGGTGAATAATACAAGATCCATCTCTTTTTTTTATCTTGAATTCGGTTATGGATAGTAACCAAATTATTGTTGTTTATTTTGCCAAGATATGACTGTTTAATCATTTTTTGGATAGAATAATGATTATTGAAAATTTTAGGGAATTATTTAAATGGGTTTTAAGGGAAAACCTAATATTTTAATCTCCAAAAGCTTTGATTTTATGAAATGTTGTATAAAATATTATTTTAGGGATGAGTTTTTAACTTTATAATTTTTCAAGTTATATAGATTATTTGATGAATTTCTATGATTTTTTGGGATTTTTCCCAAGTGATTTCAATTTATTGTGAATTTACAATGCTGGATAAGCATTTAAAAGGATAAATAATTAAAGGTATTAATTAATTATTTTAAATATGTTTGGGAACTTGAAATTTAGTACTGGCAGTAATTTTTAAAAAGAATTTGTAAAGAAATTTCTTTATCCAATGGAAATTTGACAAGAAATAAGATTTGGTGAATTTTTTTTGCTTAAGTAGTAATAAAACGGATTTTTTACGAATTACGATAATGTCATGCCACCATACATCGTCGAGCCTAATGATAAGGTCGCATCATTTAATGTCAACGTCGATGAAGGAGGAGCACATGATAGCTACCTAAGTATCCATGGAGTGATTCCTTCGGCATCGAAGTGGACAACGGCGATAATAAATGATTGGCGGCATGGCGTCTTCGTGATTCATCTAAGCATTTTAAAAGCTTATTGTTGACGTCGACGATGTTGCTTGTCGTCATCACTGTTTAATGTTGCACCTAAATATTTTGATTATTTTCTAGATTAAGACGGTGATTTCGCTTTTATTAACTTTGACTCTATATATGAAGTGGCATAATAACCGAAGTAACATAAGTATAAAAGTTTGAGAATATCATCGAGGGTCTTGGAGTCGATATGCTTCAAGGTTAGTGACTTTCTGTTATACCGTTGATGCCTCTTGTCCATGACATCACACTTTACCTTTTGTATGCCAAAGAGGCTTGCTTTTAAGTAAACTAAAACTGTTTATAAGAGGGGCGAAGAGGCATATGTATTAAAAGGGTCGATCTTTGGTAGTTAGCCACACAACTTATAAACGTTTTAAGTTTTGTTTTAATAGGCAGATAGCCTATAGTTTATGAAGGTCAATGTAACATCCCCTATCTAGAGGCCCAAAGCTAAGCGCTACAGATGCTGCAGTCATCTATAGTATTAACTTCCGATGGCTAGTTAATGGTATCTATAATATCAGAAGCAATTGAATATGAAACAACGCACAAATTTTAAAACAACATTTTTCCATCACATTTCAAAATAGTTGTTCCATATTCAAATTACATAAACCCAAAACGTTTCCCAGGCAATGATAAAATATACTTATTACAAAATATGCCAAGAACGACATATGAAGATGCCCCTTTGGATGATCAGAGTCATATTGATGCAGCCCAGAAAGATAAAGTCTTAGGTCGCGAGCGACCTAACGTGATGATAAGTCGCGTGCGACCTAACGAGGAAGCTGACAAGCTAAAACTTTGGGAAAAGTCGTGGGAAGTTGAAGTCTTAGGTCGTGTGCGACCTAACAGGTTCCAGGATGATGAGATAAAAGGCGAAGAAGCGAGTTATGCAAGAACAGGAAAGCCAACGACCTATGATAAGTCGCAAGGCCTTAGGTCGCGAGGCCTTAGATCGCTTACTTTAGGTCGCTCCGATCTATCGAGTGAAGACTGTTTCAAGTTACGACCTATGATAGGTCGCGGAGATGTTTTACGACCTATGCTAGGTCGCGGAATCGAGATACGACCTATGTTAGGTCGCTAATGTGGATGCCGCTTTATTTTAGGTCGCTCGACCTTATGCACTGAAAAGATAGGTCGCCGCATGGTGTTTTCCTTAGGTCGCTCAAGTACCTTAGGTCGCTCAAATACCTTAGGTCGCTCCAGATGATATGTCGCTTGTATGTGTAAATTGTTAAGTCATGTACTGTGTTGTATTTGCTTTATGTTGTAATATTTCGTTTGTATGTTAGGTCGTAGGTCGGCAAGGAATTAGGACGGCCGTGAATGTTGTGTTGTAAATATTAGGTCGTGGGTTTGTTAGGTCGTGAATGACCTATGTGTTGTACAGTTTTGTGTTGTGAGTTGTAAGCCTATAAATAGGCAGGTGGTATCATTTGTAAGAAAAAAGTTGATTTTGAATAAAATTTATTTGTGTGCTTTGTGCCACTTCTTCAATTGGTAGTTGAGTGTGATCTCCTATCTCCACCTTCGGTATTCAAGTGCGCTTGAATCATCGATCGATGAAGCCGATTCACGGTATCTAGTGTGCTAGATCAACGTACGAAGAATCGTAGATCTTTAAACACGGTATTGTGCGCGATCAACGTGTTTGAGATAGCTAAAATCCGGTATCTTTGGATCAACAGATTTGGGCCATTCGGTATCTTCTATTCCACAATCGCTACTTTCACCGATTCATCATTTTTGTTATCCGCTGCTGCGTCATTTGGTATCAGAGCTAGACTTAGCCAATCATAGCTAAGCCGAGTCTTGGAGCCAATTTTATTTGAAGGAGTTTGAAGTCGAAGTGTTGGAGATCGAAATTTGCATCATTTGGAGAAGCTTGGTGTTCATTGTATTCATCGCGAAGTTGCAACAAGTTGGAGTTTTCGATCCATATCCTTTTGGATCAAAGGTTTGAGAAGTGTTTGAGTTTGGCCATGGAAGCTTTGCGCGCCAAAATTTAAATTGTGTGTGCGCGAGCTAGTGGAGCTACGCGAGCTAAGCTAAGCCGCGTTCTGTTCGAAGCCAGTTAAGGAAGTATGAGCGAGCTAATCAAGTTAGGTCGCGAACTATTGTTCCGAGCTATTGGAGCCGTGTGATTTTGAAGCTTGAATTTGTTGAAGATTGTGTGATTTGACAATGCCGCCAAGAAGAGCTAATCGCCATCAAAATGTTGAAGCGTTGTATAGAAGAGAAGAAGCTGATGAGATGGAGCAAAGAATTAATGAAAACTTTAGTGAGAAGCTTAATGAAGGGATTGGTCGATTAGAGAAAATGATGTTGGAGATGAATCAAAATTAGAGAAGGGCTTCACCTGAATCTAACCATGGGGAAGTAGAATTTCACCACATTCCAATCGAGAGAGGAGTGTTGATGGTAATCATAGAAGTATGGATCAAGATAATGATAGAAATGTTGATGATCGAAATCGTGATGGAAATGTGAATGATCGTGATCGGAGGAATGAAGGTAGTAGAGATGTTGGTGGTCAGGATCGACATCGATATACATTAGATTTTGAAGAGGAGTTTGATGGTGGTAGTGTTCATGGACGAGGACGAGGTCAAGGAAGAAATCAGTCGGAGTATGATCACAAGTGGGAGTCTGGGATGAAAACTGAAATACCGGAATTAAAGGGAGGTATGCAAGCCGAGGAATTTCTTGATTGGTTAGCTTATGTTGAGGAAAATTTTGACTTCAAGGAGGTTCCGGAGGATCGTAAAGTAAAATTGGTTGCTACTAGGTTGAGGGGGAGAGCTATGGCATGGTGGCAGCAAACCAAACTGACTAGAGAGCGGATGGGGAAGTCAAGGATTGTTTCTTGGGAAAAGATGAATAAATTGATGAAGGCTACTATCTTACCCTACAATTACCAATCACTAATGTATCAGAGATTACAAAACCTGAGGCAAGGGACGAAGACTGTTACTGATTATGCAGATGAGTTCTACCAGTTGATTGCTCAAAATGACATTATGGAAATAGAAGAACAATTGACCGCTAGGTTTGTGGGTGGACTTAGAACACAGATCTAGGATATGGTGAACATGTTCGACTCTAGATCCATAGCAGAAGCACATCAAAAGGCGTTGGCTTGGGAGAAACAAAGTAGACGTGGGGGAGGTGTGTTTCCGAGTTTTACAGGGCAGAACAAAGGAGCGGGAAATAATTCTAATGTTCCTAAAGCATCGGGTAAGCCAATTGTTCATGAAGTGGCTAAACCAAAAGTCAACCCCCATTTCAAATGCTATAATTGCCAGGAAGTGGGACACAAGAGCAATGAATGTCCGAAATCGAAGAAGAGAACTATGATTGCTGAAGTGGAAGATGAGGATGCAGAAACTGAAGGTTATAGTTCACTACATGATGAAGAGGAAGAAAATGTGTCGGGAGATGAAGGGTATTCATTGATGATAAGGAGAAATTGCTTAACACCAAAGCAGGAAGAGGAAACTAGCTGGTTGAGGAGTAACATCTTTCAATCAACATGTACTATCTTGGGAAGGGTTTGCAAGTTTGTTATTGATGCAGGAAGTTGCGACAATATTATCTCTACAGAAGCTGTGAAGAAGTTAGCATTGAAGAGAGAGAAGCATCCAAAACCTTACAAGTTAGCTTGGTTGAGGAAAGGTGGGGAGGTGAAAGTTGGAAGAAGGGCTTGTGTTAATTTTTCAATTGGAAAGAAATACAAAGATGAAATTTGGTGTGATGTTGTGGACATGGATGTATGTCATCTGTTGCTGGGGAGACCGTGGCAGTATGATAGGGCTATGCAACATGATGGTCGTACTAACAGTTATAGTTTCATGTTTGAAGGTACAAAAATCACTTTAATTCCTAAGAAGCCACAACAAGAAGAAAGCAAGTCGGAGGAGCTTGAAGAACTTAAAACTTTGCTATCTTTGAAGGAGTTTGTTAAGGAAGTAGAAGAGGAGCCTGAAGTGTTTTTGTTGATTGGACGTGAGAGTAATGAAGTTGTTGAGATTCCTGAAGAAGTAAAGCCAGTGCTTGGAGAGTTTGACGATGTATTTCCTGAGGAGCTACCAACGGAGTTACCGCCGTTGAGAGACATTCAACATCAAATTGACCTTGTTCCAGGAGCTGTGTTACCACATAGACCACATTACAGAATGAGTCCAAAGGAACACGAGGAGTTGAGAAGGCAAGTGGAAGAGTTGCTTGAGCAGGGGCGTGTACAGGAAAGTTTAAGTCCTTGTGCGGTGCCAGCTTTGTTAGTGCCGAAGAAGGATGGAACGTGGAGGATGTGTACTGATAGTCGGGCACTGAACAAGATTACAGTGAGATACAGATTTCCTATGCCTAGACTGGATGACTTGTTGGATCAACTTAGTGAGGATACTATCTTTTTGAAAATTGATTTGAAGAGTGGTTATCATCAAATTCGAATTAGACCAGGGGACGAATGGAAGATAGCATTCAAGACGAGAGAAGGATTATATGAATGGCTGGTCATGCCGTTTGGTCTTTCAAATGCACCTAGTACATTCATGCGGGTGATGAATCAGATCTTTAGACCATTTATCGGGAAATTCGTGGTGGTGTATTTTGATGATATACTGATATATAGTAGAAGCGCAGAAGAGCACTTGCAACATCTGAGAGAAGTGTTGATGATACTACGACAGGAACAATTTTATGCTGCAACGAAGAAATGCGTGTTCATGACGCATAGCGTTCTATTTTTGGGATATGTTATTTCGGATGGAGGTATACAGGTGGATCAGAATAAAGTTGAAGCAATCAGAAATTGGCCACAACCCAGGACAATAACAGAAGTTAGAAGCTTTCATGGTTTAGCATCATTCTACCAAAGATTTATTCCACACTTCAGTAGCGTGATGGCTCCAGTTACTGATTGTATGAAAGGGAAGCAATTTTCATGGTCGGAGGAAGTAGGATTTGCTTTTGAGAGAATCAAAGAACTTTTGACGACAGCACCGATTCTAGTGTTGCCGGATTTCAGTTGTTGTTTGAATTACATACTGATGCATCGAAGGTTGGAATTGGAGGGGTGTTGAGTCAGAAAGGACGTCCTATTGCATATTTCAGGGAGAAGTTACCAGGAGCAAAGATGAGATATAATACTTACGATGTGGAATTTTATGCTATTGTGCAAGCTGTGAAACATTGGAGGCATTATTTGTTTCATAAAGAATTTGTTTTATATATTGATCATGAAGCATTGAAACATATGCAGGGACAGGACAAGATTGTAGCTAGGCATGCTTCGTGGATCGCATACTTGCAACAATTTACATTTATGGTGAAGCACAAATTGGGAATTATGAATAGAGTGGCAGATGCATTGAGTCGAAGGAATCATTTGCTGACTACAATGAAGGTTGAAGTGACGGGGTTTGATGTATTGCCAGAATTATTTATTGATGATCCTTACTTTGCGAAGTATGTAGATGAACTCAAGGAGGGGAAGACGGATGAGTTTGTAATGGTGGATGGTTTTCTTTTTAAAGGGAATCGATTGTGCATACCAGAGTGCAGCTTACGTATGAAGATTGTAAAGGAGTTGCATGAGGAAGGTCATGTGGTCCGAGATTGTACTTTGCAATTGATTTCTCAATCTTATTATTGGCCTTCGTTGAAACGGGAAGTTGAAAGGTTTGTGGAGAGATGTCATATTTGCCAAATTTCCAAAGGGACAGCGACGAATGCGGGATTGTATATGCCGTTACCCGTGCCGATTAGACCATGGGTTGATATCAGTGTGGATTTTGTTTTGGGATTACCGAGAACTCAGAGGGGGAATGATTCGATATATGTCGTAGTGGACAGGTTTTCGAAGATGGCACATTTCATCGCTTGTAAGAAGACTGCTGATGCCGTCTGTGTTGCTCAGTTATTCTTTAAAGAGGTGTATCGATTGCATGGGCTACCTGAATCCATTGTCTCTGATCGGGATACTAGATTTCTAAGCCATTTTTGGTTAAGTTTGTGGAAGATGGTTGGAACGAAGCTGAATTTTAGTAGCGCCTACCATCCGCAGATAGATGGGCAAACGGAAGTGGTGAACAGATCATTGGGAAATTTGTTGCGGTGCCTTGTGAAGGATAATCTGAAGAGTTGGGATGTGAAGTTATGTCAAGCGGAATTTGCTCATAATCAACCGTAGTACGGGTTTCAATCCATTTCAGATAGTGTATTCAAGTTTACCACAGGGGCCATTGGATTTGATGATACTACCACAACCAAAGGGAACAGTTAAACGGGCTGTTGATTTTGTTGATGGATTGGTAGAATGTCATAAAATCGTTTAGAAACAATTGGAGAAAACGAATGAAAAGTATAAATGATCTGCGGATTTGAAACAAAGGAATGTTGAATTTAATGAAGGAGATTTAGTATATGCTATACTAACAAAAGATCGTTTTCCAGTGGGAACATACAATAAACTTAAAGCTCGAAAGATTGGTCCTGTAACGATTGTGAAACGGATCAATGAAAACGCTTATAAGTTGAAGCTGTCGGAGGATGTGTACACTTCTGACGTGTTTAAATTTAAACATCTTATAACATATCATGGGGATGAGCTTGTTGTGGAAGAGGAGGGCGCAAATTCGAGGACGAATTTTTCCCAACCAGGGGAGGAAGATGCAGCCCAGAAAGATAAAGTCTTAGGTCGCGAGCGACCTAACGTGATGATAAGTCGCGTGCGACCTAACGAGGAAGCTGACAAGCTAAAACTTTGGGAAAAGTCGTGGGAAGTTGAAGTCTTAGGTCGTGTGCGACCTAACAGGTTCCAGGATGACGAGATAAAAGGCGAAGAATAGAGTTATGCAAGAACATGAAAGCCAACGACCTATGATAAGTCGCAAGGCCTTTGGTCGCGAGGCCTTAGATCGCTTACTTTAGGTCCCTCCGATCTATCGAGTGAAGACTGTTTTGAGTTACGACCTATGATAGGTCGCGGAGATGTTTTACGACCTATGCTAGGTCGCAAAATCGAGATACGACCTATGTTAGGTCGCTAATGTGGATGCCGCTTTATTTTAGGTCGCTCGACCTTATGCACTGAAAAGATAGGTCGTCGCATGGTGTTGTCCTTAGGTCGCTCAAGTACCTTAGGTTGCTCAAATACCTTAGGTCGCTCCAGATGATATGTCGCTTGTATGTGTAAATTGTTAAGTCAGGTACTGTGTTGTATTTTCTTTATGTTGTAATATTTCGTTTGTATGTTAGGTCGTAGGTCGGCAAGGAGTTAGGATGACCGTGAATGTTGTGTTGTAAATATTAGGTCGCTGGTTTGTTAGGTCATGAATGACCTATGTGTTGTACAGTTTTGTGTTGTGAGTTATAAGCCTATAAATAGGCAGGTGGTATCATTTGTAAGAAAAAAGCTGATTTTGAATAAAATTTGTTTGTGTGCTTTGTGCCACTTCTTCAATTGGTAGTTGAGTGTGATCTCCTATCTCCACCTTCGGTATTCAAGTGCGCTTGAATCATCGATCGCTGAAGCCGATTCACGGTATCTAGTGCGCTAGATCAACGTACGAAGAATCGTAGATCTTTAAACACGGTATTGTGCGCGATCAACGTGTTTGAGATAGATAAAATCCGGTATCTTTGGATCAACGGATTTGGGCCATTCGGTATCTTCTATTCCACAATCGCTACTTTCACCGATTCATCATTTTTGTTATCCGCTGCTGCGTCACATATAGTCATAATTGACTTAATACATACACAGCGGAAATAAACACAAAACAAAGAACCGCAACTCCTAAATAGCTATCTGTTAGCCTCTTGCTTTCCTCCGGTAGCTTTATTCGTTATCCTACTAAAACCTGAAAGAACCTCAACCCTCAGCCTACTCAAATCAATTTTTGTGCACCCAAGAGTTTAAGGGGAAAACATAAACATCGACTCAAACATAAAGTCTGGTGTGAATAATACTATACATCCCAGTTATTAATGTTAAGTGAGACCAGGCTGCTTAGCGGAACAGGTTTTCGCTCACTAACATCCTTCTAAAACATATCTTTTGCAAATCTTTTCCTGTAACCAAAACTGGTTAAAATAGTAAAGTATTATTATGTAAACATACATATTAGGTAACAAATGGACTATTTGTCCAAACACTATAGTTTTGTTTGGCTAACTATTAACGTTTGGCTGACTTGGGCCTACCATACAAAGTAACAAAATTTATCTAACAACTGTTAGAACACTTCTTTTGGACGGTCTGACCTTAACTATCTGTTAAATACTTCTTATCTGGACGGTCTGTCCCTAACTTAACATCTCCCAAGGTCTCCTGATCCTAATGGTTTTGCGGGCTCACCAATAACCTATATGTATACAAACATATATTCCCTTCCGTGTGTAATCATAAATTTAGTCTTACCTATGACAAAGCCCCACACACTGGAATTTTGGACTAAACTAGGTAGGGCCAATAGCTAATGTATAGGGTGCGACCATATACCAGTCCCATCTGGTATTCTAATATCTGAGTTATTTTTTACTTAGGGATATCATCCCAAAAAAATTCTTGAAAACCTTTTCACCTGAAATTGATTTAAAACATTTTAAACCAAACTTAAACAAGGAAAACATTTATACTCTATGCTTTACTCAAAATCACCTTGCCATGTTATATATACTTTTCTCAAGTTTTTGTTGATGAAAACCCTTAAACATTTAAAGTACCCCTTTCGATTCAACTGAAAGTATCTCTTTCGAAACCAAGTGAAACTCTTTATTTATCTAGGCCGAAAGGCCAAAATATTCCCTTTCAAAACCATACTAAAACCCTTTCGAAACCTTCCTTTTGAAAGGTTTAAAACCTTAGACATCATATCTTATGATACTTTAAAACGTTGCCTTTAAAAACCTTGGAAAAATCTTGCATTTCAACCCTTTCGAAACCATCAGAAAATAACACCTTTTGTCTCCTTCGAAACCCTTTGGGAACCACCCCTTCAAAAACATTTTAAACACCTTTCGAAAGCATCAAACCTTGAGAAACTCAAACCTTTCGAAAGCTCTTGGGTTCAATTTTTAAAACATGTCGAAAACACCTTTCGAAACTGCTTAAACCAACACTTTCGAAACCTTTGGGCTATACCTCTATCAGAACAAAAAAGGGTCATTTAAAACATCTAAGTCGAAAGCTTTCCTTTTGAAACCTGTTCCTAAGTAAAGAAGTGATGGTGTCGAAACCATCCCTTCGAAAACATTGGAGAAGTGGTTAATTTAAAAACAAAGTATACCTTTTGAAACCATTAACTTCGAAAGGTAGATAAGCGGCAGCTAGGAGTTTCGACCCCTTCGAAAGCATCATTTAAAATAAAAGAATGCGACCCATTCAAAACTTTTACTTTAAAAACTTGACTCAGTCGGAAGCGAACCGAGTCGAAAGCTATCCTTTCGAAAACAAAGCAGACGCTACTTTAATTTTTAAAACAAAAGGCAATTTGACCGTTCCGGAACCCCTTGGTTTCGATTCTTACTTTCCACCTTTATCCAATTCATTGTGTACCAACGTGTTGATACTATGTGCATTGGTTTGTGGAAGGAGGCGGAGGGTCTTATTCGAAAGTAACCTGGGCGAAACCAAAATAGGCGAAACATGCTTTTAACATGAATTTCTGATTTAAACCCTTTTAAAATAAAAAATTTAACTAATGTTCCTTGTTTATCAAACTCTTATTGGTTTCTAATATTTCTTTTCTAAAAGTACCGCCATAATTTTAGAATTAATTAATTTAAATCATTTGCAAAATACCCCTTCTCCTTAATAAAATATATAAAACACTTAAGTCCCATACCTTAAATAATTTTATATATTCATCAAAACACTTAGGAAAATTTTTAGGAAAATTCTATAAAAATTCCAGAAAATCCTTTTCAATATGTTTGCTAATATATATAAATTTCAGACCCAAATAATTATTAATTTTGCATTAATAATTTATAACCTAATAAATTAATTCCTTCACTAAAAATTAATATAAAATCTAGATTAATTCGGAAAATTATGAAAATTGAAACGCATCTCTACAATATCATTTCTGATTTACATTAAAATTCACAAGACATTTGGATGTTAGTTAATAGGGTTTTCATATCAAAGATATCATAAAAACTAATATGAACATATATAAATCATCAACAAGTATATGTAAATTTTTAATTATCCAAAGCATGGCATTATCATACAAAATCAATTCGGGTTAACCTTAAAACTGAAGACTATAAGAAAAATGGGATGTAGTAATCATTCACCTTTGCTTTGTGATTAAAGATGTGAGATTTGATGTTAAATAAGTTGATTTACTTCTTCATCTTAAAATCCTAGCCTTTTCTTCTCTTGAGATCAAAAATTGTGGCCGGCCTTAAAATATTTACTTGTGAATGAAATGAACATGTGTTTGATTTTCTAAGGGTTTAGGGTATAAGTTCTATCATTTTCCTATTTTTCCCTTCCTTATTTCATAACGCTTTTGTTCATGTTATCTCCTTAGTTTATTATACATATAGGCATGGCTACCCTTGGTTAAATCAAATCTCAATGCATTAATCATCTTACATTATTTTATTTTATTTAGCTAATTAAAAATTCTAAATAATGTTACTAAAAATATGGGGCGTTACATTCAACAACACTAATCTCGACATGAATTTTTCTTGAACTTCAAAGAACTTAAGTTTTTGTCTTTGACCATGGATAGGGGTCAATGTTAATTTATTACCGCATGTGTTATGTGTAATTCATTAAAGGCGGCAAACCTTTTGTTTTCTATTTTCGACGTCATTGCAGGGGATACCAATACCGTTTAAATTGTACACTTCGACACTATCATTGGGATACCAATGAAGAGGAACATCAACATAGAATTGAATTTAAATCGATTAATGGTGGTGAGCCATAGGTTTTTTACTTTGACTATAAACGTTGGGGATGCCATTATTTATTTTTAATAAAGTCGACATGCAACAATTGGGCAAACCGATGTGTTTCATTTAGAAATGTTATATTTAACACCCCTAATTTTTGGTAACATTATTCAGGAGATTTAATTAGATAAATTAAGTAGAATAATGTAAATAATTAGAGTGATAAGGGGATTAAGATTTGAATAAATAATAAGAAGGTCATACTTAACAAATTAAATGGGCTTAAGAATGGTTTTTAAGCTAATTAATTTACACAAGGGTATATTGGGAAATAGCCGCACATAACACCTTACCCTTATATATATTCTCGTTCCTTACACCATTCATGTTTCATTTCGCATTCACATCATTTTGTAAAAACAAAATACACACGCAAACATAAAAGAGGAACCGACCATTATTAAAGAAGAGAAATTCAAATCAAGCTAAGGAATTAAAGCAAGGGGAATAAATCTCAATCTCAATCCAAATTCCTTATCATATTCAAGGTGAATAATAATTAATACCATCTCTATTTTGTTTTTTGATCATATGTTTTCGGATTTAAGACTAAATTCGTTTTTATGATGTTTGGATGATGATATGCTTGAATTTTATTTTTTTAGATTTAAGCAAAAATGTTTAAATGGGGATATATGTGGTTTTAGGGCAAAACCAATCGAAATTGATTTTTGAATGCCATGGAAAATATTTATGTTATGTAAAACATGATTTTGGAGTTGGGTTTTAATTTTGATATTTTTCCAAGCTATGAAAAGGTTATTATGAATTTTCAAAGGAAAATATTGTTTATTGGGTTTAGAAATGTATTTCAGAAATTATATTGAGAATTGGGTTTGAAATTTATATATGTTAGATAACATATTAAAAGTGAATTTCTGTTATTTTTGGGGATTTTTCCTAAGTGATTTACTATGAGAATTTAATTATTTTGAAAGGAGGACCTAAATGATTTAATTGTTTTACTTAATAGAAGGGCTAATTAGTTAAATTAATCTTAGTTTAGAACTGAAATTATGTGGCAGTTATTTTGGTAAAGAATTTGAAAAGTTGAGGCAACCAATCATATGCTTACAAGTAGACAGGTTAGTTAGATATTGTTTGCTTTAATTGGCATTAAATCAGATTTACCTAGAAAAGTGTGTTCCGCCTCTATTAGAAGCACCTTTCGACCTTATGCTTCCACCCTCAATCATGTCAAAACCCACGAAGTCGGAACCAATACACAGGGTATCAACAATGTTGGTACGAAGTGGATTGGAGAAAAGCAGAAGGCATGGTGTCGAAAATATTGCTTTCGATAGGGTCAATACCTTTGCTTTGTTTTAAAATGTTAAGCGTCTATCTTTGTTTTACTAAAGCTTTCGAAGGAGTCGAAACAGATGCTATCGAAAGAGGTTTTCTAAATAGCTTTCGAAGAAGGTTGCCATTTTTCATTTTTAAGTATAAGCTTTCGAATGAGTTCCTTATTTATAAAACAATGCTTTCGAAAATGGTGGTTCCGACCAAGTCGAAGCCATGCTACCGTTCTTTTGCCTTTTGAGAGTACTGAAGTCATCACTGCTTTCAAAGGGTAGCCGTTGTTTTAAAGATGTACTAAGCCACTTCCTAAATGCTTTCGAAAGGGTTTAAGGGTCTCGAAGGCAATGGCTTCGAAAGGGTGCTTCGATTCTAACCTTCAATGTTTTACTTAGAGGTTTTGAAGCTTTTGAAAGGATGGTGCTGACGCCATCAAACTTTCCCCAAACAATTTTATATGATGATTAAACATTTCAAAAGGGATATTTCCGTATATATTCACTTTGACCCAAAAGATGTTTTTAAAGCAAAACCCAATGGTTTTGAAAGGGGTACTTTCTTTGGTTTCGAAGCTATGTTCTAAGGATTATTAAGTAATGTTTTGATACTTTGGAAAGGTATATTTTGGTTTCGAAAGAGATGATGAGAAGAGCTTCGAAAGGTTTATATGCAATGTTTTGAAAAGATGTTTTCTATGCTTTCGAAGGATGTTATCCAAGGGTTTCGAAAGTGATCTTTTAAGGTTTCGAAAGCCTTAGTTTTCAAAACAAACAACCCAATCTCATTTTAAAGGAAAACCGTGGCATAAATAAAGTGTTTTGAAATGGAGTTTTGAAGAAGTTTTCCTTGATTAATGGGTTAAAGGGATTAACCAAGTTATATATAAAATGATTTCAAGGATATTAAACTACATGGGTTGGTAGTATTATGCTTGCTTCTTCATATATGTATTAGAATATATTTACAGTGTAATGAACTCATAACGGTAATTTGGAGAAGGGCAGAATCACCAGTTAGGTTCACCCAGTAGTGAATATAAACTAAATTAACTCCTGAATGAGTCGAATTACATCTAGGAGGTGAGGAAGACCAGGGTATAGGATGCTAAAACATTAAAAGAAGATATTGGCAAGGGCCAATAGGTTCACAGTAAGCCCATGAAAATTATGTACAGGAAAAGATATTGGCAAGGGCCAATAGGTTCATAGTAAGCCCATGAAAACTTTGTATAAACGAAGATGTCGGCAAGACAGGTTCATAGTTAGCCCATGAAAACAATGATTTGATATTTGTAGGGGCCAATAGGTATGTAGTGAACCCATGAAAACTATATTTGGATTAAGATATTGACAGAAGTCAATAGGTTCCTAGTCAACCCATGAAAACTAGGGTGAGAGGAAATATATTGGAGTTACCAATAGGTTTAGGGAGAACCCATGAAATAGTAAAGATATTGGCAGGGGCCAATAGGTTCTTAGTGATCCCATGAAAACTATGAAACTGGACAGGGAGTCCATAAACATTAAACATGTTATTAATAAGCCCATGAAAACTATTATGCTAATAGTAACCCTAGAAACTATAAATGAGACAATTAGTCAGAATGAATGGGGATGGGAAATCCAGAATCGATTTACTTGTTTGCATATCATCATATTGTTTTGGATTGTCTTAACCATTGTGGATGTAGGAGCAGAGTATATGGTTTATAATGGTTTTAGGATACCAGTGAGGGGAAAACCCGTTCTGCTAAGCGACGTGGTCTCACTAGATATCTAAATAATTTGAGATGGTAGATTATGATTCATACCAGGCTTTACTTCTGATTCGATGTTTATGTTTTCCCCTTAAACTCTCGGGTACTCAATTGATTTTGAGTATTTTGAGAGTTGAGGTTTTCAGGTACCTCTTAGACGAATAAGCTTCGGGAGATGTGCAGGCGGCATGATAGCTACTTAGAGTTCTCTTTTATTTTGATTTCGCCATGTTATTGTTGTAAAGGAAAAGTTGTTTAATTGTCTATATACACTCTAATTATCCAATGGGCCATCTTCATATGTTGCTCTTGGCTTATGTTGCAATAAGTATATTTTCTCTGAACATGGTTCTCGTATTGGGATTATGTAATGAATATTAAATGCTTTGAAATGGAATGAGAAAGTTGTTTGTTGATTTTAATTTTTTTTCATATCCACGTGTTTCTGTTATCTCAATGTATCTAACATTACCTTATTTGGTCGCCGAAGATTAATAACTATGGATGACTGCAGCATCCGTAGCTGTTAGTTTTGGGCCTACAAGTGGGGGATGTTACAAGTTGGTATCAGAGCATAGGTTTATGAAACTTAAAAGAAATTTAAACCCAAAAGATTTTCAAACATAATCCAATGAATCAGAAAACATGAACGGAGTTTGGGTTTACACTATAGTACGTACTTGTATTTGATATATATATATATAAGTACGTCATCCCCTCTCTCTTAGATTGTTCTTCTGTATCTTACTAAGGCTCGTATGCAGATTAATGAGAAAGAAGATATGGAAGCAGGAAATGGAAGAGGAAATCTCGCTGGAGGAAGCACCACAAGTAATGGAAATGTTCGACCTAATACCAGAAGGAACCAAGGTCGACAAGCTAATACTAACCAAAATGTTGATGCCAATGTGGGTGCTGGAAATCCACCAAAGGATATGGGGTCGAGGTATTAGTTCTTCATCAATATGATGTAAGCAGGAGTAGCTGCTGGTGTTGCTGGAAATGTTGGAGGAGCTAATCCTGTGGCTCCAGTTAGGAATAATTATGCTAGGCTGAGCAGAGACTACACCAGCCTTGGTGGGAAGCCATTTATGGGGACGGAGAATGCCATAGAGGTTGAGAATTGGCTGTTGCATTTTGGGAGAATATTTGCTGATCTGGGTTTAGATGATAAGCAGAAGAGAAGGTTGGCCTCTAGGCCGATGCAAGGGTCAGCTCTTCATTGGTGGAATAGTATTATTGTCAAAGTTCAGGAGCTGGAATTGACTTGGGCTTATTTTCGAAGGAGATTTGAATAGAGATTTATGTCTGGCGTTGCTAAATCAGCGCTGCTGAGGAAGTTTTTGGATCTGGAGCATGGAGAGATGTCGGTTGTTGAGTATGCCACTAAGTTTGATGAGTTGTCCCGTTATGGATATAATACTATAGACGTCGAGAAATGAGAGGTTCATTAGGGGATTGAGGCCCAAGATCGCTAGGGCGACCCCGCAACATCTTCGTGATCATAGTAATGTAGTGGTGGAGATAGCAATTCGCCAAGAAGAGATGCTTGCTGTTTCTGCCAAAGAGAAGCCAGTTGAAACCTTGGGTTCTCAGGGAAAGAAGAGAAAATTCTTTAAGAAGAAGGGAGCCAGAAGGGGGATGCTGCCAAGAAAGCAAAGGCTGACTTAGTTTGCTTTAAGTGTGATAAGAATGGTCATTATGCAAATGAGTGCCGGTCAGGCGGGGGAAGAAGGCTGCAGCTAAGAAGAATGTGAAGTGCTTCAACTATTATCAAGTTGGGCATTATAAGAATCAGTGTCCAGAACCGGTTAGGGCGGACAAGGGAAAGGTTTTTGCTATTGGACCATCATCTGCTAAGCCACTACAGCTGAAAAAGGAAAGACTATGATGGAAGGTACGTTTTTGATTCAGAGTATACTAGTTAGGATACTATTTGATACCGGTGCATAACATTCATTTATATCCCATTGTTTGGTTGATAGGTTATGCTTAGAACCCACATATCCTATTACTTCCTTAAGGGTTGCGAACCTAATAGGTGGGTATGCATCTCTGGGGATGAGATGTGACCAGTTAGAACATGACTTGTTAGGCCATAAGTTTGCATGCAGTCTATATGTTTTTGATTTCGTAGATTTCAGAATCATTTTGGGTATGGATTGGTTGAGTAAGTATGAGGTTAGGATATTTTGCTAGGATGGGGAGATATCATTAAGACATCCTGATAGTCATAACCAAATAATATTCTCGGTGGAGAATTCTGCCAAGAGTAGTTGTGCTTTGTTAAGTGTTATGGAAGTGGGAGAAGAGCTAAGTCAGGTTCGAGTAGCAATAGATTTTGCAGATGTCTTTGAGCTGGTCACAGGACTACCACCGAAACGAGCTATTGAGTTTCTAATAGAGCTTGTGCCAGGAGCTGGACCTGTAAGTAGACCACCTAGCAGGATGACACCGATCGAAATGAAAGAAGTGAAGGTGCGACTAGTGGATCTAGAAGGAAGGAATTTTATTAGACCAAGCATTTTGCCTTGGGGAGCGGCCGCGGTATTCTTGAAGAAACCAGATGGGTCGTTGAGGTTGTGCATCGACTATCGTAAGTTGGATGAAAGGACAATCAAGAATAAGTATCCTTTGCCGAGAATTGATGATCTATTTAATTAGTTGTATGGAGCCAGAGTGTTTTTCCAGTCGGATTTGGCAACAAGTTTCCATCAGTTAAGAGTGGCAGAGGATAGCATTCCTATGACAGCATTTTGGACTACGTATGGTTCGTATGAGTGGTTAATAATGCCATTCGAGTTAACGAATGCACCTGCTTTCTTCATGGATTTAATGAACCGAGTTTTCTGAGATTACTTGGATAGGTTTGTATTGGTGTTTATAGATGACATTTTAGTGTACTCTAAGGATGAAAGGGAGCATGAAGATCATCTTAGAGTTGTGCTTAAGACACTAAGGCGGCATATGCTAAAAGCGAAGTTTTCCAAGTGTCATTTTTGGAAAAAAGAGGTTAAGTTTCTTGGTCACGTGGTTTTAGAGAATGGGTTGTTAGTCGATCCAGATAAGATCGAGGTTGTTAATAATTGGAAGAGACTAGAAATGGTAACTGAGATTAGAAGTTTTCTTGGACTTGCTGGCTATTGCCGAAGATTCATTAAGGATTTCTTGCTGATAGCAGCACCTTTGACTAAGCTAACCAGGAAGGAGGTGAAGTTTGTTTAGTTTGAAAAATGTGTGGAAGCATTACTTAGGTTAAAGCATTTGCTGACCAATGCACCTGTGTTAGTAGTTTCGGACGGAAACCAAGGGTTGGTGGTGTATACCGATGCATGTGGAACTGGATTGGGAGCTGTGTTGATGCAGAAGGGTAAAGTGATTGCCTACGCTTCACGTCAGCTTAGACCGCATGAAGAGAGATACCCTACTCATGTTTTTGAGTTGGTCGCATTGAAGATTTGGAGGCATTATCTCTTAGGGGAGAGATTTGAGCTATACACAGATCATAAGTGTTTAAGGTACTTATTCTCTCAGAATGAGTTGAATATGAGACAACAGAGGTGGCTGGAGTTTTTGGCTACTTATTATTTGGGTATAGATTATACTCCTGGAAAAGGAAATAAGGTAGCGGATGCTCTTAGCAAAAGACATCAGAATGTGGTGTTAGCTATGTTCGCAGAATGTAAGGATTTAGAAACTTTGACTACTTGTAGTGTGCAGTTAAGGTTGACTGCTAGTTCTAGTCAAAATACTAGCATGTTAAACTGTTTAGAAGTTCGACAAGTGTTAATCGAGAGGATAGCTTCTAAGTAGAAAGAGGATCCAGTATTAGCCGAGAGAATTAGAAGGCTTGAGGTTGGACTGAGATCGATGATCTGAAGGATTTTAGTCTTGATCGGAGTGGATGGTTGAGAAAAAATGGACGGTTGTGTGTTCCAAATGTCGAGGACTTGAGGAAAGAAGTTATTGGAGAATGTCATCGATCCAAATTTACAATTCACCCTGGAGGGACCAAGATGTATCAAGATATGAAGAGAAGCTTATATTGGGAAGGTATGAAGAGGGATGTTGGCTTGTGGGTTAGGAAGTGTGCAAACTGTCAACGGGTGATGGCCGAACATAAGAAGCCAAGTGGATTGCTTCAACCTTTAAAAATTCCAGTTTGGAAATGGGATTCGATATCCATGGATTTTATAGACGGGTTGCCAAGGTCAAATAGAGGAATTGAAAGTATATGGGTTATAGTGGACGGGTTGACCATGAGTGCCCATTTCATTCCAGTTAAGTCAACTAGGACGACACCTATTTTAGCTAAGTTGTTCATGAAGAACATAGTTAGACTACATAGAGTTCCTAGTAGTATAGTCAGTGACAGAGGTTCTTTGTTTACTAGGGAATTCTGGAAGAGTCTACTGGATGTGTTAGGCACTAAGCTCAAGATGAGTACCGCATATCACCCTTAGACAGATGAAAAAACAGAGAGAGTCAATAAGGTACTTAAGGATTTATTGAGAGCTTGTGTATTGGACTTTGGTGGATCTCGGGAGGATCGCCTACATTTGGTTGAGTTTTCCTATAATAATATCTATCAGACTAGTATAGGAATGGCACCTTTTGAAGCTTTGTATGGAAGGCCATGCAAATCACCAACATGTTGGTTAGAGACTCGAGATAGATTAGTCTTAGGTGCAGATTTGGTTAGAGAGGCATCAAAGAAGATTAAATTGATCTGAGGAAGGATGAAGGAAAATCGGTCCAACTAGAAGAATTACGCAGATAAGAAGCGCAAAGACCTAGAATTCTCAATTGGATATAAGGTTTTTGTTAGCACCAAAATTGGTCACTAACCTCGTGGAGAAAGATTGTGTAGAGATATAAGTGATGAAGATAAATTAAATAAGGAAGAATATGCTAATTTAAATGCAGAAAGTAAGAACACCGGATTATAGTGGTTCAGCGTAATTGCCTACGTCCACTTTGAGGTTAAACTTTATTGCTCTTCTTAATGATTAATTACAGATACAATCCGTAGATCAGATACTTGAATACAATTGCTAAGTAAAGAAGATGAGTCTTGAAAGCGGCATAGTCTCCCCAATGTTTCCGAAAAAAAGGTCCCTTTCATTGTGCTACTGCCCTCCTATTTATAGACGAGATGGGTTGGACTTCCCTCATGGGCTTAGGAACAAGGTGCCTCTGCCCATAGTAGGTGAATCTTCGCACCAGGCAAGGCAGGCCGAATGCTCTTGCTTTGTTGTGGGCCTGACAACTTGCTACCACCTCCAGTCTCTTCTTGGTCAGAATCTTGTCTAGTGCTAATGATAATTTCTTCAACTGTCGTTTTGTAACCGGGCCAAGATGCCGGTTAACATTTGCCCCCCCAAAGTGTGTCGTGTGAAGCAAGACAACACACTTTGAATCAACAAGTATTCCTTGTCTTCAGAAAGAAATCCACCATGTTTCTTGAATAGTCATTATCCTCCAATTTATCCTCCCAAGGTGTTGTATCCTTCTTTGGTCATCGTGATGCTTGGTCGATTCCCAATATTATAAATCCAGGGTTGTAGTTCATCAGTGGTCATCCATGTCTGATTCTGCAGAGCTAATAAGCTTCGGCTATCTGATCTAGTCTTCTCTAAATAACCCTTAGTGAGAATTCAATTTCTGTTAATTTCAAGAAGTCGAACTTTTTCGGATGTACACATGCATGTTCGGGTACATCACCTTGCCATTGGCTCTCGGATGCGTTTTATATGCTCATAAGTCGTCGCCAACTCCATCTTGTTTAATTGCAATTCAATCGAGATTCCTTGTTTGTATTTTCTGTGAAATAAGGGTTACAATCAGCCACTTGAGGAGTTTTCCAAACCTCTCTTCAGTACAGACTCTATGATTTTGTTCACAGCTTTAACCTGTCCATTTGCAGTTATAATGGATCATGGAAGGTCATAAGGACAGATGACATTACGGATAAAGAAGTTGATTATTTTCTTCATCTTGGTCGTGGTTATTCTTCATCTGCCCATTTGGTGATGTAATCAACTCCTATGATGGTGTATTTTGCACCACCTTTAGGATCGACAAGAAGATGATTTCAGTGCCCCCAAGTGGCAAACGGCCATGAACTAGCCATTTGAATAATTTCCATCGGCGGGGTTCCTGGATTATTTGCAAACATCTTGCACTCATCACATTGTCTAGCATGATCAACCGCATCTGGTTGATAGTTGGCCAGTAATACCTGTAGCAGAGTATCTTCTTTATCATGGTTTTCCCCTGATGTTACTACCGCATTCTTCTTCATAGACTTTGCTCAAGATATCATCATGGGCGATATGCCGAAGGATGGGGATGGATAAACTCCTTTTGACACACAACTTATTCTTAAATGATTTGGCGTGAAGCTTTGAGGAGGATCTGTCATTTTCCATTCCTCCATTCAGTAAGAATTCCTCATTGTAGATAGTCTTTGATAGGAGTCAACCATGACACCTTTTCATTTTGTTCGCTGAGTACGTGTGTAATGATGTAATATGTGAAGTTGGTTAGTAGCTCTTGGACTTGGCCGAGATAAGGAGCGAGACAATGCCCCCTAGCAAGATCAACTTCCTTAAATTTGTATACCCAATCAAGAATCACAAAAGATATGTAAAGTTTTCACTTCAAATCCTCTAGCAAGTTTGAGGCTGGCAGTCAAGGCTTCATACTAAGCATCGTTGTTTGTTACAGGTAAATCGAGTTTTAGGACGTAGCAGATAGATCGTTCCTCAGGAGTCATTATCATGACTCCTATGCCATAACACTGATCATTGGATGCTCCATCCGCGTACATTTTCCATCTTATGGTTGGTTCTCTGCTACTATTCGAGTAGTCATCTGAGGTAGTGAATTTGGGTGTGAGGTTTGCTAATTTCCGTCCTTGGATAGCCCTTCGTGGGAAATAAGTGATATCGAATTAGCTTAGTTCGATGTTCTATTTAAGTAGTCTTTCAGACGTCTAAGGTCATTGTATGCCCTGTCGCAACGGCTGGTAGGCATAAACGTTGATGGGGTGAGCCTAAAAGTAAGAGTGGAGCTTTCATGATGAAATCAATAGAGATTGTACTAGCTTTTGTAGCTTTAGGTTGATATCCAATGCATGGCTCGTGATAGTTAATGAAATCACATATGCATGTCAGAATGGGTCCAAGGGAACATATCATCATTTATTCAGAAAAATCCAACTAATTCTTTTATCATCATTGCACTGAGCTGTGATCCGATATTCAGCACCCGAAAAGGGTCGCCATGGCTGGCTATAATGTCGAACGTCAGCTTAGCAGGTGCCATCCCAGATTCTTTGAGTAAAGATGTAACTATTTTGCATAACATTCAATGTGAAATATGGTTGGGACGACCACTGTTGATGGTTACTCTAGTCGAATACTAGAGTCTTGTCATGAGTTATTGAGTCTAATAGCGAAGGGCTCTGAATGCTCTAATAGATTATCAGCAAATGGCCAAAAATCAGGCTTAAAAGCGCATTAAAGGAAATGTCGAGTGGGGGTCAGCCTCGAGTGGCATGCAACTGTATAGCTGGATCTTGCTATGAGTTTGAATTTTTTTGTGCATTCGAGTAACGTACTTTCTATTCAATGCATTCATGATTCTTTACCCATCCTTCGGGTTAGAGTGAAAGTCAATTGCCCATGAGCTAAGGTATCGATTTAACGATTCTATCTCTAGGCATCCTTTCGGTCGTTGCCTTGAGTAGCTATAAGCACTATATATAAGTTTTAGTACTGAGCTATCGTAGCTAGTTTTTGGATGACCCTGCGTCTTCTCCCAGTCTCGGGTTGATAAATGTACTGCATGGACGGTTGAGTCTCGTCCTAGCTATGTTTATGTTTTCACCTAAACTCCAAAGACATAGAGGTGATTGGTGAATAGTCGGTTCACATTCATCTTGCTTCTCGCTCATGTCCCCAGGTCTGGGGCATATACCGATAAGTAGGAAGGCCAGCCATGCCTACTTTAGCTTTACTCTCTTTCCCGTTGAATCGTGGGATCATGTCAGTCGCTGGGAGACTAGGTCTCGCCTATCTTGGATTTTATCGTGGTTTTTCATTCCAAGAGGAATACTTCGATGCCACGTAAGTTTCAGGGCGTAATATGGACAGTGGATGGTCATCCACGTCCACTTTGGTTCATGCTCTGTAATCAGATCTTGGGGTAAAGTTGGCTACAAATGCAGTCGGGTTATGCTCATCTAGTTTCATACTCCTCCTGACGAATCGAATGAGGGTGCTGGAGAATTTTTGACCAAGTATTCGTGGTTTACCCTTCTTTCCATACTCTGGGGGTCATAGTTTTTCAAAAAACATCCGAGTCACATTCGTATGTGCTTGGTGCGGATCGGAATTGACCCT
This sequence comes from Allium fistulosum, assembly GCA_030737815.1. Taxonomy (NCBI): domain Eukaryota; kingdom Viridiplantae; phylum Streptophyta; class Magnoliopsida; order Asparagales; family Amaryllidaceae; genus Allium; species Allium fistulosum. The sequence continues at coordinate 195,232,060 of CM060904.1, forward strand.
TGGTCTGAGGTATGATATAGAAGGTTGCTCGTAGCTTTGGATGCCGTTTCGACTGGTTCTGTATTGAGGCCTCCCTGCAGTCACTGCCTCAAGTTATAAAGATTAACGCCATGCTAGAGCTATAGTAAGCTGTCGTATTCGGCTTTTTAGTCTTTTGTACCCCTGCCCCCAGCATTGATTTGGCCAGGTCACTAGTTGGATAGTCGAACTCCATCCTCAGCGGGTTAATAATCCTCCTGTCGATTCCAGGCCGAAGTTTGCGCAATAGAAAATGGTCGGAATCCACTCATTTATTTATCGATGTTTATACACCACTCTGCATTCTGGTGACTTAGTGTTATTCTCCCCCCGGTTGACTCGCGCCCAATTTGTGTTCACGCTTCGGTCCACGCTCTGGGGACTTAGAGATTGGTTGAATGGTTTATGCTTTAGTCCACAGTTCGAGACGCAGAGATTTTCGTCAACTCGTTTATACTCTAGTTCGCACTTTGGGAATTTAGAGTAATCTTGTCTGCTTCTGGGATTTAGGGATTTTTCTTAAGTCGTCTATAATCTAGTCCATGCTTTGGGGACTGAGAGTACTGTAGTCCGCACTCTGGGGACGTAGAGGTTTTTGAGTCATTTATATTCTAGTCTGCACTTAGGGACTTAGAGTACTTTAGTCCGCATTCTGTCTCCCATTCCAAAGGGTGAGACCCCCCGGATTGCTGAGAGTTTGCCTAAACCTGGTAGATAATCCTTCTCTTTAAGATTCTCTTTAAGATTTCGAAAGTCGTTATTCTTTATGCAGGACTATTGCATTCTAATGCTTATTTTCCACGATTTTGTGCAGGCCGTTCTAACACCAAAGCCCACTCCGAGGAGAGATGTCGCCAAGGAAGTGGGGGAGAAAACAAGTGGAGCCACTCACGCAGGGGAGGCTCCTGGTCCAGACGCTCAGGTGATCGGAGCACTTGATGAAGACAAGTCTGAAACCTCCTCTCCTACCGACGGGGGTTATAAATTAGAAATTACAGGCACCTCTGAGCACACATCCGAATTGAGCATGGAGGAGCGGCTCGAGAAAGAGAAGGAGGAGACGGTCAAGGTCATAGTAGAGCCCCGAGTTGTGGACTTGGATGATCCTTTGAACAAGCCGTTGAAGGTCATCCTTCCTAGCGGGTCCAAGCCCATGGAAGGCCCCCGTACTCCTTCAGTTGCTATCCCTCTATTAAGGAAGAGTACTAAGGGTAAATGCTATGGAGAGGAGCCGTCTGGAAAGAAGTTGAAGAAGCACAAGATGGGATTACTATCCTCGTTCAACGAGAGTTAGTTTAAGTCATGTAATTATTTTCAGCTATTTCCTTAGTCCTTGTAAATAGAATGTCGACTCCGAACTTTGGAGGGGTTGTAATAGAAAATCATTTCTGAATAAGGTTTAGTTCCTTTTTCTGTCTTACAAACTCTTATTGTTCAGTTTTCTTTGTGATTGTGATTTTAATCCAAGCAGTTGTGAGTAACATAGACTTCTCAGTCCATCTTCATATAACTCGGAAACTCTTCGGGAGTCGTTGAACTTCCATTCTGTGCTTCGAGCACTTAGAATACTTTCTAGCCCGTATGTCAGGGATTTGACAAATTCAAGTCATCTGTTTCATAGTTCATATTCAGGGAACTTGGAGATCCGATTCGCTTATATTCGAGTCCGCACTCTGAGGAGTTAGAGTACTCCAATCCGCACTCTGGGGACTTGGAGGTTTAAGTCATTTATACTCTAGTCCACGCTCTGGGGACTTAGAGTACTCCAGTCCGCACTCTGGGGACTTGGAGGTTTTAGTCATTTATACTCCAGTCCACGCTCTGGGGACTTAGAGTACTCCAGTCCGCACTCTGGGGACTTGGAGGTTTAAGTCACTCTTGGGACGTGGAGGTTTAAGTCGTTTATACTCTAGTTCACGCTCTGGGGACTTGAGTACTCCAGTCCGTACTCTGGGAACTTGGAGGTTTATGTCATTTATACTCTAATCCACGCTTCGGGGACTTAGAGTACTCCAGTCCGCACTCTAGGGACTTGGAGGTTTAAGTCATTTATACTCCAGTCCACGCTCTGGGGACTTAGTGGTTTAAGTCGTTTATACTCTAGTCCGCGCTCTGGGGACTTAGAGGTTTAAGTCGTTTATACTCTAGTCCGCGCTCTGGGGACTTAGAGGTTTAAGTCGTTTATACCCTAGTCCGCGCTTTGGGGACTTAGAGGTTTAAGTCGTTTATACTCTAGTCCGCGCTCTGGGGACTTAGAGGTTTAAGTCGTTTATACTCTAGTCCGAGCTCTGGGGACTTAGAGTACTCCAGTCCGCACTCTGGGGACTTGGAGGTTTTAGTCATTTATACTCTAGTCCGCGCTCCGGGGACTTAGAGTACTCCAGTCCGCACTTTGGAGATTGGAGGTTTAAGTCGTTTATACTCTAGTCCGCGCTCTGAGGACTTAGAGTACTCCAGTCCGCACTCTAGGGACTTGGAGGTTTTAGTCATTTATACTCCAGTCCGCGCTCTGGGGACTTAGAGATTTTTCTGAAGTGCATGTGTATTTCCACCCGTTTGATTTGTATTTCATTTATCGTATCGAGGCTAATGTTGTCGAATGAACGATCAAACCACATTCGCTCATGGAATGGGACTTTGCTCCCAGCATCAAGGATGAAACTTTGGAAATGGACGATCGATTCTCGTCCGCCTGGTGATTATAGCTCTTCCAATCAAGTCAAGGAAGGAGGTATATGACAGATGGTTGAATCACATCCATGCTGGGGTTGGATAATCAAGTCTCGCACAATTTGCTTTGTATCACTTTCCATAAAATGAGGATGATGGATTACTGGGTAGACAAAGTAAGTTGCATGTGTTTCATGGTGCAGTCGCGTCCATGTATTGAGAGTGATGGTTAACGAGTAGGCAGTCTACCATAGCTACTTCAAGTTGGGCTTTCGAACAACCTTTCGTGTTCAGGGTAGGATTTGATGTGTAGATGATCAAATCATATCCACTTTAGGCGGGTCCCCGGCGTCATTGAGCTTCATAAGGGGTATCTGTATTTTGTCGAACTTTGTTCTAAGACTCGATTGGAGTGGATGATCGGGCCATATTCATTTCTAGCCTTGTTTAGGTCTCCAAGTCAAATGTGGATGTCGATGGATGGATGATCGGTTATGTTGGCTTTGTATTGGGCTCTGACCGTGATGAGCTTTTCATTCTCTAGTCCTTGGCCCCAAATCAAAGGCACATGGTCGATAATGAGCGAACGAATCATGCTCGTCTTGATGAAATTCCACAAATCCGATTAAGGTCTGTGTGGCCAACTTTGAGTACTTGGTCACCTTCATCGTTTTAAAAGAAGTTTAGTTTAAGTCTGCAGCAATTCAAAGCACATTTCAAATTGAAATAGAAAATAATCCAAAGAAGTTTGGGATAAATCTCATTGATAAGTGGAGCAGCATCGTGTGCTTGCTGTTCAACTCTGCCCCTGGCCCCTTCTAGCGGGATGCCAACTTCCAACGGTTCAATTCTTTATTGATGGTCATCCGCAGTTCCTGGCTCACCCTTCTATGAGACTTGCATGTACTACTGAAGCTTTCTTTTCCGAAAAAACTTTTCGATCACATCTCGGAGGTGTTTGTAATCGCCAGTGTCAGGATCAGTGTGCATCTTGGAATATACAACATTCCTATGATTTTCTCTGGACTTCGATGGGCTCTCTCGAGGTTGGTTTCCAGTACCAATTTGAGTCGTGAGCTTCCAAGTAGAGGCTATCGATTGAATCTATCAAAGAGCATATGAGTCGAATTTTGAGATCTTGTTTTGTCTATTAAAATCAATGTCCTTGGCCGACAGGCCTGCATTGTTATTTTTCTTAGTATGCTCCACTCCTCCTCACTTTAGTTTTGATTCATTTGGTAAAAGAAACGAACCATAGTCGTAGGAGGCTCTTTAGCTAACTAGCTGCCAAAATATATCTGGGGGTCGACTTTCCTCAAATGCGATTAGTATGATACCCTTGTTAGTATTTGGAATAAATTGCTTAGAGCCAAACATTGGTTTGCTTGGAGTCACTAAATTCGAAGTGCTGGGTCAACGAAGAATGGTGCTTGGAGTCATCTTAGCATTTGCTAGAGTCACATCATCTTTGTTCTCCAACCTTTGGGAGTACCGTTTGAATAGCAGTTGCTTATCCGTTCCCTTGATGTCATTCATAAGATGTCGCTAGATCCTCTATGCCCTGGTCGATCATGGGATGTCAGGGAAGTGGACAGAATGTTCCTTTATTAAGTTGAGTTTTGAATTCACTATCCGGAGGCACTGCGCTGCGGCTGGAGATAAGGTTTTTGTTAGCACCAAAATTGGTCACTAACCTCGTTGAGAAAGATTGTGTAGAGATATAAGTGATGAAGATAAATTAAACAAGGAAGAATATGCTAATTTAAATGCAGAAAGTAAGAACACCGGATTTATAGTGGTTCAACGTAATTGCCTACGTCGACTATGAGGTTAAACTTTATTGCTCTTCTTAATGATTGATTACATATAAAATCCGTAGATCAGATACTTGAATACAATTGCTAAGTAAAGAAGATGAGTCTTGAAAGCGGCAAAGTCTCCCCAATGTTTCCGAAAAAAGTTCCCTTTCATTGTGCTACTGCCCTCCTATTTATAGACGAGATGGGTTGGACTTCCCTTTTGGGCTTAGGAACAAGGTGCCTCTGCCCATAGTAGGTGAATCTGTGCACCAGGCCAGGCAGGCTGAGTGCTCTTGCTTTGTTGTGGGCCTGACAACTTGCTACCACCTCCAGTCTCTTCTTGGTCAGAATCTTTTCTAGTGCTAATGATAATTTCTTCAACTGTGGTTTTGTAACCGGGCCAAGATGCCGGTTAACAGTTTTCATTAAGGTATCACCTATGAAGGGTATGGTGCGATTTGGAAAGTCAGGGAAGCTGGCCCCGAGATATGTTGGTCCATTCCAGATTATAGAGAGGATTGGAAAGCTCGTATATAGAGTAGAGTTGCCAAGCAGTATGTTAGGTGTCCATAATGTATTTCATGTGTCTCATCTTTGCAAGTATGTGGATATCCAGAGGCTACAATTCCATTGACCGGGTTGGAAGATTTGATAGTAGAGCCTGATTTGACTTTTGTTAGACAACCAATTCGGGTTGTAGCGAGAGATGAGAAAAGATTGAGGGACTAAACAGTCAAGTTGGTGAAAGTTCACTGGAGCGACAACGAGAAGGACTGAACTTGGGAGACAGAAGACAGGACTAGAGATACTTATCCTGATTTGCTTTGAGCATATGTCTATATTTGGTTTATATAGGTAATTGCTAGTTAGGTAGGCTAGTATGTTTGTTAGGAGTGGTTACAGATGATTGCTATGATTAGTATTTGGTCCATACTGAATTTCTAGGACGAAATTCTTTAAGGAGGGGAGCCTGTAACACCCTTAATTTTTGATAACATTATTCAGGAGATTTAATTAGATAAATCAAATAGAATAATGTAAATAATTAGAGTGATAAGGGGATTGAGATTTGAATAAATAATAAGGAGTCCATGCTTAACAAATTAAATGGGCTTAAGAATGGTTTTTAAGTTAATTAATTTACACAAGGGTATATTGGGAAATAACCGCACATAACCCCTTACCCTTATATATATTCTCGTTCCTTACAACATTCAAGTTTCATCTTTCATTCACGTCATTTTGCAAATAAAAACGCAAACATAAAAGAGGAGTCGGCCATTGTTAATGAAGATAAATTCAAATCAAGTTAAGGAATTAAAGCAAGGGGAATAAATCTCAATCTCAATCTCAATCCAAATTCCTTATAATATTCAAGGTGAATAATAATTTTACCATCTCTATTTTTTTTATGATCGTATGTTTTCGGACTTAAGATTAAATTCATTTTTATGATGTTTTGGATGATGATATGCGTGAATATTAATTTGTTTAATTTAAACAAAAAATTTTAAATGGGGTTTATGCGGTTTTAGGGCAACACCGGTTGAAAATGATTTTAGAATTCCATGGAAAATATTTATGTTATGTAAACATGATTTTGGAGTTAGGTTTTAATTTTGATAATTTTCCAAGCTTTGGAAAGATTACTATGAATTTTCAAACGAAAATATGGTTAATTGGGTTTAGAAATGTATTTCAAAAATTAAATTAAGGATTTGGGTTTGAAAATTATATACGTTAGATAACATGTTAAAAGTGAATTTCTGTAATTTTTTGGGATTTTTCCTTAGTGATTTACTTTGAGAATTAAATTATTTAAAAGGAGGACCTGAATGATTTAATTGTTTTACTTAATGGAAGGTCTTATTTGTTAAATTAATCTTGGTTTAGATTTGGAATTATGTGGTAGTTATTTTGGTAAAGAATTTGAAAAGTTGAGGAAACCAATCATATGCTTACAAGTAGGCAGGTTAGTTAGAAAGTGTTTGCTTTAATTGCCATTAAATCAAATTTACCTAGATAAGTGTGTTCCGTCTCTATTAGAAGCACCTTTCGACCTTATGCTTCTACATTCAATCATATGGGAACCCACGAAGTCGGAACCAATACACAGGGTATCAACAATGTTGGTACGAAGTGGAATTGAGAAAAGCGGAAGGCATGGTGTCGAAAGCATTGCTTTCGATGGGGTCGATACCTTTCCTTTATTTTAAAACGTTAAGCGCATGTCTTTTTTTTACTAAAGCTTTCGAAGGATTCGAAACAGATGCTATCAAAAGGGGTTTTCTAAGTAGCTTTCGAAGAAGGTTGCCATCTTTCATTTTTAAGTATAAGCTTTCAAATGAGTTCCATGTTTATAAAACAATGCTTTCGAAAATGGTGGTTTCGTCCTAGTCGAAGCCCTGCTACCGTTCTTTTGCCTTTTGAGAGTACTGAAGTCTTCAATGCTTTCAAAGGGTAGCCTATGTTTTAAATATGTACTAAGCCACTTCCTAGATGCTTTCGAAAGGGTTCAAGGGTTTCAAAGGCAATGGCTTCGAAAGGGGGTTTCGATGCTAACCTTCAATGTTTTACTTAGAGGTTTTGAAGCTTTCGAAAGGATGGTTTCGACGCCATCAAACTTTCCCCAAACAGTTTTATATGATGATTAAAGGTTTCTAAAAGGATACTTTCGTATATATTCACTTTGACCCAAAAGATATTTTTAAAGCAAAACCCAATCGTTTCGAAAGGTGTACTTTCTTTGGTTTCGAAGCTATGTTTTAAGGATTATTAAGTAATGTTTTGATACATTGGAAAGGTATATTTTGGTTTTGAAAGAGATGATGAAAAGAGCTTTGAAAGGTTTATATGCAATGTTTTGAAAAGAAGTTTTCTATTTAATCGAAGGAGGTTATCCATGGGTTTTGAAGGTGATGTTTTAAGATTTCGAAACCTTAGTTTTCAAAACAAATAACCCAATCTCATTTTAGAATAAAACCATGGCATAAATAAAGTGTTTTGAAATGAAGTTTTGAACAAGTTTTTCTTGATTAATGGGTTAAAGGAATTAACCTAGTTTTATATAAAATGATTTCAAGGATATTAAACCACAGGGGTTAGTATTATTATGTTTTCTTCTTCATATATGTATTAGAATATATTCACATTGTAATGGACCCATAACGGTAATTTAGAGAAGGGTGGAATAACCATTTAGGTTGACCCAGTAGTAAATATAAATTAAATTAACTCCTGAATGAGTAGAATTGCATCCAAAGGTCAGGAAGACTAGAGTATAGGATGCTAAAATATTAAAAGAAGATATTGGCAGGGGCTAATAGGTTCACAGTAAGCCCATGAAAACTGTGTATAGGAAAAGATATTGGCAGGTGCTAATAGGTTCATAATAAGCCCATGAAAACTATGTATAAACGAAGATGTCAGGAAGATAGGTTCATAGTTAGCCCATCAAAACTATGATTTTATATTGGCAGAGGCCAATAGGTTTGTAGTGAACCCATGAAATCTATATCCGGATTAAGATATTGACAGAAGTCAATAGGTTCCTAGCCAAAACCCATGAAAACTAGGATAAGAGGAAAGATATTGGAGTTACCAATAGGTTCAGGGAGAACCCATGAAATAGTAAAGATATTGGCAAGGGCCAATAGTTTCTTAGTGATCCCATGAAATCTGTGAAATTGTACAGGGAGTCCATAAACATTAAACAGGCTATTAGTAAGCCCATGAAAACTATTAGGTTAATAGTAACCCTAGAAACTATAAATGAGACAGTTAGTCAGAATGAATGGGGATGGGAAATCCAGAATTGATTTACTTGTTTGCATATCATTATATTGTTTTGAATTGTTTTATCCATTGTGGATGCAGGAGCACAGTATATGATTTATAAAGTTTTTAGTATACTGGTGAGGGGAAAACCAATTCCGCTAAGTGGCGTTGTCTCACTAGATATCTAAATGATTTGAGATGGTAGATTATTAATACCATGATTTATGTCTGGCTCAAAGTTTATGTTTTCCCCTTAAACTCTCGGGTGCTCAATTGATTCTGAGTAGTTTGAGAGTTTAGGTTTTCGGTTACCTCTTTAGACGAATAAGCTTCCGGAGACGTGCAGGAGGCACGATAGCTACTTAGAGTTCTCTTTTATTTTGATTCCGCCGTGTTATTTTTGTAAAGGCAAAGTTGTTTAATTGTCTATATATACTCTGATTATCCAAGGGGCATCTTCATATGTCGCTCTTGGCCTATGTTGTAACAAGTATATTTTCTCTGAACGTGGTTCTCGTATTTGGATTATGTAATGAATTTTAAATGCTTTGAAATGGAATGAGAAAGTTTTTTGTTGATTTTAAATTTTTTCCATATCCATGTGTTTTTGTTATATCAATGTATCTAACATTACCGTATTTGGTTACCGAAGATTAATAACTATGGATGACTGTAGCATCCGTAGCCATTAGTTTTGGGCCTCCAAGTGGGGGATGTTTCATTATCACTTTAAGGGAAGACAACCTAATTGGAGATTCCAATAGTCATAGGTTAAAAATGTGGGTAATATGAATTAAATTGTTAAATGATGGGTTCATAGTTATCTTAGGAAAACTATAGGATGTGAGATGGATAGTTCATTTCATATCGGAGATGGATAATCTTTAAGAGGTTAATGAAGGATTCATAGTCATCCTAGGAAAACCATGGGATGTGTGATGGATAGTCCACATTATTTTAAATTAGATGAAATATGTGTGATGGGTAGTCCACATAATTATGTTAATGTAACCATATGTGATGGGTAGTTAATATGGTAGTGGATGGGTAATCCAAGTAATAATCACATCTGTGATGGATAGTCCACATAATTTTGAATATGTTTATATGTAAGACGGCTATTCAGATTAAAATAAGACAGATAGTCAATTAAGACTTTGACATGTTATTTATATTGTGGAAATTTTAAAAATAAATGTTCGTTAAATAAAAACATTGTTTTAATTAAATTAGTATTTATAAAGTGTTAAAATGAAACACAACAAATTAGCAACACTTTTGTTTTGAAAGAATTAGCAACGTTTGGCTAATGGATCGATATTCTTTACCCACTTAGTCCAAAACAAAAGAAATAGAAATGAGAAAACGTATAGATACGTTTAATGCCCCTGAATTTTAATTAACATTATTCGGAATATTTAATTGGATAAATTAAATAGAATAATGTGAATAATTACGGAAATGAGATTAATAAAACCAATGGTCGTGTCTTAATGAATGAACTAAAATAAGACTTAACTAAATTTAGAAGGAGGAATTTTACTAAGGGGCAAACTTGGAAATGGGGCTACATTTCTTAGTATAAATCTCTTCCTCCACCTTAATAAATTTTCACTTCCTCATTCATAACTCCTCACCTATATATCGGCCGGCCATTAAAAGCTTAAGGAAGAGCAATAAATTGAAGAAAAAGCTAAGGAATTAAAGCTAGGAAATTATCTCATTCTCCAATCAACTAATCAAGGTGAATAATCATGTTTATCATCTCATTTTTCTCTGTTTAGATCGGCTATGGGTTATACCCCATTAATGTTTGTGTCTTGGTTAGGGTATCACCATTTAAACCTTTGTTTGGATAAGACATAAGTGTTTTAAATGTTAATGGATTAATTAACACGTTTTTATTCGGTTTTGGTTAAATTTTGATCTAATTTATTTAAATCTTTATGTGCTTTGAAATTTTAATATGTTAAAGAAAACGTATTAATTGATTTTCTGGAATTTTTCTAGAACTTTTCATGATGTTCTAATAGTTATATAAAATTATTTAAGGTATAGGACTTAAATGTTTTGTATAATACTAAACGGGAAAGGGGCTTTTCAAATTTATTTAAATTTCCAAATAAGGAAAGTAGGCAGTAATTTTGAATATAAAATTCTGGCAACCAATCAGATTTAGACAAACAAGGCAGGTGGGGTACAAAAGAACTGTTTTAAAGTACAATTTTCACTATTTTAACTCTTTCGGAAATACCTTCCGCCTTCATTCCAAACCTTCCGACAAGGTCAAAAGGTATCAAAATTTTCGACTAGGTCAAAAATCAATGCACATGGTATCAGGCGACAGGTATGTAGTGAATTGAAATGGGTCGAAAGGTTTAGGGACGAAAGGTTAGAGCTTCCGAAGGAGATGAAACTTTGTTTTGGTTTTAAAGAAAATACGCCTGCTAGCTTTTGACAAAGAGCTTTGGACATTGTGATATGGTTTAAAAGAAAAAGGTTTCGACTGGTTTGCTTTCTTGTTTTAAATGAAACCTTTCGACAAAGTCGAAAGGTTAGCTTTCGACAGGGTCGGAAGCATAGTTGCCGCTTCCAAACCTTTCGACCCAGATGGAGTCAAAGGTTATCTTTTGTTTTATAAAACTTGCCGCCTCTCTCCATTGATTTCAAAGGGTCGGTTCTGTTTGCACCAAAATTGGTCACAAACCCCAAGTGTTGTGAAAGCACCAGTGTATGAACACAAATCAGCAATATTCAATCACAAATATCAGATCTAAGCAAGCAACAAACAACAATCCAGAAATAATGAACAGTGACACACAATTTATAGTGGTTCGGCTATCTTCGGCCTACGTCCACTTCAAGGATTTTTATCTTTTATTGATGTTCTTCGATGATTACAGATGATTACAGCAAGTACAATGAATGAATCTGAGTATGACGGCAATGGAAAGAAGTAGAATTGAATCCGGCAGAGTCTGGACGTTGAATGGCCAAAACGATCCCTTTTCTGTAGGCTTCAGGGGCCTATTTATAGGCGTAGGAGGCTGAGATCGCGCCCAAACTTCGGGAGATTCTTTCAGGCACGTGAGTGGGTCAACGCGCCCGGTCCCACCAAGTTTCAACTCCATCTGGGATCGATTCGAAACAACTTCGTATCGATCAAAAAATGCTCCAATCGAGCTGGAACTTGGCAGGATTGCTCTTTACCTTGTGTGGAAGCTACTGTGAAAATTTCGTTGCATTTGGACTAGCGGTTTGTGAGATATGATCGATACAAGATTGTATTTTCATGTGTGCTGCTCTGTTCGAATCCATGGATTCGTATCCATCGCTCCGAATCGACCTGGGCATGTGAGCGCGCAGTGACGTGGTGCGGAACTCTTGGATCTCTCCACCTTTTTTGCCGTGTCGAACGAGTCATTCGCATCTAGCGCCGAAGCTCCGCCCATACCAACTCTTTATTCGCATCCACGTGCTTCTGTCTTTACTCGAATCAGTTATCGATTCGACGTAGTCCTCGTTCGCATCGATTATTATTGACATGGATACGAAGAAGGACTTATGCGCTATCGATTCGAATAACTACGAACCACATGGATACGAACCAAGGCTCTGTAATCGATTCGAACCGGGTCTACCCCTGGTCGATACGAAATGTTTTGCCTATGATGGATACGAGCTAAACTGATACGACGCTACCGCCTCTGGATCGATGCGAGGAGTCCAATACCGGATGGATTCGAACAACTCCGATTCGAACAAAGTTCTAGAATAGATTTGAATAGGTTGAGGCGACGTCGGTCAGATGGGTACGGAACTGATCGATTCGAACAAGCCAATGCGATGGTTTCCTGATGGATTCGAATATGATTGATTCGATGGATTCGAACACATCATCACCTTAGCTCGCCGATGGATACGAACAACATGCCTATTTAACTTGTATCAATCATATCTCCCTCCTACGAACTCCGATTAAGCTGAAATTTGAAACGTTGGCTCTCACGGCTTTGCATGTCATGTCTTGTCGATTACAGCCCAATCCGGGCTCGGACAAAATTCATCGATATCCATGATCATCCTGCAATGCATATTTAATATTCATGGTTGGTTACTATTGATTTCAGTTAATTTTTGGGTATCTCAGCTTTGCCAAAAAGTGGGATAATAGGTTCCAACACCAACACTTCATTGTTTTTGAATGGTTTCAAAGGGTTTTGACTTCGAAAGGTTTTGAGTTCGAAAGGTTATGGTTTCGAAAGGTTTTGGTTTTGAAAAGTTTTGACTTCGAAAGGTTTGATTTCGAAGGGGTTACCTTCAATGAATTCGAAAGGTTTCGAGTTTCAATGATTTCGAAAGGTTTTGAGTTTCATTACTTTCAAAAAGTTTTTAAATGGTTTTATAAGGGGGATACCCCAGGCTTTCGACAAAGTCGAAAGGTGGAACCTTTCGGCTAGGTCGAAAAGAAACCTTCCGACAAGGTCGAAAGGTAGGACCTTTCGACAAGGTCGAAAGGTATGATTTTGTGATGCTTTCAAAAGGAAGGCTTCCGAAGGGGCTAACTTTGGATGTTTATTTTCTTTCGAATGGGGCTTCATTCAAAGCGGTTTAAGGGGTTGTTTTAGCCATTTTTCCTTAAGAAATTTTTTGGTAATTTGAACGGGTTACTTCGAAGGGTTATAACATAAAATACTTATCTTAGTTTGAATATGTAAGGGGGATCCTTATATAAATCGGATGTAAATAAACCTTGGGGACACCGGGGTGGGTTTAATGTTTTCGATACATAGTTTGGGTTACAAACAGAAATATGCTTTCGAAAATATACATTGGGGCTATCAATGTGTTTTTATTTAATTTAACCTAATTGGGGATACCAATGGGAATAGTTTAAATAGGTGGTATACCTAGGGAAAATAAATAATTATGGGGATCATGAATTTTTATACATAATCATGGGGATCATGATATTTTAAATGGCTAAGTGTTCGGTTCTTGGTTAACCTAGGAAAACCATGGAATGTGCGGTGGATAGCCCGCATCAAATTTCTAAAGTAAAAAATGTTTTTCCAGAAGTGGTTAGCCTCGAGATTTGGCACCCAAGGGTTCATATTCATCCTAGGAAAACTATGGAGTGTGCGGTGGATAGCCCACACCAACTTTTATAAAACAATGTATGTTGGATAATCTGCAATTATTTTAATTAATTTGGGACGGATAGTCCTATTAAAGTTTTGACGGATAGTCATTTTAAAGACTTTTAGATGGGATATCTAATAAATTATTTTTAGATGGGATATCTAATAAATGGGTGGATGGGATATCCAATATATATGATTTATGGTTTTATTTCATATTATGTTAAGACTAATCATTTTGGGTGCAGGGGCATAATAAATGATTTGCATGTTTGTTTTGGGATACTAGTGAGGGAAAACCCATTCCGCTAAGCGGCGTGGTCTCACTAGATCTCTATTTGTGATAAGAGATGATAGGGGGTTATTCATACCAGACTTATTGTCGACTCGAGTTTGTTTTCTCCATAAACTCTCGGGTATTCAAAATTAATTTGAGTAGTCTAAGAGTGGGAGACAATCAGGTTTTTGGACGAATAAGCTTCCGGAGACGTGTAGGAGGCAGTGTTAGCTATATAGGAGCTATTATTTTTTTTCGCTGTGATGTACTATGAACTGTAAAGTTCATATTTATTAATTCTCTGATCATCATAAGGGGACATCTTCATATGTCGCTCTTATCATATTTTGTACATGTATATGTGATCTGAACGTGGTTAACGTTTGAGATTATGTCAATAAATCTTAAATTGAAATTTGCTTGAAATGGGAAATTCTGTTTATTGGAAGTTTAAAATTTTTCATATTCATGTGTTCCAGCATATCAATATTAACTATGCCGCATTCGGTCGCCAAGAAATAATAACCATGGATGACTGCAGCATCAATAGCGGTTAGTTTTGGGCCTCAGAAGGTTGTATGTTACGAGTTGGTATCAAAGCAAGGTTTATGTACTTAAAAGGAATTTAAACCTTAAAAGATTTTTAAAGCATAATCAAATGAATCTTAAATATAGTTGGGCTTGTGTAAGCATTATAGTAACATATGTGTGCTTTGCTATAAATACCTAAGTATGTATTCCCCACTCTCTTAGACTGTTCTTCTGTATCTTACAAAGATTGGATTTAAGGTAGTAGGGAAGTAAGATATGGAGGCAGGAAACAGAAGAGTGAATCAAGGTGGAAGACGCACCACATCCAGTGGAAATGTTCGACCCAATACTAGGAGCAACCAGGGTCGACAGGAAAATGCAAACCCAGATGCAAATGCTAATGTTGGTGCTGAGATTCCACCGGTTGATATGGGGATAATGTATCAATTCTTCGTGAATATGATGCAAGCTGGAGCAGCTGCGGGAGTGGATGTAGGGAATGCTAGAGGAGCTAATCTGATGGTCCCAGTTGGAAATAACTATGCCTAGCTGAGAAGGGATTACGCTAGTCTGGGAGGGAAGCCTTTTCTGGGAATCGAGGATGCAGTAGGAGTGGAGGACTGGCTAATGCATTGTGAAAGGATATTTTTAGATCTCGGCTTAACAGATATGCAGAAAAGAAGACTTGCTTCAAGGAAATTACAGGGAGCAGCATTGTTTTGGTGGAATGGAGTTATCGTAGGAGATCCAGAGGAAGACCTGACTTGGGCTGAATTTCGAAGGAGGTTCGAAGAAAGATTATATCTCAGGTTGCCAAGTCAGTGTTGCTAAGGAAGTTTGTAGATTTAGTCTGGGGGATAAATCAGTGATTGAGTATGCTATGGAATTTGATGAGCTATCCTGTTACGGATATGCTACCGTGGATACAGTCATTCGGAGGAATGATAAGTTTATCAGGGGGTTGAATCCTGAGATCGCCAGAGCAACTATGCCAAACCTCCGGGATCCATGTCATATTGTTGTCGAAATGGCTATTAGGAATGAAGAGATGCTGTCTACTTTTGGAAAGGGGAAACCAGTCGTGGTTCAGATTTTGAGGGTAAGAAGCGGATGTTCTTCAAGAAGAAAGGTGCCCAGTCGGGGTAGCAGCTAAAAAGAGCAAGGCTGATATTTTCTGTTACAAGTGTGACAAGAAGGGGCACTATGATAATGAGTGTCGCTCGGGTGATGGAAGAGCAGTTGCAGTGAAGCCTAATTTGAAGTGCTACAACTGTGGCCAGATGGGGCATTACAAGGACAAGTGTCCCGAGGCTGCTAAAGCGGGAAAGGGAAAGGTCTTTGCGTTGGAACCATCATCCTCTAGACCAACGACTGTTGAGAAAGAAAAAGCTATGATGGAAGGTATGCTTATGATTCATAGTACTCCAGTTAGGATACTATTTCATACTGGTGCATCGCACTCATTTATATCTCAATTGTTGGGTATGTTTCGACCGGCTCCATCCCTACCACCGAATCAACTCCTTCCCATGCCCACCGAACCAGCACTCTCCCAAGCTACCACCGGTCCAACTCCCATGTCTACCGAACCACCCCCTTCCTCGTTCCTACCGAACCAACTCAGCTCCACACTACCGGACCAACTCAGCTCCACACTACCGGACCAACTCAGCTCCACGCTACCGGACCGGCCCAGCTCCACGCTACCGGACCAGCCCAGATCCACACTACCGGACCAACTCAACAACACTAACTACCGAACCATGCTCCTACCGGGCCACCTGCCACCGGACCGAGACGTTCCGAACCATGCTCCTACCGGACCACCTGCCACCGGACCGAGACGTTCCGAACCAAGCTCCTTCCGGACCAACAATACCAGGCCAGATCACGTCAGCCCAGGCCCACCAGCAGCTATATACATCCAAGACCCCTACCCCCAGCCTCACTCTATAAATAGAGGGGCAGGGGTACAACAATGGGGGACAAGTTTGAGAGCTCAAGCACGGAGAGAACTTTCAAACAACTTTCATTTACTGGTATCGAAGCTTTGTACTTGTAATCTGAACTAGAAAGGAGAAATAATATATAAAGTGGACGTAGGCACATTCTGGCTGAACCACTATAAATCTGCGTGTGTTTTACAGTTTAGTCCCTGCTTTTCATATACTTGCATAATCCACCCAAATCATTGAGAACAATATAAAATCAATTAAATCATACGACTTTGAGGTGTTTGTCCATTTTTTGTGCAAACATTTTTGGTGCTTTCACTGAGAATTATAAGCTCGAAGCTTTAGCTTCATCCACTTAACCTTTTTCCTGACAACATCGTTCATCACTTGGAAAACAGGCCTCCCAAGCAGAAAAAAGATGTTAACAAAGGAAAAAACATCGCGACCAGCAGTCTTCCAGATCCAACGGTCACAGATCAAGTGAATCGTCCTCCTCCAGCAACAGTATTAAACGAAGGACAGACTAATCCAACCACTCCTGCCGTAGAACAGCCTACAGCAATTACTAGGGCAGATCTAGACAGGGTTGTGGTTGAAGTAACTAACCACTTCACATCCCAGCAGGAAGCCTTGGTGGACCATCTCATGTCACGCTTAAGGGATGCTGAAGAGTCTAACCGCAACACTGAATCATGGGGAGAGTCCCAGTCTGGAGGATCTCAGAGACAACAAAGATCTTCCTTCCTCGAAGGAACTAACGGCAGAAGCAACCATGGTAGGAGCCGAGATCGAGCCCAGCCCGAAGTTAGGCCTGAGGAAACGCTTCGAACCGAACCCGTCGGGGGAGGTACCGGGCGGAGGTCAACTGTAGCTGAGAAGGTCGTACTACCTAACCACGGAAACGCCAGCGAAAGGGGCCGAGCTAAAGTCCAGCCCGAAGTTGGACCCGAGGAAGTGCTCAGATCAAAACCCAGCCGGGGAAGATCAAGGCAAGGGCCAACTGTAGCTAACCCTAGCATGCTCCCAGAAGATCGAAGGCAGCCGCTGGAAAATATGAGGAATGATAGACGATACCATCCCTACAGGTCATCTGGACGGAATCAATCCCACAGAACAGAACCAAACTTGTTTCTATCTGCTCCAAATTCTGATGAGAGGATGGCACGCTTATTCAGAGAGTGCGTCCAACGGGAGCAAAGAGATCGAGGGATAGGCGCTAGGGTAACCAGCCCTTTCGCCCGCAATATCGAAATTGCTATCACCCCTCGAGAATGGAAGATGCCAACAATGGAACCCTACAAAGGGACCTCCGACCCCATTGTACATTTACAGAGATACACACAGCATATGCTCATGAGTGGAGCGATAGAGGGAGTACTGTGCAAATGCTTTCCACTATTCTTAGCAGATCTCGCTACCTCCTGGTTCTGTCATTTACCCCAGGGATCCATCAGCTCGTGGGAAATGTTGAAAAAAAAATATCACCCAGTTCCGCATTCATGTGGAACAACCAAAGGACGCTTATTCCTTATCCAGTATCAAACAGAAACCTAGAGAGAAACTGCAGCACTACCTAACCCGATTCAATGCCGCAGCAGCCGCAGTCCAAGATGCCGATGAGAAGCTTATCCTAATGGCCCTCTTTAGTGGTGTGCATCCGGATACTAAATTTGCTAGAAGGTTGACAAAAGAAAAACCAGCTACTTTACCCGATTTCTTCCATGAAGCCGAGAAATATATGAGGCTTGAGGATGCTGCCGTTGAGGGGCAGTCAGGACAACAAAATAAGGCAACTCACAGCAACACGCCTGTTGTGACAAGGGACGTTCGAAGAAATGATTCCAGAGACAATGCTGGGGGCAAAAAGGGAGAAAAGCGCCTATATCGGCCAGGACCGAGATTCGACACTTACACTCCTTTGAACGAAACCGTCGAATACATCTTCCTTGCCACCCAAGGCGAAGTTAGATACAAACGCCCACCATACAAGAAGGAATCAGATAACGCGCAGAAGTCTGGAAAGTTCTGCCGCTTCCACGAATCTCATGGGCATGATACCAATGAGTGCCATCATCTCCGGGACTTGATTGAAGAACACATCAGAAGGAAGAAACTGGAACGCTATGTAAAAGGTCAAGACAGGACTCCAGCTCCTGCCAATGAGAACCCAAGGCTACCCTCACCAGAGATCGGCAGAGGAAACTGCAACACTAGCGGCTCTAGTCAAGAGAAGATAGTGGTCCATACCATCTCGGGAGGACCGCACATCGCAGACAGAAGCTGGAAAGAGATGGAAAGATATGGAAAGTCGCTTAGAGACAATAAAGACTGTGTCAATTCGGTTATAGAAGAGCGCCACCCGAAGCGGAAAGAAAGTGATGACATCACATTCAGTAAGCGTGACCTAGAAGGAAGGCAATACCCTCACATGGATCCCATGGTTATCTCTGCCCGGCTCGGTCCCGCCGAAGTTTACCGAATTCTAGTAGACACTGGAAGCTCAGTAAATATCCTGTTCAAACATGCATTCGACAAAATGAAACTATCAATGAAGGATGTATCTCCCTGCAATAAACCACTACACGGTTTCACCGGAGATGCGACGATGCCCCTCGGTCAACTGGATCTCTTTGTTGAAATTGGAAGCCATCCCCGCACCGTTGTACGGAAACAGACGTTTGTGCTAATAGAAAACCACTCGGCCTACAACGCCTTCTTAGGAAGGCCAGCCTTGTCAGACTTCTAAATTGTCCTGGCCCCATGGTGCCTAAAGATGAAATTTCCAACAGACAATGGAGTAGGGGAAGTAGAAGGAGACCAGGACGTTGCTCGAGACTACTATGTGACTGAACTTCGCAACAACCACAGGAAGGATAAAGGGAAGAGTGTAGAGGTTGCCCTCTGCATGAAAAGTCTAGAAGCGTAGCAACTAAAGAAAGCCCCTCCTCTTCGATATACCAGCGACCCTTTCAATGAATTAGACCCCAGGGACAAGGAGGAGGAGGCCACTGCCGAGCCTGCAGAGGCTATGGAGTTTGTGTCTGTAGACAAGCATGACTCGAATAGACTATTGAAAATTGGGTCCCAACTAAAAGCAGAGTTGAAGGAGCAACTCATCGACTTTCTCCGCCACAACTTGGATGTATTCGCATGGACACACGCTGACATGACCGTAATCTCCACTAACGTAGCATGCCACGTACTAAACATTGATCCTACCAAGGCGCCCATAAAACAAAGAAAGAGAAGTATGGGGGCAGAACGATCAGCAGCCCTCGATGAAGAAGTAAAGAATCTACTTGCCAATGACTTCATACGAGAAGCTATCTACCCAGAGTGGATCGCCAACCCGGTGCTGGTAAAGAAGGCTAATGGGAAGTGGCGGACATGCATTGACTTCTCCAACTTAAATGACGCCTGCCCGAAGGATTGCTTCCCACTTCCTCGAATCGATCAACTTGTAGACAGCACAGCCGGACACGAACTCCTATCTTTTATGGACGCATACTCAGGATATAACCAAATTCATATGCATGTTCCCGATCAAGACCACACTAGTTTCATCACTGACCGGGGTTTATACTGCTATAAGTTAATGCCTTTTGGACTAAAAAATGCAGGAGCCACCTACCAGCGCCTCGTCAACAAGATGTTTGCAGGGCTAATAGGACAAACTATGGAAGTATATGTGGATGACATGCTGGTAAAGTCAAGGAAAGCCGACGATCATGTAAGCCACCTAGGCGAGATGTTTCAAGTACTTCGCCAGTATGGAATGAAGTTGAACCCTCTAAAATGCTCCTTCGAAGTATCATCAGGAAAGTTCTTGGGGTTCATCGTCCATGCCCGAGGGATTGAAGCAAACCCTGAACAAGTCCGAGCGCTAAGGGATATCAAGATACCTTCCACTCGAAAGGAAATGCAAAGCCTGAATGGAAAAGTGGCCGCCCTAAGCCGATTCATCTCCAAAGCAACGGACAAGTGCGTCCCCTTCTTCGAAGCTCTGAAGAAAGACAAAGGATGGTTCGAATGGACTGACGAATGCTTAACCGCTTTCCTTAACTTAATCGAACACCTCCAGAAACCGTCGGTACTCTCGACTCCAAGCGAAGGCGAAGAGTTATACCTATACCTTGTTGTGTCATCTCACACCCTAAGCGCTGCATTGGTAAGGGAAGACAACCGCACGCAGCGGCCAATTTACTTTGTGAGTAAGAGGTTTACGGGGGTAGAAGTCAGATATCCTAAACTTGAGAAGCTAGCATACTGTTTACTGATCACGTCACGGAAACTGCGTCACTACTTCCAGTCCCATTCCATCAAAGTTCTGACTGATCAACCACTGAGGCAGGTACTCCATCGTCCCGACACTTCCGGGCGACTACTTAAATGGTGCATTGAACTGATTCAATATGATATTACCTACCACCCTCGCACCGCCATCAAGGGGCAAGCCCTGGCCGATTTCATTGCCGAATTCACTATCAACGAAGGTAAGGAGCAATCGGAAATAGCAGAAGACATCAAGTGGAACCTCTTTGTGGATGGTGCATCAAACGAACAAGGCTCGGGGGCAGGTGTGGTAATATTCACTCCCAGGGAAATAAGCTGTACTATGTTATAAGGTTGGAATTCGCTGCCACCAACAACGATGTAGAGTATGAAGCAGTGATAGCTGGATTAGAACTTGCCTTAGAAATCGGAGCCAATTCTTTGTGTCTTCATAGCGATTCTCAACTTATTGTTAATCAAATACTAGGAGAATTCCAGGCTCGAGAAGAACGACTCCTGGCATATTTAAAGAAGACCAAGTTACTTCTCAATCGATTGGACCACTACTTAGTCAAACACATCCCTCGAGAAGAGAACCAAGAGGCCGACGGATTGGCGAAGCAAGCTAGCATGAGAGACGGCGCTATTTCTGGAGCAGTAGCCATCTCAAAGCAACTGACCCCAAGTTTTGAGCAAGTGAATCTGATAGCTGCAACCGATGAAGCAACTTGGATGACTCCCATCCGAGACTACTTACAAAGTGGCACACTACCCAACGGGCGTAACGAAGTCAAGAAAATCTTGAGGAAAGCTTCCCGCTACACAATACAAGAGGGCACCCTCTATCGGCGCGGCTTCTCTAACCCGTTATTAAGGTGTGTCGTTGGGAGGGAAGCCAAGGAAATCTTATCCAACATTCATCAAGGAAGCTGCGGAGATCACACCGGAGGGCAATCTTTAGCAAAAAAGATACTCCGATATGGATATTTCTGGCCCACCTTAAGCAAGGACGCCTTAGATTTCGTCAAAAAATGTGACAGATGCCAGAAGTTTGCTAAGATTCTGCGGCTACCAACAACTGAGATTACACAAATGACCAGCCCTTGGCCCTTTGCAGTATGGGGAATTGACTTAATCGGCGAACTACCAATGGGCCGAGGCGGGGCCAAATATGCTATAGTGGCAGTCGACTATTTCACCAAATGGGTGGAAGCAGAACCCCTAAATAAAGTATCATCAGCGAAAGTTATTAACTTTTTGATCAAAAATGTTCTGTGCAGGTACGGAGTCCCATTCAAAATCATATCAGACAATGGACTTCAGTTTGACAGCGAGGAATTCGCCAACTGGTGCCGAGAGCACGGAATTCACAAAAGATTCTCATTCGTAGCTTATCCCCAGGCAAACGGACAAGTCAAAGCCGTCAACAAAATTCTGAAAACTCTAATAAAAAAGAAACTCGAAAAGTCAAAGGGCGCTTGGGTGGATGAACTCCCTACGGCACTATGGGCCTATCACACATCTTTCAGAACATCAACAGGGCATACTCCTTTCTCTTTGGCATACAGATCGGAGGCTATGCTCCCAGTTGAAACCATCGTGCCTTCCCACCGTAGGATCCACTATAACCCAGAAGAGAACGAAGAACTCCTTCACATGTCTTTGGATCTAATTGAGGAGAGAAGAAATGATGCAGCCCTCAAAGCAGCAGCCCACAAGCAAAAAGTGGCAGCACAATACAACTCCAAAGTCAAGCGTCGTACCTTACAAGAAGGGGATCTTGTCCTCAAGCGAATCTTCCCTCGCCCCGGAGCACTAGATCCAATCTGGGATGGACCATATGTAATTCATAAAGATCTCCACAATGGAGCTTATATTTTGTCAACAGTGGACGGAGAGGTGTTCCAAAGGGCATGGAACATCCAACACCTCCGTCGATACTTTTCTTAACTTGTACTGCCCATATGAAGTGAATTAACAAAGAGAATCAGTGGACGTAGGCATTTTCACGCCGAACCACTTTAAAAAACCTTGTCTCTTTTTTAACTTGTCCCTTTATATCTTGGCTGCTTGTTAACTTTATCCTTTTCTGTTGAACAAAATCCTATGCATGTAGCATTTCCATTCAAAGCACTCCACAGTGCAACTTCACCCGGACAAGACCTAACAGGTACTATGTGGATCTATGCCCTCGTCAATGAGACACTTTTGCTCCAGCATCCTTCTGCTGCGGGTTAACTCATTGCTCGCGACGGCCCTTAAAGCCAACTGTAATGAGCCGATTATAAGCCACCGAGAAGGCCGACTATAACCGAGGCAGCTCATTACGGCGTTCGGCTCGCCGGCAACTGTGAACCGACTATAAGCCCCAATATAAGGTGTGGCCAGCCAGGGGCAGTTCACGGTTGACGATCGGCACCCACGCTAGCCGGCCACAGTAAATCGAATAATACCCACGATTACGGGCCATAATAGCCCGGGTAGTTACTATGCGCGATCTTGGCTCCGATGTGTCTTAAGTGCGGCTGTGGTAAAAAAGAATTAACTCCCCGCGGAGGCGTAAGATGGGTGACAAATGTCTCCAAGACCCACAGCTAGGGAAAGTGACTACAAAGCCCGTTTGCCATGAACTTAAGCACATCGAAGGCCTTCCGTGATTGGAAGTTTTACTATTTCACGTATTTCAATTTTATTTAAGAAACTTTTCTCCTATCCTCTGTAACAATCCCTGTAGTACAGGACATAGAACAGGAGACATTCACTAATAGAAGCGGATACTCATAGCAAGATACTGGACCGCATCCCTTACTCGGTCACACAGGATATTCAAAGCTGCCATTTACAAGCAAAATATAAAGGGCGGTATTTCCTTCTTTCATGTGTAAACACTTGACTATAATTTATTCACACCTCACGCTAACATTGCAAGTCATGACATTATGTTTTAAACAAGAACCTGACATCAAACACAATTTAATTACAAGAATATGCATAGCTATATTTCTCATACAACATGTCAAAATAGCAAAAACATTCAAAAGACAACAGAATCAGCTTAAGTTAAAGAATTACGCGTCAAGAATAGAGCTATTTATTACAAGTAGCAAAAATTACAACCTAAGTGTTACTTTACTGTTTTAAGACTAACATATACAACCATGTCAAGTCCTCAAAAAAAATTTCCAGGTCTAATCAAGGAGCCGGCTGCGTCGGAGTCTTATCCTTGTCCTGTTGCCCACCTGTCCGATCAAAGAAAGAATTCATTAGTGATAAGCAACCAAGTTAACGGAAAGACTAGAAAGGAAGACTTACCAGCATCTGCTCCTTGATCATCGTGATCATCATCCTCTACTTGCACACCTGCCTCCTCAGCTGCAAGCAACCGCATGCCCTCCTTCACCACCACCTTCTCCTCCTTGGTAAACTGGGCGGTAACCACATCCATCCTGAAGGCCACACCACCCTCCTTATCCGTATCAGCCCTAGCCTCCTCCAAGTCCCAAAGATAAACCCTAGCCATGACCCGGGGATAATCATCCATCCAGGAGAGGTTGCCCTGCTTCCAAGTACGGAAGTACATATCCTGGAGCATTTCGTCCATCATCCCCTCGTTCTCCTCAAGCTCCCTCGTCCGGGCCTCGGAAGCCGACAACCTTACAACAGCAGCATCTCTCTCCATTTGGTATCTCGAGCAGTCAGCCTGAAGGGATTTCCGCATCGCCTCCATCTCCTCCCTCAACTTGGCTTGAGCAAGCTCTGCAGCCTCAAGCTTCCCAGATAACTCCTATATCTGCTCATGATCCGCTTTCCGAACCTCATCCACCGTGGCAATGGCCAGATCGATCAGTTCCTTGCAAATAGCCTCCATTTTCCGCAGTTCGGCCCAGCTGGCCTCTTCCATAGTTTTCTTTAGACGTCCGGAGGCGGCCTCGTGCTGAGAGATCTGGATGGCCTGATCGGCGAGTTGCTTGGCATGGTCGGAAACCACTAACCGCAGTCTTATGTTGGCTCTCCCAATTTCCTCCCTGGCCTTGACCAGTCGGGCATGATGCCCCATCAACTTCCTGGTCTCCTCAGCAACCCGGTCGATATTTGCCTTAGCTTCGTCCCCCATAGCGACAACCCGAGTAGTAAGAAAATCAAGGTCCAGGGACTTGGCCTCATCAAGCACCCTTACCATAGGATTGCGAGGAAGAAGGTGCTCACCAGTAACCTCATCAAAAGAGATGTCATGAGATGTCGGGTCCAGGTCCGGATGACCCGCAAACGGATTGTGTGCTAAGCCAGGATGATCTATTGGGATGACGGTTAGGTTCTCGGACGGATGGGGGGAGAGCATAAGCACGGTATCCTCCTCTGTAATGTCGTGAATAGGCTGGAGTGGGGCCGGGGGTTCAACAAGAGGTTCAGACGAAGATCGACTCCTCTTCCTCTTCTGTATATCTTCTTTGATAACTCCAAGAAGAGGACAATAGCCGACAATGTCTCCCGGGCGGTTAGTAGAAGGCTTCGGCTTGGCGGAAGCTTTGGAGAGCTTGTATTGTTCAAGCCTGTGCCGAAGATCTGAGGTCTTGGCCGTTTTACCCGTTACTGATATAAAAACCAAGTGTCACCAACATGTATTAAGCCATTATTCAAGAATTAAAAGAGTAAAGAGAAATTCACCTTGAACCGCCGAAGTTGCTTCAGTAGAGGCGCTCCCGGAAGATAAATTGACGCCGGTCCCAACTTTATCGGCTTTCTTAGACCTCTCCGTCCCCTCCAAACCTTCGAAGGCTTGGTGGAAAGCGTCATCCGTCCACTCTTGCATCTTGCCTACTTGCCCAGAAGACAAAGCCCCGACAGCGCCTTCTCCTCCATCTTTGCCTTGCTCCTCCTCCACATCTCCCTCCTCCGGGATATCTGGACATGTGCTGGGAGAGGGACCGTCAGACTTTTTGAGCTTCTTCCCCCCGGCAACCGAGTGTTTCGTAAAGGGCCTCCTTTTACTGCTCTTCGACTCGGCCCTTTCTTTAGCTTGGGCAGCCTTCTCGTCAGCCGTGTCCCTCTGCTTGACCACAGACTGCTGTGGAAGGATCAAGTTGTACTCCAAAAGTGTAGCGTTCCTGATCAGGTATGCAGCCGACCTATCTCTCCCAGTAATAGCTTCTATTTCTGCTGCCGTCTGAACCAGGCGATCATTCTCCACGACCGCAAAACCACCTGTCGCTAGCAACCAGAACAGGAATTAAAAATAAAGCTTTGACTTACATCCGGAGGTGAAGCGCCGAATAGAAACAGAATCATCCCTGACAAAAAACCATTCCTTCTTGAACATGCTGTACTTGGAGTATAGATCCAGGACATGCTTAAAGGATACGGCCGATTCCAAGCTGATGTATGGAGACCCCTTCTTATAGCCTCTCAAGTTGTACAAATACCGGATCTCCCGGTTGGAAGGAGGACGCCCATATCTCCTCTGGAAGAGGACGAAGAGACTCACCAGAATGGCATAGGAGTTGGGCTGAAGCTGGAATGGAGCTACCTTTAGATATGTGAGAAAGCTGACTACCCAGGCATTAAGAGGCGGGATGGCACCACACATGCAATGGTATCTGCTGTAGGAAAAATATCCTTCGGGAGGATCATACGGCATCACTCCCGCATCTGGCAATAGCATGCCCGCTCGGTCGATCCCGAAAGAGCGAGATATGACATCAAGTTGCTCGCCCTTGAGTGAGCTAGGGAAGCAATCAGGAGGCAGGTTAAGAAGTTCCTGAGGACCATACCCGTCCACTAGCGATCTCGGGGTGGGCCCATGTCGTTCTGGATTCGGCTGAACTGGGGGCACAACGCAAGATTCTCTTCTATCCGTAGATCTTTTCTTCTCTGATCGGGTTTCCACTTTATGAGACATTTATCTACAAACACAGGAAAGCACGTTGTTAGAAGACAGGGTATAGAGACTCAAACGAACAAGTGTATATTATCTAGAGTTCCTCTTATAAAACACGTAAAGTCATTAGTCATTCGGCAGTGCAAAGTGCAAAGTTCACAAAGTAAACGTCATTCGGCAGTGCAAGTCATTCGGCAGTGCAAAGTGCAAAGTTCACAAAGTCATTCGTCATTCGGCACTAAAAGTCATCCGGCAGTAAAAGTCATCCGGCAGTACAAGTCATCCGGCAGTGCAAGGTGCAAGGTCACAAAGACGTTTGGCAATTCGAGGTCATTCGGTAGTTTCAAAAAAAAACATTAAAACCATAATCATCTGGCAGTTACCTGGTTCGGTAGATAGAAGGTCTCAGCAGTATAATGGATTCAGCAGAAAGAGAAATCTGGTTGGCTATATCGATTTGGTAAGGAGTATCAAAGGTGCATAGCCCCTACTTATAGGCAGATATGGGATACCGGACCAATTGATTTGGCACTCAGAGACCGAATGGAAAAAAGGGGGCAAAGCACGCCATATACAAGCATATGCCCTACTTTGGGGGGCAAGTGTTGGGTATGTTTCGACCGGCTCCATCCCTACCACCGAATCAACTCCTTCCCATGCCCACCGAACCAGCACTCTCCCAAGCTACCACCGGTCCAACTCCCATGTCTACCGAACCACCCCCTTCCTCGTTCCTACCGAACCAACTCAGCTCCACACTACCGGACCAACTCAGCTCCACACTACCGGACCAACTCAGCTCCACACTACCGGACCAACTCAGCTCCACACTAACGGACCAACTCAACAACACTAACTACCAAACCATGCTCCTACCGGACCACCTGCCACCGGACCGAGACGTTCCGAACCATGCTCCTACCGGACCACCTACCACCGGACCGAGACGTTCCGAACCAAGCTCCTTCCGGACCAACAATACCAGGCCAGATCGCGTCAGCCCAGGCCCACCAGCAACTATATACGTCCAAGACCCCTACCCCTAGCCTCACTCTATAAATAGAGGGGTAGGGGTACAACAATGGGGGACAAGTTTGAGAGCTCAAGCACGGAGAGAACTTTCAAACAACTTTCTTTTACCGGTATCGAAGCTTTGTACTTGTAATCTGAACTAGAAAGGAGAAATAATATATAAAGTGGACGTAGGCACATTCTGGCTGAACCACTATAAATCTGCGTGTGTTTTACAGTTTAGTCCCTGCTTTTCATATACTTGCATAATCCACCCAAATCATTGAGAACAATATAAAATCAATTAAATCATACGACTTTGAGGTGTCTGTCCATTTTTTGTGCAAACATCAATATTTGGTAGATTGCTTATGTCTGGAACCTTTATCCCTTATTACTCCTTTAAGGTTTGTGAATCCTATAGGGGGTATGCAACTCTGGGAATGAGATATGACCGGTTAGAAATTAATTTGTTAGGTAATATGTTTGCATGCAGTTTATGTGTTTTCGATTTCATGGGTTTCGGTATCATATTGGGTATGGATTGGTTAGATAGATATGATGCTATGATATTTTGCCAGGACAGGGAAATATCATTGAAGCACCCTAATAGCCGTAGCCGAGTTATTTACTCAGTAAGGAGTTTGGACGGAAATGTTTATGTGTTATTGAGTGCCATGGGAATGGAAGCAGAGTTGAAGCAGGTTTATGTTGCAAGTGAGTTTGCAGATGTGTTTGAACTTGTTTCGGGCTTGCTGTCGAAAAGAGCAATCGAGTTTCGGATAGATCTCGTACCGGGTGTTGAACCCGTAAGTAGACCACGTAGCAGGATGTCACCAACCGAGATGAAGGAATTGAAAGTGCGGCTAGCGGAACTGGAAGAAAAGAATTTCATCCGGCTAAGCAGTTCGCCATTGGAAACGGCCGTGGTATTTGTGAAGAAGCCAGATGGGTCGTTAAGGATGTGTATCGACCATCGTAGGCTGAATGAGAGGATGATCAAGAATAGGTAACCTTTGTCGAGAATTGATGACTTTTTCGATCAGTTGAGTGGAGCCAGACTGTTTTCCTAGCTGGATTTGGCGACAGGTTTCCATCAGCTAAGAGTGGCAGAGGACAGTATTCCTTTGACGGCGTTTAGGACCAGATATAGGTCTTACGAATGGTTGGTTATGCCATTCGGGCTTACTAATGCGCCAGCTTTCTTTGTGGATTTGATGAACCGATTTTTTTAGAGTACTTGGATAGGTTCGTGTTAGTTTTTATTGATGACATTTTGGTGTATTCTAAAAATGAGAAGGATCATGCAGATCATCTTAGAATAGTCTTGGAGACGGTAAGTCAACATCAGCTGAAAGCGAAGTTCTCAAAGTGTCATTTCTGGAAGAGGGAAGTGAAGTTCCTTGGTCATGTAGTTTCTAAAGAAGGTTTAGCGGTTGATACAGATAAGATAGAAGATGTTAACAATGAAAGAGACCAGAGACGGTAAATGAGATCAGAATTTTTCTTGGACTTGTAGGATACTACCGAAGGTTCATTAAGGATTTCTCACGGATAGCGGCATCCTTGACTATGCTAACCAGGAAGGATGTGAAGTTTGTTTGGTCTGACAAATTTGAGGAAGCATTCCTTAAATTGAAACATTTGTTAACCAATGCGCCCGTGTTAGTAGTTCTAGATGGGAATCAAGGATTGGTAGTTTACACTGATGCATGTGGTACTGGGTTAGGTGTTGTGCTAATATAGAATGGAAAGGTTATTGCCTATGCTTCTAGATAGCTTAGACCGCATGAAGTGAGATACCCTACTCATGATTTGGGGTTGGCAGCAATAATCTTCGCATTGAAAGTGTGGAGACATTATGTTTTGGGAGAAAGGTTTGATTTATTCATGGATCATAAGTCTCCACATTATTTATTCTCTTAGAAGGAGCTGAACATGAGACAGCAGAGATGGCTGGAGTTTGTTGCATCTTATGATTTTAGCATCGAGTATACACCGGGAAAAGGAAATAAGGTGGCGGATGCGCTTAGCAGGAAACATCAGAATGTGGTGTTAGCTATGTTGGCGGAATGGAAAGACTTAGAAGCACTGGCTGCTTGTAGTGTGCAGATGAGGTCGACTGATGGATCTAGTTGGAATATCGCCATGATGTCTTGTTTGGAAGTTGACCTGTTTTGATCGAACGGATTGCTTCTAGGCAGATAGAGGATCTAGTGTTAGCCGAGAGGATTAGAAGGTTAGAAGCTGGAACTGAGATTAATGATTTAAAGGGTTTTATTCTTGACCACAGGGGTTGGTTAAGAAAGAATGAACGATTATGTATTCCGGATGTTGGAAACATTAGGAAGGAAGTTCTTAAGGAATGTCATCGATTGAAGTTTACGATTCATCCTGAGGGGACCAAGATGTATCAGGATATGAAGAGAAGTTTCTTCTATGAAGGAATGAAGAGGGATGTTGGCTTATGGGTTAAACAGTGTTTGAACTGTCAACAAGTAAAATCCGAACATCAGAAGCCTAGTGGTTTGCTTCAGCCTTTGGATGTTCCGGTTTGGAAGTGGGACTCGATATCCAAGGACTTTATTGACGGGTTGCCAAGGTCAAACCGGGGTAATGAAAGTTTATGGGTCATAGTGGATAGATTGACCAAGAGTGCCCATTTCATTCCATTAAGGTCAACCAGGACGGCACCTGTTTTGGCTGAGTTGTTCATGAAGAACATCGTTAGACTGCATGGAATTCCTAGTAGTATCGTCAGTGATAGAGATGCTTTGTTTACTAGTGAGTTCTCGAAGAGCCTGCAGAGTGTGTTAGGCACTAAGATCAAGATGAGTACCGTATATCATCCTCAAACGAATGGGCAGACATAGAGAGTCAACAAGGTACTGGAAGATCTGTTGAGGGCTTGTGTGCTGGATTTTAGTGGTTCTTGGGAAGATCACTTGCCCTTAGTGGAGTTTTCCTATAATAATAATTATCAGACTACTATAGGAATGACGCCTTTTGAAGCTTTGTATGGAAGGCCATGCAAATCACCAGCATGTTGGTTAGAGACTAAAGACAGATTGGTCCTTGGTCTAGATTAGGTGAGAGAGGCGATGGAAAAGATCAAGTTGATATGGGAAAGAATGAAGGAAGCTCAGTCTAGGCAGAAGAGTTACGCAAACAAAAGGCATAAGGACCTAGAATTCTAAGTTGGAGATAGAGTTTTCATCAAGGTATCGTCGATGAAAGGTGTGGTTCAGTTCGGGAAGACCGGAAAGCTAGCACCGAGATAAGTTGGACCATTTCCTATATCAGAGAGGATTGGGAGACTCGCATACCAAGTCAATTTACCGAGTAGTTTGGTCGGGGTCCATAATGTGTTTCATGTTTCTCATCTTAGGAAGTATGTTCATGATCCAGAAACAACTATCGCTCTGACGGCACTGGAGGACTTAGTGGTGGAACCGGATATGACTTTTGTGAGGTAACCAGTTCGTGTTGTGGAAAAAGATGAGAAGAGGTTAAGGAACAAGACAGGCAGGTTGGTGAAAGTTCAGTGGAGCGACAACATGAAGGATTGTACTTGGGAGACAGAAGACAGAATTAGGGCTACTTTTCCTGAGCTGTTTTAGATGGTATGTTCTATGTAGGGTTTATACAGAATTTGGCTGGTAGGTTATACTAGCTTTGCTTGCATGGGCTATATGCTTGTTGTTTTGTCCTTACTGAAATTTCGGGGACGAAATTCTTTTAGGGGAGAGTCTGTAATGCCCCTGAAATTTAATTAACATTATTCAGGATATTTAATTGGATAAATTAAGTAGAATAATGTGAATAATTAGGGAGATGAGATTAATAATTCCAATGGCCGTATCTTAATGAATGAACTAAAATAAGACTTAACTAAATTTAGAAGGAGGAATTTTCCTAAGGGGTAAACCTGGAAATGGGGCTACATTTCTTAGTATAAATCTCTTCCTCCACCTTAATAAATTTTCACTTTCTCATTCATAACTCCTCACCTATATTTTGATCAGCCATTAAAAGCTCAAGGAAGAGCAATAAATTGAAGAAAAAGCTAAGGAATTAAAGGTAGGAAATTATATCATTTTGCAATCAACTAATCAAGGTGAATAATGATGTTTATCATCTCATTTTTCTCCGTTTGGATCGGCTATGGGTTATACCCGATTCAAGTTTGTGTCTTGGTTAGGATATAACCATTTAAACCATTGTTTGGATAAGAGATAGGCGTTTTAAATGTTAATGGATTACTTAACACGTTTTTATTCGGTTTTGGTTAAATTCCAAGTAGTTTTGATCTTCATATGCTTTGAAATTTTAATATGTTGAAGAGAACGTATTAATTGATTTTCTGGAATTTTTCATGATGTTTTAATAGTTATATAAAATTATTTATGGTATGGGACTTAAATGTTTTGTATAATTATAAAGGGGAAAGGGGCTTTTTAAAAAAATTAAATTTCCAAATAAGGAAAGTCGGCAGCAATTTTGAATATAAAATTCTGGCAACCAAACATATATAGACAAACAAGGCAGGTGGGGTACAAAAGAACCGTTTTAAAGTACAATTTTCACTATTTTAACTCTTTCGGCAAGACCTTCCGCCTTCATTCCAAACCTTCTGAAAAGGTCAAAAGGTATCAAACCTTTAAACTAGGTAAAAAATCAATGCACATGGTATCAGGAGACTGGTACGTAGTGAATTTGAAAGGGGTCGAAAGGTTTAGGGACGAAAGGTTAGAGCTTTCGAATGAGATGAAACTTTGTTTTGGTTTTAAAGAAAATACGCCTACTAGCTTTCGACAAAGTGCTTTCGACATTGTCAATTGGTTTAAAGGAAAAAGGTTTTTATTGGTTTGCTTTCTTGTTTTAAATGAAACCTTTCGACAAAGTCGAAAGGTTAGCTTTCGATAGGGTCGGAAGCATGGTTGCCGCTTCCAAAACTTTCGACCCAGATGGTGTCAAAGGTTATCTTTGTTTTATAAAACTTGACGCCTCTCTCCATTGATTTCGAAGGGTTGGATCCAAGACTAACACTTCACTGTTTTTGAAAGGTTTCGAAGGGTTTTGACTTCGAAAGATTATGACTTCGAAAGGTATTGATTTCAAAATGTTTTGATTTCGAAAGGTTTTGGTTTCGAAAGGTTTCGAAGGGGTTACCTTCAATGAATTCGGAAGGTTTTGAGTTTCAATGATTTCGAAAGGTTTTGAGTTTCGTTGTTTTCGAAAAGTTTATAAATGGTTTTATAGAGGGGATACCCCAGGCTTCCGACAAAGTCGAAAGGAGGAACCTTTCGACTAGATCGAAAAGAAACCTTCTGACAAGGTCGAAAGGTAGGACCTTTCGACAAGGTCGAAAGGTAGGACCTTTCGACAAGGTCGAAAGGTATGATTTTGTGATGCTTTTAAAAGGAAGGCTTCCGAAGGGGCTAACTTTGGATGTTTATTTTCTTTCGAATAGGGCTTCATTTGAAGCGGTTTAAAGGGCTATTTTAGCCATTTTTCCTTAAGTAAAATTTTGCTAATTTGAAGGGATTACTTCGAAGGGTTATAGCATAAATTACTTATCTTTGTTTGAATATGTATGGGGGATCCTTATATAAATTTGATGTAAATAAACCTTGGGGACACCGGGTTAGGTTTAATGTTTTTGATACACAGTTTGGGGTTACAAATAGAAATATGCTTTCGAAAATATACATTAGGGCTGTCAATGTATTTTTTAATTTGTCCTAATTGGGGCTACCAATGGGAATAGGTTAAACAGGTGTTATACCTGGGGAAAATAAATAATCATGGGGATCATGGTATTTTAATTGGCCAAGTGTTGGGTTCTTGGTTAACCTAGAAAAACCATGGAATGTGTGGTGGATAGTCCACATCAAATTTCTAAAGTAAAGAATGTTTTGCCAGAGGTTGTTAGCCTCGGGATTTGCACCCACGGGTTCATAGTTATCCTAGGAAAACTATGGACTGTGCTGCGGATAGCGCACACCAACTTTTATAAAACAATGTATGATGGATAATCTGTAATTATTTTAATGAATTTGGGACGATTAATCCTATTGAAGTTTTGACGGATAGGCATGTTAAATATTTTTAGATGGGATATCTAATAAATCGTTTTTAGATGGGATATCTAATAAATGGGTGGATGGGATATCCAATATATATGATTTATGGTTTTATTTCATATTATGTTAAGACTAATCATTTTGGTTGCAGGGGCATAATAAATGATTTGCATGTTTTGTTTTAGGATAGTAGTGAGGGGAAAACCCATTCCGCTAAGTGGCATGGTCTTAGTAGATATCTATTTACGATAAGAGATGATTGGGGATTATTCATACCAGACTTATTGTCTGACTCGAAGATTGTGTTTCTCCACAAACTCTAGGGTACTCAAAATCAATTTGAGTAATCCGAGAGTGGGAGACTTTCAGGTTTTTGGACAAATAAGCTTTCGGAGACGTGCAGGAGGTAGTGTTAGCCATATAGGAGATATTTTTTGTTTTCCACTGTGATGAACTAAGAACTATAATGTTCATATTTATTAGTTCTCTGATCATCATAAGGGAACATCTTCATATGTCGCTCTTATCGTATTTTGTACATGTATATGTGATTAGAACGTGGTTAACGTCTAGGATTATGTAATTAAATGCATGAAATGGGAAATTCTATTTATTGGGAGTTTAAAATTTTTCATATTCATGTGTTCTAGTGTATCAATATTAACTATGCCGCATTCGGTCGCCAAGAAATAACAACTACGGATGACTGCAGCATCAGTAACGGTTAGTTTTAGTCCTCAGAAGGCGGGATGTTACAATACGTTTCTCACTTCTCCTTTTTATCTCCAAACCAAAAATTCAAATATACTCTAAGTACAAATACCGCAAATCCCCAATTTGTAAATCAAAGAGTGAAGTCAAAAGGCCTTCAATCTATTTTAATATGTTTTGATGAAAGGTAATCTCCTCTATCTGTCAATGCATCAATTAATGATTTATTTTGGTTTTGATTTCTGAAATTGATCATTCCTATTTGATCTTTGTTCATAGCCTAGGTTCATATTGTCATAGGAGGGAATAGGAGATTCTAAGCTCTAATCTTCCCTTTTGTGATTGTTTAAGTGAGATTATATCACGAATTCTAGCCTTAGATAAATGATTGCTGCTGCTATATGATTACGATTGAATTTAAAGTGTATATGATCTTAATATGTTGATGGATTCATTGTCTAATTGAATTGAATTTATTTTTTACTAAAAACCACCATATGAAATCATGAATTTTATCTAATTATACATGTTTATATGCATGCATGACTACCTATTCAGTACCTTAGATCATTAGAGAAGCAACACATGAAGAATGAGCAAAAACAGATCGATGGAAGGTCATCAAAATCACCTGGACGTCGGCCCAAGCGAGCCAACTATTAGGCCGGTTGGTCGAACCGGTGCATCAGTTGTAGCCTAAACTTGACATCCAAGCAATGTTTCAGTATTTCCCAATCGACTCGTTTGCCACTGTTTGCCCAGTTGATTTCCATAAGTTGATTTCTTAATTTTAATACGGCATTTCATATCAATTTCATTGATATTTTCCGAATTCATGACTTATGAATTGTTGAATTCATTTTGATGTTTTATACCATAGATTGTTCTATGGATCAATGGATAATTACACACTTTTGATGCACGTTTTCAACCTGGATTTACAAATGACTAATTTCTAGATCCAATCATTTTATACAAGACTATTTATGTCCCAATATAATACATATATATATATATATGTATGTATGTATGTATGTATGTATTCATACAAAGAATTTTAGCAATATATATATATAAACTATCTATTTTCATATCCAATTGTTTTAGAAATGTTTTGGAATGATAGTATGAAAAGCTTACTTATATATATATATATCCATTATAAACATATATTTTAAAAGTTGTTTTAAAAGAGAAATATTTTCATAAGATTGCACGTTATCGATCAAATGAGAAATTGATTTAAACGGTTATATAAAACGACTAGTGTGGAACGCTCACGTTTGGTTTATCGATTAACTCCTGGACTTGTTCGACCAAACCATTGTTACATGCGAGTGGAGTTGACTATTGTATAGTAAATGTTTTGGTAAACCCATGTGGTATGGAATACATGGTAGTTATCTATTCGATTGCTATATAAAAGTATTTAACAATTTTCGATGAGTTTATGACTCACCTTTGATGTTTATAGGACTTGTTCCTATTTAATGTTTATAGGTTTTGTACCTATCTTGATGTTTACAGGACTTCTTCCTATTCAATGTTTATAGGTTTTGTACCTATATTGGAGTTAATAGGTCATATACCTATTTCGATGTTTATAGGTCTCGTATCTATCTTGATGTTTATAGACTTATACGTCTATCCTGGAGTTACATGCATGTAGGTGAATTTATTTCATCAATATTGGAGTTTGGCGCCCCCTTATTTATTAGATTTCTATATTTCTATTTGTGAGATTTCTAGATTTAACGTTGTTGGATGATCACCAAATCATTTCGGAGGTATTTGCTTTTAAGAAGCAATTATGAGATTTTGTATTTGGTGATTTGAAGTTTTTGATACATGTTTGATATTTATCGATATATGCTTATAATTGACTTCTAGATTACATTATCTATCATTTTTTTTGCTAACACATTTATCTTAGTCTAGATTGACCCGTTTATCATTTTTATAATACTCGGGTCAGACCGAGATGTTAGCTATTCATTCTCCTTTGTCATCCTATGTATATATTTGACATTATGTAGTACCTTGTGTTGAGTTTAGACTCCTTTTGTGCACATATTCATTTTGAGATGTAGCAATTTGTATATGTGTCGTCTGCATCACGTATCTATTATTTATTGGCTTAGACTTTTATCTATTATATTCCGCTATGACTAATCTGATATTCTATGATCTGTATAATATTATATGTTGTTCTAAATTTTTATTATATCCACATAGTTTTGTTTTAAGCCTGAATACTATATGTCGATTCCACTGGATTTAAGAAATGTATAGCATATTAATCGACCTGTCAATGCTCGCTTAAAGAGAAATTCACGGATGGTCTTTGTTAACCAGCTCTATTCTCTGCACTAGCTGACAATATTACTTTGTAATATTCCCTATTAGTGTGGGTCTTAGGGTAGGGCATCCAACTTGGTATTAGAGTGAGGTTCAGAACAAAGTATGATATTACAAATACGAGTTGTGGATTAGGCAAGTCTTGGAAATAGTCCCTTATGTTTTCATGAAGTATATTCCTTAGTGTCTATCTCTGAAATTCCTAATATCGATTCATATGGCTCTTAAATAATCTTTTATCTTATCTTATTCCTTTTAGAATCATAGCGGGCTAGTGGTAGATCACCTACTCATTTTGTTGTGGGACAATCCAGTGACCCTTCATTGGATGGAGTGTATATGTCCGCCGAGCAGATTATGGAACTCGTTAGAAACACTTAGCCTACCGGACCTTCTTCAGATTCTTCTTCTCACAAGTCGAGTTTTACACGTATGTGTAGAAAATCTTTGCACATCTTGGTGGCAAGCCCATTAGAAGTTCTAAGAGTGTGATTGAGGTGTAGACAAGGCTTAGAGCATGTGAGCCGACCATTTCTCACGTGGGTCTTGATGATCAGCAAAGGGTTCAGGTAGCTTCTTGTCCTCTCAAAGAGTGATCTTTTGATCGGTATGAAATTTTTATAGCAGAGGTGGCTGAGTCTACTCTTTCTTGGGAGCAGTTTAGGGGATGATTTGAGTTGAAATTCGTTCTTGAATCGGAGAAAAGCCTCGTTAGCTAAGAGATTTATTAAGTTGAAGCAAGGTAAGTCTTCTGTAGCGGAGTATGTATCGACCTTCGAAGCCTTTTCCAAATATGGGTTCTAGCACACAAGTACTCCACTAAAGAAGAATCAAAGATTTTTGGATGGTCTGAAGAAGCATCTTAAGAAGGCGTTAATGTTTCAATTGAAGGTTTCATTTGAGAAGTTAGTTGATTTGGCCTTTCATCTTGAAGCGTTCGAAAAGGATATTAGTGAAGAAGACATAGCAGAGAAGAAGAGCTTTCATTCGAAGAAGAAGCAACCATTCAACAAGTCAAAGCTCTTTCATCCTAATAAGAAGATCAAGAAGTAAGGTTCTAGTTCCACTCCATCATAACCAACTAAGTGCTTCAATTGTGGTTCTAAGGAGCATTTCATTAAGGATTGTCCTAAAGTTCCTATTTGTCGTTATTGAAAGAAGGAAGGTCATCTTGTAGCATCTTGTCCCCAAGCAACTAAAGGCCCCAATTCTAGGAAGATTAGTGTTGTGCAGGTTTATGGTGGATCTTCTCAGTGTCATAGTATATCTCCTTCTGTTTTTGAAGGTGTAATTGTATTTCGGAACCTTCCTATTCAGGTTCGCTTTGATATGGATGCATCTCACTCATTCGTATCGAAGAAACTTGTTGATGCTTTATGTTTGGATGTTGTGTGCTTAGTGATTTCGCTGAGAATTACAAACCTGGTTAGTAGGTCTGCAACCCTTAGTATGCTTTTGTAGAGATGTCGAGATTATCTTATGCGGTCATTCCTTTTGTGTTGATTCATGTTATGCATTATGTTGGGTTTGGAATGATTTTGGGAATGGATTGGCCTAACCGTTATGAAGCCCATATCCTATGTCCAGAAAGAACTATTTATCTTAGACATTCGAAATCCATTAAGATGGTTTTTATCATTCTTCATGATGTTGATTCTGATTCGGAAGCATCCTTATTTTCTCTTGAGGCTCGGGAAGACAATGACATTTCCTGAAATCCTATTATTTTTTATTATCTTGATATTATTGAACCTGTTTCGAGGTAGCCTCCCAAGTGGGAAATTGAGTTTCGAATTAACCTTATCCCTGATGCTCATCCAGTTAGTGGTCCTCCGTATCGGATGTCTACTAAGGAGAATGAGGAGTTGAGGAAGCAGTTGACATAGTTGTAAGAGAAGTAATTTATCCAGTCTAGTTCTTCTTCTTAGGGAGCTTTTTCCATGTTTGTGAAGAAGGCCGAGGCTTTGCATTGATTACCGCAAGCCTAATGAGCTTACCATTAAGAACAGGTATCCCTAGCATAGGATCGATGATATTTGTGAGAAGCTTTGCGGCGCTTAAGTCTTTTCCTTGTTAGACTTAATGACCAGATTTCCTCAGCTTCGGGTGGCTAAGGATAGCTTTCCTCTAATTTATTCCATATCCGTTATAGATCTTATAAGTGGCTCGTTATGCCCTTTGGGTTAACGAACACTCCTGCTTATTTTGTTGACCTCATGAATTAAGTTTTCCAAGAATTTCTTGGTCGAATTGTTCTCATATTCACTGATCATATTCTTGTTTATTCTAAATCTAAGGAAAAATGTGAATATCTTGGTAATGATTTGGAGACACTTAGTAAGAATCAGTTAAAAGGAAAATTTTCTAAGTGCAACTTTCTGCAAAGGCAAGTGAAGTTCTTGGACAATGTAGTTTTTGAAGAAGGAATTTTTGTTGATTCGTTGAAGATTGAAGCTATTTAGAATTGGAAGAGGCCTGAGATTGTATCTGAGATTCATAGTTTTCTTGAATTGGCAGGTTATTATCATTGATTCATAAAGGACATTTCCAAGATCGTCTTACCTCTCAATTCTTTCACTAGAAAAGGAGTTAAGTATATTTGGTCGGATAAGTGTGAAGCTTCTTTTCAGAAGTTGAAGGAACTCCTTTCGAACGCTCCTATTCCTGTGGTTTCAAATGGAAATGAAGACCATGTAGTCTACACGGATGCTAATAGGTTTGGTTTGGGTGCTGTCCTTATGCATTGAGACTGTGTTGTTGCTTTTGCTTCGAGGCAGTTGAAGCCGAATGAGGTGAGATATGCCACTCATGATTTGGAGCTCACGACTATAGTCTTTGCGTTAAAGGTTTGGCGTCATTAGTTGTTGGATGGGAGATTTGTGCTTTATATCGATCATAAGTCATTGAAGTACTTATTCACTCAGAAGGAACCTAATATATGACAACAGAGATGGCACAAATTCCTTGCTTCTATGATATTGATGTTCGGTACACTCAGGGGAAGGGAAATCTAGTAGCTGATGCTCTTAGTCGTAAGCAACAAGTTGTTGTTTCTTTGATGTTAGCCGAGTGGAAGGATCTTGAGATTATATCTTCTTGTGAGATTAAAGATCGTATTCCAAATTCTAATTCTTCCATCTTATTATTTAGCATGGAGGCTCGTCGGAGTCTTTTGGATTGGATTGCGGAATCCCAGAAGCGTGATCCTGATCTGTCTCATCTTTTTCAGCAATGTGGTGGTGTTTCTCGAAGTGATGAGGTGCGAGATTTTTTTATGTATGCTTGTGGTTGTCATCGTAGGAGAGGTAGGCTTGTAGTTCTCGATGATGGTGATCTTAGGAGAGATATTCTTAAGGAATTTCATCGCTCCAAGTATACTATCCATCGTGGTTGTAGTATGATATATGCAACTATGAAGCATCTTTATTACTGGGAAGGCATGAAGTGGGGTGTAGCAAAATTTGTGAAGCGGTGCTTGACTTGTTAGATTGAAAAAGCTGAGCATCAACATACCAGTGGTCTCTTGCAACCATTGGAGGTCCCGGTGTGGAAGTGGCACCAGGTTTCCATGGACTTCATCGATGGTCTTCCACATTCGAGGGCTGGCCATGATAGCTTATGGGTGATTGTTGATCGTTTGACCAACCCACTTTATTCCTATTAAGTCCAATCCAACTACTTCTCAGCTTGCTAAGATCTATGTTAAGGAGATCATAAGACTTCATGGCATCCCTAGTGCCATTGTTTGTGATTGGGATTCCTTGCTTCCAAGCAGATTCTGTAGGAGTCTCCAAAAAGCTTTAGGTTCAAAGCTTAATTTCGACACTGCCTATCATCCCCAGACAGATTGCAGATGGAGCAAGTGAATAAGATATTGGAAGACTTACTTCATGCTTGTGTTCTTGTTTGCACAAAAAATGGACAAACACCTCCAAGTCGTATGATTTAATTAATTTTATGTTGTTCTTAGTGATTTGGGTGATTTATGCAAATATATGAAAAGCAGGGACTGAACTGTAAAAGACACACAGATTTATAGTGGTTCGGCCAGAATGTGCCTACGTCCACTTTATATGTTATTCTCCTTTTCTATTCAAATTACAAGTACAAAGCTTTGATACAAGTATATGAAAGTTGTTTGAAAGTTCTATCCGTGCTTGAGCTCTCAAACTTGTTCCCCATTGCTGTACCCCTACCCCTCTATTTATAGAGTGAGGCAGGGGGTAGGGGTCTAGGATGTATATAGCTGCTGGTGGGCTTGGGCTGATGTAATCTGGCCTGGCCAGGTTGGCTCGGCAATGCCTTGGTCCGGTGATGAGTTGTGAGGATTGGTTCGGTGGTCTCGGTCCGGTGATGAGTGGGCTGGGCTCTGGTCCGGTGGTTCTGGTCCGGTGGTGAGTGGGCTGAGCTCTGGTCCGGTGGTTCGGGTCCGGTGGTGAGTGGACTGAGCTCTGGTCCGGTGGTTCTGGTTCGGTGGTGAGTGGGCTGAGCTCTGGTCCGGTAGTTCTGTGGTTGTGAGTCTGGTTCGGCTTTCCATGGTTGTGACTCTGGTTCGGCAGTGGTAGGGATGCCGAATGAAACTTAGGCAAGCCTGGACGAACCTGGTACTTCTTTGTCTTGAGATCTCTTGGGTGAGAACACGCCCAACATTTGCCCCCCAAAGTGGGGCATATGCCAGTATATGCCGTGCTTTGTTTTAAAATCAATGACGTTAGCTTGGATGCTCCTATTCGGCCCAAACGCCGAACCAACCGGTTCGGTCGTCTATGTTTGCCTATAAGTATGGGCTTCAAGCTCCTGTTATCCACAACTATTAGAAAGAGCCGGACCAAGCCTACGGCTACCGAATCAGGTGAGCCCTCCTTCTACCGAATGGACTTTTAGGGAGTGTGATAGCCGAATGAACCTTGAGACCCGTATTACCGAATGGTACTTGGGGAGCACGAGTGCCGAATGGGCTTTTCGCCCCGAACCACCGAATGTACCTTGTGAAGTACGAGTGTCGAATGGCCTTTTGCCTTGAACTGCCGGATGAATCTTTATGACTCGGGATACCGAACGAGACCTGGAGTTTGAATGCCGAACGAACCTTGAACCTGTTATGTTTCGAATTACAAACGAATTTTTAGTTTGTATGCACTTGCTTGTTTATATCTCTACATCCTTTGTTTTAACGATGTGTTTTCTCGTGTTGCAGATAATGTCTCATAAAGTTGAAACCCGTTCAGAGAAGAAGAAATCCCAGGACAGAGAAGATCCTTCCGCAATGCCCCCAGCTCAGTCAGAACTGGGACATCATGGGCCCACCCCGAGGTCACTAGTAGATGGGTACGGCCCTCAGGAGCTTCTGAACTCTCCTCCTGACTGTTGCCCTAGCTCTCTCAAAGACGAGCAGCTTGATGTTATCTCTCGCTCCTTTAGGGTTGACAGAGCGCGCATGCTATTGCCGGGGGAGGGAGTGATGCCATATAATCCCCCCGAAGGATATTTCGCCTATAGTCGGTACCATTGTATGTGTGGGGCCATTCCCCCGATCAATGCTTGGATAATCAGCTTCATCACTTATTTGAATGTGGCCCCATTTCAGCTTCAGCCTAACTCCTACGCCATCCTGGTGAGCCTCTTTGTCATTTTCCAGTGGAGATATGGGCGTCCTCCCTCCAACCGGGAGATTCGGTATTTGTACAATTTGAGAGGCTATAAGAAGGGGTCTCCATACATCAGCTTGGAATAAGCCGTCTCTTTCAAGCTTGTCCTGGACTTATATTCGAAGTTCAGCATGTTTAAGAAAGAATGGTTTTTTATCAAGGATGACTTTGTTTCCATCTGTCGCTTCACCTCTGGCTGTAAGTTTGAAGCTTATTTATAATTTCCGTTCTAACTGCAATGCTTCTTCTTATGTGTTTTTATTTCTTGCTAGTGACAGGTGGCTTTGCGGTCGTGGAGAATGATCGCCTGGTTCAGATGGCTGTGGAAATAGAAGCCATTACGGGAAGGGACAGGTCGGCTTCTTACTTGATCAGGAATGTTATATTCTGGGGCACAACCTGATCCTTCCACATCAGTCCGTGGTTAAGCAGAGAGACACGGCGGAGGAGAGAGCTGCCAAAGTTACAGAAGGGGCCACGGCAAAAAGCAGCAAAAGGAGACCCTTCTTGATGCATCTAGTCACCGGGGGAAAAAAAACTCAAGAAGTCCGATGGACCCTCTCCCAGTACACATCCAGATGTTCAGGAGGAGGAAAAAGTGGAGGGGGAAAAAGGTGAGGACGAAGGAGGTGAGGCGGAGAGCGGAAGTGGTAGAGAAGGTGACGGTGATCGTCACGGTGATGATGGTGGCGAAGGACAGGGCGGTGATGGCACCAGGGCTTTGCCTCCCGGGCAGGCAGGCGTGATTAAGGAGTGGACAGATGACGCTCTCCGCGAAGCCTTCGAAGAGTTGGAGGAAACGGAGAAGTCCAAGAAAGCTGATAAGGTCGGGACCGGAGCCGATTTATCTTCCGGGAGTGCTTCTACTGAGGCA
This sequence comes from Allium fistulosum, assembly GCA_030737815.1. NCBI lineage: Eukaryota > Viridiplantae > Streptophyta > Magnoliopsida > Asparagales > Amaryllidaceae > Allium > Allium fistulosum. The sequence continues at coordinate 195,275,063 of CM060904.1, forward strand.
ACTTCTGCGATTCAAGGTGAATTTCTCTTTATTCTTTTTAATTCTTGAATGATGGCTCAATGCATGCTGGTGACACTTGGTTTTCATTCCAGGAGCGGGCAAAATGGCCAAGACCTCAGATCTTCGGCACAGGCTTGAACAATACAGACTCCTTAAAGCTTCTGCCAAGCCGAAGCCTCCTACTAACCGCCCTGGAGACGTAGTCGGCTATCGTCCTCTTCTTGGAGTTATTGAAGAAGATATACAAAAGAGGAAGAGGAGTCGATCTTCGTTTGAATCTCTCCTTGGCCCTCCGGCCCCACTCCAGCCTATTCACAATATTACGGAGGAGGATACCGAGTTTATGCCTTCCCCACATCCGTCTGAGAATCCAACCGTCATCTCGATAGATCACCCTGGCTTGGTTCGCAACCCGTTTGCGGGTCATTCAGACCTGGACCCGGCCTCTCATGACATCTCCTTCGATGAGGCAACTGGTAAGCATCTTCTCCCTCGCAATCCTATGGTACGGGTGCTTGACGAAGCTAAGTCCCTAGACCTTGATTTGCTTACTACCCGGGTTGTAACTCTGGGGGATGAAGCTAAGGAGAATATTAACCGGGTTGCTGAGGAGACCAGAAAATTGATGGGGCATCATGCCCGACTAGTCAAGGCCGGGGAGGAAATTGGGAGCGCCAACATTCGGCTACGGTTAATGGTCTCCGACCAGGCTAAGCAGCTTGTCGATCAAGCCATTCAAATTTCTCAGCACGAGGCCGCATGTAGGCAACTGAAGAAGACTATGGAAGAGGCCAGCAGGGCAGAGTTGCGAAAAATGGAGGCCGCCTACAAGGAGCGGATTGACATGGCCATTGTGACGGTGGATGAGGTTCGACAAGCGGACCTCGAGCGGACACAAGAATTATCGGGGAGACTCGAGACCGCAGAGCTTGGTCAGTCCAGGTTGAAGGAGGAGATGGAGGCGATGAGGATATCTCTTCAGGCTAACCGCTCACGATACCAATCGGAGAGGGATGCTGCCATTGCTAAGCTGCGTGCTTCTGAGGCCCGAATGAGGGAGCTTGAGGAAAACGAGGGGATGATGGATGAGATGCTCCAGGATATGTATTTCCGCACTTGGAAATAGGGTAACTTATCCTGGATGGATGATTACACCCGAGTTATGCCCAGGATTTATCTCCGGGCTCTGGAGGAGGCTAGGGTTGATGCGGATAAAGAGGGTGGCGCGGTCTTCAGAATGGATGTGGTCACTGCCCAGTTTACCAAGGAGGAGAAGGTGGCGTTGAAGGAGGGTATGCGGCTGCTTGCCGCTGAGGAGGCAGGTGTGCAAGTAGAGGATGATGATCAGGATGGTCAGGAAGCAGGCGCTGGTAAATCTTCCTTTCTAGTCTTTCAGTTAACTTGGTTGCTTATCACTAATGAATTCTTTCTTTGACCGGACAGGTGGGCAACAGGACAAGGGCAAAACTCCGACGCAGCCGGCTCCTTGATTTGACCTGGATATCTTTTTGTGGACTAGACATTGTTGTATATGTTAGTCTCAAAACAGTAACGTAACTTTTAGGTTGTAATTATGCTACTTGTAATAAACAACATTATTCTTGACGTGTAATTTTTTAACTTAAGCTGATTCTGTCGTTTTTGAATGTTTTTGCTATTTTGACATGTTGTATGAGAAATATAGCTATGCGTATACTTGTAATTCAATTGTGTTTGATGTCAAGTTCTTGCTTAAAACATAATTTCATGTCTTGCAATGTTAGTGTGATGTGTGAATTAATTATAGCCACGTGTTTATACATGAAAGAAGAAAATATCGCCCTTCATATTTTACTTGTAGATGGCAGCTTTGATTGTCTTGTGTGACTGAGTATGGAATGTGGTCCAGTGTCTTGTCGTGAGTACCCACTTCCATTAGCGAATGTCTCTTATTCTGTGTCCTGTACTTTAGGGATTGTTACAGAGGATAGGAGAAACGTTTTTTAAATAAAATTGAAATATGAGAAATAGTAAAACTTCCAATCACGGAAGGCCTTCGATGTGCTTAAGTTCGTGGCAAACGGGTTTTGTAGTCACTTTCCCTAGCTATGGGTCTTGGAGACATTTGTCACCCATCTTACGCCTCCGCGGGGAGTTAATCTTTTTTACCACAACCGTACTTAAGACACATCGGAGCCGAGATCGCGCACAGTAACTACCCGGGCCATTATGGCCCGTAATCATGGGTATTATTCGATTTACTATGGTCGGCTAGCGTGGGTGCCGATTGTCAACCGTGAACTACCCCTGGCTGGCCACACCTTATGTTAGGGCTTAAAGTAGCTTCACAGTTGCCAGCGAGCCGAACGCCGTAATGAGCTGCCTTGGCTATAGTCGGCCTTCTTGGTGGCTTATAATCGGCTCATTACAGTTGGCTTTAAGGGCCGTCGCAAGCAATGAGTTAACCCACAGCATAGATATGCCGGAGCAAAAGTGTCTCATTGGCGAGGGCATAGATTCGCATAGTACCTGTTAGGTCTTGTCCAGGTGAAGTCGCGCTGTGAAGCGCCTTGAATGGAAATGTTATATGCATAGGATTTTGTTCAACAGAAAAGGATAAAGTTAACAAGCAACCAAGATATAAAGGAACAAGTTAAAAAAAAGAGACAAGGTTTTTAAAGTGGTTTGGCACGAAAATGCCTACGTCCACTGATTATCTTTGTTAATTCACTTCATATGGGCAATACAAGTTAAGAAAAGTATCGACGGAGGTGTTGGATGTTCCATGCCCTCTGGAACACCTCTCCGTCCACTGTTGACAAAATATAAGCTCCATTGTGGAGATCTTTATGAATTACATATGGTCCATCCCAGATTGGATCTAGTGCTCCCGGGCGAGGGAAGATTCGCTTGAGGACAAGATCTCCTTCTTGTAAGGTACGATGCTTGACTTTGGAGTTGTATTGTATTGCCACTTTTTGCTTGTGGGCTGCTGCTTTGAGGGCTGCATCATTTCTTCTCTCCTCAATTAGATCCAAAGACATGTGAAGGAGTTCTTCGTTCCCTACTGGGTTATAGTGGATCCTACGGTAGGAAGGCACGATGATTTCAACTGGGAGCATAGCCTCCGATCCGTAGGCCAAAGAGAAAGGAGTATGCCCCGTTGATGTTCTGAAAGATGTGCGATAGGCCCACAATGCCGTAGGGAGTTCATCCACCCAAGCGCCCTTTGACTTTTCGAGTTTCTTTTTTATTAGAGTTTTCAGAATTTTGTTGATGGCTTCGACTTGTCCGTTTGCCTGGGGATAAGCTACGAATGAGAAGCTTTTGTGAATTCCGTGCTCTTGGCACCAATTGGCGAACTCCTTGCTGTCAAACTAAAGTCCATTGTCCGATATAATTTTGAATGGGACTTCGTACCTGCATAGAACATTTTTGATCAAGAAGTTAATAACTTTCGCTGAAGATACTTTATTTAGGGGTTCTGCTTCCACCCATTTGGTGAAATAGTCGACTGCCACTATAGCATATTTGGCCCCGCCTCGGCCCATTGGCAGTTCGCCGATCAAGTCAATTCCCCATACTGCAAAGGGCCAAGGGCTGGTTATTTGAGTAATCTCAGTTGTTGGTAGCCGTGGAATCTTAGCAAACTTCTGGCATCTGTCACATTTTATGATGTTATCTAAGGCGTCCTTGCTTAAGGTGGGCTAGAAATATCCATATCGGAGTATCTTTTTTGCCAAAGTCTGCCCTCCAGTGTGATCTCCGCAGCTTCATTGATGAATGTTGGATAAGATTTCCTTGGCTTCCCTTCCAACGACACACCTTAATAAGGGGTTAGAGAAGCCACGCCGATAGAGGGTGCCCTCTTGTATTGTGTAGCGGGAAGCTTTCCTCAAGATTTTCTTGACTTCGTTATGCCCGTTGGGTAGTGTGCCACTTTGTAAGTAGTCTCGGATGGGAGTCATCCAAGTTGCTTCTTCAGTTGCAGCTATCAGATTCACTTGCTCAAAACTTGGGGTCAGTTGCTTTGAGATGGCTACTGCTCCGGAAATAGCGCCGTCTCTCATGCTAGCTTGCTTCGCCAATCCGTCGGCCTCTTGGTTCTCTTCTCGAGGGATGTGTTTGACTAAGTAGTGGTCCAATCGATTGAGAAGTAACTTGGTCTTCTTTAAATATGCTATGAGTCGTTCTTCTCGAGCCTGGAATTCTCCTAGTATTTGATTAACAATAAGTTGAGAATCGCTATGAAGACACAAAGAATTGGCTCCGATTTCTAAGGCAAGTTCTAATCCAGCCATCACTGCTTCATACTCTACATCGTTGTTGGTGGCAGCGAATTCCAACCTTATAACATAGTATAGCTTATTTCCCCTGGGAGTGATTATTACCACACCTGCCCCCGAGCCTTGTTCGTTTGATGCACCATCCACAAAGAGGTTCCACTTGATGTCTTCTGCTATTTCCGATTGCTCCTTACCTTCGTTGATAGTGAATTCGGCAATGAAATCGGCCAGGGCTTGCCCCTTGATGGCGGTGCGAGGGTGGTAGGTAATATCATATTGACTTAGTTCGATGCACCATTTAAGTAGTCGCCCAAAAGTGTTGGGACGATGGAGTACCTGCCTCACCGGTTGATCGGTTAGAACTCTGATGGAATGAGATTGAAAATAGTGTCACAGTTTTCGTGATGCGATTAGTAGACAGTATGCTAGCTTCTCAAGTTTAGGATATCTGACTTCTGCCCCCGTAAACCTCTGACTTACAAAGTACACTGGCCGTTGCGTGCGGTTGTCTTCTCTTACCAAAGCAGCGCTTAGAGGATGAGATGATACAGCAAGGTATAGGTATAACTCTTCGCCTTCGTTTGGAGTCGAGAGTACCAGCGGTTTCTGGAGGTGTTCAATTAGGTTAAGGAAAGCTGCTAAGCATTCGTCAGTCCATTCGAACTTTCCTTTGTCTTTCTTTAGAGCTTCGAAGAAGGGGATGCACTTGTCCGTTGCTTTGGAGATGAATCGGCTTAGGGCGGCCACTTTCTCATTCAGACTTTGCATTTCCTTTCGAGTGGAAGGTAGCTTGATATCTCTCAGAGCTTGGATTTGTTCAGGGTTTGCTTCAATTCCTCTGGCATGGACGATGAATCCTAGGAACTTTCCTGATGATACTCCGAAGGAGCACTTTAGAGGATTCAGCTTCATTCAATACTGGCGAAGTACTTGAAACATTTCATCTAGGTGGCTTACGTGACTGTCAGCTTCCCTTGACTTTACCAGCATGTCATCCACATAAACACTACAAGAAAACCTACCTTTAGTTGCAATTATTGGTAGCGTTGTAGTGTAAGTGCTACAAATATTATATTATTTTTTTCTCGGTTTAATTTTAGGGTTGCCGCTTCTTAAACCCTTGTCACGTTTTTTCCTCCTGTCTCCCTCCACTGCCTCCTTTTTCCCTCCACCGTTTCATTTTTCCCTCTTTCACCAAAATTTCCATCTCGCTCAATTCAACCGTCCTCTCGCTCGAACCATCACCGCACTTCGTCATCAGCTCCTCATCATCAGCTCCCATCCACTTTGTCAATAGGGATCTCCTCCATTTCATCGAATCTGCTCCCCTTCGCTTTGTTCACAAGGCCCTGCAAACATCTTGTTGACGAGGCGCTGATAGGTGGCTCTTGCGTTTTTAAGTCCGAAAGACATTACCTTGTAGCAGTACAATCCCCGGTCAGTGATGAAACTAGTGTGGTCTTGATCGGGAGCATGCATAGGAATTTGGTTATATCCTGATTATGCGTCCATAAAGGATAAGAGTTCGTGCCCGGCTGTGCTGTCTACAAGCTGATCGATTCGGGAAAGTGGGAAGCAATCCTTCGGGCAGGCGTCATTTAAGTTGGAGAAGTCAATGCATGTCCGCCACTTCCCATTAGCCTTCTTTACCAGCACCGGGTTGGCGATCCACTCTGGATAGATGGCTTCTCGTATGAAGTCATTGGCAAGTAGGTTATTTACTTCTTCATCGAGGGCTGCTGATCGTTCTGCCCCCATACTTCTCTTTCTTTGTTTTACTAATGCCTTGGCAGAATCAAGGTTCAGTATGTGGCATGCTATGTCAGGGGAGATTCCGGTCATGTCAGCGTGTGACCATGCAAATACATCTAAGTTGTGGCGGAGAAAGTCAATGAGTTGTTCCTTCAATTCTGCTTTTAGTTGGGACCCGACTTTCAATAGTCTGCTCGAGTTATGTCTGTCTACAGATACAAATTCCATAGCCTCTGTAGGCTCGGCGGTGGCCTCCTCCTCTTCATCCCTAGGGTCTAATTCATTGAAAGGGTCGCTGGTATATCGAAGAGGAGGGGCTTTCTTTAGTTGCTATGCTTCCAAACTCTTTGTGCAGAGGGCAATCTCTACATTTTTCCCTTTATCCTTCCTGTGGTTGTTGCGAAGTTCAGTTACATAGCAGTCTCGAGCAATGTCCTGGTCTCCCTCTACTTCCCCTACTCCATTGTCCGTTGGAAATTTCAACTTTAGGCACCATGGGGCCAGGACAATTTGGAAGTCAGACAAGGCTGGCCTTCCTAAGAAGGCATTGTAGGCCGAGTGGTTTTCTATCAGCACAAACGTTTGTTTCCGCACAACGGAGCGGGGTTGACTTCCAATCTCAACAAAGAGGTCCAGTTGCCCGAGGGGCATCTTCGCATCTCCAGTGAAACCGTGTAGTGGTTTATTGCAGGGAGAAACATCCTTTATTGATAGTTTCATTTTGTCGAATGCATGCTTGAATAGGATATTTACTGAGCTTCCAGTATCTACTAGAATTCGGAAAACTTCGGTTGGACCGAGCCGGGCAGAGATAACCATGGGATCCATGTGAGGGTATTGCCTTCCCTCTAGGTCATGCCTACTAAATGTGATGTCATCATTCTCTTTCAGCTTCGGGTGGCGTTCTTCTATAACAGAATTAACGCAGTCTTCATTGTTTCTAAGTGACTTTCCATATCTTTCCATTTCTGCCCAGCTTCTGTCGGCGATGTGTGGCCCTCCCGAGATGGTATGGACTACTATCTTCTCTTGACTGGAGTCGCTAGTGTTGCGATTTCCTCTGCCTATCTCTGGGGAGGGTAGCCTTGGGTTCTCATTGGCAAGAGCTGGAGTCCTGTTCTGACCCTTTACATAGTGTTCCAGTCTCTTCCTTCTGATGTGTTCTTCAATCAAGTCCCGGAGATGATGGCATTCATTGCTATCATGCCCATGAGATTCGTGGAAGCGGCAGAACTTTCCAGATTTTAGCGCGTTATCTGATTCCTTCTTGTATGGCGGGCCTTTGTATCTAACTTCATCTTGGGTGGCAAGGAAGATGTTTTTGATGGTTTCATTCAAAGGAGTGTAAGCGTCGAATCTCGGTCCTGGCCGATATAGGCGCTTTTCTCCCTTCTTGCCCCCAGCATTGTCTCTAGAATCATTTCTTCGAACGTCCTTTGCTACAGCGGGCGTGTTGCCATGAGCTGCCTTATTTTGTTGCCATGACTGCCCCTCAGTGGCAGCGTCTTCAAGCGTCATATATTTCCCGGCTTCATGGAAGAAATCGGGTAAAGTAGCTGGTTTTTCTTTTGTCAATCTTCTAGCAAATTTAGTATCCGGATGCACACCACTACAGAGGGCCATTAAGATAAGCTTCTCATCGGCATCTTGGACTGTGGCCGCTGCGGCATTGAATCTGGTTAAATATTGCTGCAGCTTCTCTCCAGGTTTCTGTTTGATACTGGATAAGGAATAAGCGTCCTTGGGTTGTTCCACATGAATGCGGAACTGACTGATAAACTTTTATTTCAACATCTCCCATGAGCTGATGGATCCTTGGGGTAGATGGCAGAACCAGGAGGTAGCTAGATCTGCTAAGAATAGTGGAAAGCATTTGCACAGTACTCCCTCTGTTGCCCCGCTCATGAGCATATGCTGTGTGTATCTCTGCAAGTGTACAACGGGGTCAGAGGTTCCTTTGTAAGGTTCCATTGTTGGCATTTTCCATTCTCGGGGGGTGATAGCAATTTCGATATTGCAGGCGAAAGGGCTGGTTACCCTAGCGCCTATCACTTGATCTCTTTCATCCCGTTGGACGCATTCTCTGAACAAGCGTGCCATCCTTTTATCAGAATTTGGAGCAGATAGAAATGAGTTCGGTTCTGTTCTGTGGGATTGATTCCGTCCAGATGACCTGTTAGGATGGTATCGCCTATCGTTCCTAATATTTTCCAGTGGCTGCCTTTGGTCTTCTGGGAGCATGTTAGGGTCAGCTACAGTTGGCCCTTGCCTTGATCTTCCCCTGCTGGGTTCTGATCTAAGCACTTTCTCGGGTCCAACTTCGGGCTGGACTCTAGCTTGGCCCCTTTCATTGGTGTTTCCGTGGTTAGGCAGTATGACAGGCTCAGCTACAGTTGACCTTCGTCTGGTACCTCCCCCGTTGGGTTCGGTTCCAAGCGTTTTCTCAGGCCTAACTTCGGGCTGAGCTCGGTCTCGGCTCCTACCATGGCCGCTTCTGTCGTTAGCTCCTTCGAAGAAGGAAGATCTCTATTGTCTCTGAGATCCTCCAGACTGGGACTCACCTCATGATTCAGTGTTGCGGTTGGACTCTTCAGCACCCCTTAAGCATGACATGAGATGGTCCACCAAGGCTTCCTGCTGGGATGTGAAGCGGTTAGTCACTTCAGCCACAACCCTGTCTAGATCTGCCCTAGTAATTGCTGCCAGCTGTTCTGCGGCAGGGGTGGTCGGATTTTCCTGACCTTCATTTGGTATTGCTGTTGGAAGGGGACGATTTACTTGATCTGTGACCACTGGATCTGGAAGACTGCTGGTTGCGATGTTTTTTCCTCTGTTAACATCTTTCTTCTGCTTGGGAGGCATGTTTTCCAAGCAATGATTGATGGTGTTAGGAAGAAGGTTAAGTGGGAGAAGCTGAAGCTTCGAGCTTCTTACTCTCAATGAAAGAACCAAAAATGTTTGCACAAAAAATGGACAAACACCTCCAAGTCGTATGATTTAATTGATTTTATGTTGTTCTTAGTGATTTGGGTGATTTGTGCAAATATATGAAAAGCAGGGACTGAACTGTAAAAGACACGCATATTTATAGTGGTTCGGCCAGAATATGCCTACGTCCACTTTATATGTTGTTCTCCTTTTCTATTCAAATTACAAGTACAAAGCTTTGATACAAGTATATGAAACTTGTTTGAAAGTTCTATCCATGCTTGAGCTCTCAAACTTATTCCCCATTGTTGTACCCCTACCCCTCTATTTATAGAGTGAGGCAGGGAGAAGGGGTCTAGGATGTATATAGCTGCTGGTGGGCTTGGGTTGATGTAATCTGGCTTGGCCAGGTTGGCTCGGCAATGCCTTGGTCCGGTGATGAGTTGTGAGGATTGGTTCGGTGGTCTCGGTCCGGTGATGAGTGGGCTGGGCTCTGGTCCGGTGGCTCTGGTCCGGTGGTTCTGGTCCGGTGGTGAGTGGGCTGAACTCTGGTCCGGTGGTTCCGGTCCGGTGGTGAGTGGACTGAGCTCTTGTCCGGTGGTTCCGGTCCGGTGGTGAGTGGACTGAGCTCTGGTCCGGTGGTTCTGGTCCAGTGGTGAGTGGGCTGAGCTCTGGTATGGTAGTTCTGTGGTTGTGAGTCTGGTTCGGCTTTCCATGGTTGTGACTCTGGTTCGGCAGTGGTAGGTATGCCGAATGAAACTTAGACAAGCCTGGACGAACCTGGTACTTCTTAGTCTTGAGATCTCCTGGGTGAGAACATGCCCAACAGTTCTCGACTTCGGTGGGAGTTGGGAAGAACATATCTACCTTGTTGAGTTTGCTTACAACAACAATTTTCAGTCTAGTATTGGCATGACTCCTTTCGAGGCCCTTTATAAAAGGTCATGTCGATCACCATCTTATTGGCTTGAGTCTGGGGAGAAGCTTATTTTAGGCCCTGACTTTATTCGTGAAGCCTTTGAGAAGATCGATCTCATTCGACAAAGAACAAAAGAGGCACAGAGCAGGCAGAAATCCTATGCGAATAATAAGAGAAAGGCCTCGGAATTCTCTGTAGGAGATCGAGTCTTTAAATGTATATCTCCATTGAATGGTGTGATGCGGTTCAATCATTCTGGAAAGTTGGCTCTGAGATATATTGGACTATACACTATCACAGAGCTTATCGGCCCTATTGCTTATCAGGTATTTCTTCCTACCCAATTCCTCAGTATTCATGATGTATTCCATGTTTCTCAACTTTGGAAGTTTCTTCGTGATTCAGATTCTATTCTTGACCCGAAATTTCTTGAGGAGCTTGACATCTCACCCGACCTTACTTATGAGAAGAGGCCTATTCATAGTGTTGCATCGTAGGTTAAATGCCTTCGAAATAAAGACGTCCTGCTCGTTGAAGTCCATTGGTCTAGCAATCCAAAGGACTGTTCATGGGAGAATAGAGAGTTCACCAAGCGAATGCATCCAGAAATCCTTTATCGTGCTCATTAGTGGTGAGACTCTTATTTTATATTATTTCATGCTTATGATTTTATACTCTTTAGATGCATCGTTGAATTGTTATTGACTATTCCTTAAGAAATTGCGGGGACACAATTTTTGTCAAGGGGAATCTATGATAACCACGGTTGAGGTTACCAAGAACTAAATTTAAAATTTGATTTATTTAATTTTAATTAATTAATTAAATGAATTTAAGGAATTTGTAAATTATTGTATTTCCAACTTAATATAGATTTGGAGTTTAATAAATTGGGAATTAAATGAATTTTCTTTTTAAGCTATTTAACTCTTATATTTAATTATATAAGAACAATTTTGGAGAATGAATAAATAAATTATATGAACCATTGACATAGAAATTTTAGAAATAAATGTTAGTTAAATTAGAACATTGTTTTAATTAAATTAGTATTTATAAAGTGTTAAAATGAAACACAACAAAATAGAAACACTTTGGATTTGAAAGAATTAGCAACAGTTGGCTAGCGAATCCACATTCTTTACCCACTTAGCCCAAAACAAAAGAAATAGAAATGAGAAAAATTATGTATATCATTTCTCACTTCTCATTTTTATCCCCAAACCAGAAACTCAAATATACTCCAAGTACAAAAACCCTATATCCCCAAATTTGCAAATTAAAGAGTGAGATCAAAGGGCTATCAATCTATTTTAGTGTATTTTGATAAAAGGTAATCTTTTCTATCTATTTATGAATCATTTTAATGATTTATTTCAGTTTTAGTTTCCCAAATTGGCCAATCCTTCCCAATCTTTGTTCATAGCCTCGATTGATATTGTCATATGAGGGAATATCAGATTCTAAGCTCTAATCTTCCATTCCGGGTTTGTTTAGGTGAGTTTATCTCACAATATCTAGCCTTAGATAAATGGTTGCTACTGTTATAAGATTATGGTTGAATTTAAAGTGTATATGATTTCAATATGTTAATGGATTCATTGTCTAATTGAATTAAATTTGTTGTTTACACTACACCAAAAGCTGAATTTTACAACAGGCCTTCCGCCTAATTAGCAACGGTTACTTCCCGTTGTAAAATATAACGGTTATTAACCGTCGCAAATGATGGAAGGAAATTTCACCTTTGGCGCCATATATTTTTGTCCGTTTCTTTTCTATTGGTGACAGGATTTAACCGTCGTTTATTTTGTGCCACATGCTGGCGGTATAATTTATTCTTTGCGCCATAATATTTACAACATCACGAAACCTAATTCCCCCAAATTATATCCCCATTTCGACCCAAAATCGATTTCGCCCCAAAATATTTCCACCACCTCCGCCTCTTCCGAAAGAGCCAGAGCCACCTATTATCACTTTGGACGATCTGTTCAGGAAGACCAAGACCACTCCCAGGATCTATTACTTGCCTCTCTCCAAGGAGCAGGTTGCTGCCGAGCGTGCCAATCAAGGAAGGAGAGCTTAGGGACCATTTCGGGTTAATTTCTTTCATGTTTTTAGACTTAATTTTTGATTTGTAGTATGCGGATTCTAAAAAAAGAATGCTCACCAACTGTATTAAAACTTCATGCGTACGTGTATAATATTAGCAGAAGTTAATACATGAATAACATCAAAACTGTATTTAGAAGTTTTAGAACCATTCAGCCATTAACGTCAGTTTTAGAAGTTTTAGAAGTTAATACAGTTTCGTCACAAAACTGTATTTAATAAACATGTATTATTATTATATTTAGATTTCCGTATATTTAATCCAATGTGTTACTGTATTTAATAAAGGTTATACATGTTTAATCACTTATACATGTTTAATCCAGGTTATCCAGGTTATACTAATTATAATTATTAAATACAGGTTTTAGAAGTAAACATGATGTGATAATTATAAATATAGCTAAGTTAAGATTTGATTTCATGTACAGATTTCATGTATAAAACATGTACATATTAACATATATTCTGTAAACTGACATTCCACCTGAAAACACAATATAGGTAAAAAGTTAAGCTATTAATAAGGTACTTCTAATTAAGATGTTCACTTCTTAATTACGTTTTGAATTTCGTGAGGTAAAAGACAGTGATACTATTTTCACTTAAAATGAAGGAATGAATCAGCCAAGTAGCCAACAAACAACTAATGCAATTTTCTCAGGCATGCTACATGAAAAAATTTATGTAATGTATGCAAGTATAAATGCAAAAATATAGAAAGCAATATATACATAGAGCAGGATTTTTTTCTTCTTTTGTTCATAACTTCCTAAGTAATATATCGATAGCGATACTGTTGATGTTAGGTGTTTTCCCTTTGAATATTCATGATAGTTGGGTATGCACACCTTTTTGAGTTCGATATCATATAGGGTAAATTTTGTAGCCTATAGCTCAGAAAAAACGGATGAGAATGAAACAAGTTATCCTCCTTTCTTTTTTATAGCAATAATGTAATATAGTTGGTGAGCATTCTTTTTTTAGTATGATTTTTAAAATAATCAAGTCACCATTAAATTGCTTAATACTTACTAATGATAGTGTAATGTTTCATACATAAATATATGAAACTGTAAGTGCAGATAGACAATATCTTGGTTATGATAGTGGATAGATTCCTCATCTTCTTCCCCATTGTGTTCATTGTTTGGCTGAAACATAATTCACCAAAGTAAACACATTCACTAGTAAAAGAGGAGTAGCGCATAGACGTTATGCCGGTGCTAAAATTCATGTCGTTGTAATGTCAAATTTTTTTGGAAACAGTTTGGTGCTAATGTTAAAAATAAGATTGATTGTGCAAAATAATAACCAGTAGGGATATTATTTGATTGGTAGTTGATTGAGTTGATTGTTGTAGGATAATATCAACTAGTGATATTATTCGATTGGTAGTTGATTATTAATCGATGATAAATAATTGTTTAGTAGTAATTGTAGATAACTATTATTGGGTAAATTAAATTTTGTAAATGGCGTGAGCCATGTGTTGCCTAAAAGAGCAGTAGCGCATAGACGTTATGTCGGTGCTAAAATTCATGTCGTTGTAATGTCAAATTTTTTTGGAAAAAGTTTGGTGCTAATGTTAAAAATAAGAATCACTTTTTTGTTAACTTAGTTAATTTTTATAAAACATAGTTAATTTAGTTAATTATGATATAATTTTGTTAACTTAGTTAATTTTTATAAAACATAGTAAAATAATAAACTTAGTTAATCGTTGTAATGTCAATTTTTTTTGGAAATAGTTTGATACTAAAATAATAAACTTAGTTAATTTATTTAATTATGATAAAATTTTGTTAACTTAGTTAATTATGATAAACCATCTTTATGTATTAATTCAAATAATTTCACTTAAATATCAATTTAATTATTTTAGAATTATTATGCATTTTAATCCTCGAAGCCTTTGCATTTAAACATGAAATTATTCACGTACTTATTAGCTCATTATTTTCTTTCAGTATGTCTTTTAATATAGACAAACAATGGATGAATGAATGTAATCGAAGAAATGAAGAATATGTGCAAGGAGTGATAAATTTCATTAAATTTGTTACTGAAAATGGTGGCAATAAGGAAAAGTTTTCGTGCCCTTGCACGCGGTGCAAAAACGAAGATACATTTGAATTAAAGGAAATTCATTGTCATTTGCTTAGACATGGTATTGATCAATCATACACTGTGTGGTATTTTCACGGGGAAAGAATACCGGAGAAGCCAAAACAACAACCAGTTAGTCATGCCACAAATACCGATGAGTCTGAAAATATTAGGATGGAAGATTTGGTCAATGATGCGGATATATTCCATCATTTTCAACCTACAAGTCAGTTGCATGATAATGCTAGTATTGGAGAGCAGTCTACGGATAAATCATTTTTCGGTAGTGCAACTGCAACAGAGCCATTGTATCCTTCATGTCCAAAAGGGATTACAAAGTTGTATGCCATTGTTAAACTGAATAGCTTGAAGACCCAATACGGCTTTTCAGACAATGGTGTGACTGCACTACTCGAATTCATAAAGGAGTTACTCCCTGAAGGTAACACGCTACCATCAAAGTATCCCGACATGAAGAAGATCATTAGGCAACTTGGGATGGATTACATAACTTATGATGCATGCATTAATGACTGCATCTTGTACTGGAAAGATAATGCAAACAAAGTTTGTTGTCCAAATTGCCCCGAACCAAGATATAAGTCAACGCTCGATGAAGAGAGAAAAGCTATCAAAGTACCTCAAAAGACGGTAAGACATTTTCCTTTAATTTCTAGATTGAGGAGGCTGTATACTGTACCATGGATAGCAAAAGCGATGGCCTGGCATGGTCGTGCCAAGTCCGGTACAACCGTAATGCGTCATCCGCGTGACACTTCTCAATGGAAAACTGTAGATTCTTTTGATTCTTCGTTTGCTGCTGAACCACGAAATATCACGCTTGGAATAGAAACAGATGGTTTCTGTCCGAATGCTTCTTTAACAAATCCTTATAGCTGTTGGCCAGTGATTGTAGTACCATATAACCTTCCTCCGTCTTTTTGCATGAAAAGAGAGTTCTCAATGTTAACACTGTTGATTTCTGGGCCAAAACAACCAGGGAAGGATATTGATGTTTATTTAGATCCTTTGATAGACGAGTTAAAGCAGTTATGGGAAGGAGTCGTTACATTTGATTCATTTAAGAAATCTGAGTTCATAATGAGAGCTAGAGTGTTGTGGGCAATCCATGATCATCCCGCTCTTGGGACTTTATCGGGATGTACAACTCACGGCTACTTTGCATGTCCTATTTGTGCGGAAGAAACTGATTCTTATTATCTCCCTGAAAGTAAGAAAATTTGTTACATGGGACATCGTAGATTTCTTCCGTCCGGACACAAGTTTCGATACGATAAGACAAATTTCAACAACGAGCAAGAACGTAAGCGTCCTCCCAAGCCACTGACTGGTTATCAAGTTGAAAAAAGGTAGCGAATATAAAAATGAAAGTTGGTAAAGAAAAACGAGAAATTGGTCGAAAACGAAAAAAGATAATCGATGAAGAAGTTCCTGCATGGTATAGGAGGTCAAAATTCTTTGATTTACCATATTGGAAAGCAAATTTGACCCGACATAATATTGATGTTATGCATACAGAGATGAATGTCATGAAACATTTGATTAACACAATTATGGACCATAAAGACATGTCAAAAGATGGCATCAATGCATGGAAGGATTTGAAAATCATGGGTATAAAACAAAAGTTGTGGGTGATAGAAGATCCTGAAACAAGTAAACTAACCATACCAATTGCGACTTTCACTTTGAGCAAAGAAGAAAAGATATGGTTTTGCACTATTTTGAAAAATTTGAAAGTGCCGAGCAAATTCTCTTCTAACTTCCGTAACAATGTGAGCATCAACCCTCCTGAACTAAGAAATATGTAGTCGCATGATTACCACGTCATAATGCAACGTTTACTTCCGGTATTGCTTCAGCATTGTTTTCTGCAACATAAGGATCTACGGAATGATATTCACCGCATAAGTCTCTTTTATAACATTTTATGTTCAAAAGTGATCAATAGGGAACATCTTCAAAAAGCAAAGGCTAGTTTGGTAGAAGCAATGTGTGTTCTTGAAAAACATTTTCCGCCTGCATTTTTTGATATCAGTATTCACCTTATGATTCATTTAGCCGATGAAGCATTGATTTCTGGTCCAGTTAGATAAAGGTGGATGTACCCATTTGAACGGTAAATTACTAATTTCAATTATGTACATCATTATTCGATTTAAATAGCTATTGATGTCTACAATTTACAACTGTTCATCTTCATAGGTTGATGAAAACATATAAAGGATATGTGCACAACAAAAGATATATTGAAGGGTGTATTGCAGAAGGATATATTGTACAAGAAGCTAGTCTTTACTGCATAGAGTATATGCCAAAGGGAGGTGGTGGCACTCATAAACATACCCGTGAAGCGTTTTTAGACGAGGATGATGAGTTTGCTGATGAAATAGCACTAGATAATGGTAAAGATATAATGTTAACTCAAGTGCAATTTGAACAAGTGCGTAAATGGGTCCTTGATAAATATGACGGATTGGATGAGTGGAAGAAGTAAGTTCATAAATTTGTTCTGAATTTTTATTATTGTAAATCAATTCATCAATTCATATATATAGTAATTATTGTGTGTTTTTCGTAGGAGGTATAACTCCTATGTTCAAAGCACCAAATCTCGAACTCGAGGCAGGGGTACATCTGGGGAAGCTATTAAAAATTTCACTTTTTGGTTATGTGAGGAGGTATACATATTAGATATTTAACGTATTTTTAAGTTGGCCATACACCTCCTTGACAATGTTATTTTTACTTATTATGTTTGTTGTAGTTGTTGAAGACCGTCGATGTTGACTCAACTCTTTGGCGGCTAGTTAATGGGCCGATGTTTGATGCCCGTAGTTATATGAAGTACCAAGTGAATGGGTTTTTATTTTCTCCGAAAAGTTATGAAGAGCGAAAGCTAACACAGGATAGTGGTGTATGCATGAGAGCAATTACACAATTTAGAGCGAGTGGGAAGGATAAAAATTTTAAGGAAGCAGAAACAACGTATTATGGAGTTATTCAACAAATAATTGAGTTGGATTACATTAACTTCAAACAAACAGTTTTTTATTGTGATTGGGTAATGGTCGAAGATAAGATCAATGGTTGTAAAATAGATCCTGTTTCAAACTTGATCACAGTTAACTTGGGAAAATTGAAGAGTAAAGACAGCGTGAATGATGAGCCATTTATTCTTGCATCGGAAGCGAGTCAAGTGTTCTACTCAAAAGATTTAAAAAATAATGGATGGTTTGTGGTTTTGCATACACCAAAACGGTTGACCATAAATGTGGATGACACTGAGTTTTCCACCGTTTATCAATCAGCTTTTGAAGACAATGAAAAATTAGAAGATCTTATCAAATGCATATGTTAACTTTGTATTTCGGTTATGTTATTGTACCTTAACAAAATATTTATTTAAAATGGTGCAAAATGTAAAATGGTGTGTTATATGATAGTAATAGATGCATTATATTTTTTATTAATGCCATTATAATATCCTGATATTGTTTTCATGAATAATTTTAGAGAATATATTGGAAGAGTTCATTTTAGAGAATATAGTTAAAGGAACTGCGTCAATGTCATCATCTATGAATACATAAGCATTAGTATTGACAAAAAAAGAAAAAGTGACTGTGATTCCAAAGGAAGCGCCTATTAATAGGATAAGGAGTTTACCATCAAGGACTACATAAATGGGTTGACTGCGAGTGTGATCGAAGAGTGGTCCAATTTATCTCCCTGCAATATAAACGAGAGAAAAATTGGACCGCTCTTCGATTACACTCGCGATCAACCCATTTATGTTGTCCTCGATGGTAAACTCCTTTTTCTATTAATATGTTCTTCCGTTGAAATCTCAATCACTTTTTCTTTTTTGTCAATACTAATGCTTATGTATTCATAGATGATGACGAAGACGCACTTCCTTTAACTATTTTGGATAGGCCTACGCGAAAGATTTTAAGGTATGTTTTCTATTGTTTTTGTTATCCCGCCTTTCGGCAAGGCCGTGACACCAAAGACTTGACTAGATACCGATGACGGGTCGTCTCGGAAGTCGGTTACACGTAAGGATCGCTACGGATATCGATGAATTTTGTCCGAGTCCGGATCGGGCTGCAATTGATAAGATATGCCAAGCAAGGCCAGAGGAAACGATGTTCCAATTTTCAAGTCAATCCGAGTTCGTATGCTCAAGATATCACCGATGGAAAATGGAGGAAACAACCTTGTATTCGAATCCATTAAGGTCGACTCGATCATCTTCGAATCCATCCCCTTTGCCTGGCTCCGAATCCATCGTGGAAGCTTACCTTCGAATCCATCCCCTTTGTCTGCTTCGAATCCATCGTGGAAGCCTACCTTCGAATCCATCATGGAAGCTTACCTTCGAATCCATCCCCTTTGTCTGCTTCGAATCCATCGTGGAAGCTTACCTTCGAATCCATCCCCTTTGCCAACTTCGAATCCATATGATAGATGCGCCTCGACTCCATCCCGTCAGCTACCTCGAATCCACTAGGCCACAACGGCTAGGAACGTGGAGTCGACCCAGTCAATCCGGAATGGAAACCGGATCGATTCGAAGAAAGCGCACCACGTCACCATCTTCACGAGCAGGAAGATCGATTCGAACGAATCGATTCGAGCATATCGATTCGAACGACTCCAGAATACGAAAAACACCAAATTGAATCGATCATAACTCGAGTTCTACAAGTCCAAATGCCATGAAATTTTCACAGAAGCTTAAGCGCATGATGAAGAATGTTCACACCAAATTTCAGCTCGATTGGATGATTTCTTGATCGATTCGAACCAAGGGTCGAATCGATCCCAAAGTGGGCCCGGATCTCCAGATTTCGGCCATGTGGGCCCCCTGACGTACCAGAACTGGTCTCCCCTCATTTTAGGCGAAATATCAGCCTCCTTCACCTATAAATAGAGCCCCTGGTCATTCAGAAAAGGGGTCGGAGAATTCTAAGTACTGAAGAGCGCCCAGATTCTGCCAGATCTACTCCAGAACACCGCCGCTGCTTTAGATTGACACTTAGCATTTAAATTCAGTTGTATTACAGGATAAAGAATTGTAATCTTCAAGTATCGAGCAATAAAATCATCAAACTTCATAGTGGACGTAGGCTACAAAGCCGAACCACTCTAAATCGCTTGTCTTTGCATTTTACTTTCTGTTATTTGGAGTTTTTGTTAGATAATCCACAGCGTTAACTTTCATTCTTCGCGTTTATCTCTTCAAAGACTTCCGAAGAGTGTTGTGCCCATTTTTGGTACAAACACTTTGGTGCTTTCACTGAGAAAAAAACCAGCTTTTTTCTCCTGCTCCTTGGATCAACCATCGATACCGGATTGCACAAATCCAAAAGGAAGATCCAGATCTTCGATTCACGGTCCTTCCATTCTACTCAGATTTGCATAAAATCTAGGAAAAGGATTCATCGTTCAAAATGGTTAGCACGAGAACCACTTCTGCAGCTGCTGGACAAGAAGGTAGGGATGGACAAAATCCTGCTCGACAGCAGCCATCCAACCAAGACAACACTGCCCACTCAGATCCGTCTGGGGCAGTCACTAGACAAGAATTCCAAGTATTGCTACAAGAGCTGACTCAGAGTCGGCAACAATTAGCCGAACAGTTGTGTGCCAATATCGAATTGACAAACCAACTGAACCGCCAGGGCCGTAGGAGGTCCAGAAGGGATGATGTCTCCCTCTCATCCACTGAAAGTTCCGCTTCATCAGACTACTATCACAGATCTACCCGTCCTCGATTAGACGGGAGTCATGCACAAACAACCGGATATCAACCCGCTTTAACTGTTGGACAATTGAGGGCAGGACCGTCAACCAGCTTTCAGGCCGGGCCCTCCACACAAGGAGGCCCTACTACACAGCATACCGCGGACAATCATGCCGCAACTGCCACAACAGAAACAAGGGTTGATGCCCGAAATCTTTCAGAGCCAAATAATCGGCAACGTGGGCGTACTCCTGAATCGTACGTCTTAGAAGACGCTGAGCCAAGGAGGCAAAATTTGGACCGTCGACAGCGCCCGGTTCGAACTCGCGCTGTGGAACCCGACCACACCTTAGCTCGGCAAGCTCAAAATGTAGCAATGCCAGATATCTCGACTATGATACGTCAGATGATCCGCGAAAGCCAAGGCCTTATCAACGATGACTGGGGACTTTCCCGTAGTCATACTCCCTTCACAGATGAGATACTGAGTGCTGAACCTCCCCGGCGATTCAGAATGCCAACCCTTCCTATGTACGAAGGAAATTCTGATCCCAATCAACACATCTTGAAATATGAGTGGTCAATGAGCGCCGCAAGGGCCGATGACGCAGTAAAATGTCGAAGTTTCCCCATCTCTCTAGGTGGAATCGCAACGATGTGGTTCACGAGATTGCCACCTAGGTCTATCTCTTCATTTGATCAACTAGCTAAGAAATTTGTGGAACAATTTCGCATGCATGTCGCTAGACCCAAAGATGTCAACACCTTATCCAGTGTTACCCAGGCTCGTGGGGAAACGCTAAGGCGTTACTTAGAGAGATTCCACGCGGCATGTGTGGAGATTAGTAACCCCAACGATAACTCAATCTTAATGGCATTGACAAAGGGGATTGACCCTGATTCTGAATTTGGAAACTGGTTAGCTGGAAAACCGCCCGCATCGTTGGACCGTTTCTACTCCAAAGCCGCGCAATTTTTACGACAAGAGGACGCGAAACAGTCTAGGAAGCAAGACGATGCGGGACCCAGGAGTGAAGAAATACAGAGCAATGTAGCAGTAAAACAGTCCGGTGACAATTCCGGAAAAGTTCAGTTGAACATACAGAACAAGCAAACGCAGCCAAGAGGTAACAATGGTCAGAATAAGAAAAGAGATCACAATCGGGGTCCACGACGTGAGGCTCCAATGTTCGATAATTACACACCATTGAATACATCGTTGGAAAATGTATACCTACAGACTTGCAATACCATGCAATACAAGAAGCCGGCTCCGAAGCAATCGTCGGAGAGGCAGATTCAAACAGGGAAGTTCTGTAGATTCCACGAAAGTTATGGCCACAACACAATGAATGTCGGCACTTGCAGGACCTCATTGAGAAGTTGATCAGAGAGAGGAAGTTAGACCAGTTTGTGCGGGCACCGCAGTCTGAAGGGGCGGGCCCCTCAAATCAAAATCATGTACAGAATCCAGAGAGACAGGAGGAACCAGGTCGTGTCGGAGGAAGACTGGTAATTAATGTTGTAAGTGATAGTCCTCATACAGCGAAGCGAAGCTGGGAAGAAATAAAATCATATAACAACTTAGCTAGACGAACAGGCTTTGAGTACGATGATGACTTGGACAATAAACCTTCGACCAAACGAAAAAGAATGGCAATTAACGACATCACTTTCCGAGACAACGATACTGATTATGTCGGAAGCCCGACTACTGACCCACTCGTGATATCGGCACAAGTAGGTCCAGCTTGGATGAAGAGGATACTAATTGACTGCGGGAGCTTTGTGAATATCCTTTTTATACATGCTTATAATCAAATGAGGATGAATCCCAGGGATTTGGAACCTTGCCAAACTCACCTCCATGGATTCAACGGTAGCTCTACCGTACCTATTGGGGTGGTGAAGTTACCAGTTAGGTTGGGATCTAAGGAACATAGGAGAGTTCGAACATTACAGTTCACTATGTTGAACATAGTCTCGCCATACAACGCTTTCTTAGGACGACCTGCCCTTACTGAATTCAGAGCTGTAATTGCCCCATGGTGCTTAACCTTAAAGTTTCCCACCGTCAACGGAGTTGGAGTCGTCCAGGGCGATCAGGTTGACTTGAGAACAGTCATACACCGAAAACGAGTCGCCCGATTACGCGATGCTGAGGACCGACTTAAAACTTTTGAACGCAATGAGATTGTCATTAAAAAAGAATACCCAGCACTACTACGCATGAAACCAACATGGAAGGGATCACATGAGATTAAGCAAGAGCTCGGGGATGATGTATATGAGATGACGACCGCTGATGGTCTAGCTTCACCAAAGGCCTTGGATAGCGAAAGACTTCGTCGCTATCGCACATAACAGGCTATGTTTACCTATTTAGTTTCAATTCTGTCTTAGAATTTGTTTCTGCATTTCGAAATTAGAATTTGTAATAAGGCAACTGACTTTGCCATGTTTTCTTATTTCAGCAATAAAATGCCATCTCTTTGAGCCAGAGCTGTGATTCATTAAATACAATGTACAACATCACGATGCACGAAGAGCTAAATTCCATCACGCAATGGGATTTAGTCAAATAGGGAGTGGCTATGAAGCAATCAACCACTCACCAAATGAAACCCGAGCTCGGGGGCAAGCCATCACATCAGGCCAGAAATGGGTTGATACACGACAACTTTTTCCTTAACTCCAGCTTCCGAGAGCGCGAACTGGAGTATAAACATTAACTAACTCCGTACTCCCAGAGTGCGAGGCGGAGTATAAACATTTCTCCTAAATCCCAGAGTACTCCGAGAGCGCGAGCTGGGTATAAATATCAACAAACTCCAGCTTCCGAGAGCGCGAACTGGAGTATAAACATTTACTTAACTCCGTACTCCCAGAGTGCGAGGCGGAGTATAAACATTTACAAAATCCCAGAGAACTCCGAGAGCGCGAGCTGGGTACAAATCTTTTTAACTAACTCCGTACTCCCAGAGTGCGAGGCGGAGTATAAACATTTTCCTAAATCCCAGAGTACTCCGAGAGCGCGAGCTGGGTAAAAACTTTTTAACTAACTCCGTACTCCCAGAGTGCGAGGCGGAGTATAAACATTTTCCTAAATCCCAGAGTACTCCGAGAGCGCGAGCTGGGTATAAATACTAACAAACTCCAGCTTCCGAGAGCGCGAACTGGAGTATAAACATTAACAAACTCCAGCTTCCGAGAGCGCGAACTGGAGTATAAACATTAACAAACTCCAGCTTCCGAGAGCGCGAACTGGAGTATAAACATTAACTAACTCCGTACTTCCAGTACGCGCGGCGGAGTATAAACATACATCAACTCCACACTAATCCCCAATACTGGGGGCAGAACCGTAACACATAGCCAGTTGGAGACAAAAGTGAATACATTCTCATTTCCACTATCAACAAAAAGAATCTGATTACAAAATGATTCAAGAAATTGCTACTAGTGGGAGCCGAATCCACATCTATACACGGCTATAGAAGAATCAACAAAATGCTACCCTACACAACAGAGATTTAAAGAAAGAGTTCAATCTTTCTTCTTCCTTATCTTCTTCTTCGGGGTAGCTCCACCCGATCCGCTGCCCGATTTCTTCCTCAATCGCTTGCTCTTTTCAGGCTTGCCCTCCGGCAGCGATATAATGTCGACATCTTCCTCAGAGCTGGAGGCGACGGAAGTCCTACTAGGAGACGAGCTGGAGGCATAGGAGTAGTAGCAGGAGGAGGGGCAGGAGCGGTCTCAATCATTACAGTACCGCCCGGTGAAATCACCATTAACGGGGCAGGCCCGGGCGGATTTACACCAACATTCCCTGCTGCCATCTCGGCAGCAATCTCAGCAATAACATCGTCCTCACGAGATACTTGGGCCGCATCAGATGTGCCAATAGCTGGCATAGATGAACTAACAGCCGGAGCAACCTCACTCACAACATCGGACGGGTTGGCAGAGGGGTCGATGGGTTCATTGAGAAGCTCCTCAATCATTTGAGCGCTGAAAGAAAACATATTCGCATCTCCCTCCTCGCCAATCAAAGTGGAAGTCGTGACGGCTTCAGAAAAAACAACCCCTTGTGTTTGATGAGGAACTGATAGAGCAAGGGGCGCAGACACAATAGCTTCAGTCACTGAAATGCGACAAAACAAAGATTGTTAGCCAAGTGTGTTGCTTAAGGTTCTTCACGACTAAACTACAAGAAGCGTTCAAATACCTTCCTTGGTCTGGACCGAAACATGGGTGGAATCATCGGCAGAAGATAATAACGGCTGGTCAGGATTATATGCAGGAACAGATTGGGGGTCTACCGCACCAGTGGTTTCGGGCAATGTTGGGAGTACAGCTCCAACACTTGCCTCGTGATGCGCGGTCCCCGAACCTTCGCCTGTCTCTAGAGATTGAACGCCAAGCTTTTCTTTCGCCATGGAGATCACCACCTCATGAAGGGTCTTCCTCTCATCGTCGGTGAGCAAACGCATCTCCAGCTCAAAGTCGTCAAATGTTTCATCTAGATGCACTGCCTTCTTCTCATTCACCAGCCGGGTCCAGGCATTGTACAAGATCATGGAGTCATCTCCCAGCCACGCTAAATTTCTATGCTCCAGCACATTAGCATTGTACGTGACAAGGAGATCGTCGAACTCAGCGTCCAGCCTGGACCACTCCTCCAAAATCTTTTCCTGGATTTCTGCTTCCGCAGACTTAGACTTGACCGCCACCGCAGCAAGTTCGGCCCTAAGAGATACCGCTTGGTTGCAAGCCTCTTGTGCAGTGGCGTTTGCGTCATCCTTCTCCTTCACCATTTCCGCGAATTTGGCCTTGAGCTCGTTCAGCTCTTTAACGGCTAAGTCTCGCTCAGCTGCAACGGTGGTATTGCGGTGGCCCATCTCTTCTACCGTGGCGCAATGTTCCTGTTGCATCCTAGCCATTTTGGCCACGGCGTCCTCGTGTTTCTGGAGAGCTTGAAGTTCAGAACTCCGGGACGTCTCCATTTCAGATTGAAGAACTTCAATGATGCGTTTCTGTTTAGCAATTTCAGCATCGCGTTCAACAATAATCTTCGCCCTGTCAAAAGCCACTCTAGAAGCCTTCACGGCTGCCTTGTACCCCTCTTTGTACTGAGCGTAGAAGTCGTGAATATAACTATGAGCGGTGGTCTCAGCTTCCGGAGGAATTCTTTTGAAGTTAGGAGGGAAGATATAGCCATCCATGCAAATTTCCGGGTAGTCATTCTTCATTTGAGCAAGTTTAGCAGCTCCCTCGCTAGTCAACTCAGCCGGAGCTTGTTCAATTATAGCGGCTGCCGTTGGTTCCGTTCTTAGCCGCTGAATGTCAGGCCGAGAAGATTGAGAAGGCAGCTGTTGCTGATGAGATGGCCCTGGGAGGTCTACTGGAGCCCTGGGAGGCGGAGGAGAGCGAGATCGGGGTCGGTACTGGTATCCCCGGTCTCTGTCAGAGTAATCATAGCCAAAACGGTTACGCGAGTAATCTCTATCTCTATCATAACGTTCTTGGCTCGAATAACCTCGACCGTGATCCCTATCTGTCTCTCTCCTACGGGAATCATAAAATGGAGAAGATTGACGCACATTCCGAAGCCTATCTAGAGTGGAGCCACGACCTGACATCTCACCTGCGATAAGAAAGAATTACGGATTAAAATCCCATAAAGCAATGTTTACTATGCAGAAGTCATGAAGTGCCGTGGAAGTGTGTGTAAATGTGTAAACCCCCAAACCGACCGGAAGTGTTGACCGCACTTAAAGGAAAGGGCTCGTTCATATTTAGGACATCTTGTAATTCCTCCAACCCAGGATTATGAGAGATTGATATATAATCTGGGATAGGAATATCGTCAAGCCCTTTGAGAGAATCTCTCGAATGAGAAGGGGCGGCCTCAGAAATCATAACTCCGGAAGCGGGAAGAAACACATCTACAGATTTTCCCCCCTTTGACTTAAGTTTTTTGGAAACGGCGGCCTTGCCTTTCCGTTTTTCTCCCGATTCCTCCAAGTTTCCCGAGAGGTCAGCCATTGGTTCTGAATCTGTCTGGGTTCTTTCTTCGTCACTCGCCTCGATTATTCTGATTCCGAGTGACTTCTTCGCTTTTCTCTTCTTGGGTTTCTTCTTATTTTCCTTCTTGGATACGGACTTTGAAAATCCCTCAACAACTATGCTTTGATTAATGTCGATCAAACCCAGAACTCTTAAGTTGTAGTCGTTCAGCACCGAGTCAATATGCCTCAGCTCGCTCGGAACTTCTTGAAGACTCCGGACGGTACCCTTGAAACGCCCTCCATCGGGCCTAGAGATAATAGCTGTAAAAGGAATGAAATGTCAATTTTAATACCGAAGAGATATTGGTCAAAGAAACAGGTTAAGGCGCTTACGTCTAGACAACCATCGCCTAGCGAAACCCGGAGGACATCGAACGTAGAACCATTCGTTCTTGAAATAGCTCAGTCGCGTCCAAGCTCCAACTACAACTTGGCAATTTCTAACTGCCTCCAAAAATGTAAACGACGGGCTATCACCCCTGCTCTTGAAGTTAAATATGTGTCTGATCTCGGAGGGCCTCGGCGGGTGGAAGAGACAGTCCATAAATATTACGAAGACACTATTCAGCAACGCGTGCCTGTTGGGATGAAGTTGTGAAGGAGCGATCCCTAAATATGATAGCATCCTTCTGATATATTGATTAAAGGGAGGAAGAGTTCCAGCCGCACAAGCATGACGGTAGAATGCCGTATATCCTTCAGGAGGATTGTGCGGTCTATCGGTGGTGCTGGGCAATAGTACGTCACCAAGAGATATGTTATGCTTTAAGCATATTCGCCCCAATAAGGATTCAGAAATGTTGGACTGAACCGAGTCAACAGGGTCCTCAATAAATATCGCCTCCGGCAATTCGTCTGGAGCTGGATCGATTATATCGGCAGGGATATCGGGAATCTCCAGCACCGGAGGAGTCGAGCTCTGTACCTCTTGTTGTTGAGAGCTCGAAGATTCCATAATTAGCTAACTCATTAGAAAGCAACATTAAGTTTATGAACAAGCCCGTGTATGCCCCAGTGTAGTGTGTGTGAACGTGTCGTGCAGTGCAAGTATTATACATCACTCGAGCAAATTTAACAGAATGAAGCGAGATGTTCGTACAACATAACTTGGGAATTTAAGAAAGAAAATGACCGTCATCGCTGACCGTCATTTCCGCACCGTCCAAACGCTACGGACCAACTTCAAGTATAAATCAGTTGTATTATTGGTTAAGTCATGGTTCCATCGACGAGCTTCAAAGGAAATTCAGGTTCAAGTCTGTTGGTCAAGTTCGATTATGCAAGGCCGAAGCTCGTCGGAGTCAAGTATGCCAAAGTTCATTAAGTTCATCAGAGAATAACTTGAAACTGGTCGTAGTTCATATGATGGAGCAAGTCAAAAAGTAATGGTCTTCTAAGACGAAGATGTTCGAATCCATCGGTGCGAATCGATGCAGGACGAATCGATGAAGTTTGGTTCCAATTGCTTCGAATCCATATGGATCGATTCGATGCAACATTGGGATAGAGGAACACTTCGAATCCATGGTCTATGCCTGACTTCGAATCGATCGAGATTGATGTCCTTCGAATCGATCAGAGTATTGCTACTTCGAATCGATTGCCACGAACTTTCTTTCCTTTTTCTTAAAACAATCGATTCGAAGCTATGCATTCAAGATCGATTCGAATGGCTCGTGCCTGGATCGATGCGAAGCAACGGGAAACGACACTCTAATCGCTGGAACCCAAAAGACATCACCCCTCGACTCCATCGAGTCGACCCACTTCATTCAGATCTTGTCACTCCTTAGAGTTTTTCTAAAGCGAGAATAGTTTACTTTTCTCGTCTCGAATCGATCCATTGAATACCTGTTCTGATTTCGAGTAAAAGCGTGGAAGGGATCGATTGTTTTAAGGAGAGCAGGTTTGTCTTGGCCTTGGAAATATCGATTCGAAGAAGAAGCTCTCGAAACAGAAAAAGTGAAAAGTTAAAAGTGAACAGGACCCCGGTATATATAGGGGAAACGAGACCATTCGTCTCCCGGTCAAGCGCAACCGGGAATAACGGGTCTAACTCATCGATTCGAAGCAGTATCTTCGAATCGATCACCACAAGTCTAAATCGATTCGAAGCTGACCAGGCGACCTCGTCAACTCGGACTCAAATATCTACACCAGACAACTTCGAGACTTTTCCTTCGAATCCACAGCATCAACTCGAAGCACAGCGTCGATCAACCAGTTCGAATCCCTCCTTTAGTTCGAATCCATCCGGTTTCGAATCCTTTGCCACATCGAATCCATTCCACCAGCATCGAAACAAAGCAACGTTGATTCGAGCACTCACAACTTCGACTCCATCAACTCAGAGAACATCGAATCCATGCAATATCGATTCGAAGAAGCACAGCTTCGAATCCATCGCCAACCACTGATGAAAATGGACGAATAGTCTCAATGTTTAAAATTGCTTGTCTACTCTTCATACCGATTCAGGAGAGGATCGATGCGGGAGGATGACCATAGACAATCATAAAAGTAATGATTTAATTTAGATCTCAAATCGGTTCAGGAGAGGACCGATGCAGATTTCGATAGCAAAACCGAACTGACAACAACTTGCGATCACGCAACGTTAACCAAGGTCAAGATAATACACGCATTTTTTACTGATGTTTTGGTCTTTACCATCAACAGGAATCAAATGTTCATCTCGTCCTGACTCAAAAGCCCGGACAGCCAGTCACGATTATACGACAGTCGATTACTGCAATACAGAATGCAACTTTCGATAAGGCATGTTGTAGCAATCCAATGAGAGACTGCAGCTTTTCAAAGCACGTCATGTTTACACAAGACATACTTTGGGGGGCAAATGTTATCCCGCCTTTCGGCAAGGCCGTGACACCAAAGACTTGACTAGATACCGATGACGGGTCGTCTCGGAAGTCGGTTACACGTAAGGATCGCTACGGATATCGATGAATTTTGTCCGAGTCCGGATCGGGCTGCAATTGATAAGATATGCCAAGCAAGGCCAGAGGAAACGACGTTCCAATTTTCAAGTCAATCCGAGTTCGTATGCTCAAGATATCACCGATGGAAAATGGAGGAAACAACCTTGTATTCGAATCCATTAAGGTCGACTCGATCATCTTCAAATCCATCCCCTTTGCCTGGCTCCGAATCCATCATGGAAGCTTACCTTCGAATCCATCCCCTTTGTCTGCTTCGAATCCATCGTGGAAGCCTACCTTCGAATCCATCGTGGAAGCTTACCTTCGAATCCATCCCCTTTGTCTGCTTCGAATCCATCGTGGAAGCTTACCTTCGAATCCATCCCCTTTGCCAACTTCGAATCCATATGATAGATGCGCCTCGACTCCATCCCGTCAGCTACCTTGAATCCACTAGGCCACAACAGCTAGGAACGTGGAGTCGACCCAGTCAATCCGGAATGGAAACCGGATCGATTCGAAGAAAGCGCACCACGTCACCATCTTCACGAGCAGGAAGATCGATTCGAACGAATCGATTCGAGCATATCGATTCGAACGACTCCAGAATACGAAAAACACCAAATTGAATCGATCATAACTCGAGTTCTACAAGTCCAAATGCCATGAAATTTTCACAGAAGCTTAAGCGCATGATGAAGAATGTTCACACCAAATTTCAGCTCGATTGGATGATTTCTTGATCGATTCGAACCAAGGGTCGAATCGATCCCAAAGTGGGCCCGGATCTCCAGATTTCGGCCATGTGGGCCCCCTGACATACCAGAACTGGTCTCCCCTCATTTTAGGCGAAATATCAGCCTCCTACACCTATAAATAGAGCCCCTGGTCATTCAGAAAAGGGGTCGGAGAATTCTAAGTACTGAAGAGCGCCCAGATTCTGCCAGATCTACTCCAGAACACCGCCGCTGCTTTAGATTGACACTTAGCATTTAAATTCAGTTGTATTACAGGATAAAGAATTGTAATCTTCAAGTATCGAGCAATAAAATCATCAAACTTCATAGTGGACGTAGGCTACAAAGCCGAACCACTCTAAATCGCTTGTCTTTGCATTTTACTTTCTGTTATTTGGAGTTTTTGTTAGATAATCCACAGCGTTAACTTTCATTCTTCGCGTTTATCTCTTCAAAGACTTCCGAAGAGTGTTGTGCCCATTTTTGGTACAAACACTTTTATTAATACACATATTGGTATTCTGTGTATTTTCATTCAGCAGCATACATTGACATTAAATTTGCAGACTACAAAGACCAAAGATGAAAGAAAGCATGACCTTGCTGATTATTGACCTTGCTGATTATGTGTTGACAGTGAACACACACTTTAAAGGGAACACACTTTAATTTTATTAATATGGGTTGTGGTATTGAGTTTGTAAGAATATTTTGCTTGTTGCTTACATGTCATAAGAGAATAATTAGTAAAAACAAATATAGAATGAATATTTGCGGATTATGGTTGCTGCTTCTTTCGCTATTTAGTTCTTGATACCTCAATATTTATTGGACTGAATGAAAATATGACGGTCATTATATCATGTAGGTATTAGAAAGTTATCTTTGCTCTTGTGAACTGTACTTTTTTCCTCTTTTCATTTTTCAGTTTCTTCCTTTTATTTTTCTGGACTCAGTGATTTGTGGGAGAATCATCATTACATAATACTAATGATTATTTGGGAAGGTTGGTCTATAGATTATTATTGTTACCTGTGATGTAACTGTTGGCTCTTCATACTTAATGATTAAGAAGAGTTATGTTATATTAATGAAATCAAGTTTGCATTTTGCAGGAAATAATGTCACAATCGTCACAATCATCCACTTTAAACCGGGAGAAAATTGATATAGACAACTACGGTTCTCTAGTCGGAAAAAATGCTTCAAAGGTCGCCTCGAAGATGGGTAAACTAGTAAGAAATCATGTGCCAATCTCCTATCCAAGTTGGAAAAAAGTTCCGTCAAATTACAAGGAAGACGTGTGGAATCAATTGGAGGTATTGTTTTTTCAATTTCTATAAGTTAGAACTTCTCTATCTAAATTAAACAAGGTGTACTTCAAAACGACCCGCAAGTGAGATTCTTTTTAAAATTAAACAAGCTGCTGCACCTTTGGGATTTAATGTTGAGAAACACAACTATATATAGGATGCTTTCTTTTTTTTTGAAAAACATATACATATTCTACTATTTTAATTCAGTAAAAAACTGTTATTCTCATTATAGTTAAAATCAATGCTGTTTGGATCAATGAGCTCTTCTAATTTAGTTTTCATTTTGGGTTATTTGATGGTTCGAACTGTCCTGCTGCCAATAGTCCACTATCTTGTTAAAATCAACAGGACCGACCATCTCTGCAACTCCAAAAAATAAAGATATTATTTTACAAATAGAAAAATGATCTTGTAATATTTGAGACAGATTTAATTTACTACTTACAGAGAAAAACAGAAAAACTCTAAATAGTCATACTTCATTAGACATGCATGGTTGTGGCCTATGTCATTTTTTATATTGTATGTGAATTAATCCCTTTATCTTGGTTTGTTATACAGAAATATTTTGAGCCCGATCCTCTATCAAAGGACCTTATGCTCAGAAAGATGTCCGAGGTTTTTAGGGGACACAAGAGTGATTTGCGCAAGAATTATTATGATATTTTCAACACTGACGAAGAAAGAATGAGAAATTGTCCGCCAAAAATTGATAAAAATGATTGGGCAGAGTTCATAAGATACGAATCAACACCCGAGGCAAAAGAAAAAAGGAAGAAAGGCAAAAAAAATAGATCAAGGCTCGAATATTGTCATCATTCGGGACGTAAGAGTCACGCTATGATTACTCAAGAAATGGTACGTGTACTATATATGTGCTTCGAATGTTAGGCCACTTGCACTATATATGTTCTTCGAGAACTAATTTTTGTTGAACTTACTAACAAAGATATTTGCATATTTAAAGTTTTCAGGTTTCTTTGTGTTTTTCTTAAGGTTGCATTGATTACACATGATGCAAATTATTTCAAACAAAACCTTGAGAAAAAATGGTTACTTTGCTATGTCCCCAGATATGAATTTTGTGAAATACCACCATTAATTTAAAATGCTAACCTATAACATTTTGCTAAATTTAATTAATAGTTATAGATTTTCCCGGTTTCAGTTTATCTTTCTAATAAAAAAACCCTAATGATGAAGAAAATAAACTGTATATTCCAATGATGTAAAATCTCTTTGTATGTTCCAAATATAATATGGTTCCAATTATGTCCTGATATATGCAGATTTAACACTGTCATTTCTTGTATGCAGGTCGATACAAGTTCGGGAACAGAAGTATCACGTCTTCAAGTATGGGAGAAAACACATAAGAAAAAAGATGGCAGCGTGTCTGATGCGTCATCTTCGTTCTTTGTAAGTTAAACAAATAATAACGCCTCTAAATTAAATTTTCATTATTCATTATATATATATATATATTTACATTTCAGGACAAAATTGAAAAAGAAAAGGAAACGACGAGTGGTGGTGATGAAGACGTCTTTATAAAAGTGTTTGGTAAAGATGTAAAGGGCAGGAGCCGATGTATTGGGACCAATATATCTCCTAGTCAAGTTAAGGGTGCTTCCATTCCATGCAAACGACTCAAAGAGGCCAAAGGAGAATATGAGCAGCGGTTGCAAGCTGTGGAGCAAAAATTGTTGAAGGTGGATAGTATGGATGATAAACTGGAGCCTATTCTCAAGCTAGCCGAAGGTGGTCAAGTAGGCAGTAGCACTGGTACTTCTCAGTTTCCCACTCCGACCAATCCGTCAATCGACCAAAGATGTGAAATCCTGAACTTCGAGGAGGAAGTAATTGCAACAGGTACTATTTTATATATCAGTGTATATAATTCGACATATATTTACTCCTGGAATGCTTATTAAATCTGTATGATATTATTAAATCCGTATTATACATACAATGATATAACAGGTACTATATGCCGAGATTCCACACAATCAATATGTCATGGAAAACCAGTACCACTCGCATATGAAAAAATTTTGTTAGACAAAATTTTGTTGGAGGATGAGCCAACTGCCAAAATGAATTGACATATGGTCGAGACCTTTAGGGACGTTGGAGTCGGAGGTTATGTGTGCCATCAAAAGGGTTTGATACGATATCTTTAGTCGGAGGTATGTCTTTTGTTATTTTACGTTGTCGGATATCTGAATTTGTCTCTAAATGCTAGAATCTGCATTGAATTTCCTTAATTACTATAGGTGTTCGTTGCTATTGAATAGCTACATTGACATTTGAAGAATTCGTGTTCATGTCCACTTCCATATCAAAATTATCACTGTTAGCATTTTGATTAATAGGTTTCTTATAGTGACCAATCTCTGCATATGTTGTTTTGCATAGTCGTGTTGTACTTGAACTTTGTTACTGCCATTGTGTACTTGGTTTGTTTGTTGGGTCTGACTTGGATGGCCTGAATACTTGTTGGCTTGGCTGTGACTTTTAGCAAAATCTGCATTTGATAAATGAAAAGCGACTTTTAGCAAAATCTGCATGTGATTATCTTTGAAATTAAGCAAATTAAATATTTATCTTTATTTTAAGTCATATCCCTTGATTTGTTTTTCCACTGTAAAATCTGTTTCAATATTCAAATCATAACAATAGTATTAATAAAATGACTTTTTTATGGATTTAAAACTGAATAAATAAAATCAAATATAAGAAGATCCGCATTTTATTTTTAGTTTTGATGAAAATGGAAGTAGAAGTGAAAGACACATAAAAAAGGTGGAAATGACACCTGTATGAAATTCCCACTTTCCAGCAAGCTTTCATATTTCAATCTTCTCTATATTTAAGTCAAATGCCATTTAATTGATTTTCATGGAAAATTCATTTCTAGAACTATTAGTTTGTAACAAATATACATTCAAAAATTATTATTTTGTACAAATAACTATCAGAAAACTAAAACTATTTTCATATAGAGATTATAGATTTACAGGTCTATTTCTAAAAAATCAGTATTTTAATATTTTCATTATTATATCCCTAAGCGCAGGTCTGATATATCCGTATATTAAACTGTCTGTTTTAGCCAATATTTTCAAGACGGAAAAGTCTCTTGAACTACAAGATGAAATTACACTTATGTCTAGATCTGGAAACTTTTCACATGTTCAGCATTATTCATTAAGTATTGAACTATTGATTGTTCAGTCATAACAGTCCTCTTTAAATATTTAATGTATTGTTACAAACTGAACAATGGAACAACTTAAGTTTTGGTATTCCCAGATCAACATTAGCACTCACTTGTATCAAAAACTAAACACAGCTCAATATGACTATCAGCTCAACTTCCTGTTTTCCTCGTAAAACAAACAGAAAACACGAAATAAAAACAGGCAAATGGCAAAAAGAAAAAGTTCAAGTTTTGATTCCAATATTGATATATGGGGAAAAATTGGGTCGGATTTTGTTGGATTTTGATATATGGGGATGATGGTGATCTATGTGGTTATGCAGTCTGATTCATAGGAGGGTGTTGGAGTTGTGGTTTAGGTTGTGATTGGTTTTCGTTTGAATGGTGTAGACTATCTCAAAGTGAAAAACTTTACAATATTGAATCCACTACAGTATGCTTCATTTGTCATCTTAGCCAGCTGATGAAATCAGTATTAATTTCATGCATATGTTATTACCAGCGCGTTCGTGCAAATGTTATCACCAAATTATTGACTTTTTGAGTTTCTTTTGCCTTTTTGTTTCTAAATTAAGTGTTGTTTTTGAAATGCAGGCTTTAATAGAAGCATTTTGGGTTGCTGTCTTTGTTTCTAAACTCAAATGTCTCGAATCTTTGTTTCTCTGGTAACTGCTCTGGTACTGATTGTATGATATGTCTCTGTTTCCTGGCCGGTTGTCCCTGCTGTATCATGTAACTCATTGTATTATTGCATTATTGTGGTAGCACTATTTGATTGTATGATATGTCTGGTACTGATTGTATGATATGATATGTCTCTGTTACTGATTGCATTATTGTGGTAGCACTGTCTGATTGCATTATCTGCTGTTGCTTTTGATGCCTATTTTTTTTCAAACGGACAGAATTTCAATGGGTAAGAACCGTTGTACATTAGTACATAACAACGGTTTATGTCCGTTACGTTATGACCAAAGCCATGGAATTATGGCTCAAATGAAACGGCTACAACCCGTTGCTACTTATTACAAAAACAACGGACTTTAACCGTTGCTTTCTAGTCATTAAGCAACGGTTATTAACCGTAGATTTTCTCGAAAAAATGGTGTTATAGAGACAGATAAACAACGGGAAATGACCATTGCTTATGTGTCTAATACAACGGTAAATAACCATAGTTTTTTTTTATATTTAGCAACGGGTATTTCCCATTGCTTTTTGACCTAAAAGCAACGGTTAATTACCGTTGCTAAATTTTACCACTCCATTAGTAGAAATGGTTTATAACCGTTGCTAATAGTGTTAGCAACGGTTTTAAACCGTTTCTAATAGATGATCATGGTGTAGTGTTACTAAAAACCATCATATGAAATCATGAATTTCATCCAATTATACATGTTTATATGTAAGCATGACTGCCTATTTAGTCCCTTAGATCATTAGAGAAGCAACACATGAAGAATAAGCGAAGACGGATCGATAGAAGCTCATCAGAATTGTTTAGATGTCAGCTAAGGCGAGCCAACCGGTAGGCCGGTTGGTCGAACTTGTGCACCGGTTGTAGCCTAAACCTGACATCTAGGCTATGTTCTGGTATTTCCTGATCGAATCGTTTGTCACTTGTTTGTCTAGTTGATTTCTAGAAGTTGATTGCCTAATTTAATACTGCATTTCATATCAATTTCATTTATATTGTCTGGATTCGTGACTTATGAATTGTTGAATTCATTTTGATGTTTTATACCATATAGATTGTTCTATGGATCTTGAGATAATTACACACTTTTAAAGCACATTTTCAACCCAGATTTACAAATGATTGATTTCTAAATCCAATCGATTTATACAGGACTATTTATGTACCAATCTAATATATATATATATATATATATATATATATATTCATACAATTTTTTTTAGTAATCTATACACTATCTATTTTCACATGTTATTGTTTTAGAAATGTTTTGGAATGGCAGTTTGAAAAGCTTACTTATATATACATATATTTCCATTATAAACAAATATTTTAAAAGTGGTTTTAAAAGAGAAACATTTTCATAAAATTGCATATTCACTACACCAAAACAGGTGATTCCCAACGAGTATAACTGTCGCAAACATTTTTAGCAACGCTTATTAGCGTCGCTGTAGGGGCATCGCAATTTATTGCCAACGCTTATAAGCGTTGGCGAGTTTAGTTTCCTAACGCTTATAAGCGTTGGAAGTTTGTATTCGCCAACGCTTATAAACGTTGGTGTATATTAGTTAGCAACGCTTATAAACGTTGGTAAATTAACCATCCAACATTGTTTAATTTTCTATGCTGACGCTTATAAGTGTTGGTAAAATTTATTTGCCAACGCTTATAACGCTGAAATATTTTCATTCTCAATATAGTCAATTATTTTAACATTAATAAACAATTAATAACTAATATGGTATGCATTATTATACTACATTCAATAGGAACCCAAAATTTACAATATTCATGATCAAATAACAACATAAATTTCATAGTCAACTACTTCATAACAATGTCAACTACGTAACAAGTACAATACATAATTAAGTTGGTTAATTCAATACATAATCAACTACTTCATAACAATGTCAAATTGGAATACAAAAGACAACGTAAATTTCATAGTGAAATTCTACAAATACCGAATACGAAACTCTAGCCATATAACAAAACCTCCTTCTGAAATATCAAATAACTTGTACATTCCATTTTGAGGACCATCATAAATTGGTGCATCCGGGATCTTTAAGGTAGCAACTGCAATACAAGATATTTTTACAAGTGGACATATTATAAATGAAATAAATCATGCTTTTGTGACTTTAGTGCCAAAAAGGAAAACCCTATACCATATCAGATTACAGTCCAACCTTAAGTTGTAATGTGACCTATAAACATTTCTAATAATTGTATCTCTCCGTATACATCCCTACAAAACTATATAAACCCCCACATCCAGATCATAGTTTAACTAAGGAATTTTAATTTTAATAGGAACAAGAATGACATCAAATAGCTTATAGACTCAAATGGAAATTGTGTCATTAATCTGTCAGATATTCAAACTGAGGCTGTCAACTATTTTAATGCTTTATACATTTCAATATATATCCAAGAGTTCAAATTATACTATGCAAGTTTCAAATTTACGACCTCTCGCGTCGAACTTGGAGTGTCTAACCATCAGAACATTGGTGCTCATCCTAAATTTACTCTTATGATCATTCTTCGATACTTAAAAAAATTAATTACATTTTCTGAATAAAATTATGATAGTAAGTTAACTGTACAATTTAGCAACAACATGTCGAACTAAAATGTGCAATTCAACGGCATACTGCCAAACTGAAATTTATAATTCGACAAGAATCTGTCAAACAAAAATAATTTGTTTTGCCAGCCCCCACCATTCCATTATCAGAAATGTTCCTAATTTTCATTTGTTTAGTTCAAATTTAAACTAAACACACAATGGAATAAGTTGAAATTTGTTTTAAACTGACACTTACATATTTTTCCGCGGCACATGGTAGTATTTGTTTTAAACACACTTCTTCAACTTGAGCTTGAGATTAGCTGTTGGTACTCGTTCAATAGCTTTGGCACATCATCCATGCGCAGCTGCAAATTTAAATTCCCATTTACAAGTTAAAAATTGCAGTGCCATTGATATGAAAATAAAGATTGACGATGCCTCTAACGATATTTTAGACTCAATCATGCAAGAAATAAACTACATTTCAACTCAATTGATATTGCTAACGTGCAAGCAATAAATTCCTTAATTTATAACAATGTACAAGGAAACATGACAACACATTTCGGCTAAAAGAAAGAAAAGGAACAAAAGGCCTATAATCAAACTATTATATGAATTGTTTTTCAAAAATTATACACTGTAACTGTAACAAAACAAACAAGTTATATTCTTGGAAATTTTAAATTTGTGCAAATATTCTCATACCTGTGAAGAGCTCTTCAAGTGAAAAAATCTATGAACTTGCTGCCCTGAATTTAAGGACGTGTCGGACAAATTGGAGCCAATATTCTTCTTGCTGGAAATATCATACCAAGACATCATCACTAAATATAACAGAAATGACAAAGCTTCGGTAACTAAAAACAAAATAACAGTATAAACCTGTTAAACAAAAGACATCATCTCTAAGGATTTACATGAATTTTTTGACGTGTGTGTAACCCATAGTTTTCATAACCGTACCGTGACTCAAACCGTGATGATTGAAGGTCTAAGGTTTTGACGGTTCAACCGGTCGAACCGTCGGAACCGTGAATTTTTTTTTAATTTATAGATATTACAATACTAGTATCCTACATACCGGTTTACACTTTCACAAATATACTACAATGGAAGAATGACAATATAGTATACACTACAAGAAAAAAAGAAAAAAAATCCATATGAAAATTAACGGCACTTTTTACCCATTAACACAGAAAAACAAAGTAGTTAGCATAACATAAAGTAGTCTTTAACTTGAATACATAACACCTAATGGTCTCCAACATGCATAAATAAGTTAATTTTATTGGTTTCAGCAAACAAATATAAGTTTCAGCAAATAAGTTAATAAGTTTCATGAAGCAAACAAATATAGGTATAAGTTTCATGAAGCAAACAAATATAGGTTTCAGCAAACAAATATAGGTATAAGCAAACAAATAGGTATAAGTTTCATGAAGTAGACAAATATAAGTTTCAGCAAATAAGTTAATAAGTTTAATTTCCAACTTTCAGTTTCAAATTGATTGGTTTCAGGTTGCAACTTTTAGTTAATTAGATGAGTTCTTTTTGCCAGACCAGTTCACGTTTCATTACAGCTTCTATTGTTGCCAAAATAAGATAAGTAGTAGCAAAAATAAGATGAGTTCTTGTACTAGTTTCAGTTTCAGTTTCTACTTGGTATATATAAACAAGCTTATTAGAACTAGCTAACATATATTAAAGTAAATGAAATAAACAAGCTTTAAAGATGAATAGAAGATCACCTTCTTCATTATACAATGCACACATTTGCAAACAATGATCAAAGTTTGCATTAAAAAAATCACAAATCCATTTCCCCTATTTAATCTTAAGGATTTACTACAAAAACAGTTTTTAATGCAAAAATTATTGATGTTGTTACATACTGTACTACTTGACAAATCTTAACCGTGAGTTTGAGTTGTAAGTAGTAACACTTCAATCCGAACTAATAGCTCATTAAATTTTTTAAAACAGCGTAGTAAATTTAAATACTCGATTTCTGATGAAAAACAGTAGGCACTTTAAATATCATTGTCTGCTTCAATCTAATAACTTTATAATTGTGTTAAGTATAACTATATTTCATATAACGATATCAGTAGTTTGCACTAAATAACAATAATACAAGTTAGACCTTAATTTTATCACATTTAATTATATTGTTGTACCCTTTGAATATGACTTGCAATTTAATTAGTGATCTCAGTAAACTAAATTAGACCCTACTAATAACAGAATTGAACATACAACGTACATGGGTTATTTATAACACCAAACATATTCAAGTTATTAATTTTCACGTGAGACCTTCTTAGAAGAATCGCGATTGCTTTGCTTACAAACAAACCCTAAAAATAGATTTCAAAAACCAAATCAGTGGCATTACAAAATTACCAGAAGGGCTTGTCATCTTCCACTTGCGGTGTCCTTCGTGTCCTGGGTCTTACAAGGTCAAGCGATAATGGAGGAGCTGACTGCAGCTAATTGATGGAGTCAGAGGAAGATGGGGCATTAGCGGTTTGATCGAGTCGGATAGGGATGGGGCGGTAGTGGTTTGATGGAGTCGGAGGGAGATGGGCAGCAGCAGTAGTGATTTATTTGTGGGATGGAGAGAGCGATTTGGGGATTTCAGAATGGAGTGGCAGGGATATTTCAATTAATATACGGAAGGAGTTTTTTCAGGTTATAACATAAGTGTGGCTAGGGGTAAGCGTGTT
This sequence comes from Allium fistulosum, assembly GCA_030737815.1. Classification (NCBI taxonomy): domain Eukaryota; kingdom Viridiplantae; phylum Streptophyta; class Magnoliopsida; order Asparagales; family Amaryllidaceae; genus Allium; species Allium fistulosum. The sequence goes on from CM060904.1 coordinate 195,315,223, forward strand.
ATGTTATTCAATTACAATTTTGCCCTAGTATATTTCAATTAACTCCAATTAAACCAAGGCTTACAACGAAAATAAGTGTCGCCGTATTTAAAAGTGTGAATTTTTATTTTCAATAACACTTATATTGGATAGCGACACTTATTAGCGAGACTAAATTGCAACCCATATAAGTGTCGCCAAATGGAAAAAAAAAGTGTTGCCAAATGACTATTTTGGTGTAGTGATTATTGATCGAATGAGAAATTGATTTAAACGGTTAAATAAAACGAGTGGTATGGAACATTGGCGTTTGTTTTACCAATTAACTCCTAAACTTGTTCGATCGATCCATTGTTACAAACGAGTGGAGTTGCATAGTAAACGTTTGGGTAAACCCGTGTGGTATGGGACACATGGTCGTTATCTATTCGATTGCTATATAAACGTATTTAACACTTTTCAATGAGTTAATGACTCGCCTTTGATGTTTATAGGACTTGTTCGTACATGATATTTATAGGTTTTGCACCTATTTTGATGTTTATAGGACTTGTTCCTATTCGATGTCTATAGGTTTCGTACCTATCTTAGAGTTCATAGGTTTTATACTTATTTCGATGTTTATAGGTCTCGTACCTATCTTGGTGCTTATAGATTTATACGTCTATCTTGAAGTTACATGCATGTAGGTGAGTTTATTTCCTCAATCTTGGAGATTGGCGCCCCCTTATTTATTAGATTTCTGGAATACTACTTATGAGATTTCTAGATTTAACATTTTTGGATTATCACCAAATCATTTTGGAGGTTTTTGCTTTAAGAAGCTATTATGAGTTTTTGTATTTGGTGATTTGAAGTTATTGATGCATGATTGATATTTTTCGATATGTGCTTATAGTTGACATTTTGATTACTTTTCTATCACTCAGTGTTGCTAGCACATTTATCTTAGTCTAGACTGACCCGTTTATTATTTTTATAATACTCGGGTCTGATTAAGATGTTTTAGGTATTTAGGTTGAGGCTTTAGAGTGGATAGCTTACCTGTTAGATAGTCGTTCTCTTTTGTCATCCTATGTATATATTTGACATTATGTAGTATCTTGCGTTGAGATTAAACTCCTTTTGTGTAATTATTCATTTTGAGATGTAGCACTTTGTATATGTGTAGTCTACATAATGTATCTATTATGTGTCGGTTCAGACTTGTATCAATTATATTCCGTTGTTGATTTGATATTCTTTGATATGTATTTTATTATATGTTTTTTTGAATTTTTAATATAGCCACCGTAGTTGTTTAAGGCTGAATTGTGTATGTCGATTCCACTTGATTCAAGAAATGTGTAGCTTATTAATCGACGTGTCAATGCCTGCTTAAAGAAAAATTCACAGATGGTCGCTCCAAACAAGCCCTATTCTCTGCACTAGCCGACAATATTACTTTGTAATATTCTCTGTTAGTGTGGGTCTTGGGGTAGGGGTCACAATATTCGTTGGGGGTGCCATCGGTATGTCGAGGCGGGCCTCCGACAAGGGTCAGAAAATACCTTGCAAACCAACATATGTCTCTAGATCAAATATATCACAAAGGAAAGCATAATTGGTCTGCACCCTAACACGTGATACTGAATACCATCAATTCCTGCTAGCATCAATCGTAAGCCCATTTAGATATAAGGAGTTGATGTGCCCTTAGGTTAGATAAACCCACTGGTTATGCGGTTACTATATTTTCTATCATTTTCGATAGTGAAGTCACGTTTCCAACATCTCAACACATGAGTCCTAATCACTTGAACATTTCACGAACCTCTCCTTGCATTCTAGCATAAGCCTTCCTATAAATGCTAACTCTATCCTCTACCTTGGAATCATCCTCAAGATAGAAAGTACAACAGGATAACATCATTCGAAATGTTAACGCCGACCTCTCCCTTGGAGTTAGCCTCAGGATAGATAGTCCAACACTGTAACATTTCGCTCCACAAACGCTTCCATAACATATAAATTGTATATCAGTTTTAAAGTGGTTACGGTTTCGAGTTATCTCATATAAGTATACTCTCCTCGATACTGTATTCTTCAAAACCAAATTGGTGAATTTTTGGTTAACTTAATTCTGGTTCTTTCAGATGTTAGCGAATGACATATAAGAGTCCTCCCTGAGGAATCTCGAATATATGTTCATAAAGAATAATTTGTTTCATACGAATGAGTTCTTCCTAGGGGACCTTTAATCGTATAAATCCGTGAAGCTTATGCATACCATCTAAGTAAATTTTGGTCAAGTTTAATATCAATAAAAATGATCACAAAGGGAAATCCACTCTCATATACTTATTACCATTTCCGACCTTCTCCATTTTGCATTATCCCTTGGTCAAGAGTGAAGTCAGGTAGGTTAGGACGCCTATTGCACCAGAGCCCTACCTTGACACATCATTCCCAACTCTCAAAGGTAGAACAAGCCTACTTTGTCCACTTTCAGTGCTAAGTACAAGAGTAAAAAATTTCCATAAATGAATAAACACATAAGTACAATCAAATCACATAAGCGACTTATAATCCCATTTTATCAAATAATATTTCCTTATCAATACTTGTGTACATATTTTAAATACCTTTCCAAGTCATATACATATCTATACTACTACTTCATTATTTATTCTACCCTTTTCATTCTTCAAAATATATTCAAATACTAATGGCATAGGTATAATAATATTCACAAATCATTTAACAATTTTTTCCATTCAAAAATATAATCACAGAGGTTAAAACATGTTAATTAAACTTTGTTACTACAACCCCTTCTTTCTTTTATAAATTAAACCATTACTTTTTCTAACCTTTTCCACAAAACATTATACACTTATCATTATCTTTAAAGTACTCTTTTTAAAGATCAAAGTATGTCTACAATTTTTTTAGCAAGATGATATACTTTTAAATAACTTCTCAAAAAGAATTTCTATAACTAAAAGTTATATAAAACCCCTTTTATCATTTTATAAATATATTTTACTCACTTTTCCAAACATATAAATATATATAGAAATACTTTTGAAATACTTGTAAATATGTTTTCAATATTCATATAAAATATTACACAAAAATAACTAATTTAGAATTTACTAAAATCCATTTTAAATAAGTGTTACATAGAAAGAAAATCCTTTACTTTAAAGATTCATATTTATTTATTAAATATATATATAAAAATAGCTAGTGTTACATAGCAATTTAACTATTATTTTTGAACACATTTTAATATAAAAATTGTTAAAACAACACAACAATTGCTAGTGCTATAATAGAGTTAGAACTGTTGTCGTAAGGTCAAAAATGCTATGTTTAGTGCTGTTAAAAATTCCTAATAGAGAACAGTTAAAAATCCTTGAAAGAGACTGTATTCACTTAGCTACAAAATGATTTATGGTCTAATTTTTTTACAGTAAGTACTTTACTTAAAGTTAAAAATAACCATGAAAATAAATCCCTATGTATATATTTCTAAATCATATTAAATATCACCCAAAAATAGAAATTTTCAAGTGCGCAAATAGGGACTTTTTCGCTTCTAACTTTTGTAACTTTTGTTCGACATGTTCTACACTTTTGCAAACCTTTTATTTGCTATATAACATACATTAATATAAGTGCAGAGCTGTGAAGACCCAAATTATTGAGATGAAAATAATTTTATAAAAATCAGTTAATGGAAAATATTCAAAGAATAAAATAGTTTGAAAATAAATATCAAGAATGAGTGAAATAAATAAGGAAGAGGATAGTTGTTTTCAGTAAATAATATTGAGAAGAAAATAACTAAGTATGAATGAGTTTTATATTCACATATCTCATATAGATATTGTATATAAGTAGCCAGAGGAGTATAGAGTGATAAAATAAACTCTTATGATGATTAAAATATAGGAAACTAGTTTAGTATTATATATGTATAAATACATTTTAAAATCAAGAGAAAACAAATGGTTTGAAACATTAGCAAGGAATTAATTGATAAAAAGATATATATGTGAACATTACAGATTTGTCTTAAGAAAATAAATAATGTAGATAAGTCACATGAAAATAGTGTGTATGTGAAACATGCAAATGGCATGTACACAGAAAAAGAAGAAAAGCAACTGTAATACCCGAAATGGAATCAAAAAGAAAATGGCATATTTAGCCATAAACACATATACATAATTCTCTTATTTGTGTGGGGATAAAATGGGTTTTTCACTCCACTAAAACCCTAGCTAAATGTTTTAAAAATCGAAGGATAAGCAGTAGTTTATTTTTGAAAACAGAAAGATATTTTAGAAAATAAAAAGAAGATCAAACTCACACCGTTTTCAAGTTAGAGCATTCTCGGGGAAAGAAGAAGGAAGGTGAGTGATTAATCATCTTATGAGATTTACGACATTAAGACCCAAGTTAAGGGCAGCCATATTACTTTTATAAAACCATATCATGTTTTTGTTTAATTTTATTCTCTGAATAAATAAATGTTGATTATGGTTGGTGTTTTGGCTGAGTCTTTAGTTGATGTTTTAATCTGTTTTGATTGTTCGATTAATGCTTTGAAAAGACAAACACCCTGATCATAGAAATGGATCCTGTAACTTATAATCCAGTTTTTATATGGAGATGAGTTAAATATTTTTACTGAGAAATAAGGTATTTATGAAGAATGAAGTAGGCAGTGTGAATAAGGGGATTCATGCTTATGTCTAGTTCATTTTAAAAATGATATGAACAATGCAATATTACATATATATGTGCTGATTTGTTCAAATCACAAGTTAATATGTTTTTATGGGTTTTTCTCAAAAACCTTACCCTATGTTCATAGTAAAATAAATGTAATGTTTTATATGACTTCACCAGATTCATGTAAGAAATGGGAATATTTCTAGAAATAAATATATGCAAGTTTTTAGAAAATATGATTGAATAAAAATGACCTTAAAATTGGATGTGGTGTTTTTCATGAATGCTTTGTATGTCTGGCTGAAATCCCTGAGTGAGTTTAATACCCTTTGATTTATTTAATGAAGAAAAGAATGTAAATCATTTCAAGAATTAATAAAATTCTCCTGAAAGAAAAATGAGAATGGTCTCTAGATTATAAAGCTAATCTAGGAGTAGTGCCTTGATCTATTCATCATTAGGTGGATGATGGGTTTGTGCATGACTTGTTTAAGTCCTGTAGGCCTCTATGTAAAGGGTTAACAGAATTGAACCCCTTTGCAATGCACACATGGTGTTCAGTGGCAAGAGTTAAGACCAAATAAATGATAAATGGGGATTGAGAAATTGAGCTATGGAATTAAGGGAGTTAATCCATAGGAGTATATGTACATATAATTGAATTGTGTTGATGAATGAATGCTTGTGTGCATGTATGTTAGTAAGAGTTTATATATATGTATATATGTACTCAGATTTTAGTATGAATTTAAATAAGCATCAAACATATGAATCTCTGCACAGTATTTAGTAATTACAAGTTATTTATAATCTATGATTTCACTCACACCAGAATATATTTTCTGACCCTATTTGTTGCCTTTGCAATCTTTGGGGTGTCTCATTTTCATTGAGGCGGTTCAAAGTGTTGCTGCAGGGAAAGATGCTTGAGTAGCTTGCTTATATGGATGTTTGAAGAACTTGCTGGTTTTAAAATGCTTTAGAGAACTAGAAGTTTAATTGTAATAAATAATCTAGGCAAACTCTCTTATGTCTTGTGTATTTCCAGGATTGATACTTGCTTTGTTTTCCTGAAAAGAACATGTAAAAAGAAAAAAAACTTAAGTATTATACGTGCTTGTGAGTTGTTGATTTAAGTAGTAGACTCTGGAAATAATCCAGTGGATTATAATGAAGGAGAACATGCCATATAATATGATATGTGGATATATTCTCCTTGGCATGTTTGTTATATTTCAGTTATAAAGTTTAAGTTGTTTTCGAATAAATAAGTGACAAGTTATTAAGTAGATGGGTTGAACATGGTCTTGGTTAACCAGTAAGGCTTGTACATGTCTTGTAATTGATACAAGTACATGCAAAAGATTGAAGTCATAGTCTTCAGATTCCTAAAGCAAACAAGACTATAGTGTAAACTAATTTGAAATGCAACTAAATCCTATGATATGTCTAGAACAAGAGTAGGATTATGGTACCATAAAACCTGAAAATCATAAGTATATAAGGATTTAGGAATTGGAATTGGTAAAATCTGGAACTGACTTCAATATGAAACTGAAGTAGCAAGCCAGAAATAGAGATAAACAATATAGACTCAAACAAGAATGTAGAGTAATTTTGTTAAGTGTTTAAAAATCCAGAACATCACACTTTATATGCTTTTAGCCAGAAATATGCAAAGATATTTCTAAAATCATATTAAATACTATTTCCAATCTAAATATCAAAAATCTGTATGACCTTTAAATTAGTTTACAGCTCTATACTCACATGATCATTACATGCTTTATGAACCTGGATATGTGCATTTTGTTTGACCCGAATTGCTTGTGCATGTTTGTGCATGTTTTGTGCATGTTTATGTTTGAATCCTGAATCTGGGCTAGACTAACCAGTGATCCATAGATCAAACCAAGTTTTAATATGTTTTATAATTCTAAAACAACATGTCTGAATTCCTGAATCCCAAAGATCAAATACATGGGTTATAAATCCATAAATTAATCAATCTGGTTTATAGAATAATCTGGAAAATGAAGAAGAGAATAATAGATGCTAACACTTGAATCGTGTATTAGTCAACCTTGAGTCAATAAAAAGATTAAAGTGTAGAAATAACTATGTGACACAAAACCTTTCAATTATGGAAAATATTGTGTGATTAAATTTCTTTGCTACTTTAACACTCTGATAGGCAAAGAAACATTTATATATCTTCACATATATAAATGATATGACTTGATTTAAATACTGATATTTTTATATTAGTAAATTTTAGATCTTGGGAAATTAATTAAAAGAAATAAAAGAGGCAAGAAAAGAAGTGATCCCTTGTTTAAAAAAAACTCAACTGAAAATCATTAAAATATAGGTGAAGAAAAGTGGGTTACTTCAGTTGGTATCAGAGCTATGTTACCAAAAACATAGCAAAAAAAAAATCTAATTTTCTTATATGGATAAAATCCTAAGGAACAAACCACATAAAAATATTTTCAGTAGGAATAAATTACTGAAACAATTAAATCAAAAACAAGACTAACTAGCTATGTAAATTGTATAGCGAATCTTGGTAGGAAGACCACCAAACTCTGGAGCATAACCCTCTAATGCAACACCATTGGTCAATTTGCAAGATTTGGTGAGGGCATTTAGGGAAGGAGCAATACAGAGGGAAGAAAATCCTCATGAGGAGTTATCTAAGCTACTGAAAACATTCTCAAATTTAGGAGGCAAGGATTTTGAAGGCACTGAAGGAGTCATGAGTGTGCAAACATGGCTAAGAACTTTGGAAAAGATATTTGCAGCCATGCAAATCAATGACCAAAGGAAGAGGCAAATAGCTTCCAGAAGGCTCAAAGGAGCAGCACTGGATTGGTGGGAGGTAATCATCACAGGAAGACCAGAAAATGAGATAACATGGGATCAGTTCAAGGATATGCTTGAGGCTAGATTTGTCCCAGCAACAACTAAGGCAACATTGCTTGAGGAGTTCATAAGTGTAACAACCCGCATATTTATCGATTTTATATTTAAATATTTTATTTAAATATTTCATCATTCGTCGGATGTTTGTCCGAAAAGCTACTTTTTGCAAACAGTCGAATTGGGACTCGAGACCACCCTCATTGAGTCCAAAATGCCATTTGCGACCTTTTTGAGTATAAACTTTGATATGTTTGGAGCTAGTCAAAAATTTGACCATTTGCACTTTGGGTTTGGGTTTTAGGTTCAGCCCCTTTGCCAACTTAACCCCCAAATCTGAACCACTCCTCCCCATTCTCCCTCACTTCCTCCTCATTTCAGTTCTTGAGCAACAATGGTGAGTGGAATGGGAAATTAGAATTCCCAAGCCCTAGTTTCCATTTGCAAATCAAGTTCTAGCTCCAAATTCAAAGAGAACCCATAGGTATGCATCTCCATCTTCTTCTCCAACTCTTTCTCCTTTCAATTTCAGAAATTTCCTAAACCTAATTTAGGAAAGGGGCATTTCACCAGAAGGACAAACTTTGCAGTCCAATTAGTTTCTAGGACACACATTCAAAGGAATTACTTTCAAGGCCAAAGTCAGCAGAATAATTACTTTCAAGGACAAAGTCAGCAGTCCAATTACTTTCAAGGACATAATTTCATAGGTTTTTAGGCCCTAGAAACTAATTATTTTGCATTTTGTCCTTGGAAGTAATTAATTCAGTTGTGTGTCTTAGAAACTAATTCCACCTGCTTAAGAGGCCCTTGTGGTTAATTTCCACTTTAGGAAATGTTTCTCTTTTAAGCTTAGATTCAAGCTTGTTGAGTTGGAATTGAAGAGTGTTTGTCCTTTCCTTGCTCTATAGCTTCCTCTTCATTGTTTTTGTCTAAAAGGTGAGATTTTTTATCTCACATCTATGTTTATAATTATCTTTGATTGTTAGGTATGAATTCCTAACACTTCTTCATGTGCATTTGCTCTTGATTTTGATTGGTTTTGTGAATATTCCAATTTTTGAGTTTCTAAGTCAAATTTATGTGAAAATCCTTTTATGGATGTTTGATCATGCTTTTGGTGATGCACCGAGGAGCATATAGGGCCAGGTTGCTGTTTGGCATAATCCCTTAGAGCCAATGTTCATCCGGTTGCGTTTTGGAAGAGTTTTCTCTTCATTTTGTATAGGCTGAAAAACAGCCCAGACATGATTCAGTCGACTGAATTCTCTGTTCAGTCGACTGAACCTGGGACCCGAAAGTTTCCAGGCATGAGTCAGTCGACTGAAAACTCTGTTCAGTCGACTGAACATGGAAACAGAAAGGTTCCTGAACCTGGAAAATTTCCAGGTACAGGGTCAGTCGACTGAAAACTCTGTTCAGTCGACTGAACCTGCCGTTTCAGTCCAGTTTGCCTTTTTGGATTGAATTCTCAATTTAAATCGATTCGTGATGATCCTCTTTGTTGTTATCATTCACTATGACTTTGATGACTCCTTTTTCAGGATTTTTGAATATCCATTTCGATTAATTCTTTATCGGTTTAATTGGATTTGATTCACGTCTTCAAATGTGAATTTTTATGATTGATTGTCTCTACAACCATTTTGTAACTTGTCTTCAAGAGGCCGAACCCCGTACCCCCCTTCGTAGGGGATCTTATCTGAAAAACATTCATCATAATTTCTACTATGATGGTTTTGGGATTGATTTCTTTGAACTTTACTCACGTCTTCTAACGTGAATTTTTATGATTGATTATTTCTACAATCACTTCTATGATTTGTCACTTCAAAATATAAAGGTTTTCTATACTAGTATTAAATATCAAAACTCTTTCATCAAAGCGATTTCAACACTATTTTAAATATCAAAAGTTCGTTTTCTCAAACCGATTTCCAATCTACTAGTATATACAAGCCTTTACTTCACTCGGATGAGAAATCGACTTAAACGACTTAGTAAAACGAGTGGTATGAAACGCTTGCGTTCACTTCATTGGTTAGCTCTTGGACTTGTTCGATTGAACCCTTTTTGTGACAATTTTCAAGTGCAGATCTACAATCTGTTCGTAAATATTTGAGTTAAGAAAGTGGTTATGGGACATGAAGCTAAACTCTTATATTTACTAGCTTAGTGTAATCGACACTTCTTTATGATCGATGACGATCATTTTATGGTTTAGACTAGCAATGTGCGATGTCTCTTTGTCCACGTGGAGGACTGTTCCTCGTTTTATTGAGCTTCGTCTCACTTCTCGCATGGGTCGTATCTATTTAGGTGCGTCGATGTTTATTTCTTGCATGGGTCGTACCTATTTAGGTGCGTCGATGTTTATTTACTTCGTGGAGCAATCGGCTCAATAAGTCGGGGCATGGGGCGTATCTATTTAGGTGCGTCGATGTTCGTCTATGCATGGGTCGTATCTTTCTAGGTGCGTCGATGTTCGACTTTGCATGGGTTGTATCTTTCTAGGTGCATCGATGTTAGACATTACATGGGGCGTATCTTTCTAGTTGCGTCGATGTTTATTTATGCATGGGGCGTATCTTTCTAGGTGCGTCGATGCTAGAGCATGGGTCGTATCTTTCTAGGTGCGTCAATGTTCGACTTTTCATAGGGTACGTCTTTCTAGGTGTATCGATGCTAGACTTTACATGCAGCGAACCTTTCTAGGTGCGTCGATGTTCAGTTTATGGGATTGGCCATCCTCTTTCTTGTGATTTCTGGATTTCTAATTTATTGATTTCTGGGATTTATGTTTCACCACCTTGTTCAGTTGACATTGATATGTATGTCATTTATTGTGGCTTGGTGAATTAAATTAAGAATATGACATTCTTTTAATCTTTGAGAAGATTCTTGTGATATTGATTAATCTCTGGATTGATTTTCGATTAGATACTTATCATAGTATGGCTTTATGGTTATCATACGTTTTTGTCATATCTCTTCTTATATCTCATTTTATCTGATAATTGTAGTTAGACTGATCCATTTATTATTTTCTTCTTAAATAATACTCGGGTCAGACTGAGTTTTTACAGGTGCTTCCTCATGACTTCCTATCTGGAACCATCATCTGACTTTTGGCTAACTACTCTAGTTTAGTAATTTTTGTTGTATACATTTGAGATTAGACTCCTTGATGTATACATATTCTATTGTCTTGCACTTGTATCTATTCTTTTGTGTTATTGTGGATCTTATTTGACCACTACTCTGATGTACACTTTTAGGTGTAATATTCATATCTTATTCCGCCTTTGTGATATGAATTGTCTGTGACTGATTTGTGTTATGTTTATTTCAATATTTGTTTCCGAAGATTTTATATAACCACTGTGTGATAGCTTTGGGTTTGTATCAGTATGTCGGATTTCCTCCTTAAATAAAGTTCATGCTATACTATCTGATATATCGGTGCTCGCTCAAAGAAGTTACATGGATGGTCGCTCCTCAACAGCCTTATTCTCCGTGCTAGTTGACAGCGTTACACCGTAGTGTTCTTGGCTAGCGTGGGTATAGAGGTGGGGCGTCACAATAAGATTGAGGCAAGGATCAATGTGTGTGACTGAATACACTCAAAAGTTTGAGAGCTTGTCTAAGTGTGGAACCATGCTCATAGGGAATGAGGAATCAAAGAATTCAAGATTTATTCAAGGACTTAATGCTGGTTTAAGTAGAGCAATGCTACCATACAAAGACAAAACATTTGATCAAGTCATAGATCTCACTCTTTCTTTTGAACAACATGATAATGCATGGGAGAAATTCAGGAACATGAGAGCTAATAACAACAACAAGAAGGGGAAAAATAGAGCACATCCTTATGACAAGAAGAATTCAGACAAGAAGGTTGAATGTAACGACCCTGAATTTTTGATATTGGAAATCAGGATATTTAATTGATTTTAAATATCTGGAAGTTAGTTTAATTTGAAATTCAAATATCAGAATGAATTTGGTAATTAAATTTTTGAATTTAATTATATGAAGTTGGGTAAAATTTTGAATTTGGAGTTTTAAGCTGATTAAAAATAATCTAAAGGCTTAGAAAATTTATATTGATAATACTGAAGGTAATGGAACTTTTAGAATTGGATTTGAAACTGTTTTGTTCAGTTTTGAATTTTTATTGTTTAAATTGAATTTAAAAATAGCCTTCCGAGCCACAGTCTCGGAATTCGATAAAACCAGTTTCATTGGATCCGTAATATTGTATTATTATCGGATTTCAATTTTCGTGGTGATTGGTGTTGTTGTGTGAGCGTACGATATATAAACACACTGAAATTTATATCGAAATTTAATATTTTAACTGGGTTCAAAAAGCTATCTTCTCCATACGATCGAATTTGGACTCAGAACCTCTTCCATTGTGTTCGAAATAGGCATATAACATTACGAACGCCTAGCGGCATGCCTCGATAGGAGGTCAAAAATTTAAGCTACAAATTCGAGACAATTTGAAATCAATTTAAATTTTATTTATTTATTCTTATTCCGACCATTCGTACAACCAGCCACCACGTTGCCTCCTTCGTACCCTTCCTTTTCTTTTCCCTACTTCTTGAATCATACAGTTCGAACAGAAAAAAAAAATTCAAATGATGGCCGCCGTTTATTTATCAATACAAATCGACCTCCTCTTCATTTTCAGATAAACAAAACTCACAAATAAACAAAATTTCATGGCCGAAACAAATATCCCTTCAAGATTAAATCTCGTTCCACAAGATAAACTCATACTAGACCAATTGCATCCTTATTTCCTTAATCCATTTTCGAATCGAGCCTTCCCTATTGCGTGCGGCGATTGAAAATCAGCCGGTGGAGGGATTACCGTTCAGGGTTCCAGGTGACTTCGATTTTTGGGAAGCAGGCGTGGTCGAATGCAATCGACAGGTCGCGAAGGTCGTGTGCTCGAATTGGAGGGTGGCGAGTCGAGATGTCGCAATGGTTTCGAAGATGATGCGGATTGTAGTCGCGGTGGCTTTGAGGCAAGCTGGGCAAGTGTTCAAGCTCGACTAGAGTTTCGCGAGTTAGAGCGATGGTCGCGATTTCGTTCTTGGGTTTGAGCATCGTGATTTCAAATCGTCAGGAAGGTAATCTCGATTTTTATTTCTATTTTCAATTAAACGTAATTTATAAATATATATATAATTAGAAGAAAATTTTATATAAAAAAGAAAAAAATTAATTACAGCAAGTTTATATATACACACACACAGTTTATTTATTATATATATGTGGATATATACAGTGAATCAAGAAATATATTTACAGTTAAGTTATAGGCTGTTTTATTTTTGAACTTAATTTAATAAGTGTATATATATGTATATTTAAAATGTAAAAGGTTTAAAACAGTAAAGAATATATATATACATAGGTGCACAGACCTGTTTTGTTTTATACAAAGGTAAACAGAAAATATAAAGGTAGGTTTTGGAAAAATAAATATATATTTTTAAATTCATTTGTTTAAGTTGATTTTAAATAATAGTTTATGGTGATTTATTTGTTTTATTAACTTGTTAATCTATTTTAGTTCCTAAAAAGAAAAAAAAATTATTAGTTGGATTAAAATTATAAAATAGAATTGGATTATTTGATTTGTTCGAATATTAATAAATTGTATAAATTGTTTATACAAGGTCTATAAATCGAGAAAATGAACTGGAATGGAAATGGGATTGCAAAATTAAAATCAAAGGTGAGATCTTCTCTCTCAAATTAAAATTGAATTGGAGTTATTGATTGATTGCCTGATTATGATAGTATATATAGTAGTATATAGCAATATATATATATATATTGTAGTTGTTGATTTCCCGCATTATATAGCGGATGAGACCCTATGCACCACATAATAGCGGATGATATTTTATAAATCCCATATACCGCGATATTCCACCTCGAAGTGGAATTGGTTGTGCTAACGTCTGTGGATGCAGGGAAACAGGTTGGAGGGATCCAACTGGATTCCTCAAATTGTATGAATTTGTTTCATATGTTGTGTGATTATTTAATTTAATCTGTGAATGATTATATTTGTGATTGAATTTGTTAAAGGCTATAATTTAGCCGAATGTATTTTTGGTATCGTTGGATACCAGAAATAAATAAAATTGGGGTTTTGAAATTAAAGTTGGAATTTTTTTTTGTAAATTCATTTTGAAAGAATTGGATTAATTTAAAAGAAGTTTGAAAAAGATAAAGTTTTATTTTTGAATCATATTGAATAAAATTCCAAATATGGGAAAAAGGCTTAATAAGTGGATTTCGAGTAATATTGTTTATAAGTTGAAGAATTTATTAAAATTTGGATTTTTAAATAGATTGGAAGAGATAAAAGAATTTGTTTTCTTTAAAAGGAATTTATCTTAAAAGGGAAATAAATATGGAAATCCATTTGAAAGTTGATTTGGAGTTGAAAGTGAATATTTGAGAAATCGATTTGAAAATCTTATAAAAAGTGAATATTTGGAAATGTAAATTCAGAATGGAATTTATAAAGGAAAGGGAAATTTGTTTTAAAAATAAACACTGATTTATTTTAAAAGTGTGGAAATAAATTTACGGATTTGGAACGTAAATTCAAAATAAATCGGTAAGGATTTATTTAATTGGTTTAAATGGACCATTTTGAAATGAGAGTGTATTTTCCCTGGGAAGCCGAGTATATTTCCAGAGTAGCTTTTAAAATATAAAGTAAAAGTTCTAAAGTCGGTTTTAAAAGAATATTTTGGAGAAAATGTTTTCCAAATATATTTTAGATAGTGATATAAATTATTTAAAATATTTGAACTCGGCAGATTTCCAGTGGGAATGAATAAATATTTAGAAATATATCCCATGTAGGAAAATTGATTTGAAATTTATTTTCAAAGTAGTGAAGTGTGGAAAATATGATTTGAAATTTGTTTTAAAAGTGTTGAAGTGTGGAAAAATATATATCTTGTGAAGATATTTTGAAAATAAATAATTTAGGAAAATTATTTGAATCTGATGATTGTTGTGAATGTTGTTTGATAGTTAAATCACCGACTATCAATATTTTCCTTTGAAATGGCATTTGAATTTGTTTTTTAAACAAGCGCTCATTATTCGGTTTAGCTGGGAGAGGACTTTGTGTCATATAACCCATTCCGAATAATGATACAACGTTATGAATTGCAACTGAAGATCGGTTTTGAAGACCGGGTATTTGTGAAAACGATAGGATGACCTATCGATTGTCTCTGCACCGAGTAGCTATGGTATAGAGATTCCCTATGTGATGGGAAGTCCGATCGGGATTGTGAATACCCGGATTTGCAAAGGCTTCTTTGGAAGTGCCTTCGGTTCTGTTCGAACCCGGAACAGACTTGTATGGTTATATGTCTGACACTATGCTTTGAGATATAAAGCTGATTTCTTTCAAATACATTTCTGTTGGTGGCGGAGAATTTATTCTCTTAGCTTAACATCCTTCTCTGAGACGTACGAGCTCAGAGGTTATGTTGTTGAAGGTTATCAGTGATATACTCCCAATTTGGTAGTGTGGCATGCTAAGTGTTGCTATGTGATTGCTGATCATTTGTTGATCATTTGTGATCAAAGCATGGCTTTGTGAAAAAGCGTAGCTTTGTAGACGAGACCTCATCGAGCCTCACAACCCGGAAATGGTCGAAACAGGAAAGATGCGGCAAGGTTATGAGGGTCGCGCCCTTTAGGGTATGTCATTTCCTTCTAGAAAAAGGTGATATTATGGTATGGAGCCCAGATATTTACCTGTGTGGTTGCTCCAATCTCATTTACTGTGTGATTGTTGCTGTGTGATCGAGGCACCTCGAATAAAGGTCCCAAAGGACCGGGGGGTGGCATATTCGTGTAGTAGTTACCTAGTGTAAGGGTTAACCCGGCCTTGTGTTGGCAGAGAGCTAGTTAGTTCTCGGGACGTCCATCCAGAGGCATACCCATGTGGCATTAGGAAGTTCCTTAGCCTGACCATTTGTTGGAAATCCAATTCCCAATACGAACCCTGTACGGTTTTAGTTGTAGAAACCTGCCATTTACTTATGGTGGTCACCACTGTTTAGATGGTAGCTATAGTAGGCATAGTTCAGAATGTCTATGCTGGCTAAGATTAATATTATACTTTCGAAATGTTTTCCACACTAGACAATAATAATAATATCAACTGATCTTTTGTAGTAAGCATCTTTGACTATCATAAGGAGAAATATCCTCCAATTCTGTGTTTGCATTGTGTGTGTGGCGGGAGGCCTTATGGTAGTTTCATTTTCCAAAAGCATTGCGAATTTCTTTTATTTTCTTTGTGAAAATAACTGTTTTACGATCTCACACCAGTCACCATGACTGACTCGGAGTTTATTGTTCCCTTTCTAAACTCTAGGTGCCCATAATTTTCCACACGGGCAGCCTAGAGTTATGTTATCAGGATATTCTGGAGCTTTGGAGACGAGCTAGATGGCGAGACGTACACTCGTACTTATTTATTTATTCCGCTGTATTCTGTATGGGGACAGGTTTATATAACTTTCCATTGTTGTATTGAGTTGTATATTGACTCTCATTGTTGTATGTATAAACTGATATAGTTCTTTGTTATAAAGATTATTCATTCATCTATTATATATTGTTCCGCTGCGAATGTGAGATTCTGTTATTGTTTTTGTTTCTTTTTCTTCTGTCTTCTTCTACCTCTTCTTTTTAACCCTAATGATTCGGTTTTCTGGCATTCGATTGTGCGGCATTTGATACAGTGGACGTATTAATGTCGACTTTCGAGCATCGAAAGATCCTAATTGTTACATTGAAGGAGCAACCAGTGGGGAAGTTAAGAAAAAAATTATTTGCTACAACCGTGGCAAGGAAGGACACATGAGTAATAGGTGTCAAGCAGCTAAGAAGACCCCATTCGGTTGCTATAATTGTGGAAAAGAAGGTCATATCAAAAAGAATTGCCTAGAGTTCAAGAAAGGAGCAAAGGTAGGAGCATTGGAAGGCAAAGCAAAAGCAAATGCAGTGGGAAATTCTGGACAATTGGAAGGTATACTCCTAATTAAAGATTATCCAATCTCAGTTATATATGACACGGAGGCTACACATTCCTTAATATCACAAGACATAATGAATAAATTGGCTCTCACATGCAATTTAGTTGATAAACCTTTGTTTATTCAGAGTCCCCTAGTTAGTTCTTGCATGCTAGGAATTAAATGTTTGGGAGTAGAATTAAACATAGGTGGAAATATGTTTAAATCTGATTTTTTGTGTTAAAATATCCTGGAATAGGAATTATTCTAGGAGTAGATTGGTTGAGTATATTCAAAGCAATTTTGAACTTGGAAAATTTTACTATTTCTTTGAAAACAGAAAATGGTAAAAATATTATAGTCATGAGTGAAATAGCCAAAACAAAATGCCTTAATCAAATGTGGAGCATGAGTGAAAAAGAATTAATTATGGAAGACATAAAAGTAATAAATGAATACCCAGATGTCTTTGGAGAGGTTTTAGGAGTTCCAAAAAATAGGCAAGTTGAATTTCAGATAAGATTAATCCTTGGAGCAAGTCCTATCATCAAGAAGCCTACCAGAATGGGTCCTAAAGAATTAGTGGAATTGAAACAACAATTGGAAGAATTGGAGCAGAAAGGCTTCATAAGGCCTAGTAGTTCAAACTGGGGTTCTCCAGTGGTATTTGTAAAGAAACATGAGTGTACAATGAGGATGTGTATTGATTACAGGGAATTAAACAAAGTTACCATCAAGAATAAATATCCACTCCCCAGAATTGATGATTTATTTGATCAATTAAATGGAGCAAGAATCTTTTCAAGGCTAGACTTAGCCTCTAGATTCCATCAAATGAAGGTTGAGGAGGGGAGTATTAAATACACTACATTCAACACAAGGTATGGGATATATGAATTTTTAGTAATGCCTTTTGGATTGACAAATGCACCATCCTATTTTGTAGATTTAATGAATAGGACATTCAGAGATTTTCTAGATAAATTTGGAGTTGTTTTCATTGATGATATATTGGTGTATTAAAAATCAGAAGAGGAGCATGCAAAGCACTTGCATATGGTTTTGTCAAGATTAAGAGCACATGATTTAAAGGCAAAATTTACTAAGTGTACATTTTGGCATAATTAAGTCAAATTTTTGGGACACATTATATCTCAACAAGGGATTTGTGTAGACCCAAACAAAGTCATGGCAGTGCAATCATGGAGTAGACCCAAATCAGTGATTGAGGTGAGGTCATTTTTAGGAATGGCAGGCTACTATAGAAGGTTTATAAAAGACTTTGCCAGGATAGCCATTCCACTAATCAAGCTAACCAGAAAAGAGCAACCATATGTGTGGACAGAAAAATGTGAACAAGCTTTTATATCATTGAAGAAGGCATTAATGGAAGCTCTAGTCTTGCAATTTCCAGAGGGAAATGAAGGATTAGTGGTTTATATCGATGCTAGTGGGTCCGGGTTAGGAGAAGTACTCATGCAACATGGAAGAGTCATAACATATGCATCAAGGCAACTCAAGCCAAATGAAACCAGATATGCCACTCATGATTTAGAGCTTGCTGCCATTGTTTATGCATTGAAGCTATGGAGACACTACTTGTTAGGTACTAAATTTGAATTGTTTACAGACCATAAATCATTTAAGTATTTGTTTTCTCAAAAAGACTTGAATATGAGACAACATAGGTCGGTAGAGTTTTTAGCTGCCTATGATCTTGACATATCGTATACTCCTGGAAAAGCTAACAAGGTAGCAGATGCTTTGTGTAGACATCAAGCAAGATTGGCAAGCTTAATGATGACTGAATTCAAGGATTTAACAATCCTTGGTGAAGTAGAAATGGAGGAAGAAATTGGTGCATCAGACAATGTACATAGTGACATGATTGAATATGGAAAATTAAGTCTCATCTCCTTAAGATCAACCCTGGTTGATAAAATAGGAAATATGCAGAATCAAGACACTAATTTAAAAGAAAAGAAGGACATGATATCACAAGGCATGTCAGTGGAAAATTATGAAGTTGATGATAGAGGCTACTTAAGAAAGAAAGGGAAACTCTGCATACCCAATGTAGAAGAACTGAAGCAAGAGGTTATGGATGAGCATCACAAGACAAAGTACACTATACATCCAGGTGGTACAAAAATGTACCATGATCTTAAAAGAAACTATTGGTGGCCAGGAATGAAAGGGGCAGTGGCAAGATATGTGGCAAAGTGTTTAACATGTCAACAAGTCAAGGCAGATTATCAAAGACCTTCAGGCCTACTACAACCTCTGGAAGTGCCTACCTGGAAATGGGAAAGCATTTCAATGGATTTTGTGGATGGTTTGCCAAGAACAAGAAAAGGCAATGATAGTATTTGGGTTGTGGTTGATAGACTCATAAAAACAGCTCACTTCATTCTAGTGAATTCAAATAGAAATGCTCACAAATTAGCTTATTTGTGAAGGAGATAGTGAGATTACATGGAATCCCCAAGACTATCATTAGTGATAGAGATACCTTGTTTACCTCAAGGTTCTGGGGTAGCTTTCAAGAGGCTATGGGGACAGAATTAAGCTTGAGCATAGCTTACCACCCACAAACAGATGGGCAAACTGAGATTGTTAACAAGATTTCAGAGGATTTGCTTAGAGCATGTATACTTGATTTTGGAGGCAACTTGGAAGATCATCTCTATTTAGCTAAATTTGCTTATAACAATAGCTATCAGTCCACTATAGGTATGGCTCCATTTGAGGCTTTGTATGGGAAGCCTTGTGTATCTCCTGCATGCTGGATGGAGGCAGGTGAAAGAGTGTTGCTTGGACCAGAACATGTGAAAGAGACCTCTGCAAGGATTGAACTTGTAAGGCAGAGAATGAGAGCAGCACAAGAGAGACAAAAAGCCTATGCAGATAAAGGGAGAAGGCCAGTGGAATTTGAAGTGGGAAATTATGTATTTCTCAAAGTTTCACCAATGAGAAAAATATTGAGGTTTGGCAAGGCAGGAAAATTGTCACCAAGATATATAGGGCCATATGAAATTATTCAAAGAGTAGGAACTTTGGCTTATAAGTTGAAATTGCCAGAGGAATTGAGTAATATACATGATGTATTTCATGTATCTCAATTAAGAAAATGGGTGCATGATAAGAAGACCATTTTGGAATCTCCTACACAAGTTGAAATTCAAGAAAATCTGGTTTATAAGAAGGAACCAGTGGGTATTGTGGCTAGAGAAGAAAAGAAATTGAGAAATAAAATAATTAAATTGGTTAAAATCTAGTGGAGTTTAGATGAGAATGATTATACATGGGAGACTGAAGATAGGATGAAGGATAAATATCCTAATCTATTTTCTGCTTAAAGGTATGCCTAAAATTATGGTAAACTTAAACATTACTTATGTATGTTTGATTAATTTTGAATGCATGAGTTTCTGAAATTTCTGAAATGAAATTATGCTTTGTATACATTTGAATGGAAATGTATGAGAAAAATAATTGTGGGACAAAATTCCTTTTAGGAGGAGAGTATGTGAAGACCTAAATTATTGAGATGAAAATAATTTTATAAAAATCAGTTAATGGAAATATTCAAAGAATAAAATAGTTTGAAAGTAAATATCAAGAATGAGTGAAATAAATAAGGAACAGGATAGTTGTTTTCAGTAAATAATAATGAGAAGAAAATAACTAAGTATGAATGAGTTTTATATTCACATATCTCATATATATATATATATATATTGTATATAAGTAGCCAGAGGAGTATAGAGTGATAAAATAAACTCTTATGATGATTAAAATATATGAAACCAGTTTAGTATTATATATGTATAAATACATTTTAAAATCAAGAGAAAACAAATGGTTTGAAACATTAGCAAGGAATTAATTGATAAAAAGATATATATGTGAACATTACAGATTTGTCTTAAGAAAATAAATAATGTAGATAAGTCACATGAAAATAGTGTGTATGTGAAACATGCAAATGGCATGTACACAGAAAAAGAAGAAAAGCAACTGTAATACCCGAAATGGAATCAAAAAGAAAATGTCATATTTAGCCATAAACACATATACGGAATTCTCTTATTTGTGTGGGGATAAAATGGGTTTTTCACTCCACTAAAACCCTAGCTAAATGTTTTAATAATCAAAGGATAAGTAGTAGTTTATTTTTGAAAACAGAAAGATATTTTAGAAAATAAAAAGAAGAGCAAACTCACACCGTTTTCAAGTTAGAGCATTCTCAGGGAAAGAAGAAGGAAGGTGAGTGATTAATCATCTTATGAGATTTAAGGCATTAAGACCCAAGTTAAGGGCAGCCATATTACTTTTATAAAACCATATCATGTTTTTGTTTAATTTTATTCTCAGAATAAATAAATGTTGATTATGGTTGGTGTTTTGGCTGAGGCTTTGGTTGATGTTTTGATCTGTTTTGATTGTTTGATTAATGCTTTGAAAAGACAAACACCCTGATCACAGAAATGGATCCTGTAACTTATAATCCAGTTTTTATATGGAGATGAGTTAAATATTTTTACTGAGAAATAGGGTATTTATAAAGAATGAAGTAGGCAGTGTGAATAAGGGGATTCATGCTTATGTCTAGTTCATTTTAAAAATGATATGAACAATGCAATATTACATATATATGTGCTGATTTGTTCAAATCACAAGTTAATATGTTTTTATGGGTTTTTCTCAAAAACCTTACCCTATGTTCACAGTAAAATAAATGTAATGTTTTATATGACTTCACCAGATTCATGTAAGAAATGGGAATATTTCTGGAAATAAATATATGCAAGTTTTTAGAAAATATGATTGAATAAAAATGACCTTAAAATGGGATGTGGTGTTTTGCATGAATGCTTTGTATGTCTGGCTGAAATCCCTGAGTGAGTTTAATACTATTTGATTTATGAAAGGAAGAAAATAATGTAAAGCATTTCAAGAATTAATAAAATTCTCCTGAAAGAAAAATGAGAATGGTCTCTAGATTATAAAGCTAATCTAGGAGTAGTGCCTTGATCTATTCATCATTAGGTGGATGATGGGTATGTGCATGACTTGTTTAAGTCCTGTAGGCCTCTGTGTAAAGGGTTAACAAAATTGAGCCCCTTTGCAATGCACACATGGTGTTCAATGGTAAGAGTTAAGACCAAATAAATGATAAATGGGGATTGAGAAATTGAGCTATGGAATTAAGGGAGTTAATCCATAGGAGTATATGTACATATAACTGAATTGTGTTGATGAATGAATGCTTGTGTGCATGTATGTTAGTAAGAGCTTATATATATGTATATATATACACTCAGATTTTAGTATGAATTTAAATAAGCATCAAACATATGAATCTCTTTACAGTATTTAGTAATTACAAGTTATTTATAATCTATGATTTCACTCACACCAGAATATATTTTTCGACCCTATTTGTTGCCTTTGCAATCTTTGGGGTGTCTCATTTTCATTGAGGCAGTTCAAAGTGTTGCTGCAGGGAAAGATGCTTGAGTAGCTTGCTTGTATGTATGTTTGAAGAACTTGCTGGTTTTAAAATGCTTTAGAGAAGTAGAAGTTTAATTGTAATAAATAATCTAGGCAAACTCTCTTATGTCTTGTGTATTTCCAGGATTGATACTTGTTTTGTTTTCCTGAAAAGAACATGTAAAAAGAAGAAAAAAAACTTAAGTATTATATGTGCTTGTGAGATGTTGATTTAAGTACTAGACTCTGGAAATATTCCAGTGGATTATAATGAAGGAGAACATGCCATATAATCTGATATGTGGATATATTCTCCTTGGCATGTTTGTTATATTTCAGTTCTAAAGTTTAAGTTGTTTTCGAATAAATATGTGCCAAGGTATTAAGTAGATGGGTTGAACATGGTCTTGGCTAACCAGTAAGGCTTGTACATGTCTTGTAATTGATACAAGTACATGCAAAAGCTTGAAGTCATAGTCTTCAGATTCCTGAAGCAAACAAGACTATAGTGTAAGCTAATTTGAAATGCAACTAAATCCTATGATATGTCTAGAACAAGAGTAGGATTATGATACCATAAAACCTGAAATTCATAAGTATATAAGGATTTAGTAATTGGAATTGGTAAAATTTGGAACTGATTTCAACATGAAACTAAAGTAGAAAGCCAGAAATAGGGATAAACAATATAGACTCAAACAAGAATGTAGAGTAATTTTGTTAAGTTTTTAAAAATTCAGAACATCACGCTTTATATGCTTTTAGCCAGAAATATGCAAAGATATTTCTAAAATCATATTCAATACTATTTCTAATCTAAATATCAAAAATCTGTTGACCTTTAACTTAGTTTACAGCTCTATACTCACATGATCATTACATGCTTTATGAACCTGGATATGTGCATTTTGTTTGACCTGAATTGCTTGTGCATATTTGTGCATGTTTGTGCATGTTTTGTGCATGTTTATGTTTGAATCCTGAATCTGGGCTAGACTAACCAGTGATCCATAGATCAAACCAAGTTTTAATATGTTTTATCATTCTAAAACAACATGTATGAATTCCTGAATCCCAAAGATCAAATACATGGGTTATAAATCCACAAATTAATCAATCTGGTTTATAGAATAATCTGGAAAATGAAGAAGAGAATAATAGATGCTAACACTTGAATCATGTATTAGTCAATCTTGAGTCAATAAAAAGATTAAAGTGTAGAAATAGCTATGTGGCACAAAACCTTTCAATTATGGAAAATATTGTGTGATTAAATTTCTTTGCTACTTTAACACTCTGATATGCAAAGAAACATTTATATATCTTCACATATATAAATGTTATGACTTGATTTAAATACTAATATTTTTATATTAGTAAATTCTGGATCTTGGGAAATTAATTAAAAGAAATAAAAGAGGCAAGAAAAGAAGTGATCCCTTGTTTAAAAAAAATCAACTGAAAATCATTAAAATATAGGTGAAGAAAAGTGGGTCACTTCAAGAGCACAACCAAGGTATATTTTATCAAAATATACTTATAAATCATCATTTAAAATCAAGTGATTACAAAGTGTACTTATAGCGGCTCTTTTGCTTCAAACACTTACACACTCACTTCCACATCGCACACAACCAAACCAAACATGCATAAAAAGGTTTAGGCCACAGCATATGTGTATAGAGGGTAATAAAAGTTATTATACTGCATATAAAGTTATCATTTGTTTTCAAAAGCAAGAGACGCCAAAATATTACTTTAATTAGTTAATGTCATAAATTTATATTAACATACAATTATATACATAATATATTCTTTTTAATGGTGAGTTAACTCACCCTAATCCTTACTAACTCCAACCACCAGCCCTTTAGAATACATGAACACTTTCTACCATCACCCAATGTAAGATGAACACCTCCCTAGCCACCACAAAGCTCACTTTCCCTTCCACCTCTTACTCATGGCCATGGGTTGTGGGCCACCTTGTGCCTCATTCCTTCATCAATTGACTTGATATTCTTTGCTCCTATGTTGCATCAGACCTTTGGCGAACGTTTGGGAGAGTTTGGATGAGCGTAGCTATGTTTTAAAATTTTAAAGAAAAGTAAAAGAGAATGAGAAGCTATTTTTTGTGTAAACTTTGTAAAATGGTTTTATAAGATATGTATGTGCTTATATAAAAGCGTTCAAGAGGTCATCCCCTCCCCTTATCCCTCCTATAGAAGGTCACCATGCACTCTTGCCCTCACATGCACACAAAATATCACTTTTTGTAAATATCTTCTCCAAATTATCTCTTTAAAATATCTTTTCAAATCCACCTACTAACCACTCCTAATCACTCACCTAAATACCTTTAGTTAGCCATAACTAGTAAAATATTTTTATTAACTATTAATATCAACAGTATTTCATTAAACATGTCCAAAAAGATCGAGCAACTTTTATCGAGTTAAATATTCGTTATTGATAAAGTGATTTTTGATACATATCGATTTTTCCTCAAAATATTTATTTTTGCAAACACATTTCACAAATGAATTTCTTGTCATTATCCATAATTAAAAACATGTTCACTAAGGTTATGTAATCAATTTTATCACATTTAACTCAAACAATATTTGGATAATTGATATTTAAATACGAAATGTTTAAAATTACAGGTCATTATAGGAGAGATCTAACTTAGTCTTGTGATTTGAATGCCTTACGATTTGATGATAATTATTGAATGATTATTGAATAACATTATACTGATCCAATCGGGGGCAATACACTACTATGATTAGTGATGCAAATAATAGCTTGATATTTGATTAACCTAAGTAGTTGAATTCCTGGAAAATAAATGAAATTGATATATGGTATGTTAAATTTTGAGTAAACATGGAATGATTATGATTTATGATCAACACTTAGGCAAGGATTTGAGTCCATAGCTATGATCGTATAATGACCTTTGATTTGTAGGCGTACTTTGGAGCGCAAATATAATTGGTAAATTCTCCATAGCCTTAAAACAGACTCAAACAGGTAGAATAGGATAAAGATTGATGAAAGAATGGATTTAGAGACATGGAGAGCATCAAGAATAATGAATTGAAGGAACACTTAGTGTTATCCAACATTTGAACCGAATAGCTCCTAAGTGAATCTTGACGTTGAGACGAAGACGAAATGGATCAAGAACTTAGGGATGCTCAAACAAGTAGAATAGGATAAAGATTGATGAAAGAATGGATTTAGAGACATGGAGAGCATCAAGAATAATGAATTGAAGGAACACTTAGTGTTATCCAACATTTGAACCGAATAGCTCCAAAGTGAATCTTGACGTTGAGACGAAGACGAAATGGATCAAGAACTTAGGGATCCTTAGAATAATGGTATGAAGCCAGAAAAAAAGTTTAGGAGAAAAAGGACCAAATGGGAGTGATCGGTAGCTCCATACCAAGTTGATGTCTCAAGAGGGTTCCACACTTGGACTTTGGAGATTTAAATCTTACAAAATTATGGAGGAGTCCACGTTGTTATGAAAATCATTATGGTCAGCACCGACCAAAATTGTGGTTGGTACTGACATGATTTTTCTCTTTGAATAGACATGTTCTTATTTCTTATCTTCTCAGATCTGAAGTTTTACCTGTTCATTCATATTTAGCGACTATAATGGATGATTTCAACTATAAATAAAGAGAATAAAGCAACTAGAAAGAAAATTTTGGATCTTTCTCTCTTTTCTCTTAGAACCTTCAGGCAAATCCGAGGTCTACTAGTTTGTGGTCGTATTTTGATTGTAATTGTTGTATTTCAGAGAGAAAACATCAATAAAAAAGGACCAAGTGGACGCAAGCCAGAGAATTTGTCAAACCACTATAAAATTTGTGTGTTTGTTCTCTTTTCTATCATTTTTGTACTTTCTAGATTCGGATTCAACTGATATTGGGGTGTTGTTCAATCTTTGGCATAACACTTTGTTAATCTCATTTTCTTCTGCCATTAATTATTGATAGGATTGAAATAATTATGTTAGAGTATTAGATTTCATTCTATTTATACTTAATTTGATTTTGCATAATTACTCGCATTACTTCCATATTCACTTTTAGGCTTAAGGTGCATTTTATGTAGGTTTTATGATTTAATTTTACCAAATGTTTAAGTGATGTTGGTAAGTGTTTAGTTGGATGTAAATAGTACCACCCAAGATCTATACCATAGTTTTTCACGACTCGCAGCTTTGTTATTTAATCCCTTGGCCAATTCTATTGCATACCTACTTTTATCTTTCACACCCATTAAAAAGAAAGACTAATTTACCCTTATGTAAAATTATTCTAAACTGTTATGTTATTAAACCTTTTATGTTCTAATCTACATATTGTAGTCATGTACAAATCTATTCTATTATATATAAAATTAAATATCTAACTATTACTATTCTGTATCCTCATTTGATTGCAGGTGAAATATTGATATGTCACTGATTTGAGGGTCCTTTTGCATTTGCACCCTCAAGAAATTCATATTAGAATTAAAACCTATTTCAGCACTAACATCCCCTGACGTTCACAATATCTTCGTTCCCTGGTCCAATTTTAATTGTTCTATGGTCTTTCATGCTAAAAAAATAAAACAGCTCTATTAGGCCTTTCACGTTCGCAGATTAAAAAAAGCATCTCCAACCCATGAACATTTTTGATGCAATGTTAATTACACATCATCAACATGTTTATTAGTTCAAATTTTCATCTTCAAAGCCAATGTTAATGATAATGTTATGGTGACTTGAAAAAAAAATTACTAAACAATGTCTAGTGCAATGTTTAGTTTTAGTCATTGCACTTGACAATGTGAAATAGTACATATACATAATAAAGTAATTTTTATGTACTATTTTTATTTATTTAAATTTTGATGGGGACACATAATAATTTTTTTCTACAAATGCATTTGCATTGGAGTAGTGTTCTTCTTTTTAACGTGATGTTTAATTTCTAGAAATCATATCGAGTTTACATTATGATTTATCTCTTGACAAATTGAAGATGCTTTTAATTTCTTGCACATTTTCATTCTTACACTTTCTCAAAAAATGTAAAATATAAATAGAAATTATAACATTCTTCTACCATAAAGATGCCAAAGCTCTCTCCTCCAATTGAATACTTCACCCTTACCTTTAGTACCATTCCTTTCACTCAAACAATTAACTTCTCTTTCATTGCCTCAGTTTGCAACCTCCTTTGGCAACAACAATTTTAATCGTAGAAAATACCCAAATTCATCAACCCCATAAAATCAAATAGTGAAAATCACTAATAATTGTGAAATTGAGGTTAGCATCGCTTCACACACAAATCACACTTTCTTACCTTAAGTACATTTTTCTAGATGTTGTTGTGGGTGCTAGAAATCTGGTGGTATTTTTCTCAATTAAATGGTATTTGTATCCTATCTCAGTTTGATGTTATTTTGAACTAGTTATGTTCTATAAGAATTGAATTGAGTGTGGTATTTATGTGTTAACGATATAAATCGTAAACACCTAATGGTGCATGGAATTGAGGTCAATCGAAAGAAGAACTCTTTCGAAAGACATTGTAACAATTTGTATTGACAAAACGGGGATTTGATATAACCATCTTATGTACAGACCCCTTTCGAAGGGATCAAAATGAGTTCTAGATGAGAGAATTCATTCAAAAGCACCCTTCTAAGGATTTCAATACAGTTGCTATGAAAGAATCCCAAAAGCATCCTTTCGAAGGTCTTGATTTGATAGATATGAAGAGAACCCCTTAGAAAGTCCAATGCCTTTCGAAAGGATTCGAAACTCGATGTGTATATATTTGAGTAAAGAGTGGATTCAATGTGCCATAGAGCCTTATTTTGGATAAATGTCACAAGTCCAATGGGTTCGATAATGTTGAATTATAATCATCACGTTACTTTAGTGCCACAAGGGCTTCGAACATAATGATAATATGCTTTAAAGTCGAAATATCCAAATAAGTTCTATAACATATTATATGCTAATGAAGGGTTAAGAAGATAAGTGTGTATCATGTTCAATTGGTCATTAGACAAGCT
This sequence comes from Allium fistulosum, assembly GCA_030737815.1. NCBI lineage: Eukaryota > Viridiplantae > Streptophyta > Magnoliopsida > Asparagales > Amaryllidaceae > Allium > Allium fistulosum. The sequence goes on from CM060904.1 coordinate 195,343,527, forward strand.
AATGGCCGAAATGATCATTCTCATGTTCGATATCAATATCAAGTCCATGCATCCTCTCTTTTTATATCTCAAAAATGGATTACAAGTAATAGAATTTGTCCTCAATTTGATTTAGGATTACAAGAATTTGATTAGATAAAGAAACGCAGGAATCCAAAATAGGTCCTGAACTTGGACCCATATGGTCGTATTTATAGATGCAGGTTAGACCCTTCCGCGTCCATCCTTCCGAAGCTATCGAAAGGTCTCTTCACCGACCTTTCCTTGTCATTGATGTTAGGCTGCTTCTGCTTTCTATGTTTAAACTTTCGTAACACTTTAACTGTCCTTCCGCCATTGGGTATCGAATCGGTTTCCACACTACTTATATGCATCTTTGGAGACTTTCATTACCATCGAAAGGGTATTTTCTTGGGTTTTAAAGGGTTGTAACATAGTTGAAGGCTTACTGGACCTCTTCAATGCTGTTGAGATCTGGTGCTAATAAGGTAGGTTGTTATTTGTACAAGCGTAGAAGGGCATTTGGATAGGTTTGAAATGATCTACTAGTAGTGGAACGATCATTCCGCAAGGTCACTTATAATGGAAGAAGCTTCTTGATGGGCTGATGATGGTTGCAGATAGTAGCTTTCGAAAGTAATCCCCTTGATTAATGCGGAAGCCCATCTTCTGATGCTTGCAGAAGCAATATTAACATGTACGAAGCCTTTCTAATTCTCGTGGAAGGGTTTAACCGACTTGAAAGGCTAGTCTTTGAAAAGCCATGCTTTCGAATGGGAAGTGTAGGTAGAGTCTTCTTCTGCAGAAGGTAGATAGTGACGGAACCAATCGTTTGGAAAGATTTGATTTATGTGGAAGGGATAATATTGGAAGAGTTCCATCTGTGGAAGCATCCAACGCTTACAACATTGATCCAGTCTCTTTGAAAGAAACTTCAATGACTTTGAAACCCCTTTTTGAACCATGGTGGAACCCTCTTTTCTATTCTTGCGAAGCCCCTACAATGCTTTTGCTAGCCTTCTTTTAACACCTATGGAACCCTTCTTTTGATGCCTTCGGAAGACATCTTTCATACCTACATTCTTGAGTGAACTTTATGGTTAACATTTAGCCTCCCCTTTGTATGAAAGAAGCTTTTGTTCTTTAGGACAAAAATCCAAGAATTCTCTTTTGCATCGTTTCATACTCAATGGTCTTCCTTATCAATCTTATTTTCCTACAAAATACAAAGTAGACAACATTTCTTATTATTAATTCAAAATTTATGTAAGAATATGCCAAGTAGTTTGTCCATATTGTTGAAGATGGTATTAGAATTCTTGATAATAGAATTTTAGAAATCTAAATCTAGGAATAATGGAAATTAATAGATCATCATCTGAAGATAATAAGTGATGAGAAATCCATAGTTAGGAATGATTAAAGACTGGAAATTATTGTCTGATAATAATAGGAGTCCTGAAATCCAACTTTGATAATGATGAGAGAAGACCAAAATTCGTCTTTGGTTATATTAATAAAGACCAGAAATCTAATCATGGAATTAATAATAAAGTGCCAGAAATCCAAATCTAGCATTAATAATAGAAGTTTATAAATCCTCTTCTGAAATAACTGATATAAATCCTCTTCTGGAAATAACTGATAGAAGATCAAGAACAATCATCTAGTAATATTAAAAGCCTAGAAATCATCATTTGGAAATAAGTCATAGAAGACTAGAAATCCTCATTTGGGGACAAATAATAAGAGTCCAGAAAACCTTGTCTGGAAATAATAGAAGACATGAAACCCAAATTCCGGTACTGATAAGTGTAGTGCAGAAGTTAATAGTAGAAGACCCTAGACCTAGATTCCGGTATTAGTAAGAAAGACCTAGAAATTATTATTTGGAAATTAGTAGAAGACCAGAAGTCTATAATAGAGGTCTTGAAATCAATGACAGAACACTTGAAACCCAGATTCAGGTATTAATGTGTGAAGTCCAGAAATTAATAGAAAAAGACCCGAAACCCAGATTCGGGTAGTAATAAGTGAAGTCCAGAAATCATCTTCTAAAAATTAGCCTAAGGCCATAAATTCATATCTAATAGTGAAAGTAATATGGGAATAATCGTTTGGAACTAGTATAAAACTAGAAATTCGTTCTTCGTAATACGAGGGAAAGTTTTTGAATAAGGGAAGATCAGAAATTCTCATCTGAGCCTTTTGTTATGCACTACTCTTTGAACTTTGATTGTTTGTATCTTTTGCTTTGTGTTACCTTTCTGGTTCCAGGTACCTGATTCTTTCGAAATGCAATCCTTTAGGCTTCATATATTGTTGATGCTTTGTGTGCCATCCCTCAAGCTTGGATGTCTTAGTACGTTATTGTTTGGTGCGCTTGTTTAGCTTATCCACAAGCAGGACCCAAGGACTTACCCGACCTCCCTCCAGGAGGCACTCCAGCCAGGTCTTATAGGTGGGACTAAAGGCTTGTCCAGTGCCTTGACCAGGCTATGGCATAGCGGGACTAAGGGCTTACTCCATCCTTCCTCTAGGAGGTGCTTCAGCCAGGCCTTATATGCAGGATTGAAGGCGGGTTGATGCCTTGAACTGGCCATAGCATGGCGCGTTCAAGGCTTACTCCGTCCTCCCTCTAGGAGGCGCATTGATCTGGCCATAGCGTAGCGCGATCAAGGGCTTTTGGATACTTTAACTGGTCATAGCGTGGCACGGATAAAGGATTACTCTGACCTCCCTTCAGGACACACTATGACCTAGCCATCTTGGCGAGGACAAAGGCTTATGACCGTTTATAGTAGTTTTCATGTTTAAGGAGAATTCTACTCCCGACCATGTACATTTTCTAAAAAAAAGATGTGCTTTATTCATCCAATGTTGGAAAATACGATGGTAAATGTTTCGCGTTCCATGTTTTTGGAACCATATTTCCATCTGGTCGAGATAATTTTTAAGCTCCTAGAGGAATTAGTTTAAACACAATTAGAGGACCCTCCCAGCGTGGTCCTAGTGGTCTATCTACAGGATTTCTAGTGTTTGCCATCACTCTTCGGAGCACTAGATCTCCTTCTTGAAATTATCTTGTCTTTATTTTTGTGTTGTAGTATTTTGATATTCTTCTTTGACACTCGGCAGTTCGAATAGCTGCATCTTCCCTTAGTTCATGTATGAAGTCCAATGACTCTTTCTTTAACTTTTGGTTTGGATCGAACGCGTATGCAATTCTTTGATGGGAAGGTATTTCATTTTCAACTGGTATCATTGCTTCACATCCATATGTTAAAGAGTAAGGGGTATGACCTATAGCAGTTTTGATGGACGTACAATATGCCCAGTGTACAAGTGGTACTTCTTCCACCCAATTTACTTTGACCTTATTTAGTCGTTTTTTCAAGATGGTCTTAATACTCTTGTTGGCTGCTTCGACGGCTCCATTAGCATTTGGATGTGCTACTGAAGAAAAACTTTTGAGGATTCCATTCTTGTGGCAAAATCGAGAAAACTCTTCACCTTCAAATTGTGTTTTATTGTCTGATATAATCTTGTAAGGGATTCCCAATCTAGTGATGATGTTCTTAATAAGAAATCTAAGTACTTTCCCAAAAGTGATTTTTGGAAGCGCTTCTGCTTCTACCCATTTAGTAAATTAATCAATGGCAACTGCAACATACTTTGCCCCTCCGTTAGAAATTGGCAATGGTCCAGTCAAATCGATTCCCCATAAATTAAAGGGCCATGGACTGAAGATCGGGGTTGATTGGCTTGGTGGTAAATAGGGAATCTTTGAGTATTTTTAGCACCCTTCGCATTTCTTTATGTGCTCTATAGTTTGACTAGTCATTTGAGGCCAATAAAAACCTTGTCCTTTTACTTTCTTAGCCAACTTTATCCTATTGGAGTGGTCTCCACAAAATCCTGCATGTGTTTCTTTTAGTAATTTTATCCCATCCTCAGAACTTACACATCCTAAGTAAGGAAGAGCGTATCCTTTCTTATAGAGAATTTCATCCATCATAGTGAAGGTCGGAGCTTGATGCCTGATTCTCCTTGCTTCTGTTTTGTCAGATGGTAATATTCTATTGGTAAGATATTCTATAATAGGAGGCATCCAAGTGTTCTTGTAGTAGTTACATGTACTTGGATGTATGGGCTCTTCATATAGAATATCTTTATCAATTTCTCTTTCTTCTCTTTCTTGTGTCATGGCTTGGGATCTAGTTAAAACCAATAGCTCTTTCCCTGGTTCGAGCATTTTCTCTTCAATACTGGGACTTGCTTAATACCCAACTGGTACGATACAGGTTTTGGGAGCTCCTCTTGAACTAGCCAATTTTGCTAATGAATCTGCTTGAGAATTATCTCCCCTTGGGACTTGGTGTACAGAATTTTTTTTAAAATATGGTAAGTATTTTTAGCACCTTATTAACACATAGGGATAATCTAATGTCTTTAGTTTGATATGACTGCTTTATCTGATTTACCATTAGTTTAGAGTCACTAAAAATTTGAATTCATGGGATCTTGAGTTGTAAGTTTAGAGTTAGTCCTACCACCATCGACTTATATTCAGCCACGTTGTTTGTTGTAGGAAATCCTAGCTTTATCTCATAGTGTAGGCAGTGTCAATGTAGTGTCATTATGACATATCCTGCTCCAACTCCTTGCTCATTTGATGCCCCATCCACAAATAGTTGCCATATAGTCTTTTGATCTTTTTCTTTCTCTGACTGCTCTTTAACAAAGCCTGTGCATTCATCGATAAAATTCGATAATGCTTGCCCTTTGATTGCTACTCATAGCTGAAATTCGATGTCATATTGGCTAAGTTCAATTCCCCATTTTACTAGCCTACCCAAAGTCTCAAGTTTATTTAAAACCCACTTAAGTAGAAAGTTAGTCAATACTCTGATCGGATGTGCTTGGAAGTATGCTCTGAGTTTCCGTGCTGTAAGTATCCAACGATAAGCCAACTTTTTTATGACTTGGTATCGAACTTTAGCATCCTTCAATCGTCTGCTCACATAATAAATGGGAAGCTGAGTTTCGTTGTCTTCTCTAATCAGAACTGAACTAACCGCATGTTCTGAGACTGCCATATATAAGTATAAGCTTTCTCCATTCTCGGGGCTGGATAATATTGGTGGCTTTTCCAAATGATTTTATAATTCTTGGAAAGCTTTCTTACAGTATTCTCCCCACTCAAAGTTCTTTCTTTTCTCGGTTACATTGAAGAATGGGATGAATTTATCGGTTGATTTGGAGAAGAATCTGCTCAAAGCTGCAATTCTACCATTCAAACTCATTACGTCTTTGCTTGTTTTGGGCTCGGCCATGTCTTTGATAGCTTAGATCTAGTCAGGACTTGCTTCCATCCCTTGTGCACTAACAATGTAACCTAAGAATTTTCTGGAATGAACCCCGAAAGAACATTACTGAAGATTTAGTTTCATTTGATGCCTTCATAATACTCCAGACATTTCTTCAATACCTATAAGGTGACTCTCACCTTCATGGGACTTCACTAGCATATCATCCATGTATACCTTCGTATTTCATCCTATCTGTTCCTTGAACATTCTATTGACTAATCTTTGGTAAGTAGCTCCTGCATTCTTTAGTCCAAAAAGCATTGCTTTATAATAGAAAGTTCCCTAATTGATAATGAAGCTTGTATATTCTTCTTTTGGCTTAAACATGGGGATTTGATTATATCATGAATAAGCATCCATGAGAGATAATAACTTGTGCTCGCTAGCGGATAACAGTCTTTCGGGCATGCTTTGTTCAGATTAGTGTAATCGACATAGTTTCTCCACTTGCCATTCGACTTCTTTACCAGCACAAGGATTGCCAACCATTTTGGATTAAAAAAATTCTCGAATGAATCTGTTTTCAAGTAGCTTTTTATCCTCGTCTTTCAAGGCATCAGAACAAACTTTGTCAAACTGCCTCTTCTTTTGTTGGACAGGACTCACAATTGAATCAATATTTAGTGCATGGCACATAACCGATGGGTCAATCCCGACCATGTCTAAATAGGTCCATGAAAATACATCTTTGCTAGCTTTAAGGAATTGAATCAAGTCTGCTTTTCAATTTTTCTCTAAATCTTTTCCTACTTTGACTATTTTGGTTGATTCGGTTGGATCTATACATGCTTCCTCAAGATCCTCTATAGGCTTTATCCTCTCCATTTCTCCTCGATAATCTAGTTAGGCAATGATCTCGCCTTCTTCTATAGAGTTAGCATCGGTCCTCTTCCACTTCCCTTTAGGTGAGATGTACCTTTCAAATACATGTTTATTCGTTTTATTAGATCTTATGTTTGCTTCGAATGTTGGATGTAAAAATCCATCATCCAAAGGATGAAAAAGTAAAAGAGTTATAGTAAGAAGAGTACGCCTTTTTGCATTGATCGAGAGTTGCAAAATATATTTCACGGGAGCTAAATTATTCTCCCCGAATAGTACCCAACCTATTTTAGTCAAGAACTTTACCAATATGTATTTTGGTGAGACAAAAGCATTGTAACATCCCGCTGCTATTTTAAAATGTAGCACTAGATTTAGTAAAATAAATAAATATATAAATAAAAAAAAAATCGTGATGGATATAAAATAAAATTTGGAGCAAAACGCCAGAGCAGAATTGTAATCGGAGAACAAATTGCGGTAGGGCAATATCGCGGTTAAGGGTATGAAGATTTATTTGAGGGGTATAAAAATTATTTACTGAAAAATAAAATAAATAACTTTATTTTAATTCGACCGATGTTTTCATACTTATCCCTTTCATCATTATATTTTAACTCATTCAATTACTTAGGCCTAAATTATCAGTGTGAAACTTATATAAGCACTGCACTCCCTTCTACACCAACGCAAGCAAATCCACATTATTATACTTCTTTCCATCTTTTATCAAACTGCGCAAATCAAAGTGAGTATAATTTTCTTTCTTTCTCATTTATTTTTGCATGTAACTTATTTATTAAGTTCACCGCCTCTCCTTTATATTTACCTTTATTTCTCATTTATTCTTGTATTGCCAGGAACCCCTAATATAGTCCATTTCCTCATTACTTTGTATAATAACCAGTAAGATCATTTATATATCATTCATTTTAGCCTCACCTTCATTGATTATTCAACAAAGTCAGAAAACAAAAAACATACAGAGCAATGTAAGGTTTTATTTTGTGCAATATATAATAACTAGAGTTATGTAAACTGAAGTGAGTGATAACAATCATAAGTCTATCGTTGAACTTGCATATGCATACCTGAAGTAAAATGAAGATTTAATAAAGATATATATCAATGTATGCATTGAATTTATAATGGAACATCCTGTGTGCCTAGACCCATGTTTGTGTGTAGTAGTAATATCAAGTAACGAAGACTAAGTGCATTAGGAATAATAGTGCAGAAAGTTGATAAAAGAAGTAGGTTTGATTTAGGTTCTTTTTATTTACAATACAAAGTTAAGTCCAATATATATATATTACTTACGTTAGTTGCGATTTATGTTCTTTTTATTTACAATACAAAGTTAAGTGAGTGAGTCACATGTAAATGTTGCATGAGATAAATAGGTGACTATATATGAACAAATATATGATTTGTACATTGCATACAAATATTCAATCGTCCATAACTCGAAATCTAAAAAGAATTTGAGCATGCAACCAATAGGAAATATGTAGAGGGAAGTGAGACGAACAAATCGACTAGCTTTCGCCTGAACGACGGACCCCGTGGTGATCAGAAATGACACTATTAAGTCCACGATCGTATGATGAACGGAAGCGTTACGGCCAAAATGGAAGGTACCAGCAGGACCGTATTGCGTAGTGCATCAAGACGATGGTCTCGGTTCGCTCGTCGGAGGTGTGTAGAGGGGTGAACAAAACCAAAAGGTTTTAGAGTACAACGCTACGCAATATTCCATTCGCGTACGGACCACGAACGACTGGAAAAAAAATACGATCGCACACGACAACGTTACGCGATCACAAAATAGCAATAAAATAAATCGGTTAACTTATTTTGTAAAACTTCAAAAGAACCGGCGTTTGACGCAAAACCTATCAACCGAAAATATTTTATTTTCTAAATTAAAATTTATGGAAAAATTCTATAAATTAAATTAAAATGACGTCATCAAAAATTAAGTCTAAATTTGAAACGTATATTTTATTATAATTTAAATGTAAATCCGATGAAGTTCTTCCAAATTGTGTTTACATGTTATGTTTATGAATGTTCATGATGTTATATAATGCAAGTTAATGCTATGTTGCACGAACACGACATTTATATGTGATATAAAATAGAAAACGATACCATTTTGGGGATAAATGGTATATTGGGAAGTTAAATACAAAAGAATTTGAATGAATTTAACCGATGAAGCAAACGAGACGAGGTGAGACTACTAGACGCTAGAATCCATCCTAGCGGACAGATTCGGGGTCGCTCCTTGAATCATGACGACCTAGTCCCTCGTCACTTATTGTCTAAACTATCTGTTGCACGGACACAACCACGGTGATAGGCGCAGTGAAAACAGGAAACGAGGAAGAATCGAGATTAATCTCATTGATGGATATGTGGTAAAACAAAGATGAAGATTACAGCACAACGGGGTGAGCGCCAACGGTGAACAGGAGAAGATAGTGCAACTAATAGATCGCGTGGAGGCACCCACAATTTCTGATCGAAATATATACGGATAAAAAAGGTCGTAATATCGGTTCGATACAGAGCCTAGTAAGAGTGAATAATGAATAGGATTCACTAGTAATTCCATACCTCGTATATGAATAACTTGACAGTGGTATGTCTATTGAATAAGGAATGCAACTTATAAATGAATAGGATGTGATATCCTAGTTTATTAAAGTTGTAGCTATGATTCACTTTAAATAGTGCCGTGACACGTGTATTTAAACTAAAATAATCCAATGGGATGTGGGAGGGTCTAGATTATGGAGTGTGTGACATATCTATTTCTTTTAATATCATATATATAACCCGACTGAACATATTTATGCGAATCCTTGTCACACTATTATACTCACAACTAGATTTATAGCCTGACTCGAGGTTTTGTTTTTGACAACTCCTCGGGTCAGACCGAGGCTTTTCAGGATGATTACCTTTTCACGTTTTGAAGTGATTTCATACGACATTGAGATGGACGGCAACTGGCATACGGTGTACAAATTTAAAGTAGTTGTAGATTTAGAGCTTCACGAACGTACGCTTGCTACATGTCTCAAAGGAACTGTTAGAGTCATCTGGAGGAGAAATGTTAGAGAGATACACTTAGAGTCCGTTGAACTATGCTAAGTTGATTTTGTGTAGTCATGTCGTATGTCCTTTGTATATATTGTCTGTGTATGTATTAGGACGTCATTTTTGGGGCAGCTATGTATAGTTGTAGATATATGGTGATAGTCTGATGTCTGTTTGTACCTATGTATATGTATATATATATCTATCTTTTTGGTTTTCTGTTTTGTGAAACCATTATATACTGTGTTCTGCTATGTGATTTAGAAACAAATTCTCTGAACTCGTGTATACTACATTGTGTCGAGATGAGATACATATCATTTCAGAAATGTTCAGGTATTTTAAACGTATCCATGTTGATCCAAAGTAGTGTAGACGAGAGATCGCTCTTTTAGTGCCCATTGATCTGAGCTATCGGACGGTAAACTCCCTCTGATATTTCGGTCACTGAAGTCGGGGCGTCACAGCATGGTATCGGAGCTAGGATTCAAAAGAATTTGTATAAATCAGTAATTAGAATACATTTTACCATAAGGGAGTCAGACTTAGTGTTTACCCAGTTAGTATAATCCCATGGGAATTAGGATTAACTCGTATAGGTGATATACGAGTTCTATTGAATGTTTTAAAGGGAAAACATTGGGATAAAACTTGATACGTATTCATGTTACATACGTAATTGTTAGTGAAATTTTATTATGACAAATGTTCTTTATCAGAAAATGGTAGGACCGGGTAGACCTAGAATAGGCTCGACAGTTGAGTCACCAAATGGTCAATCAAGTAATCAAAATGTACTTTTAATTATGGATCAATGGGTTGAAGTCATGAAGTGTGTTCAGGATATGGGCATGCTCAGAGACAATAATCAAAATCCCGGATCAGAGTTTACCAAGCTCTGCAAAGACTACTCAAGTCTAGGTGGTAAACCATTCTTGGGAAATGAAGGCATAATGGGAGTTCATGTATGGCTGAGAACATGCGAAAGAATCTTCGGAGAATTGAATCTCTCCGACTAGGACAAGAGAAGGTTAGCATCTCGACAGTTACAAGGAGGTGCCATAGATTGGTATGAAGCCATAACTGCTGCAGCTCCAGAGGAAGACATATCTTGGCAAGAATTCAAAGATATTTTTAAAGCCCATTTTCTGCCTGAAGCGGAGAGAGAAGCACTGCTTCGAAAATTTATTGACCTTACTCAGAAAAATTTATCTGTAGTTGAGTATGTCAATGAGTTTAATGCACTATCGAAGTATGGACCAGCACTCATTAGCACCCCATTGGAAAAGAATGAGAAGTTTGTGCTTGGCCTAAATAATGAGCTGAGAAATAAATTACTTACTCAACTTCGATTTCCATTTGAAGAGATTGTGGATATGGCTTTAAGATTTGAAAAGGTATGAGAGCGAGATTCGGTTTCTGAAAGTCAACCTACTCAGAAAAACCAGCAACAAAGGAAGAGGCCATTCTTCTCGAATAAGCGACCATTCCAACCTAAGCAAGAGGACCAAAAGAAGCAATCATCTAAAGCACAAGTAGAATGTTACTCGTGCGGAAAGAAGGGTCATTATGCCAATGAATGTAGAAACACAGGTCAAGGTCCTACGATGAAATGCTACAATTGCAATGAAATGGGACATATAGCGAGACAATGCACAAAGCCGAAGAAGCAGACTCAAGGGTAAATGTTCACACTAGATGGTCCCAGTTCAATGAAACCAGATGAGGGAAAACAAGCTTCGGTCCTAGAAGGTACCATTTTATGGCATGAATTATAGATTAGAATTCTTTTCGATACAGGTGCATCACATTCATTTATATCGAAAGGAATAGTGGAAAAGTTATAATTGGATGTTTCTTCTCTTAACAATTCTCTTAGGGTGGCTAATCCTGTTGGAGGATGCGTTACCCTGGAAATGAAATGTAGTGGAGTCATAATTTGCTTATCTGGGTATTCTTTCTCATGTGATTTGTTTATTATGGATTAGTTGAGTTATGGAGTTATTTTGGGAATGGACTGGCTTGAGCACTATCAAGCTCAATTATACTGTTCGAAATGAGTGATGACTCTCCAACATCCCGAGTACCCCAAGTGAATCCTTATAGCTCTAGAAAGAGCAAATGCCAGTTCAGGTTATTCTTTATTTGCTTTGTAATCTAAAGAAGATGAAATAAGACAAATTCCAGTAGTTAGATATTTCTCTGATATCTTTGAACCAATTACTGGTCTAACACCATATCGAGCAGTTGAATTCAGGATAGATTTGAAACCTGGAACTCAACCTTTTAGTAGACCACCTAATCGAATGTGCCCCAATGAGATGGAAGAATTAAGATCTCAAATAGAGGATCTTGAGCAAAAGACTTTCATCAAAACGAGTAGTTCTCTTTGGGGAGCATCGGCTTTATTTGTTAAAAAGGCAGATGGATCACATCGACTCTGTATAGATTACAGAAAATTGAATCACTATACTATCAAGAATAAATATCCACTGCCAAGGATTGATGATCTATTCGATCAACTGAGTGGTGCAAAGGTCTTTTCACAATTAGATCTAGCCACAGGTTTTCATCAAATAAGAGTTGCAGTGGACAATATTCCACTAACAACATTTCAAACTAGATACGGTTCCTATAAATGGTTAGTAATTCCATTCGGATTAACGAATGCTCCAGCCTATTTTGTTGATTTGATGAATAGAGTTTTCAGAAACTATTTGGACAAGTTTGTCCTAGTTTTTATTGACGATATCCTCGTCTACTCAAGGACAGAACACTACAACAAAACCTGCTTTTAGTTGCATTAATTGGTAGCGTTTAAGGCTATATGCAACCGTTGATCAGGTTAACTTATGAACATGAACAAATAAACGCAACCAAGTGGTTCCCGCCAACAATTCGTTGAAATTTCCTAAAATTTTCCATGGTCGCTCCTTATCTCCTTTAAACACTTAGAAAAAATTTATCCTCCTCCCTCAAATTTTGTAGCCACTCATGTCTACTTTCTCTATTGTCCTCATCTTCCAAATCCCCCGTCTTCATCTTATAATTATCACAAAATTTCCCATCTTCGTCTTCCAAATCCTTTGTCATCGCCATCCATCTATTGACGCACAGAAACCAATTTACAATTATAATTGTCAAGTTAAAATTGATGTTTTAGCTAAATTAGATTAATCGACAGATCTAGGTTTTATTTTCCTCAACTGTAGGAAATAGAAGGAAAACCAAGGTTGCATTTCTATTTCTGGTTGCTCTTGTCTAATCTGAGCAATCCAGTCGCAAGGTATGAAAATCTAACTTAATTATTATTGAAAGTAAGTTGTTAATTTTGAACTTTCTTATTTCTCCTTGATAGCATCTGATTGTTTAGTTCAAAATTGTGGTCTAATCGACATATTTAAGTATGATGCTTTTGTAATTTGGATATTAATTTTATGATTAGTGTTGGTATTTTGAAGAAATAGCATATACGATCATTACGCTCGATGAATATGCGTTTTTTTACTGCCTAGTAAATTGAAGCAGGACTAAAATGATCCTTCAAATCTTTTGTACGGTAAACTATGAATTTTTTGAAGTACATGAAAAAAACTTTATGCAAGTTTTTAAATTAAATCAATCAGTGAATAGAAAGGTTTAACACTTTTACTTCTAGAAGGAACATATGTATATCTCCCCCATTTTGAATTTGATTCCTTTGGAGCATAGAAAAAACATTAGGAGAGCACTCGTAATAAAAATTACCTACATAATCAAAAAAAATACAAAAGTTCAATGGAAGTTATCTGGCACAAAAATGCGGGATCATCACTTTGATGATCAACAAAAAGAGAAGGTAAGAGCAGTCCAAAAGAATAAATAAAGAAGCGTTTGAGTTAATAAAGTCTATTGACGAGAATATGAGGTTGAGAGTGGTTGCTGTATGCAAGGGAATGCTAGGAAATATTGCATGGCTGAGGTGAATGTTACAATAACTAGAATAGGGAATTGCATGTGTGGTAAAAGGCATTACAAGACTGCATGGCTCCATTATGAGTTCAGTACAACATAATACTTGAACTGGAGAGTGCAGCAGGCACAGGAATGCGAGTGAGGCTACCTACAGGCATGTTCAGTTGCGGTAGGGCAATATCGTTAATGATATAAAATAAAATTTGGAGCAAAACGCCAAAGTGGAATTGTAATCGGAGAACAAATTGCGGTAGGGCAATATCGCGGTTAAGGGTTTGAAGATTTATTTGAGGGGTATAAAAATTATTTACTGAAAAATAAAATAAATAACTTTATTTTCATTCGACCGATGATTTCATACTTATCCTTTTCATCATTATATTTTAACTCATTCAATTACTTAGGCCTAAATTATCAGTGTGAAACTTATATAAGCACTGCACTCCCTTCTACACCAACGCAAGCAAATCCACATTATTATACTTCTTTCCATCTTTTATCAGACTGCGCAAATCAAAGTGAGTATAATTTTCTTTCTTTCTTATTTCTTTTTGCATGTAACTTATTTATTAAGTTCACCGCCTCTCCTTTATATTCACCTTTATTTCTCATTTATTCTTGTATTACCAAGAACCCCTAATATAGTCCATTTCCTCATTACTTTGTACAATAACCAGTAAGATCATTTATATATCATTCATTTTAGCCTCACCTTCATTGATTATTCAACAAAGTCAGTAAACAAAAAAACATACAGAGCAATGTAAGGTTTTATTTTGTGCAATATATAATAACTAGAGTTATGTAAACTGAAGAGAGTGATAACAATCATAAGTCTATCATTGAACTTGCATATGCATATCTGAAGTAAAATGAAGATTTAATAAAGATATATATATATCGATGTATGCTTTGAATTTATAATGGAACATCCTGTGTGCCTAGACCCATGTCTGTGTGTAGTAGTAATATCAAGTAACGAAGACTAAGTGCATTAGGAATAATAGTGCAAAAAGTTGATAAAAGAAGTAGGTTTGATTTAGGTTCTTTTTATTTACAATACAAAGTTAAGTCCTATATATATTACTTACGTTTGTTGCGATTTAGGTTCTTTTTATTTACAATACAAAGTTAAGTCTAATATTTATATTACTTACGTTGGTTGCATTATGAAATATTAAACACAATATAATAGTCAAGAATGGACTAAACATTAAATAACCATTAAACACTTTTATCAGTGCATATCCTAGTTTATAAAGTTACGTGAGTCACATGTAAATGTTGCATGAGATAAATAGGTGACAATATATGAACAAATATATGATTTGTACATTTCATACAAATATTCAATCGTCCATAACTCGAAATCTAAAAAGAATTTGAGCATGCAACCAAAAGGAAATATGTAGAGGGAAGTGAGACGAACAAATCGACTAGCTTTCGCCTGACCGATGGATCCCGTGGTGATTAGAAATGACACCGTTAATTCCGCAACCGTGTGATGAACGGAAGCGTTACGGCCAGAAGGGAAGGTACCGGCAGGACCATATTGCGTAGCGCATCATCACGATGGTTTTGGTTCGCTCGTCTGAGGTGTGTAGAGGGGTGAAATAAACTAAAAAGATTTAGAGTACAATGCTACGCAATATTCCGTTCGCGTACGGACCGCGAACGACTGAAACAAAAATACGATCGCACACGACAATGTTACATGATCACAAAATAGCGATAACATAAACCGGTTAACTTTTTTTGTAAAACTTCAAAAGAACCGGCGTTTGACACAAAACGCGTCAACCAAAAATATTTTATTTTCTAAATTAAAAATTATGAAAATATTCTATAAATTAAATTAAAATGACGTCATCAAAAATTAAGTCTAAATTTGAAACGTATATTTTATTATAATTTAAATTCAAATCCGATGAAGTTCTTCCAAATTGTGTTTACATGTTATGTTTATGAATGTTCATGATGTTATATGATGCAAGTTAATGCTATGTTGCACGAAAACGACATTTATATGTGATATAAAACAGAAAACGATACCTTTTTGGGGATAAATGGTATATTGGGAAGTTAAATACAAAAGAATTTGAATGAATTTAACCGATGAAGAAAACGAGACCAGGTGAGACTACTAGACGCTAGAATCCATCCTAGCGAACAGATTCGGGGTCGCTCCCTGAATCGTGATGACCTGGTCCCTCGTCACTTATTGTCCAAACGATCTATTGCACGGACACAACCAGGGTGACAGGCGCAGTGCAAATGGGAAACGAGGAAGAATCGAGAGTAATCTCGTTGATGGATACGTGGTAAAACAAAGATGAAGATTACAACACAACGGGGTGAGCGCCAACGGTGAACAGGAGAAGATAGTGCAACTAATAGATCATGTGGGAACACCCATAATTTCTGATCGAAAAATATATGGATGAAAAAGGTCGTAACATCGGTTCGATACAGAGTCTAGAAAGAGTGAATAATGAATAGGATTCACTAGTAATTCCATACCTCGTATATGAATAACTTGACAGTGGTATGTCCATTGAATAACAAATGCAACTTATAAATGAATAGGGTGTGATATCCCGGTTGATTAAAGTTGCAGCTGTGATTCACTTTAAATAGTGCCGTGACACGAGTATTTAAACTAAAATAATCCAATGGGATGCGGGCGGGTTTAGATTATGGAGTGTGTGACATATCTATTTCTTTTAATATCATATATATAACCTGACTCCACATATTTATGTGAATCCTTGTCACACTATTATACTCACAGCTAGATTTATAGCCTGACTCGAGGTTTTATTTTTGACAACTCCTCGGGTCAGACCGAGGCTTTTCAGGATGATTACCTTTTCACGTTTTGAGGTGATTTCATACGACATTGAGATGGACGGCAAATGGCATATAGTGTATAAATTTAAAGTAGTTGTAGATTTAGAGCTTCATGGACGTATGCTTGCTACATGTCTCAAAGGAACTGTTAGAGTCATCTGGAGGAGAAATGTTAGAGAGATACACTTAGAGTCCGTTGAACTATGCTAAGTTGATTTTGTGTAGTCATGTCGTATGTCCTTTGTATATATTATCTGTGTATGTATTAGGACGTCATTTTTGGGGCAGTTATGTATAGTTGTAGATATATGGTGATAGTCTGACGTCTGTTTGTACCTATGTATATGTGTATATATATATATATATATATATATATATATATATATATATCTTTTTGGTTTTCTGTTTTGTGAAACCATTATATGTTGTGTTCTGCTATGTGATTTAGATACAAATTCTCTGAACTCGTGTATACTACATTGTGTTGAGATGAGATACGTATCATTTCAGAAATTTTCAGGTATATTAAACGTATCCATGTTGATCCAAAGTAGTGTATACGAGAGATCCCTCCTTTAGTGCCCATTGATCTAGGCTATTGAACGGTAAACTCCCTCTAATATTTCGGTCACTAAGGCCAGGGCGTCACAAGCATCCACCTCATTTAGAGTAGGAAGGCCAAAGAATGCATTGTAATATGAAAGCTGATCGATGATCACAAAGAGAGTCTCAAAAGTTCTACAGCATGGTGGCAGGCCCATCTGTACCAGTAGCTTTACTTCCCCTTCCGGTGTCGACCCCTTATTATCGAACCCAAAGATAGGTTCAAGACAAGGCTCCAGTTTATCATCAAGAATGCCCATCTGATCGAAAGCGTGCTTGATGATGATGTTAACCGCGCTTCAGTACTTACCAGAACCTTGGATACTATGGTAATCCCGATTTGAGCTGTGATCATAAGGGGATCATTATGGGGATGATGGATTCCTTTCCCTAGCTCTTGTGGAGTGATGACAATATTCGGCATTTGTATATTAGGTCGCAGGTTTTTGAGCGGAGGCTCTTCCTGTATAGAGAACACTCCTTCCCTAGCTTCCTTGATATATTTGTTCCTGGCTCCCTTACTATTTCCCACTAGATGTTGTCCCTCATTAATCACATCAATCCTGTTCAAAGGTGGACTTAAATTCAATGGATTTTCATCCTCTAAAACATTCGCAGCATTACTAGGGAATTTTGGGGTCCATTGTTATTTCATGGTTCTTTCTGTTTTTCTTGGACAAACTCTTTCAGATGTCCTTTACGGATCAGCTTTTGAATAATTCCGGCTAGCACTCGGCACTTGTCTGTCTTATGGCCATTCGTCTTATGATAAGCACAATAATCATTCCCTTTTCTCTACTTGGGGAAGTTCTTGGCCTTGAATGTAGTTGGGAAATTAACCTTTTATTTAGTTGTGGCGTAGTTATAAGACAAAGGTTTATTCAAAGCAACTGAATTGGTGTTGGGGTCTTCCCACCTTGACCTTTTGTGTCCTCGATAGAATCCAAATCTTCTAATTTCCTTCTTGGGGTTAGTTTTCCTTTTAGCACGGTATAATTCATCCATTTGAATGAATTTATCAGCTTGAAAGTGAAAATCTTGTAAATTTTTGCATCCATGGACGAAGAGCTCTTTTCAAAACAGCGCGTTTTCTATAAATCCCGAGTGCACTACAATTAGCTTATCTTTATCGTTTATGTCTTTGGCCTTTAATGATTCTTCATTGAACCTTTTGAGATAATCACCCAATGATTCTCCTTGCCTTTTCTTGATGTTTGCCAAAATGGTGTGGTTAATTGTCGGATCTTTGCATATGCAAAACTGAGTAGAGAATTTGTAGGAGAATTATTTACATGAGTAGATAGTTTTCTCCCGATATTGGCGGTATCGTTTTGTATCAGCCCCTTGAATTGTTACGGAGAATAATATGCATTGCACTGCCCTCAAAGCATTATAAAGGTCCATTTGGCTATCAAAAGCCATTAGGTGGTCATCGGGATCAGTAGTGCCATGGTATTTCACAGAATGAACCTTAACATGAGATGAAATTATTGTTGACATGATTTTGTCAATGAACGAAGCTACTCAATCTGATGTAGCGCAAGCTAAGAGTTCACAAGTCTTAGATCACTCACGACCTAACAATCCAAAACTGGAAAATAAGTCGTTCAAAATTGAAGTCTTAGGTCGCTCACGACCTAATGGGTTCTTAGGTCGCTCACGACCTAAGGAAGATGGGCTACGAGCTAACGGAACCAATGCTCAGGAAAACAACTCACGACCTAGCGAGATAGAAGAGGGAGCATGTAATGCTAGGAAAAGTGGCGGGGTCCAAATTGGTGAAGTATTAGGTCGCATACGACCTAACGAGGCTTCTAGGTCGCTCCAACGACCTACCGGTTTCAAAGATCACGTGCTACGACCTAACAGGCTAGGGAAAAATGAGCTACGACCTAACAGTCTGAAAGGAAAGGTGATTCGACCTAACGAGTTACAACCTATGTTAGGTCGCAAGGAAACGAAACGAGCTAAGTTAGGTCGCGAAGGCTTAGGTCGCAAAATCTTAGGTCGTGAAGGCTTAGGTCGCAAAGTCTTAGGTCGTGGAGACTTAGGTCGCGAAGAATCTCTGAAGCCGCTTCTGTTAGGTCGCAAACGAAGGGATGCCGTTCATTCTTAGGTCGCAAAGCTCTGGATGCCTTTGATTTCCCTAACTCGCCGATCTGGAATGCTGTGTGATCTTAAGTCGCGGAAGATTGTAGCCGTAGATTGTTATGCCGCTTTATTAGATGTGTTCATTTGTTAAGTCGTGGAATAATGTAATTAGGTCGTTACCGACCTAAGTGAGTCGTTTGTCTTTTAACCGGTTTGTTAGGACGCGTCTGTACTAGGTCGCAACATTCAAGGTCGAAGGTCGTTTTCGACCTAAGTACTTGTAATACTTTGAAACTTTTCTGCTGTGTTGAGTTGTAGCCTATAAATAGGCGTGTATGGTCATTTTGTAAAGGTTGTTGAAAATTGAATAAAATTCTCTTTTGATTGCTTTGTGCTTTCATTCAAATTGGTAGTTGAGTGTAATCTCCTATCTCCTCTTTCGGATAATCGAGTGCGCTCGATTCAACGATTGTAGAAGCCGATTCGCGGAATCAAGTGCGCTTGATCAACGCTTGAAGAATTGAAGATCTTTGAACCCGGTATCGTGCGCGATCAACGAGTTCGAGATAGCTAGAGTTCGGTATCTTCGGATCAACGAATTCGGGCAATTCAGCATTCATCAATCCATCGACTGCTACTTTCACCGATCTACATTGTTTTGAATTATCCGCTGCGTCAGTTGGTATCAGAGCTTGTTCTAGCCAATCATAGCTAGATCGAGACTTGGAGCCTAATCATTTGAAGAGTTTTGAAGTTTGAGGAGAAGCCGAGCTTGAAGTGTTGGGACACGGCCGAGAGGAAGAAGTTGTTCGCATTTGTTTGAAGATTGAAGTTCGGATTTGCATTGGAGGCCGAAACTTTGTCCATCGTGTTCATCGCGATTTGCTACAAAGTGGAAGTTTTCGATCCGTTTCATTTTGGATCAAAATCCGAAAAGTGTTAGAATTTGAGAAGTTTTCAAGTATGCCGCCAAGAAGAGCTAATCGCCACCAAAACGTAGAAGCTTTATATCGAAGAGAAGAGGCTGATGAGATGGAGCAAAGAATCAATGAGAATTTTAGTGAGAAGCTTAATGAAGGAATTGGCCGATTAGAGAAGCTTATGACGGAGATGAATCAAAATCGGAGAAGGGTTTCACCAGAATCTAACCATGGGGGTAGTAGAGTCTCGCCACATTCTAATCGAGACCGAAGTATTGAAAATGATCAAGGACGTGGGAGGAACGTGAATGATCGCGAACGGAGGAATGTTGATAGAAGGGATGATGGTGGAAGGCGTAATGGTAGTAGAGATGTTGGTGGTCAGAATCGACATCGTTATGCATCTGATTTTGAAGAGGAGTATGATGGTGGTAGTATTCAAGGAAGAGGTCAAGGAAGAAACTATTCTGAGTATGATCACAAGTGGGAATCGGGGATGAAGACAGAAATTCCTGAATTCAAGGGTGGTATGCAAGCAGAGGAGTTTCTAGATTGGGTGGCTAATGTTGAGGAGATTTTTGACTTCAAAGAAGTACCAGAACATCGTAGAGTGAAGTTGGTTGCTACGAGGCTGAGGGGTAGAGCTTTGGCATGGTGGCAGCAAACCAAGCTTACACGTGAACGTATGGGGAAGTCAAAGATTGAATCTTGGGAAAAGATGAAGAAATTGATGAAAGCGACATTCTTACCTTATAATTATCAATCGCTTATGTATCAGAGATTGCAGAACTTGAGACAAGGAACGAACACTACTACAAAACAGGCCATTTGCATCGGTTGTTTACCCCCCTTTTGCATCAGTTCAACAACCGATGCATATGCAACCGATGCAACAGGCTTAACACTTTTGCATCAGTTCTGAAACCGATGCAAAAAGGTTCTTTTTGCATCGGTTGTTACTAACAACCGATGCAAACTAATCCCTCTATTGCATCGGTTTTTTATAACAACCGATGCAACTAATCCCTCTATTGCATCAGCTATTTATACCTGATGCAAAAAAAGCCATTCTCAGAAACCATTATTACAGTACTCAAATAGACTATATATATATTATTGATTATAACAAACAATTATTGCATGCAATATTACAATCATTCAAAATTAAATTTGATGGCAAATACATAATCAGATTTAATAATTCTACAAAAGAATGAAAAACATAAATAAATTCCGTAGTACATAATCAGACAGTCAGTAGTAAAACATAAATGCAGCACAAAAATACATATATACAACTTCATTGTTACTGATACAACTGATATTGTTGCACTTCATTGTTACTGATACAACTGACACTGTTGCACATTTCAACATCAACTACGGCATCAAAATTTGCCACTACCTCACTACCATACCACTGCTCTTGCCAAATTCCACTGACCATCGCTACAACTTGCTCTATCATTCCATATCACACCACTTCCTTGAACCACCACAGTTCCACTTAAACAAGTTTTTGGCTACTGCAGCAATTCACTAGTCTTCAACTCCCCTGCCTACTGCCACATTCCCCCCAGTACAACTTCAGATCCACCACACAGTCGACAACTGCTTGCCATACTTCACCGATCATCCGCATCTACAACTCATACTTCATAGTCCACAAAACATCCACGTCAACCCCTTTACTACCCTGAACTTCACATTCACCAACAGCTAACTACATTACTGTTCCCATCGCTTACCTCTAACCATACTCAATTCACCATCAAAACACTGCAGTTATATCACTGCCCTGATAAACCTCCTCGGCCATTCAACAGATCAGCAAGTGTCACCAAGTAGCTGCTCACCATCAACCTCTCCCCTCAAAACCACAACATCAAACACTCAACCACTTCACTGCAGTCAAACTGCATAACCCTGCTTTGTCAACATCCTTCACCAAATCGCCGACCAAACTCCTCAACTCACGACATCTGCAAACACAGCCACCTTCCCACAGCAACATCTCCAAACAACTCCATACAAATACCCACTACCTCTTCACCAAACATCCCATCACAACATCCCATTTCCTTTCAATCATTAAACTGCTGCAAATCACCCGCACATACCACTTACCACCCTGGTTACTGCCATCAGATAATCCGCCATCTCCAATACCAATACCACAAAAGCAAAATGCAATTTTAGAAATACCAAGTTCTCCAAAACATAAGAAGCAATATTCAACACATCCAACTTAAATATAAAAAAAGAGTTTAATTTGGCTTGCATAACTCATACTATTGTTATATATCGCTTATGGAAAGAAAGAAATGGAAGGCTCCACAATAACAAATAGAGTGATAGCTTGCAACTTTGGAAAACATTTAAAAATGATTTTCAAATCTTGCTCAGAAAATCAGAGAAAGCAGCATAGGCTTTGAAAAATCAAGAACAAATACTTGATTTATAGAGCATGGAAAATTACAGGGAATGATTAGAGACATACTTACAGAGCGAAAAATACTTTACAGATGCTTTCTGAGGTAGAGCCAATAGATCCATACCCAAATGTATTTCCCGTCACTACAAAATCCACATGTAACTGATATTTACCATAAATAGGAAACAGATAAATGTTCAATCTGAAGAACTATATATACCCGAAAATACAAATGATTCATACCCATTGTACTTGCTGCAAGGGATGCAAGAACTCCTAAAAAACACGAAAGAGGCAAAGATACAGGAAGAGCAGCATAGCCACTGTTGTATACCTATATATACATGCACATAAGAATAACTCCAACATTTATTTTTGTTGAAACAAATACCCAACTGAGTCAGACATTGTCCATAAACTATGCTAAAAAAGTAGAATACATACCTATATATACACATGCACATAAGAACAGCTACAACATTTTTTTTTTCTTGAAACAAATACCCAACTGAATAAGACATTGTCTAGAAACTTTGCTAAAATGTAGAATAATCCAGGGGTTTGTCTTATATATACCCAAGAATCAAGTTTCACTTGTAAATTAAGTGTTTTGGATATCCCTTATATGGGGACTTAACAATAACAATTAAATGCATATATTGGAATTGAATCTTACCAGAAGTTGTTCAAGAAAGCAGAAGTACAATAGCATGCTGGTGATCACAAGAACAGGCATGTCCAACAATAACCTGTTACGGCTTCATATTTTTCACTGACAAACTAATTAACCTTAGAATGGAATGTTAAAAAAATTGGTGTTCTTACCTTAGCGGTTGTAAATTTGCTTGATGTGATGCTTGTCCAGCATTCGAAGCAGGAACCAACTCTACACGTAATAGAGTAACCGATAGGTTGCGAACCTCTTGCTTGCAAACCTCATAGTTTTTGTTACCCTTTAAGCTAAACCATTTCACTACACATTCTTGATGAGCCAAGGAGAGTTCACCTTTGCAATCACATTCTAGCTTCATCGTGTCGCCTCCTTCATTAAGTTCGATCATGCAAATTCTGCATACTGCTTCTTCTTCAGGAATATCTTCACTTTCTCCTTTGATCACAAATGAATGTGTTATTATAAAACTATTATGGTACTTAAATGAGTGTTACTTGATTGCTTTGTACTTACCATTATCACTGTTACTTGTTGAATATGGAGAAGAAGCACTGGTGTCAGCTGCTTTAGGAGTGGAAGGGACGACTCTAAATCCATTGCCTGAAGATGCCATTCTCTTGATACTTTTCGACTTCTTATTTAAGGGTACAGACAGCGAGCGTGATATGTTCTTCTGAATCCCTTTTATCTGAACAAGTTGTTCAGAAAATAAATTATGTAAACCAGACAATTTTAAGTTGAAGTTCAGTAATATTAACTTACATTACTTACCGTTGATGTTTCGCTGTCTTCGGTGGCAGTTTCTTGTAAGGAATTCTTGCTCAAAAGTGCATCGTTTCTGACTGGTAAAGAAAAAGTTCTTCTTACTGCAGGTTTGAATAAATTTTTGCAAGACAGTGTTCTTGAAGCTATGAACTTCTCTCTTTGCTCACTTTCCATATATTTCTCAGTCTCCATAGGAGGAGTGCGCGACTTAAAGCTAAGCTTTGAAATAAAATTCTTAACTGATGTATTATCTTTAGATGATGATGATGTATGCATTTTCTTTGACCTGGAATCTGGAGTAGGTGGTGTATCGATTGGTATGGAAACTTCTTATATTATTTCGACCAATTCCTCTTTATCCTGCAAACAATAAAATTTGTTGATTACAGATGAACTTTATGCATATATATACTACATGCATCATGCCTTTTGAAATACCAGTATGCCAAAAGAATTGTGATATAAATTAGATATGTAGCCATGGTTAGATATATGACATTGTTTTACAGCCAGTTGATTGTCATATTAAAAAAAATATTCTTCATAATATTACTTGTTTTTTTATATGCATTTGGAAACTATATGAGAATAACAGTTCTAACCTTCTGTATGCTTGATCTATTATCTTCATCATCTTCACGCTTGAGAGGAACTGAACTTTCCATTGGTATATGAAGATAAATTACATCAACTGCAAATAAATACCAACTGAAAGATAAGATTTGAATCAATATAAATTGCTAATATTTTAAGCCTAAAGTTAAAATAAACTAACTCGTATATCTATGTATATAATCTGTGAACTTTAAAAATTAGAACTTACCTTAGAACTTGACATCAAAAGATGGAAGAAGGGAGGAAAATACAGCAATGGGAAAGAAAAGAAGTATGAAGAAAAGAACCAAGTTATTACGTCATTTGCACGAAATACAATATACAAAAGAAACATTAATTGAGGTGCTTGATTTTTGAAGGGCTAAAGCTAAAAGAAACTACAAGACAAAAGCAAAAACAGAGTATTAAAGAGGATGTTTGAACAAACCAAACTAATTTTAGTAATGAAGCACACTTGGCGCCTAATTGGCAGAAAGACAAAAACTATACTTGTTTTAAAGATTGTGCCGTTTCTCATTTTAAGTTTTGTGTTTCCGTCTACAAACCGTGCAACCATGCGCACAACACATGTAATTTTGAAAAACAACAAATTTGAAAAATGAAGATAACACAAAATAGAAAACAAATTTATTTTGTTTTCTTGATTTTCAGAAATAACAAAGAATGAAAAATAATTCATTTTCTCCACCGTCCCTCCATCCTCTTCACGTCATCATAACGGCCTAAAATTTTAATTCTTTTTCGTTATCCTCATATTTTGCCATGTATGTTAGAAACGAAAAACACAAAATACAAAATAAAACCAACCGATCTTAAATTTATGAGGAAAATATTTGTTTTTTAAATGAAATATGTTTTGGGTTAGGAAATAAAAATAAAACCGAATATTGATTATCATTATCGAAAAAATGAACTATAGGGAGGATCGGTTTTGCCTGATTATGTTGGAAATGAGGGGAAAAAAATTCAGTCTGTTAGTATAATACCTTAACAATTGCTGAGTAGATGCAAAAACAAAACTACATAAAACATGGTAAAATTTCAAATTTTATTGATAAAGTTGGCCGTCCTAAAAAGTTAGAGATTAAATAGATTGCTAATTCTCTTCACTAGACAAATGATAGAACTTTCTCTATAAATCTGGCATAAATTCAGAAAATACTTTATGGTGTATCTGAATTATGTGTTCGGTGGTCACACTGTTGAATATAGTTATGGATTGTCTTAAATGGAGTTGTTGGGTCCAATGTTTTACCAACAGGCATGAAAACGATAGAAAATAGTTCCTCTAATTCCAATGGTTGAGAGTTTGCACAAGAATTAAATGTAACTATACAAGGAGTTACCTAGGTCTATCTGCTAGCAAGTTCTTCGCTGAACTCGAATTGATGCAAGAATTAAATGTAACTATACAGGGAGTTGATGGTCTGTCTGCTAATTTCTTCGCTGAACTCGAATCTGTCCTCCATTATCACCAATTCTCCCTCAAATTGATGCAAACCGAAGCCCTAGTTCGAAGTCCCCACTGTCGAAGCCCAGACAAGCAACGCACCTATAAAAATGAATATGAAAATGAAGCTATCTGCGAAATATTTGAAGCACGCGATTTATTTGAAGCACTCCAAATCAATCCAGTAGTAGGTTTTTTTTTCTTTGAAAATGCGAATTATTTGGGGAATAGAATGGGACGGCGGAAAAATAACTGGGAACGTTGGATGTAACCAAATTTTGAAATTGCATCGCATACGAGAGGGAACCGATGCCAAAAGTATTACGTTGGACGTAGTTGCATCGGTTGACTTTAAAACCGATGCGACTAAAACTATTTGCACCGACGTATTTGCATCAGTTGTTGGTGATAACTGATGCAAATTTGACTTTTTTACTATCTACTGCTTTCCGCATACCAATAGCATCGGATATTAAGACAGAACTGATGCAAATAGTTCTATTTGCATCAGTTTTTACTTAAACCGATTCAAATGAGGCGATGCAAATGGCCTGTTTTGTAGTAGTGGAAGTCTGTGAATGACTATGCTGATGAATTTTATCAACTCATTGCAAGGAATGATATTATGGAAACAGAAGAGCAGCTGACATCTAGGTTCATTGGAGGATTGAGAATGCAGATTCAGGATATGGTCAATATGTTTGATCCAAGATCTGTAGCGGAAGCACATCAGAAAGCGTTGGCTTGGGAAAAACAAGGGAGACGAGGAGGTGGTGTGTTTACTAATTCTAACAATCAAGCGAAGGGTGTTGGAGGAAATTCTAATGTTTCTAAACCTATCAGTAGACCAGTGGTGAAGGAGGCTGAGAAGACAAGGGTTAACAATGGGTTCAAATGTTACAATTGTCAGGAATTGGGTCATAAAAGCAGTGAGTGTCCAAAGCCAAAGAAGAGAACCATGATTGCAGAAGTTGACGATGAGGATGTTGATGAAGATTGTTCTAATCCAGCTGAGGAGGATGAGCAGGATATTGCGTCAGGAGACGAAGGTTGTAACCTAATGCTGAGGAGATCGTGTTTAACACCGAAGCAGGAGGAAGCTAGTTGGTTGAGGAGTAATATCTTTCAGTCAACATGTACTATTCTGGGGAAGGTGTGTAAGTTTGTGATCGACGCAGGAAGCTGTGATAATATTATTTCAACCGAAGCTGTGACGAAGTTGAAATTGAAGACAGAGAAACATCCGAGTCCATACAAGTTAGCATGGTTGAGAAAAGGAGGAGAAGTGAAAGTGGATAGACGAGTTCGTGTACCATTCTCTATTGGGAAGAAATACAAAGATGAAATATGGTGTGATGTCGTAGAGATGGATGTATGCCACTTATTATTGGGAAGACCATGGCAATATGATCGAGCAGTACTACATGACGGTCGGACCAATAGCTACAGTTTTATGTTTAAAGGCACGAAGATTATTTTAGTTCCGAAGAAGAGATCACAAGAAGAAAGTAAGTCAGAAGAAATCGAAGAGCTGAAAACTTTATTATCTTTGAAAGAGTTTGTTAAGGAGGTTGAGGAAGAACCGGAAGTATTCTTGTTGATTGGGCGTGAGAGCAGTGAAGAAGTTGAAATTCCTGAAGAAGTTAAACCAATCTTGAAAGAATTTGACGATGTATTTCCAGAGGAGTTACCAACGGAGTTACCGCCGTTGAGGGACATACAACATCAGATAGATCTTGTTCCAGGTGCTGTATTGCCACACAGACCACATTATCGAATGAGTCCGAAGGAACATGAAGAATTGCGGAGGCAGGTAGAGGAATTGCTTGAACAGGGGCGTGTGCAGGAGAGTCTGAGTCCTTGTGCTGTACCAGCTTTATTGGTACCCAAGAAGGATGGGACATGGAGAATGTGCACTGACAGTCGAGCATTGAATAAAATCACTGTGAGATATAGATTTCCAATGCCGAGGTTGGATGACTTGTTAGATCAAATAAGCGGAGCTACTATCTTTTCGAAGATTGATTTGAAGAGCGGATATCATCAAATTCGTATCAGACCAGGAGATGAGTGGAAGACTGCTTTTAAAACCAGGGAGGGTCTATACGAATGGTTAGTCATGCCATTTGGTTTATCCAATGCACCAAGTACTTTCATGAGGGTGATGAATCAGATTTTTCGACCGTTCATTGGAAAATTCGTGGTGGTGTATTTCGATGATATTCTTATTTACAGTGGGAGTCCAGAGGAACATTTGAACCATCTTAGAGAAGTGCTAATGGTATTGCGACAAGAACAATTCTATGCTGCAACGAAGAAATGCGTGTTCATGACGCATAGCGTGTTATTTCTGGGGTATGTTGTTTCAGAGAAAGGGATACAGGTTGACCAAAGTAAAGTTGAAGCGATTCGAGATTGGCCGCAACCCAAGACGATAACGGAAGTACGTAGTTTCCATGGGTTGGCTTCATTTTATCGAAGATTTATTCCACACTTTAGTAGTGTGATGGCACCTGTTACAGATTGCATGAAAGGTAAACAGTTTACATGGACAGAGGAGGCAGGGAGTGCTTTTGGGAAGATCAAGGAATTGCTGACGTCTGCACCAATTCTAGTGCTACCTGATTTTCAGTTGGTGTTTGAACTACATACTGATGCATCCAAGGTTGGGATTGGAGGGGTGTTGAGTCAGAAGGGACGTCCAATTGCCTATTTCAGTGAGAAGTTGTCAGGAGCGAAGATGCGATACAGTACATATGATGTGGAGTTTTATGCTGTTGTACAATCTATCAAACACTGGAGACACTATCTATTTCAGAAGGAGTTTGTTCTTTACACCGATCATGAAGCATTGAAGCATTTGCAAGGGCAAGACAAGATTTCAGCGAGACATGCATCGTGGATTGCATATCTACAACAGTTTACTTTTGTTGTGAAACACAAGTCAGGGGTGACAAATCGAGTGGTTGATGCTTTGAGTAGGAGGAGTCATTTGTTGACTACATTAAAGGTTGAAGTGACGGGGTTTGAAATATTGCCAGAGTTATTCACTGATGATCCTTACTTTGCAAAATTTGTTGAAAGGGTCAAGGAGGGAGAGACGGATGATTTCGTGATGGTAGATGGTTTTCTTTTCAAAGGAAGTCGATTGTGCATACCGGAGGGTAGTCTGAGAATGAAGATTATCAAGGAGTTACACGACGAAGGACATGTTGGGAGAGACCGTACTTTACAGTTGATTTCACAATCCTACTTTTGGCCATCAATGAGGAAAGAGGTAGAGAGGTTTGTGGAGCGTTGTCATATTTGTCAAATTTCGAAAGGAACTGCAACTAATGCTGGATTATATATGCCGTTACCCGTACCTGTAAAACCATGGGTGGATATCAGCATGGACTTTGTGTTGGGTTTGCCGAGAACGCAGCGTGGTAATGATTCCATTTATGTGGTGGTTGACAGATTTTCGAAAATGGCACATTTCATTGCTTGCAAGAAGACGGCAGATGCGGTTCATGTTGCTCAATTGTTTTTCAGGGAGATCTATCGACTTCATGGATTGCCAGAATCTATTGTGTCGGATAGAGATACTCGATTTTTGAGTCACTTTTGGCTGAGTTTGTGGAAAATGGTGGGAACAAAGCTGAAGTTTAGTAGTGCTTATCATCCGCAAACGGATGGACAGACTGAGGTGGTTAACAGATCATTGGGAAACTTGTTGAGGTGTCTTGTTCAAGATAATCTGAGGAGTTGGGATGTGAAGTTATGCCAAGCAGAATTTGCTCATAATCATGCTGTGAATCGAAGTACTGGGTTCAGTCCATTCCAGATTGTCTATTCGAGCTTACCGAAAGGACCGTTGGATTTAACTGCGATACCACATTCAAAGGGGACAATTAAGAAAGCCGCTGATTTTGTTGAAGGGCTGACGGAGTGTCATAAAATCGTTCAAGAACGATTAGGAAAAGCAAATGAGAAGTATAAACAATCTGCAGATTTGAAACGAAGAAGTGTTGAGTTTCATAAAGGTGATTTGGTTTATGCAGTATTAACGAAAGATCGTTTTCCAATGGGTGCCTACAACAAGTTGAAAGCCAGGAAAATTGGACCGGTGGAAGTTATGAAACGAATCAATGAAAATGCTTATAAACTAAAGCTACCAGATGATGTGTATACATCTGACGTGTTCAATGTTAAGCATCTCGTACCATATCATGGGGATGAACGAACTGATGGAGATGAATTTACAAATTCGAGGTCGAATTTTTCTTAACCTGGGGAGGATGATGCAGCGCAAGCTAAGAGTTCACAAGTCTTAGATCACTCACGACCTAACAATCCAAAACTGGAAAATAAGTCGTTCAAAATTGAAGTCTTAGGTCGCTCACGACCTAATGGGTTCTTAGGTCGCTCACGACCTAAGGAAGATGGGCTACGAGCTAACGGAACCAATGCTCAGGAAAACAACTCACAACCTAGCGAGATAGAAGAGGGAGCATGTAATGCTAGGAAAAGTGGCGGGGTCCAAATTGGTGAAGTATTAGGTCGCATACGACCTAACGAGGCTTCTAGGTCGCTCCAACGACCTACCGGTTTCAAAGATCACGTGCTACGACCTAACAGGCTAGGGAAAAATGAGCTACGACCTAATAGTCTGAAAGGAAAGGTGATTCGACCTAACGAGTTACGACCTATGTTAGGTCGCAAGGAAACGAAACGAGCTAAGTTAGGTCGCGAAGGCTTAGGTCGCAAAATCTTAGGTCGTGAAGGCTTAGGTCGCAAAGTCTTAGGTCGTGGAGACTTAGGTCGCGAAGAATCTCTGAAGCCGCTTCTGTTAGGTCGCAAACGAAGGGATGCCGTTCATTCTTAGGTCGCAAAGCTCTGGATGCCTTTGATTTCCCTAACTCGCCGATCTGGAATGCTGTGTGATCTTAAGTCGCGGAAGATTGTAGCCGTAGATTGTTATGCCGCTTTATCAGATGTGTTCATTTGTTAAGTCGTGGAATAATGTAATTAGGTCGTTACCGACCTAAGTGAGTCGTTTGTCTTTTAACCTGTTTGTTAGGACGCGTCTGTACTAGGTCGCAACATTCAAGGTCGAAGGTCGTTTTCGACCTAAGTACTTGTAATACTTTGAAACTTTTCTGCTGTGTTGAGTTGTAGCCTATAAATAGGCGTGTATGGTCATTTTGTAAAGGTTGTTGAAAATTGAATAAAATTCTCTTTTAGTTGCTTTGTGCTTTCATTCAAATTGGTAGTTGAGTGTAATCTCCTATCTCCTCTTTCGGATAATCGAGTGCGCTCGATTCAACGATTGTAGAAGCCGATTCGCGGAATCAAGTGCGCTTGATCAACGCTTGAAGAATTGAAGATCTTTGAACCCGGTATCGTGCGCGATCAACGAGTTCGAGATAGCTAGAGTTCGGTATCTTCGGATCAACGAATTCGGGCAATTCAGCATTCATCAATCCATCGACTGCTACTTTCACCGATCTACATTGTTTTGAATTATCCGCTGCGTCACAATCGTTATATTTACTTGCTCATCTAAAGTTCTTTCCCTTTAGTATTTAGCATGTCATTAGCAACTTTTCTACCATGTCCTTCATATATGCTTCAGTATTATGGTAGCTTTTTCGATTTGGATTATACTCCTTCGAGGTCAAGCTTTCGAATTGCTCCAAAGATTTGTCTTGCATTTTGTCCCGGTGATCAACTTTAGTTGCACAACGTTCCTTCTTCTTTGATGATGTCAAGTCAATCTTGCTCTTTCCCTCGAATGTATAAGCCTTCAGATTCCTCATTGGGGAGACCATTTCATCCCTTGTTGTTGGCTTAGCGGTTTAAATGATTTCTGAGTAAGGGCTGTTTCCTGGAGTTCTTGCATTTCCAGTAGCCATTGCTCCAAATGTTTTATCTTTGTTGCATATTCATCAAGTTGCGCTAGAGTTGATGGATGTCCTAACATAATGCCTTCTGTGTTGAAGGTTGGCGTAATATTTCCTCCAGAACTGTTGTATGCACTGCTTCTTCATCCAATCGGCTGAGTCATTTTGATTTCATTTTCCATACAACATATCAAACTTTCCATAACTAGTCAATAAGGAAAGAATAAGGATGGAGGATCGACCCCACCTTCTAGTGTCAAAATGTTAACGATAAAAATCGTCCAACACCTAACGGTGCATAGAATTAGGGTCAATCGAAAGAAGAACCCTTTCGAAAGACTTTGAAACAGCTTGTATTGACAAAATGATGATTTGATATAACCATCTTCTGTACAGACCCCTTTCGATGGGATCAAAATGAGTTCTAGATGAGAGAATTCATTCAAAAGCACCCTTCCAAGGGTGTCGATACAGCTGCTATGAAAGGATCTCCTTCGAAAGGTAAGTTCTTTTCAAAAGCATACAAATGCATTCCAAAAGCATCCTTTAGAAGGTGTTGATTTGATAGATATGAAGAGAACCCCTTTGAAAGTCTAATGCCTTTCGAAAGGATTCGAAACTCGATGTGTATATATTTGAGTAAAGAGTGGATTCAATGTGCCATAGAGCCTTATTTTGGATAAATGTCATAGGTCCAATGGACCCAATAATGTTGAATTATCATCATCACGTTACTTTAGTGCTATAAGGGCTTTGGACGTAATGATAATATGCTTTAAAGTCAAGATATCCAAATAGGTTATATAGAATAGTATATGTGAATAAAGGGTTAAGAAGATAAGTGTTGTTTGCACCAAAATTGGGCACAACACTCTTCGGATGTGTTTGAAGAGATAAAATGAAGAATATAAATGGAAAATGAGGAAGATCTAATAAACACACCAATCGATAAACAGGAAAATCACATAGAAACACACAGAGTTAGAGTGGTTCGGCAGATGGCCTACGTCCACTATGAAATGGCTAATTTTTATTGATTTTTGCTTGCTGGTTACAATGAATTACAAAAGCACAATCCAAGTACAACAGTGATTTCTGCAGAGTTAGGACGTAGAAGAGCCAAAAGTCCTTTTTCAGTAGGTCCTAAGCTGCTATTTATAGGCATAGGCAGCAAATATCTCTCCCAGATCTCGGAAGACTTCTTCTCTCACGTGGGTGGGCCCACATGATCGATCCCCAGTCGTTTGCGCTCGATCCGTGATCGATACGAATGAAATTCGTATCGATCATGATTTTGCCTATTCGAGCCAAGATCGATCAAGAACATTCCCAAGGTTGTATGGAAGCTCCTGTTAGAATTTGCTAGCATTTGGACTTGTAGATCTCGAGTTATGATCGATGCAATTTTGAATTTGTTGAAGGATGCTGAGTTCGCATCACTTCTGTTTTTATCGCTTCTGTTCGCATCGCTTCTATGCACGTGATGGCAAATGACGTGGTGCTAACTTTTAGGATCAATCCACTTTTTATGCCGAGTGATTGAGTCTTCCACTTCTATAGGCTTTGTTCGTATCAACCTGTTGTATTCATTTCGTATCGATGCCTTCATCTCCATTTCGAATCGATGTCTGAGGCCGCTTCGTATCGATGACTTAGGGGATGTTTCGCATCGGTTACATGCAGATACTTCGTATCGATAGTGCTTGGCTCGTTTCATATCGATAGAAGATATTATTTTGTATCGATCGTTGGTGACTCATTCGTATCGATCGTTGATCGATCAATACAAACTGTGCAATTGGAATCGATACGAATTGATCTCAATTGATGAATACGTAGCCGAGTAAATGTGATGGATATGAAATAGAACCAGGCAAAGTGGATATGAAGTAGTGTAGGCATGATAGATACGAAAGGGATCGATGCGAAATAGATGGATACGAAATGGATCGATGCGAACTGATGGATACGAATAGGACGTGCTTTTCACAGAATTTGATCGATCCATAACTTGAGCGTGCGAACTCCGATCGACTTGAAATTTGAAAGGTTGGCTTTCATAGCTTTGATTGTCGTGTCATGTTAATTGTAGCTCGATCCGGACTCGAGAAAAATTTACCAGCATCTATAGCTAACCTGTGTATAACCACTTTTCGGGATGAACTGTCTTTGATTTCCGGTCAATTCCTTGGTAGCACGGCCTTGCCAAACGGCGGGATAACATTTGCCCCCAAAGCATGTCATGTGTGAACATGACGTACTTTGAAAAGCTACGATCTTCGTTTTGACAATTTCTATCTGACTTGTTGAACGGTTGTTGTCTTCTCGTCGAAAGATGTAACCCTCGATTGTTCTTCAGTAATACAAATAACAAACTGTTGACTGCCAATGGTTATACTATGCACTGTTGTAACTGAGTATTAAATGATAGAAAACTGTTGTTCGTTGTTATAATTGTCACTAGGTGAGCATTTAACTCCTTGTGAGTTTTGAAAATTGGATGTTAGTCCGTCATACATGTATGTATGTTAACCTGACTCCCGTTAACATTCGCACGTTCACGAGTTGTTGTCAGTTTTTCTCATATCGAATTCCATAGTGATCCTCTCCTGAATCGATGTGAAATTCGAGTTGTAACAACGCTGGATGGTTATTTTAGTGTATCTCTTCGTATTGATCCTCTCCTGGATCGATTCGAAGAATTGAAAATTGGTTTTTGTATCGACGGTGATCGATACGAATTAGTTGGCACTTTAAAATATCTCGCATCGATGGACACGAATTCTACTGTTGGAGTCTCAATGTGGTTCATATCGATGGATGAGAATCTTAAGGTCTTTGAACAGAGGGATACGAAACTGGCACTTCGTATCAATGGGTTGTCGATGGGTACAAACAGTCTCATCCTGGACTGATAGCGGATGGATATGAAGACGTCTCTTCGCATTGAGAACACGTGAAACTGTTTCCATCGGTCATTTAACACTGGGAGATGAAGCGTTTTTTTCCTAGTTACGAATCCATATAAAAGGATTTTATACTTAGCCAAATTTCCTTACTTGCTCTTGCCTTTTATCTTCGTTTCGTATCAATCGAAAACTCAAGAAAGAAAAAGAATTACCAAAGTCTTCGTCTCCAAAACAATCAATGTTTAATCCTTAATCCAATTCATTTGAACTAGGTAATTGACTAATTAAACCCATCTAAAAATGATGAGACTTGAAACTCGATGCCATTCCATCCAATGTCGTGGTCGATTCCGGCGTCGTTGATGTCGGAATTGGACTGGAGTGAAGTTGATGGAGTAGTAATGGCGTTCAGGCTGTTTGGAGAAGAATAAGCCTGAGAGCTCTCGTATCAAAGATGGATGAAGGATGATTTCATATCGACTCAAATGTAATGCGACTTCGTATCGATTGACAGAGCTACCTCGTATCGATGGATTATGGAAGGACCTCTTTTGCATCGACCCAGGATAGGGAACTCGCATCAATCTGGAACCAACAGGTGGAAGGAGGGGCTTCATATCGATCTAGAGTGGATGAAATTCATATCAATCGCTTGTGATTGATACGAAGTTGAGGAACCGATGATCGATACGAATTCTTGATAGGCGATCGATACGAAAGTGTGAATTTCTGATCGATACGAAATCTGTCCTTCTTCGGTGGATATGAATTAATCTTCTAGGGAACGATCCAAGTTTACACTTTAATGGATACAAAACCTTGCATAATTGAACACTTGACTTCGACGAGCTTCTGCTTTGCATATTTAGACATAATCATTTCACTGGATATTTGACCGCCTATCGAAGCTTGTCGATGGAACTGTAATTTTGACAAAATTTAATGAACATTAACTAGGATCGATCTCCAAAGTCTGAATGGCATGGTTGCGATGGTCAACGACGACGGTCGCTCCGGTTGAACCTCGAAATCTTATCGTTTTAACATTTTCTCAAATTTTGTGAAGTTTCTTAAATATTATGTAGTATTGCACTGCACAACACATTCATGCACTTCACTCTAGGGCACACACGAGATTATTGTCGCCTAATGATGGTTTAGACTGAGTTGATTAGCTATGGAACCTGGTAGTTCACAGTAGCAGGAGACTCAAAATTCACCTCCTTCGATAATAGAGAAGCCGGCCATCGCGGCCGAAGTCATAATTCCAGCTCCAGATGAGCTGCCAGGAGTAGTCTTTATTGCGAATCCCCAAGATTCTGTACCATCCAATGTCTCCGAAGATATGTTGGGGAGAATCTACTTAAGACATGGTCTACCACTAGATGACGTTCTGCTACCAGGACCGAATGACAAGCCACACTTTCCCCTAGAAGGATTCACCGCTTTTAACAGATATTCATGCACAGCTAGAACGCTTCCTCCATTTAACCAATATATTCGAGAAGTGTTAGCTTTCTTTGGAATCGCTCCATCACAGTTAACATCCAAACAAATATGCATTGTTGAATGGTCTATTCATTTTTTTTGGAGCATCTCTTACGGTCCCCGACCCCGGAGGAAGTCAGATTATTGTTTAATGTCAAGAGTCGGGGAGATAATCCTTCATTCACATTCCTAGAGGGAGTCAGGAATTGCCAAGTGGTGACTGGATCCTGGACCAGGCTTAGCTACTTTAAGACGGAGTGGTTCTATGTTCGATGCCCACCAGGGTTTGCTAGACGGTGGTTAGTTAGACGTAAGTGCCGCAATTTATCTACTGACTAACGAGATAATTGTAATCGACATTGAACCTAATATTTTCTTTCCTTTACAGCCGCAATTCCGCGACCCAAAGGTGCCCACTTTAAATAAATAGTACGGATTCTTCAGGAGGTGCCTGGTGAGATGAGAGAAATTGACTCGTTGTTGACAGATGAAAATTTGAGGGTCGTTGGGCTAATTGACCAAGACCATAGCATAAGACTTGAGGGACCACTTAGGATAGTCTCGACGAGGCGAGTGAAGCATAAAGTGCCCGGGGTTGTAATAGCCGAGGAGGGTGATGAAGAAGATATGCCCACTGAAGACGAGCCCGTATCCGGGGCCCCAGACAGTTCTTGGGATTTAGAGGGAAGGAGGAAAGGCAAAGTAGTTGCTCATAAGCGTCATAAGTCTTCAAGATGGAAATCTGTGGTTGTGTCCCTGCCGGCCACCGATGTTATTATCTCGGAGGCTTCTCCCCCACAAATGGAGAATCCCTTCGAAGGACTCGCTGATATTCCAATTCCGGACTATGTGTCACTCCAACAAGACACCGGATTGGAAGGGCTCCACAACACTTTAGATTTAGGCGAGTCACTTCCTATGAGTATGGCCGACACAACCGGTTGGTCGAAGGGTTTTGCACATGCATACATACACTTTCACGGCACCGCACGATTTCCAATCATAAGTTATTCATTTCCAGAGATTATTAACTCTGCTTCACTTTCTGTTTTACAGATATGATGACTAGGCAAGAATCTATGCTAGGAAGCCTTCGCTCGGCATGCCAGTCATCCAGTTCATATTATGAATCCCATAGAAGGGAAGCCGATAGAGACCGCGATCGTGGTTATTCTAGCCAGGAGCGTTATGAAAGGGAAAGGGACAGAGATAGAGAATATAGACATCGATCCCGGTCACGCTCTTCGCCTCCTCGAGCTCCAACACAGCCTTTCGGCCATAGCAAACAAACCCTGGAACCTCCACGTCAAAGTCCGCCTTCTCAAGTACAAACGTCTGATTCACAGTGACGGAGGATCGAAGTCGAAACTCCCACTATTACTGAGCAAGCTATCACCGAACCCACTGGGGAGGGAGCGATCAGAATCGCCCAGCTAAAAAAGGATTTCCCAAACATCTGCTTTGACGGCTTCATCTTTCCTCCACATCTAAAGAGAATTCCAGTTGAAGTGGAATAAACTATGCACAATTACATCCATGACGTTTACAGCCAATATCGGGAGTGGATGAAGACCGCGTACAAAGCATCAGCGGTGGCCTTTGAGCGGGCAAAAATAATTAAAAATTTAGAAGTTGATCTCGCTCAAAAGGACCGGATAATACAAGTGCTTAAAAATGAGGCCGAATCTTCCAGGAAATCGGAAATAGAGGCCAACAAGAAAGCCTACGAGGCAAATCAGGCTATGGAAAGGATGCGACAAACACATTTTGCCTTGGTTAAGGAGATGGGCCATCGAAACACCACTGTTATGGCCGAAAAGGATGCTGCGCTGAAGGAGCTTGAGGAGCTTAAGGCCAAATTTGTTGAAATCATCAAAGAAAAAGATGATGCAAACAAAGTTGTTCAGGAAGTGTGTGAACAGGATGTGGTGCTTAGGGATGAAAGGGACGCGGCAGTGCTTAAAATTCAAGAAGCCGAGGCCAGGGTTAAGAACGAAGAGAAAGCGGCGGAGGCCAAGTTAGAGACTAATATCGAAGATCTTCTTATTACATACAACGCTAAAGTGTTGAAGCCTCGAAACCTAACCTGGCTTGATAACTACCCATCGCACTTGTATAATGCTTCGGGTCGCTTGGTGGAAGATGAGAAAGCCGAGTATCAAGCTGAATCTGTTGATGAATTTGAACTAGAGAATCGGGTGCTGAGTGAAGACGAGAGAAGAGTTCTCCACGACATCACTATTACATATGAAAAGGAGAAACTCGGTACCCAGCGCTTAGAGACTGGAGAGGGTACTAGCATTGAGCGCCATGATACAAGTTCCGAAACTCCTGTGCCAACCCTTCCTGAGTCTGTTCCTGCGGTTGATCCTCAGTCTGTTACTGCATATAATCCCGATCAACCACAGTTGTCTCCAGCTCGCGAGCATGTTTCTGAAGCTGCTCCACCACCCGCAAGCCAATCTGAGGAAGGTACTCTGAACACTTTTTGTTTTCACTCGAAGCTGGAAACGTTGATTGAAGTAACACTAACTCTTTTTCTCTATTCAGTAATAGGAGCTACATCTGCCGCGCCTCCTGCAACTCAAGAGCCGCATCACGAGCAGGAGGCCATCATAACAGAAGCGACCACTACAATGGCTATCGCACCAATCGACGGAACACAGGGGAGCATGCCTACTTTTGATGAGCAGATGATGGAGGAACTTCTCGGTCATCATAGTGAGCCTTTTGCTGATCTGCCATTCGTCATGGGTGGAGGCGCGCCTGTGATCAGCTCGTCGGGCCAAACTGCTAGCATCCCCAATGATGCCCAAACAATTCATGAAGAGGAGATACTAGCTGAAATCAATGCCGAAATGGAAGCAGCTGTGTGGGCCAGTGGCTTTGGAGGTGGAATGGCGGGACTTGGCCCCTTTACGAATGATTTCTCCTGGAGGCACAATCGTGGACACCAGTGTGCCCCCTCCGTCTTCTAACATTGATCATGTCCCTCCGACTCAATCTTCAGGAAGCATTCCAATGCATGTGAGTTCGGAGGAGGAAGTTACCATAATGCCCTCGACTGGAGATCAAGCACTGGAAGGCAAGGGCTCAAAGAGGCATCCAAGCGGTAGCTCCAATGGGTAAATGCCGAGGGGGAAGAAGAAGAGAGTGAAAGAATAGGCATGTCTTTTCATCTCATTTTTGGTAGACATATAGGAATCCCTTTTTGATTTTTGTAGGTCGTGTATAGATGCGGGTTCGGCCCCTGCTAGTGGGATTTTTTGGAATAATTTTGTACTTATCCTTCTCTTCCAAAGAATAGTTGAAATAAAATCTCATTTTGTCTTCAGCACAGTTTTACGTTTATTTTGCTTAAGTATTTCAGCGTTCGAACTTTCATTCAATGTACTTGTGGAGTTTCAGTTTTTGAATCGGACCCGGGTTCAGTTGCTAAGTTCTGGAGTCACGGCTTCAGGTCACGATCGAATCATTAAGTCAAATTCTAATACTGTACCATCTCAATCAGCGGCTGCTACTTAAGCTCTGCCCCCAGTTCCGGGGACAAATTGCAGAGATCGGTAGGCCATCATTTTTCACCTTTAATATATCAAGCCCAAGTCTGTTGAATCGAGGCTGAAACAAGACGAGTTCGGGTGGTCGAATCACACCTGCTCATCCATTGGAGATTGCATCCACGCTCTGAGGATTGTACTCGCACACTGGCGGTCGGTCACGCCCGTTTGACATTTAGGACTTCGTCCGCACTTCGGGGACTTATATAGATTCGTGGGTGGTCAGTCACACCCACTTTGCGTTTATACTCCGGCCCGCACTCCGGGGGCTCGGAGTTGTCCTACGAGTGGTCAATTCACACCCGGTTTGTGTTTAAACTCCAATTCGCACCCTAGGGATTTAGAGTTAGTCGATGTTTATACTCTAGTCCACGCTCTGGGGAATTAGAGTTAGTTAACAGACGGTAAATCACATCTGTTATGAGTTTCAGAACTTCGTTCGCACTCCGAGAACGACAGGTGTATCAGGATCACGGATGGTCGGATCACATCCACCCCGGTTAACAAGTGAGGTCGTTAGATGGACGGGTCCATCCTCCTCGAACTTGGTTTTAACACGAGAGAAGTCGTTAGGTGGACGGATCCACCCTCTTCGAGCCCGCATTTGCAAGTTTATACTCCAGTTCGCACTTTGGGAATCTGGAGTTAGTTAGAGGATTGTCGTGTTTCAATCCTTTTTTGGCTTCAGTGTGATGTCTTGCCCCCGAGCTAGGGTTTCACTTAGCGAGTGATTGGTCATATCACAGTCACTCCCTATTTGAATAAGTCTCACCGTAGGATGGAACTTAGCTCTCTGTGCATTGTGATGGTCGTATGATGCATTTAGAAATCAATACTCTGGCTCAAAGAGATTGCATTTTATTATTGAAATAGGAAAATCTGGCAAAGTCCGTTGCCTTATTACAAATTCAGATTTCAAAATACATAAACAAATTGCAAATGAAAAGTAAACTGAATAAATAAATAGAGCATGTTATGTGTAGTAGCGACGAAGACTCTCGCTGTTCCAGGCTCTCGGCAGAGTAAGACAGTCAACGGTCGATAATTTAAATGTGTTGCCTCCGAGCTTTTGTTCGATGACATTTGGCCCTTCCCACATTGGTTTCATATGTGAAGGAACCGGGTAAATTATCTTAAGAATGAGATTGCCAAGTTCGAAGGTTCGGGGTCGGACCTTGGCACTGTATAATCGGGCGACTCGACTTCGTTATGCGGGTTCCCTCAAATCAGCCTTTTCAGGCTTCTCATCTAATAAGTCAAGGGATCGTCAAGTAATATAGCATTCATCTTCGGATCAAAATATGTTACACGATGAGAAGGTACTTCCATCTCGACCAGAATAACGACTTCTGATCCATAGGAAAGAGAGAATGGAGTGTGCCCGGTCGCGGATTTATGGGTTGTCCGATAAGCCCATAAAGCCATAGGAAGTTCATCGACCCATTTGCCTCCGGTCTTTTCCAATCGTTTCTTTAGAATGGACTTTATAACTTTATTAACAGCTTCAACATGTCCATTCGCTTGAGGGTGTGCAACTGCGGAGAACTTCTACTGAATGGGGAATCGTTGACAGAAATCCTTAAATTCAACTTTGTCGATTGTGCCCCGTTGTCAGTGATGATGGTATGTGGGAGCCCAAATCGATAGATAATGTTGTGTACAACAAAGTTGATCACTTTCTTCGTTGTGATAGTAGCAAGGGGCTCAGCTTCTGCCCTAGTGGCGAAGTAATCAACTGCAACGATGGCGTACTTCACACCACCTTTTGCTAGAGGTAGAGAACCGATAATGTCGATGCCCCACACTGCGAATGGCCATGGACTTACCATCTGAGTTATTTCAGTAGGCGGGGCCCTTGGAATCCGAGCGTGTTTTAGATATCTGTCACATTTTCTTGCGTAATCCAATGCATCGCGATTTACGGATAGCCAATAATATCCATATCGGAGCACTTTCTTGGCAAGAGCTTGCCCCCCAGTGTGATCGCCACATTCTCCTTCGTGTACATCATGCAATACTCATTTGATTCCATCGTGGGCGATACACCGTAGTAAAGGAACAGAGTACTCTCTTCTATACATGACTCTCTTTTGAATAGTGAACTGTGAAGCCTTTCAAAAACATGCCTTTTTCCACTCCTGTGCCCCGGTAGGGTTCCATGCTCGAGATAGTTTCTGAATGGTGTCATCCATGACTCCTTATCGGGAATGATTTCGAATACCCAATCTTTTTCCATCTGATCGATGCTAGGGGAAGATAATGTCTCTATGGGAACGATTCCCATTTGATGTGCCTCACCTGTACTGGCTAACTTTGCTAAGGAATCGGCTTTTTGATTGCGTTCTCGGGGTATGCAATAGATGGCATAATAATCGAACTGATCCAATACTTCTTGAACCCAAGCAAGATAAGCAGCCAGTCTTCGGTCGTTGGCCTTGTATGTTGGAACCTGCCTTCTTCGATTTTAATGCGACAACTATATATTTCAATCTATATACTATAATGTCAAATATTCTTGCAGGAATCTACAAAAGAAGCTATTATCATATCATCAACAAGATTAAAGTTCTCAAAAATCTATTTAGATATCTATGTACAATCTCTGATATGGTGATGAAACACACACACACACAAATATACTTTTGAAAATCATGTTTTAAAATAAATATCTTTTATTATTTAAAAGATATAAAAAGGTATTTTCAAACTTATATATTATCTCAAGTTCAAAAGTGCTAAAATAAAGGAAGGAACAAAACAGTACAGAATTAGACGTCTGTATATTAATTCAGACGTCTGACATCAATATCAGATGTCTAAAAGTAATATAACAGACGTCTGAACTCTATGTTTTAGTGCCTCTATTTCTATATGAAATAGACGTCTGTCAATTTAATAACAGACGTCTGTCATCCTAGACAGATGTCTGAATTAAAAGACAAACGTCTAAATTGACTGTTTTTGTCTTTCTTTTATTTTTTGAATTTCAAAATTTATTCAGACATCTGTCACTTTTATCTCAGACATCTGAACTTGACGAACTGAAGCATCTCTTCATGAAATATCAAAATCTGAAGAGTTGTCTTCTTCACCAAGAGTTGCACTTCTTCAAATAGTTGCAACTATTAAATTAAGACTATTCAATACTATAAATAGAGATGAAAATTCACTATTTCAATAACCAATTCTTTCTATCTATACTTGCTTTGTATTATCATAATCACAAGTGATTTTCAATCTATACTTCCTATCTTTGCACATTCAAATCATCATATCAAGAAGATTATAGGAAGGGTGTACTACATTGACTATATTCGTGTTATTCAAAGAACACACAAGTCAAGAAACAATTTATCAAATTGTATTTTAAGTCCTATTCGGTTGCTTAGGCGGAAAAGTCCTGTTCGGTTGCTCAGGCGGTGTAATACCTGTTCCTCCGGGTTAAGTGAGGATTGTTAGAGAAATTCCAGAAGGAGTCTGGGACTGGACGTAGAACGAGAAGTTCGAACCAGTATAAAATTCTCTTGTGTCATTTTTATTACTGCCATTTACTATTATTCATATTTCCGCACTTGCTAGTCGTAGTTTAACTATATTATCGATCCATATACACTTTCATTCAGAGCAAGGTCATCACATAACTATAACATAGTTATCTGATATTGTTTTTATAATATGGACAATAACACTAGCAACAGTTTCACTGAGGGACAAGCCACTACACGACCACCATTGTTTAACGGATTAAATTATAGTTATTGGTCAACTAGAATGAGAATTTTTATGCAAGCAAGTGGATTTGAAACCTGGAATATCATTCAAACTGAATATCATATTCCTACTACAGAGTATGCTACATGGTCTAATACCCAAAAACTAGATGCTACTGCAAATGCAAAAGCAATGAACATGTTATTTTGTGCTTTAGACAAAAATGAATTCAATCGAGTCAGTATCTGTAAAACTGGATATGAAATTTGGAATACTCTTAAGGTTACACACGAAGGAACAAATAAAGTAAAACAAAGCAAGATCTCTATGCTTAAAAACCAATTTCAAAACTTTAGGATGAAACAAGGATAAAGTATTAGTGAAATGTACTCTAGATTCCAGGATATTTATCACTCACTTTTAGCTTTAGAAGTCACTTTTACTGAATCTGATGTTGTATCAAAAATCCTTAACTCTTTAACTGATGAATGGGAACGAAAAGTCTTAGCTATCGAGGAAGCTAATGATATTTCAACCATAAAAACAGAAGAGTTAATAGGAAATCTAATGTCCTATGAAGTAAATTTACAGGCAAGACGAGCACAAGCACAGGACAAGAAAACTATCGCTTTTCAAGCAGAAAAAGAAGACTTTGAATCAGAAGATGATATGGCATTTATAGCTAAGAATTTCAAAAAAAAT
Source organism: Allium fistulosum (assembly GCA_030737815.1). NCBI lineage: Eukaryota > Viridiplantae > Streptophyta > Magnoliopsida > Asparagales > Amaryllidaceae > Allium > Allium fistulosum. The sequence continues at coordinate 195,387,436 of CM060904.1, forward strand.
TCAAAATTCAAAAAGGGTAATAAATTTGGAAATAACAAGGGTTTTAATAAGCCATCAAGCTCATCTCTTGAATGCTACGAATGTCACAAGAAGGGCCACATAAAGAAAGATTGTCCTGATCGGAAGAAAGAGAATAATCTTAAAAAGGACAAATATAAAAAGAAACAAGCCTTCTCAGTTACATGGGATGATACAGAATCTTCTTCGTCAGACAGTGATAATGACAGTGATTCAGAACAAGCCAACGTTTGTTTTATGGCAACAAATGATGATGTAAGTGATCTAACTTTTGACAATTTAATAGAAATAAACTCTGAATTGTTAGAAAACTTAGAATCCTAAAGAGTAAATATAAAGATGCTTTAGTAAAATTAAATAGAATTGAAATAGAAACTGACATGTTAAAAGATGAAAAGAAAATATTAGAGGAAGAGTTAGTAAAATCTCAAGAATCTTATGTTAATATGACATCTCAATTCACTAATTTAAGTAGTGAAATAGAAAGACAGAAATATGAGAATGTTAAATTAGCAAAAGAGAATTCTAATTTAAACTCTAATATTAAAACACTTGATATAGAAGTATCACATCTTAAAACAAAACTAGAAAATATTTCTAAAAACGTTTCTAAATTTAATAGTGGAAGAGAAAGTCTCTCTAAAATAATTGAGAATTCTCAAACTTGTTCAAATAAAAAGGGGTTAGGATATAAAAAACCAATACAAAAGTATTCTAAAAATAATGATTCTTTATATACTAATTTTAAGAAAAAGGAATCTATATCTATTCAAAAAGCTCCTTCAAAAGTTATTCATCCAAAATCAATTATGATTTGGGTTCCAAAAACTAATAATAATTTGATTAAGAAAAATTACATTAAATCTTTCATTATGTCTGTACATAAGAATGAAAATTTTATTTTTAAAGGGAACTCTAAACCCAACTGGGTTTGGCTTCCTAAGATTTAACCCTTAGGACCCTAACAGAGAAATTGGGTACCAATAGAATTTCAATATTTTTTGCAGGTACCGATTAAGAAAAGAGGAAAATGGATTCTAGACAGTGGTTGCTCAAAACACATGACAGGCGACAAAAATATGTTAACTAACATTATCTACTCAGATGGAGGATCTGTCACTTTTGGAGATAATTCCAAAGGTTACATCATCGGCAAAGGCGATGTGAGCAATGACGGTACATCTAATTTACCTCTTATTACAAATGTCTTATTAGTTAAAAATTTAAAACATAACTTACTAAGTATTAGTCAATTATGTGATAAAGGTTTTAACATAGTATTTTCTGAAAATAAATGTAATATTTTTTATCATAACAAAAATATTATTTTCGAAGGAATAAGAGATCGTAATATTTATATTTTGAATATGAAAATAAATCATAATACAAATATGTGCTTATTAGTCAAAGAAAATGATCCTTGGCTATGGCATAAAAGATTTTGTCATATAAATTTCAAAGCTATTAATAAATTATCCAAAAACAATTTAGTAAAAGGATTACCTAAAATGAATTTTAAGGTATATAGCATTTGTGATGCTTGTCAACTAGGAAAGCTAACTAAATCTTCTTTTAAATCTAAGAAGATCATCTCAACATTACAACCTCTTGAGTTGTTACATCTAGACTTATTTGGACCAACTCAGACTCAATCTATTAATCACAATAGATATGTTTTTGTAATAGTTGATGACTTCTCTAGATATACTTGGACTTTATTTATGAAAAACAAAAGTGATACATTTGAAAATTTCAAAATCTTTGCTAAACGGATTCAAAATATTAAAAATCTAAAAATTAAAAATATTAGAAGTGATCATGGAGGTGAATTTGAAAATGAAATGTTTGAGAAGTTTTGTAATAAGAAAGGAATATTTCATAACTTTTCATTTCCAAGAACGCCTCAACAAAATGGAGCTGTTGAACGTAAAAATAGAACACTTCAAGAATGTGCTAGGACTTTATTGAATGGAACCACTCTTCCAAAACAATTTTGGGCAGAAGCCGTTGCTACTGCTTGTTATGTCCTAAATCGTGTATCTATTCGACCTTTAACTAAACATACTCCATATGAACTCTTCATCGGTAGAAAACCTAATATATCTTACTTTAAAATTTTTGGTTCTAAATGTTTTGCTTTAAATACAAAAGATCAATTAGGTAAGTTTGATCCAAAATCGGATGAATGTATATTCATCGGATATTCAGAACGAAGCAAAGCATATAGAATCTATAATATAAGAACTAAATCTATTGAAGAAACACTTCATGTATCATTTGATGAAAATTTCAAAATTAAAACAAATGATGATGAAGACATTGTAATAAATTCAAATTCTACTTTTGACAACAATACACCTGACAATATCACTTCTATAAATCAAATTGAAACTGAATTAAAATCTCCTCCAAGAATTTTAAAAGATCATCCAATTCAAAATATAATAGGAGAAATTGATGAAAGAGTTAAAACAAGAAATCAACTAAATCAAATGGGTCATATAGCGTTTCTTTCTAATATAGAACCTAAAAATATTAAGGAAGCCTCAACTGATGACTATTGGATTATTGCGATGCAAGAAGAACTAAACCAATTCGAAAGAAATGACGTTTGGGATTTAGTTCCACGACCAAATGATCAAACAGTTATTGGCACTAAATGGGTTTTTAAAAATAAAGCTGATGAAAATGGTAATATCACTAGAAATAAAGCTAGATTAGTTGCTCAAGGATATAATCAGGAAGAAGGAATTGACTATGAAGAAACAATTGCTCCTGTCGCAAGATTAGAAGCAATATGAATTCTATTAGCCTATGCTTGCTTTCATGATTTCAAATTATATCAAATGGATGTTAAAAGTTCTTTTTTAAATGGATTTATTAAAGAAAATGTTTATGTTGAACAACCTCCCTTGTTTATACACGAACAATTTCCAGAACATGTTTATAAACTTAAAAAAGCTTTATACGGTTTGAAACAAGCACCTCGTGCTTGGTATGATCGTTTAAAAAGTTATTTAATCAATTCTGGTTTTGAAATTGGAAAGATTGATCAAACTCTTTTTATTAAGAAAAAGAAACATGGTATCTTAATTGTTCAAATTTATGTAGATGATATTATTTTTGGATCAACTAATGTTAAATTATGTCAAGAATTCTCTAAAATAATGACAAAAGAATTTGAAATGTCTCATATGGGAGAATTAACATATTTTCTTGGACTCCAAATTAAACAAGTTAATAATGGTATTTTTATAAATCAAGAAAAATATTGTAATAATTTAATCAAACGCTTTGGTATGGAAAATACTTCTGCAAAACCAACTCCTATGAGTACAACCATACATCTTGAAAAAGATGAAAATGGCAAGAGTGTAGACCAAAAATTATATCGAAGTATGATTGGATCTTTATTATATTTAACCGCTAGTAGACCCGATATAATGATGAGTGTTTGTTTGTGTGCACGATTTCAAGCCGATCCTAAAGAATCACATATTAGAGCAGTAAAACGTATTTTACGTTATCTCAACAAAACCAAAGATTTTGGGCTATTTTATCCGAAAGAATGTTCTTTTGAATTAGTATCATATAGTGATGCTGATTTTGGAGGAAGTCGGACGGATAGAAAAAGTACAAGTGGGACTTGTCACTTCATTGGACGGTCTCTAGTATCTTGGTTCAGTAAGAAACAAAATTGCGTATCACTTTCTACTTGTGAAGTAGAATATATATCTGCAGCTTTGGCATGTGCTCAAGTAATTTATATGCAACAAACTCTTCAAGATTTTGGTTTTAACTTATCCAAATCTACAATCTTCTGTGATAAATCTAGTGCTACTAATTTATATAAAAATCCAGTAAATCATTCACGGACAAAACATATTGATATTCGTCATCATTTTCTTCGTGATAATATTGAAAAAGATATAATCAATCTAGATTTCGTATCTTCGGAAAATCAATTAGCAGATATTTTTACCAAACCATTAAATGAAAACACTTTTGTAAAATTGAGACGAGAACTTGGAATTATCTCTCTCAAAAATTTATGAAGTTTACTTCAACTATTCTGTTTTTATTTAACTTGTTTCTATCCACACATATTGTTTCTGGTTAACATTAAATTTTTTCTTCTTTTAATCTTAACCATTTATTTTTTAGTCTTCAGTTTTCTATAAAATCCTTCTTTCCGAAGAAAATTATCATTCAGCTTATCTATTTTATTTTTTTAAGGTGAAAGCAAAAATTCAAATATGCTTTTTAACTTTGCATTATTCATATATACCATGGCTGGTTCATCCTCAGATGAGCCTTCCTATTCATCTGAATATTCATCAATTAATTTTGAAACACCTAGTTCTGGGTCTTCCGAACTTCCGACTCCAACTCCAGCTTATATTCCGATATGTCCACCACAAAGTCATCATACGGGGTATACGCTGGAAAATAAACGCACGCGAAGAAATTTATTTCCATCTCCAACTACTAAGGAAAAGATAGATGACTTACATCACTATCAGAGGGAAACACTTAATCTTCAGCGAGAAATGTATTTTGAGCAAAAGAGTCATGGAAGACGACTCAGTTTTCTTGAACGGTGTGCTGCAAAAATATGTGGTTCATCTTCGATCAACACAAATGCACATATTCTTTCACCTCAACGTCCTCATGTTTCCCCAAATTCATGGGATCGACCGCCTCAGTGGTCTCCCATTAAACAGTCTGATGAACAAAATCAACACGAATCATCCAAAGGGAAGTCTCCGACGTCTCCAAAAACTCCAAAGACTCCTAAGTAGAAAATATATATATGATTGTATGTTGATTTGGTTATTCATATTTTCTTTGTTTTTATCAAAATAAATAAATAATTAAATATTTTTTCTTTTCTTTAAACTTAGCAAAAACATTCATCATCAGACATACAGACGTCTACATCTTTCAACAGACGTCTGTAAAACACCTACTTTTACTGTTTTCAGCCACACAGACGTCTGAATCATTTATCACAAACGTCTAAATTAAGTTTAAAATTTTTTCAATTTTTCTAGTATAAAATTAGCCGTCTGTTTAAAAATAACAGACGTCTGTTCTCCAATATAGACGTCTAAACTTAAAATTTTCAGACGTCTGAATTTAGTTCAAAATGTTTTTTACTCTCTGTTTCATTTTAAACCTTATGAGCCATCTGTCAATTTTTTTTAGACGTCTGTCATACCTCTTAGCCGTCTGTTTTGAATTTTTAGACGTCTAATCTTCTCGTCTTTGATTCTAATCTACAGAACCTAAGACGTCTGTATATTTTTAGACGTCTGAAACCCTGTTAAGAAGAAAACTATATAAATCATACCAACGGTTTATTTTCTTCTTCACGTCTATTTACTCTCAAACTCAAAACCCTAGCTTTCTTCAAATTAAATAAATGGCGCCCAAATCAAAGAAACAAAAAGGAGATTCTTCTCAACAACCTCCTTATATTCTCCCTTCGGAAGATCAAATTGCAGCTTGGTTATACCATGAACCCCGAAGTATGGCTCGTTACAAGCATTTATCTTCTCTACCATCATTTCATGGTATTTTTCATAATCTTGATCATTTTCCTACGTACAAACTTCGGCTCTATACTGATAGATCTCAGATTACTAGTCTCATTGATTTCAAAGACAATCAAGTCAACATTTGTAGACTTAGTATCCTACTATTTCTTGCAAATGTTAACAATCCAAAAATTAGACTTCATCGAGATAAAGGAACGCATTGGACAAGCGTATTCGGCAACATTCTACAAATAACTCCTGCTGACATTGGACGAATTTTAAAATGTAGCTCGGATGGGGTCGACATAGATGATTTTAAGTTAGAAGGAGAAGAACTTAAACAATTAGAATATTATCTTTTTGAACCAGAAAAGTCCACAGATAGATCAAATCATCTTCGTCCTCGACCTCGATTATTGCTTAGAATGCTAATAAAAACAATTTTTCTACGGCAAGGAAGCCATGAGGTAATCTATGATGATGAAGATAAGGCGCTTCAATCAATATTTTCTAGTACTCAAATCAATCGGGCACAATATTTTTATGATGCATTTCGTACTTATCATGACTCGAAGAAGCGTTCTATTGTCTATGCTCCTTATATTACTCGCATTCTATCTAACTTGTCTATTCAAAGTCCGTCAATTGAATTTGAAAAGATCAAGGTATCCAACATTCGCTTCTTTAGTTTGATGGGATTACCGGAATCTCCTCCGACATTTCCAACATATAATGATTACAAAGCGGAACAACTAGCCTTACAAAAAGAAAAGGGAAAATCAAAAGTAGGCAGTTCCGGACATGATGGAGATAAAGGAGATACTGAACAAGAAAGGGATGATGAAGATGAAAGGGAAGATGATGAAGGAGAAGACGAAGCTTTTGAGCAAGCTTTTATCCAAAGTTCAATCCTGGAATCTTACGAGATTGAACTAATTTCTGGTTCTTCACGCACTTATACTAAAAGTGAAAAACTCAAATCCGACATCACTATCTCTAAAAATCAAAAGAAAATTTCTCAACAAATAGCACAAGGCTTTTCTTCCATCAATTCTAGATTCGATGATTTAGATGCCAAAGTCGAAGAGAATGCACAAGAATTGAAAAATATCAAGACAATTCTTCGTCAATTATGGAAAAAGTCTCATGGATCTTCTCTTCCTTCTTCTCCAACTTGGGGAGAATGGTGAATGAAGATGGTTTTCTTTTGGTTCAAACAAATTTTCTTTCATAAATTTTTTTTTTGTTATGTTTAAAACTACTAAGTTGATTGTATAATTTTATCTGTCTTTCTTAGTCAACTGTGTTGGGTAAACAAATGCTGTGTCTTAAACATTGATTTGTTATTATCATGCTTGGTTTGTTTACATTTCTTAATTATTTTGTTATTCACAGCTTTGTTATTTCTTTTTTATCTAACCAACCCCAACAATTCTTTTTGTTAATGACAAAGGGGGAGAAATAATAACATTTCTGCTATATATTATGGTCATATTGACAGGGGGAGCAAAAGGTATGGTTATACTAATCGTTGAATTATATAGTTGTCATCATCAAAAAGGGGGAGAATGTTGGAACCTGCCTTCTTCGATTTTAATGCGACAACTATATATTTCAATCTATATACTATAATGTCAAATATTCTTGCAGGAATCTACAAAAGAAGCTATTATCATATCATCAATAAGATTAAAGTTCTCAAAAATCTATTTAGATATCTATGTACAATCTCTGATATGGTGATGAAACACACACACACACAAATATACTTTTGAAAATCATGTTTTAAAATAAATATCTTTTATTATTTAAAAGATATAAAAAGGTATTTCCAAAATTATATATTATCTCAAGTTCAAAAGTGCTAAAATAAAGGAAGGAACAAAACAGGACAGAATTAGACGTCTGTATATTAGTTCAGACGTCTGACATCAATATCAGACGTCTAAAAGTAATATAACAGACGTTTGAACTCTAGGTTTTAGTGCCTCTATTTCTATATGAAATAGACGTCTGTCAATTTAATAACAGACGTCTGTCATCCTAGACAGACGTCTGAATTAAAAGACAGACGTCTAAATTGACTGTTTTTGTCTTTCTTTTATTTTTTGAATTTCAAAATTTATTCATACATCTGTCACTTTTATCTCAAACATCTGAACTTGACGAACTGAAGCATCTCTTCATGAAATATCAAAATCTAAAGAGTTGTCTTCTTCACCAAGAGTTGCACTTCTTCAAATAGTTGCAACTATTAAATTAAGACTATTCAATACTATAAATAGAGATGAAAATTCACTATTTCAATAACCAATTCTTTCTATCTATACTTGCTTTGTATTATCATAATCACAAGTGATTTTCAATCTATACTTCCTATCTTTGCACATTCAAATCATCATATCAAGAAGATTATAGGAAGGGTGTACTACATTGACTATATTCGTGTTATTCAAAGAACACACAAGTCAAGAAACAATTTATCAAATTGTATTTGAAGTCCTATTCGGTTGCTTAGGCGGAAAAGTCCTGTTCGGTTGCTCAGGCGGTGTAATACCTGTTCCTCCGGGTTAAGTGAGGATTGTTAGAGAAATTCCAGAAGGAGTCTGGGACTGGACGTAGAACGAGAAGTTCGAACCAGTATAAAAATCTCTTGTGTCATTTTTATTACTGCCATTTACTATTATTCATATTTCCGCACTTGCTAGTCGTAGTTTAACTATATTATCGATCCATATACACTTTCATTGTACTCTCCCCGAACTTGACACACGACTAATTGAGAATCACATTAAATCTCCGCAGCAATAATTCTTAAATCTCTGGCAAGCCTCAATCCGGCGAGCAGGGCTTCATATTCAGCCTCGTTGTTAGTTGCACGAAAATCGAACTTTAAGGCATAGCATATAGATCGGCCTTTAGGAGTTTCAAGTACAACTCCGGCACCTGAGCAGCGGTCATTTGATGCACCATCAGTATGTAGTTTCCAGACATATTTAGGAGATTCACTGGTTTTGGGTAAGTCCTCCAAGATAGTGAATTCAGCGATGAAATCTGCTAGGACTTATCGTTGAATGGCTTGCCTTGGTATGTAAGTGATGTTGAACTGACTTAGTTCAATATTCCACTTGAGTAACCTACTAGACGTCTCAGGCCACGTAAGGACCTGTCGTAACGGCTGGTCGGTGTAAACGGTGATAGGATGAGCCTGGAAATACGGATGGAGCTTCCTCAAGGCAATGACAAGACAATAAGCCAGCTTTTCCAGCTTCGAATAATTTCTCTCTGCTCTGATTAGCCGTTTGCTAATATAATATACTGGCTGTTGTATCCGATCTTCCTCCCGAATTAGGGCAGCACTGATTGCGCTTTCTGACACTGCCAAGTTGATGTACAATCTCTCGTGATCAATAGGCTTTGACAAAATGGGTGGTGTGGAGAGGTGTTGAACCAATTTTCGGAATGTGCCCTCGCATTCTGTAGTTCATTAAAAATTTCATTTCCCTTTCCTGATCAGATCGAAGAAGGGAATGCATTTGTCGGTGGATTTCGAAATGAACCTGCCAAGTGCTGCTACTTTTCCATTGAGGCTCTTAACCTGCTTTATAGTCCTTAGTCTCAAGATTTCTGATTGCCCAAATCTTCTCGGGATTGGCTTCAATTCCTCGGCCGTTGACGATAAATCCAAGGAACTTTCCAGAAGCGACTTCGAAATGACACTTCAATGGGTTGAGTTTCATTCTATATTCTCGGAGGATGTTGAACATCGATTCCAGGTCTTTTATGTGATCAGTGGAGAATCGTGACTTTACAAGCATGTCGTCCACATATACCTCCATGGTTTTTTCGATCTAGCTAGCGAACAGTCAATTAACTAGTCGTTGGTAGGTTGCTCCAACATTCTTGAGTCTAAATGGCATGACTTTGTAGTAGTAAAGTCCCAGATCAGTGACGAAGCTGGTATGCTCCTGATCGGGCAAGTGCATGGGTATCTGGTTGTAGCCTGAATACGCATCTATGAAGGATAAGAGTTCGTGTCCAACTATTGAGTCTATGAGATGATCGATTCAGGGAAGTGGAAAACTGTCTATAGGGCAAGCCTTATTCAAGTCTAAATAGTCAACGCATGTTCTCCATTTCCCGTTAGGCTTTATGACAAGTACGGGATTGTACACCCATTTCGGATATAGTGCATCTTGGATAAACCTGTTCGACTTGAGCTTATCTACCTCTTCCTTAAGAGCGGCAGATCTCTCTAGATCCATACCACGCCTTTTCTGCTTGACCGGGACATGCCGCGGGTCAATATTCAATGTGTGGTTCGCGATGTTCGAGGAGATTCCACACATGTCGGAATATGTCCAGGCAAACACGTCAAGGTTTGCCCGAAGAAATTCAACCAATTCCTTTTGCATATGTTGGCTTAGCTGAGATCCAATCTTTATCATTTTGGAATCACCATTATCGTCGATCTAAACATCGATCGTCCGCTTGGCCGGGGAAGCTTGACTGTCTTTACTTTCGTCTTCACTTTCGGTATCTCTCGGGTCAAGATCCCTTGGGAATTGGTTGGGGTGCCCGAGCCTAGGCCCAGGTGTTAGCTGTCAATTTTCCGTAAAGCGAACACAGAGAGATTCCTCTATGCCCTTTCCTTTTTCTTTTCGTTGCGCCTCCCGCAGCTCGGCAACATAACAGGCTCGTTAGCAGCCTGGTCTCCCTGAACGACTCCAACTCCGTTGTCAGTAGGGAATTTTAAAGTCAGACACCAAGGGGCAATGGAAGCCCTGAACTCGGCCAGGGCCGGTCAGCCCAAAAAAGCATTGTATGGCGAGTCTATGTCCAAAACAACAAACTGTAATATCCGGACTCTCCGGCGTTCTACAATTCCCAATTCCACTGGTAGCTCCACCATCCCAGTGGGTATAGTCACACTTCCATTGAAGCCATGAATGCGAGACTGACAAGGCTTCAAATCCTTTGCTTCCATCTTCATCTGGTCATAAGCTCGCTTAAGCAATATGTTCACCGAACTTCCACTATCTACCAAGATCCTCTTCATCCAAGCAGGACCTATTTGAGCTGAAATGACAAGTGGATCTATGGTCGGGGCTTAACCTCTATCGGCATCCCTGCTTCGGAATACGATGTCGTCCATCATCATTTTCTGTTGCTTGGCTGGAGCCCCGTCTTCCAAATTACTACAACATTCGAAGCTCGCATGCCCAATAGAATTGGCATACAACTCCATTTACTTCCAGCTTCGATCTGCTGGATGAGGACCACCACTAATAGTATTAATCACCCACCTCCCGCCGGTACGAGGGGGTTCCTCCGGTCTCGCCTGATTTGATATTTGGTTCTAATTCGATGAGCCCGCTCCTCCATACTGCGGCACCCTCACAAAGTGCTCCAACTTTCTTTCTCGTATCAACTTTTCAATAATATCCTGTAAATGACAGCATTCGTTTGTGTTGTGGCGATAACTATCGTAAAATCTGCAAAACTTTCATGTTTTAATCTATTTTTCTGACAATTGCTTCGGAGCAGGTTTCTTATATTGAATAATATTGCAGGTCTATAGGTACAAATTTCCAGCGACGTATTTATAGGAGTATAATTGTCAAACATAGGAGCCCTACGTCGTCGCCCACGATTCTGATCCCGCTTCCTGTTTTGATTTCCATTGCCTTTCAGTTGATTTTGTTTATTCTGTATGTTCAATTTCACCTTTCCAGAACTCTCCCTAGTTTTTTTAACATCAACATTGCTTTGAATTCCTTCCACATTGGGTCCTGCGTCATCCTTTTTCCTAGACTGTTTCACATCCTCCCTTCTTAAAAACTGGGCTGCCTTGGAATAGGAACGGTCCAATGATGTAGGAGGTTTTCCAACCAACCAATTGCCAAATTCAGAATTGGGATCGATCCCCTTAGTTAGTGCCATCAGAATTGAGTTATCATTGGGATTACTAATCTCAGCGCATGTAGTGTGAAACCTCTCCAAATAACGTCTAAGTGTCTCTCCGGGAGCTTGGGTGACGCTAGACAAGGTATTAACATCTTTCGGCCTTATGACATGCATGCAAAACTTTTCAACAAATTTCGTTGCCAACGGGTCAAAACATGAAATAGATCGAGGTGGCAAACGAGTAAACCACATAGTTGTTATGCCCCCTAGGGAGATCGGGAAACTTCGGCATTTGACCGCATCATTAGCTCATGCGGCATTCATTAACCATTCGTACATTAGAATGTGCTGGTTAGGATCAGAGCTCCCTTCATAAACGGGTAGAGTCAGCATCCTAAATCATCAAGGCGGTTCAACGTAGAGGATGTCATTAGTGAAGGGGGTATGACTCCGGGAGATTCCCTAGTCGTCATTAGTGAGGCCCTAACTTTCGCGAATCATCTGACGGATTATTGTTGGGATATTCGGCATCTGGACGTTCTAGGCATCCTGTGCCAAGATGTGGTCGGGTTCCACAATGCGAGGAGGGCCCGGTCGCGGTCGACAGTCCATGTCTCGCCTCCTTGGTTCTAGGTCTTCTGAAACATAAGGCTTAGGAGTATAGTTGTGTTGACGGTTGGTCGGATCCGTTCAGTTTCGAGCATCAAAATCCAACTCAGTAGTAGTGGTGGTAGCATGGTTGTCAGTAGTATGATAAGGAACATTACCTCCTTGGGAGGAGGGTCCGGTTTGATGGCTGGTCAACGGGCTGTTAACATGCCTTTTGGCAAGGCCGTGGACAGGCGGATTTAACTAAAATCAATAGTGGTAACTGGCTACAAGACGATAGTTGCAAAAGATATGGTTAGGCTCGAACGAGTATCGAGTTGGGAAACGATTGTAGGTATGAAGGCTAGTATGGCTTGGTCAAGGGTGGAGAGTCACGAATGGCTCGGCCTGAGTGGGTCGGCAGAAGTGGCTCGGTGGTGATTTGGAACGGTCGTGTTAGAGTGGATCGGCGGGAAGCTGGGTCAGTCAAGTTGAAGTGGATCGGTAGGAAGCTGGATCAGTCAGGTTAGAGTGGATCGGCATAAGTTGGATTGGCTTCGAGGAGTGCTTTAGGCCGAGAAGTTCGTAGCTCCCAGTCAGCAGTCCATTCTACTCGAGTTGGCATTTGGAAATTGGACCGGCATTCTAGGAGATCGGCATCTTTGGTTTACTCCGAGTCGGTGAGTTTCATACTCAGGTTGGTAGCTCAGTTTTGGGATCGGTGAGATTGGATCGACATGATTAAGTTTGAGTTGTTTACTTCATTCGGCAATAGCATATCCCTCAGGTCGGCATAGGAAGGTGGGTCGGCAGCACATTGGGATCGGTGTTGGAAGGCAAGGGGTCGGTGCAATGATACTTCGGGTCTTAGCATGAGTTACTTCGAGTCCTATGCATGTTCACTTTGAGTCACCCTCGGGGCAGGATCAGATCGGCATGCTTGGATATTAGGGTTGGTCATAATGGTAAATTTGGGATCGGCTACGGTCCTGGTGGGCCCGGACCACTCAGGAAGCCCAGTAACTCAGGTTTTGCCTACAAATACAGCATGTGGGGCTTCAAAAAAGGGGATCTTCATTCTATTTCCCTTCGTCTTCTATACTAAGGCTGCTCTGCCATTGTTGTTCTAAACACTCTGGATTGTAACGGTAATTGATTCTGACATCAATAAAAAGGAAATTTCTGGAGTTGACGTAGGCCGGAGTCAGCCTAACCATTATAAATCCTCTTTTATTATACCTTTCCTTTTAATTTTTACTATTCTTCATATTTACACTCTCTACATACAATCTATCTGAGATCTGTGACTGTGATTTGGTGCTTTCATCTGGATTTGGGTGTTAGTAACCAATTTTGGCGCTAACATTTTGGTGCTTCCACTAAGAACACTAGCACTCAGGGATTCATAAGCTAGGATTTTGGATTTGAAGGCTTAGGAACTTGGATTCTGGAGACTATGGCAAAGCAATCAACCAGGAGACAGGGGACGGAAAGGATTCAACAAGAGGGAAGTCATGAGGCTTCCTCTAGAGCAAATCAGGCCTCCGTCTACATCACTGGGGACAAGATGCAGATCATGATGGATTCCTTGCAGGAGTAGTTGATGAAAAGGCACGAGGAAATAATGCAGACACTTTTCAGACAATTTGGACAAGCAGGAACAGCAGGAGCTGCAGGAGCTCAGATCCATGGAGCTGGACCAGAAGGACTCAACAGGCAAGCAGATGGAGTGGTTCAGCAAGAGGCAGCCCCTTATCAGCAAAAAACTATCAATCTGGATGGACCTAGACTCGGGGGCACACCACCAAGTAATGCTGGACCAATCCATGGAGGGATATCCGATGACGCTGCGCAGCCCGACATCAACAGGAATATAGGAGTACGTGACGAGGAGTATGTGGCAGAATTCCCTCGTGGACTTGGAGGGCAGTTAGGAAATGGAGATGGGGGGCAACCCTTGGCAGGTAACACTGGATTGGCTGACATCATCAAGCGAACCATTCGCGGAGGTCTGACAAATAGAGATTTGGAGGGAGTCAACAAAAGTCCGTTTACCCAAAACATCAGGATAGCTAGGAATCCATCCGATTTCAAGCTGCCCACTCTGGAAGTATACAATGGTAAGACGGATCCCACTAACCACTTGATGAGGTACACAAGGCATATGGAAGTGCTGGAGGCATCAGAGGAGGTTATGGCCTAGTGTTTCCCTTGTACTTGATCGATATAGCTGCTATGTGGTTCAGACAGTTGGAAGATGGATCAATTGGAACATGGACAGAACTGGTGGACAGGTTTTTGAAACAGTTTTGAGTTCACATAAAAAGGCCGAAGAATGTGATGACACTGACGTCAGTTAAGCAGAGGGCGGATGAATCGCTCAGGACATTCTTAACTCGGTTTAATACAGCAGTTGCTTCGGTGGATCGGCCGGATCCATCAATGGTTCAGATGGCGGCAATGTTAGGAGTCAAGGATGATTCGGATTTCAAAGTATCATTGTATAAGGGATCCACCAATGGATCTTGGGGAATTCATTCACAAAGCTGAGAGATTTCTTCGACAAGAGGATGCATGTTTAGATATGAGGTCAAAGGAAGTAAACATGGTTAAGGATGGAGAACCGTCGGGTGAAAACTCGGGTAAAGATAAGGATAAAGGGAAGAGGAAGCATTGGGGAGAACCAAAATTCTCCACCTACAAAGGACTGAATCAGACATTGGAGTGAATATTCTTGGATACTCGGGATCACCTTCCTTAACGAAGGCGGTAAGGAGGGAACCCTCAAAACGCGAAAGGGCATCAGGAAGGCACTGTCTCTTTCATGACCTGGATGGGCATGATACTAACAGCTACCGACATCTAAAGGATATAATCGAGGAGCATGTAAGGAATGGTCAGTTGCAACAATATGTCGAAACTTGGAATGCGGTGGTGGAATAGGAGCAGCCACTGCCTACCTTGAACGACGATGGCGTAAGGCCCATGAATGATGGTCGGTTGGTCATCAACTAATCATGATGGTTTGGAATAAGTAGCAAACTCTGGGCAGACGGCTAAGTCACTTACCCATGTACGGGGATGGAGTCAATCCCTAGGCATGCTCTGAGATGATGATAGACCGTGACGCTCTTGTTTGTGAGATCTGTTTTTTCTTTTTGGCTTGGACACTTGCTTTTTCTGCTTTGGTTTTGGAGTTCGGTTTGAACTCCCGATTTTGTTGGTTTTCTGTTATGGACTTTGGTTTGGATGCTTGATTTTTGATTTGGAATTTTGATATGGATTTCTGTTTTTCTGGTTTGAATCTGGATTTCGGATTGAATTTCGGTAGACTTTTTGTCTGGTTTTTGGCTAAAAGGTCGTTGAGTATGGACTATTCTTGGCAAGGGTCCAGAGAGACCAGGTTTTGGCCTAGGACTTAGGCCCCATGGTATCCATCAGTTACTATTTTAGGTCGTCGAGTATGGATTATGCTCGGCAAGGGTCTGGAGAGACCAGGATTCGACCTAGGACTTAGGCCCCATATTATCTACTATACATGTCGTTAAGCATGGATTATGTTCGGCAAGGGTCCGGAGCGACCGAGATTTAGCTTAGGACTTAAGCCATGGCATTACTCAGCGTTCAGGGACACTGAACCAAGAACACCAAGGCATCGCTAAACATAGGTCATTGAGTGTGGATTACGCTTGGCAAGAACCCAAAGAGGTTATGGATTTGGATATTGGCTATGAACAACTAAGGATTTGGGCATGGACCCGGAGCGGACCCGGATTTGGATATCGACCCGGAGAGGTTGTGGATAAGGATTTGGTTACTGGATAGGGATCAGAAATCGACTTGAAGCAGTCATGGATTTGAATAATGATACGACAATGTCACAAGGATAAAATGGATTGGATTATAGATCAGATGGTATGGCTATGGACAAAATATGGACTTTGGATGATGGATCAAAAACTATTCAAAACATGCCTTCCTACCGCATGGCATGTTTTGGGGGGCAAATGTTAACCCACCTTTTGGCATGGTCATGGACAGGCGGATTTAACTAAAATCAACAGTGGTACCCAGCTACAAGGCGATAGTTGCAGAAGATATGATTAGGCTCGAACAAGTATCGAGTTGGGAAGGGATTGGAGGTATGAAGGCTAGTATGGCTCGATCAAGGTTGGAAAGTCACGAGTGGCTCGGCCTGAGTGGGTCGGTAGAAGTGGCTCGGTGGTGATTTGGATCGGTCGTGTTGGAGTGGATCGGCAGGAAGCTGGGTCGGTCAAGTTGAAGTGGATCGATAGGAAGCTGGATCGGTCATGTTGGAGTGGATCGGCAGAAGTTGGATTGGCTTCGAGGAGTGCTTCAGGCCGAGACGTTCGTAGCCCCTGGTTAGCACTACATTCTACTTGAGTTGGCATTTGGAAATTTGACCGGCATTCTAGGGGATTGGCATCTTTGGTTTACTACGGGTCGGTGAGTTTCATACTCGAGTTGGTAGCTCGGTTTTGGGATCAGTGAGATTGGATCGGCATGATTAAGTGTGAGTTGTTTACTTCGTTTGACATTAGCATATCCCCCGGGTCGGCATAGGAAGGTGGGTCGACAGCACATTGGGATCGGTGTTTGAAGGCAAGGGGTCGGTGCAATGATACTTTGGGTCTTAGCACGAGTTACTTCGAGTCCTATGCATGTTCACTTCGAGTCACCCCTGGGGCAGGATCAGATCGGCACGCTTGGAATTCAGGTCGGTCATAATGGTGAATTTGGGATCGATTATGGTCCTGGTGGGCCCGGACCACTCGGGAAGCCCAATAACTCAGGTTTTGCCTATAAATACTACATGTGGGGCTTCACAAAAGTGGATCTTCATTCTATTTCCCTTCATCTTCTTTACTAAGGCTGCTCTTCCATTGTTGTTCTAAAAACTCTGGATTGTAACGATAATTGATTCTGACGTTAATAAAATGGAAATTTCTAGAGTGGACGTAGGCCGGAGTCAGCCGAACCACTATAAATCCTCTGTTATTATTGCTTTCCTTATAATTTTTACTGTTCTTCATATTTACACTCTCTACATACATTCTATCTGAGATCTGTCACTGTGATTTGGTGCTTTCATCTGGATTTTGGTGTTAGTGACCAATTTTGGCGCCAATACGGGCCAATTCTCGGTTTCCCAAGATTCAAGGTGCGCTGATGTCCAGTAGTCTGTGTATAGCTTTCATCCAGCCGTGGGCGCGTGGATCTATGATTAAAGTCAGAAGAGGCTGAACTTTCAGTGGATGAATAGGAAGCTTGATCCCTTCTGGATCTCCTTCGTCTCTGACGATTCAGTTGGTTAGTCAATTTCGTGTTGGCATGGAGTTGCTGAGTAAGCTTTTGACGAATCTGCGTCAGCTCTTGCATTAGCAGTTGAAACTCTTCCCTGGTGACAGGGCCTTGCGGATCTGAAGGTCCGGCAGCATTCTAGTCCGTAGGAGGAAGTTGCCCAGGGTTCTATCTATCCCATCCTCTTGGATCTGCAGCTGTTGATGTAGTCCTAGTGTTAACCATGGTGGATAGCGAAGCTCTCTCCTAGACTTGGTACAAATCTGAATAGGATGGAAGAACTTCTGGACTTGAAATCTCGATCTTCTCCTCAGATTCTTGCAATCCGATATCGGTAGTAGATCCAATGAGCAGGAGAAAACTGGGTTTTCTCAGTGAATGCACCAAAGTGTTTGTACCAAAATTGGGCACAACACTCTTCCGATGTGTTTGAAGAGATAAAATGAAGAATATAAATAGAAATTGAGGTAGATCTAACAAACACACCAATCGATAAACAGGAAAATCACACAGAAACACACAGATTTAAAGTGGTTCGGTAAATGGCCTACATCCACTATGAAATGGCTAACTTTTATTGATTTTTTCTTGCTGGTTACAATGAATTACAACACAATCCAAGTAAAACGGTGATTTCGGCAGATTCTGGACGTAGAAGAGCCAAAAGTCCTTTTTCAGCAGGTCCTAGGCTGCTATTTATAGGCGTAGGCAGCAAATATCTCTCCCAGATCTCAAAATACTTCTTCTCTCACGAGGGTGGGCCCGCTTGATCGATCCCCAGTCGTTTGGACTCGTTCCGTGATCTATACGAATGAAATTCGTATCGATCAAGATTTGGCCCAATCGAGCCGAGATCAATCACGAACATTCCCGAGGTTGTACGCAAGCTCCTGTGATAATTTGGTAGCATTTGGACTTGTAGATCTCGAGTTATGATCGATGCAAGTTCAAATTTGTTAAAGGTTGCTAAGTTCGAATCGCTTCTATGCACGTGATGGCCGATGACATGGTGCTAACTTTTAGGATCGATCCACTTTTTATGCAAAGTGACCGAGTCTTCCACTTCTATAGGCTTTGTTCGTATCGACCTGTTGTATTCATTTCATATCGATGCCTTCATCTCCATTTGTCATCGATGTCTGAGACCGCTTCGTATCGATGATTTAGGGGATGTTTCACATCGGTTATCGTATCGATGACTTAGGGGATGTTTCGCATCAGTTACATGCAGATACTTCATATCGATAGTGCTTGGCTCGTTTCATATCAATGGAAGATATTATTTCGTATCGATCGTTCGGTGGCTCATTCGTATCGATTGTTGATCGATCGATACGAAATGTGCAATTGGAATCGATACGAATTGATCTCAATTGATGGATACGCAGTCGAGTAAATGTGACGGATACGAAATAGAACCAGGGAAAATGGATACGAAGTAGTGTAGGCATGATGGATACGAAAGGGATCGATGCGAAACAGATGGATACGAAATGGATCGATGCGAACTGATGGATATTAAATGGATCGATGCAAACTGATGGATACGAACAGGACGTGCTTTTCATAGAATGTGATCAATCCATAACTTGAGCATGCGAACTACGATCGACTTGAAATTTGAAAGTTTGCTTTCATAGCTTTGATTGTCGTCTCATGTTAATTGTAGCTCGATCCGGACTCGGGAAAAATTTACCAGCATCCATAGCTAACCTGTGTATAACCGCTTTTCGGGATGAACTGTCTTTGATTTTCGGTCAATTCCTTGGTAGCACGGCCTTGCCAAAAGGCAGGATAACAAGTGTGTATCATGTGCAATTGGCCATTAGACAAGTTAATGGCCGAAATGATCATTCTTATGTTCGAAATCAATATCAAGTCCATGAATCCTCTCTTTTTATTTCTCACAAATCGATTACAAGTAATATTATTTGTCCCCAATTTGATTTAGTGTTACAAGAATTCAATCTGACAAAGAAATGCAGGAATCCAAAATTGGTCTCGAACTTGGACCCCTAGGGTTGTATTTATAGATGCAGGTTAGACCCTTCCGCATCCATCCTTCTAAAGCTGTCGAAAGGTCTCTTCACCGATCTTCAACTATCATTGATGTTAGGGTGACTCTGCTTTCTTTGTTTAAGCTTTCGTAACACTTGAATCTTCCTTTCGCCATTGGGTATTGAATCTGTTTCCACACCACTTATATGCATCTTTAGAGGATTTCGTCACTATCAAAAGAGTATTTTCTTTGTTTCAAAAAGGTTGTAACATAGTTGAAGGCTTCCTGGACCTCTTCATTGCTATTGAGATCTAGTCCTAATTTGGTAGGTTGTTATTTATATAAGTGCGGATGGGCATTTGGATGGGTTTGAAAGGATCTAGGTGGAGGTAAGATCATTGTGCAAGGTCATTTATAATGAAAGAAGATTTTTGATGGACTGATGATGATTGCAGATAGTAGCTTTCGAAAGTAGTCCCCTTGATCAATGCGGAAACCCATCTTCTGATGCTTTCAAAAGCAATATTAACGTATATGATGCCTTCCTAATTCTTATAAAAGGGTTTAACCAATTCGAAAGGCTAGTCTTTGCAAATTCATGCTTTCGAATGGGAAGTGTAGGTAGAGACATCTTCTGCGGAAGGTAGATAGTGGCGGAACCAATCATTTCATAAGATTTGATTCATATGGAAGGGATTATATTTGAAGAGTTCCTTATTTTCATCTTCTGTGGAAGCATCCAACGCTTGCAGCACCAAACCAATCTCTTCGGAATCTACTTCAATGCCTTCAAAACCCCCATTTTGAACCATGGCGAAACCCTTTTACAATTCTTACGAAGCCTATACAATGCTTTCGCTGGCCTTTTTTAACACCCACGGAACCCTTCTTTTGATGCCTTCGGAAGCCTTCTTTCATACCTAAATTCTTGAGTGAACTTTATGGTTAACATTATGCAACGAACTAATTTTTCAACCCATGAATGTCGACACTAAATACATCCACGATATTCGTGTGTTGAGCACCCAAGTGCTGGAAAGACTGAAGTTAGGGTAAAGTGAAAAAGAAAAAGAAAACATAACAAAAACGAAGAACATAATATCAAACGCACAGTGAAACGATAATATACCATATACAAAAAGACAGTATAAAGGGTTACAAAAATATACGAGTAATTTCAAAGTTATAAAACCTAAGTACTATCATAAGCCTGGACAATTATAACTGTATGTCCTCACAATGCTGATAATACAAAATACAGTGCAATGGAAACAGAAATAGATAGATAACAGAAGCCTCCAGCTCATCTTCTAAACTCTGAAGCATCCAAAGTAAAGTAGATTTACTCGGCCTTCTCAAAAGAGTACATGAGGAAATTAGGGAAAACAAAAAACCACGTCAGACATTAGTATGGTATGAGAAATCTCTAGATACATGCATATATGTAAAAGTAACTTTTGAGACCGTACGTATTACCATAATAGTTTTTTCCTTAAAAGAAACCAACCATATATTTAGTTAATGTAGTGATATAATAGATAATGACTAGAGTGCAGAATATAAATCAGAAAATAGCTATGTTGCTTGTATCTCACAACACAACAATATTAGTAATACATCTAAAATCGCTAAGGTACGTTCACATATGGATTTTCCACGGAGATGCCTCCAGTAAACTGAAGCGGTTCATGTAACGACCGCCCTACACCTAAGGTGCAAAATGGAAGTTAAAAGGAATAAAAAAAGAAACATGATAAGGAAATAGAAGAGAAAAGAATGGGAAAGAAGAAAAAGGAAACATCAAATAACCAAATTACCTATGCATATCTCACATCGCACCAGAATAAATATAATAATCAAAATACGTATAAACAAGGGAGACAATAATAACAATGTGAAATAATCATCTAAATAAAGATCCACAAAGCTATAGAACACCATAACTGAGTTTATACAATGGGAAAGTAAACTCAACTGCTACACTGTCTCATAATAGTAAATCAACACTATCATGGCTCCACAGTGTCACACAGTGGAAATATAATAACAAATGCACATATAAGTATCGACAACCGTCACCTTCGGTCGGTCCACCTGTAGAACTCCACAATCATCCACATGCTCTCAATCTACTCATTTAAGAAAACCCGAGATAATAGGAAGAAAAGCAGAAAATCTCGGGTCAAACAACAGTCTGGTGTGAGCGATATCAAATCTCAAAATACTATAAAACTCGTTAATATACGGAACATAGGGTATATAAAACATACCTGACATGACCCTTCAACCACGGAGTCACCACATAAACATAAGTAATATGCTATTCTATAACATCGTAAAAAGGGTATACCATACTCAGTATCTATCAGGGTGCCTATGTATCTCCATTTACGGTACCTACTCCATACTAAGTAAACTTCAGGTATCTAGGTATCTTGGTATCTCCATCCATACCTACTCCACACTAAGTCAAGTCTGGGTATCTAGGTACCATAATACCTACCTAGTGTGACATCCCTGGGGTGACAGGTGACTAGTGAGAAACCATAACAAACATAGCATCCATCAAACAATACTAACTATCATTAATATGCCAGACATATGATAACCCGTATGACCAAACGTCAAGGACTAGTGGAAATCCCGGTTCTCGATTGTGTTCTACCATACTTTTAGGTCCGAACACCACACGGTTGTCTCTTGTGATACCTTTGTACCACCTGACCTAGACTCCCTCGGGGCGGTCCAGGGTACACGACCATCGCTACCAGCCCTCGGTATCACCCGCATATAGTACCCCTACTCTAAACACAACAGAAAACACTATGAGTCATCAATGATCCCTAGTCACAAACACATCCATCGAGCCCTATTCAGTCGTTACGGATTCGAAACCTACTGGCTCGCTACAGTTTCTGGGCACGAGCCCTAACACTCAACCCAGTCCACTATCCGTAGCCTCACTAAAATCCAAGCTACCATCCATGGTCTTGCTCTCTGCCTGAGCTCCCGTTCAAAGAATCCAACTATCATTCCATCCAAAGCCCAAGATCTAGCATGATCCAAACATTCCTGATACTATCATCCCGGAGGCTACTCCATACATCATCGAGTCACCATCCGTAGTATTAGACTACCATGTCGAAGCACCAGATCCCTGCCTCACCATCAATATCACTAGCATAGAGTAATAGCATCATATCTCTAAATTGGTCGCACGAACAAACCATCATGTCGTGCATCATGGTGTCTCATCGTCAATGCCATATATTGGCCAAATCACCAATTAACAACAGTAATGGAGAATAACCACTCTACTATGGTCAATACCATCCACCTTGGTCTTGTATTTAACCAAATGGTTAAGTAAAGACCAAAAGAGAAACGTCCGACATCATCCACTCTGAAATCCAGATTCGTCGCACGTATCCCAAACCCTCTTCTACAGCTCATCTTGTTCATTAGATTCACACGTGTGCGGAACTCCAATGTACAAGATCCTACCTAAAATCAAATCATATCTCTAAACTGGTCGCACGTACAAACCATCACGTCGTGCATGCGGGTATCTCATCAACATCAAAGCCACATATCAGAAAAATCGCCAATCGACAACAGTGATAGACATTGACCACTCTACTATGGTCAATACATCCACCTTGGTCTTGTACTTAAAAGAACAGTTAAGCACAGACCAAACGGAAACGTCCAGCATCATCCACTCTGAAATCCAATTCCACCGGCACGTATCCCAAACCCTCTTCTACAAGTCATATTATTCATTAGATTCCCACATGTGCGGAACTCCAACGTAGAAGATGCTACCGAAAATCAAATCACCGTTAATCGATGTTTTCAATAAAAACAACAAAATAGCAGACAATCCAAATAATCAAACATACATCCAAACATCCATACATCCAAACAACCATACATCCATCCAAAACATCATTCATACGACATAAATAATCCATCCATAACAATCAATGTAGGAAATAACATCAATAATAGATCTAATCTAATAATTCCCTAACTATGGCACGAGGTTGGAAAATAAGTGATATTCTTTTATAAAAATATAGCTGATGTGTATATATATATATACACACACACACATATATATATTAATATCATGCTTAAAAACCAAAAATCATTCCCGAGCATCAATATAACATTAAACAACCAATCATAGTAAAGTGAGAGACAATATCACTGACCTTAGCCAAATCTGTCCAATCTAGCGTCAATATGTAGATCTCACCATCATGAGCGCAACGCAAGAAACGGCGTCCAAAACGGACCTCGTATGCAAAAGATATAGCCAAAATAAGAATCGTCATTAATTAAATTATCAACTAACCAATTTAAATAATTAATTACCTAATTATTTGCTAATCCATCTTCTCCGCATACAATTGCCTTTACGCGTGAATAAGAACAAGGTTGTGCATCCCTTCTTCCCTTCCTTCTTCGATTTCCTGGCCAATAATCAACGAAATCCTGATTCGTCAAACCATTTCTCTTCACGACCACTTCGCTCTGGACTCGACGAAATCAAGCTCGGCACCATGTATGAAATCATGACCGCTCTCGACCTGCTTGCATCATCTATGAACACATTTTGCTCTAAGGGAACACAGGTGCCCAAACTTCGTGGAGTGGAGTGATGCCCCTCGAGAAGAAAAATATGATGATCATCTCCGATCCACCTATCGTTGCCTCAAAATCCAACGATCTCAAACCCTAGATTGCTGCCACTATTCACGACCAACTCTAATTGATGTCGATCCAAAATTCACGATCGTCATATAGCCTTCGTCGATATGATCTCAAGGAATCAAACGGCATGAATTTTATTTGAGTAGTTTGGGAGAAATTAATTTTTGAAGAACAAGATGATGGGTTCGCCCATGATTTTCTTCTTCAGGTAATGAATAGTGAATGGCCATTTGGGGAGAAAGAGGATTTGGAAATTTATATTATTATTATATTCCATTTACTTAATTTCTCAAATAAATAGTCAAGCGTTTCAAGTCCGTACGATCACACGACGCGTTTGATCGCCACGAAACACGTCTGCGTACATCACCTCATTTTTCCAGATCCAACAAAACTAACCGCGTCTCCTTCTAACTGCTCCATGGAAGGCTAATTTCGCGTATTTCGAAACTGTTTTGGCCATCAGATCATCCAATCTTGAAATATAGCGATCCTTATACTCATTTTAATTCGCAACTTCAATCCGAACTCAATAGAAGTGGTCTTGAGTACTGATTCGGCCGTATGCGAAAAATCACATTTTTGGACCTTCATTAGATTAATGATTAAATATTTAAATAAACTATTTAACTATTTGATCGTCAAAAATATGGGTCGTTACATTCTCCCCTCCTTAAAGAATTTCGTCCTCGAAATCACAAAGCAAAGAGAAGGTCTCCTAACCCATCAGCCCTCAAAAATCTGTCAGATTTCGGAAAAATTCGGCAGAACCTCCTTTGGACGACTAAGTCTGCAAAACTCAACTACAACAAAGATATGTATACAACTCATATCTTCAACTATACTAGCTCATTTGTAGCAATCAACAAACAAGAATGTTATACAAAACAATAACTATCCCGCATGCCTAACAACCATACAAGCATAGCCTATCATCTCAAATGCTAACAATCCAACCAAACATGCATACACGAGACCTAACATCCAAAAATAACATCCACGCCTATCCTAGCATGCGGAATACTAAACCATCTAGTATAAACATCCAATATGATATCTATAATGAAAGCTGACGATATAAACAAAGTCTCATCGTCTAAAGAGCTCCGGACTAACGGTCCTCATGCTCCCCACATTCTACTATACCCTATCGGCTTCACTTTCATTCCACTGAATCCCTACTACTCCTTTGACCTCCTCTTAACCTGATTTGTATCACATTCATTGGTATGAATAGGCCTATGAGATCTCCAAGTCCATGGTTCAGTCTCGATATCATCCAATCCATTTAGTGCTAAATATCCAAACACCTCTTGTAAGTTCTCCTAAACCCATTATCGAACAACGAGTTTCAGCCACTTACAATGCTCTTGGCACAAAATGGAATCACACCAACCATCCGACGAACAACACAACAAAAACGGATGTCGTACTACTGGACTTAAGGAATACAAATCTAGCATCATCTGTCAACCAATCAGCTGTGACTCAAATGTTATCTCCCTATCCTTAGTCCTCAGCAATCCCTTGATGCAGTCCCAAAACAGTTATTCCAACTACTCAAGAACAAACATCTCTCATCCCTACGGAACCAACAATCTCAGTTGGGTCCACACTGCATCACCTCTACATACACTACTTACTCTTCTAATTTAGCTACAATCTCCACTAGTCTAGATTAACGCCTCTAACCAGTTCCAATCTGCTAAATCAAAGTAAGTGTGATGGTCAAACTAGCCATCATACCCAACCAATGCTCATCGAATTCTGGAGTTGTAACCAATGCTAAGCTCGGGCAATTGCCACTCTAGAAATATCGCTCCCAAGCTGGTACGTCATTCACTCGAAATAACAACCACTACATTTCCCCTTTCAAACGTGTAGGAAATGTCAAATCCTTAGGAGGCTAAGAACTCCAACTGTCACTACTAGCAAGGGTAAAGATCCTTCTCGAAGAAGAGATACTTCAATGACAAAGGATCACTAAACAACTCCAACTCCTCTCCTAGCAAACAGTGTCTCCAAATCCCTAAAGGAAATTCTATTGCCTTCAATTCTAAATCAAGAGTCGGATGCTACCCCTCGGTATCACTATCGCATGCATTAAGTACCACAGGAAAGTGTGTATTATTGTCTCCTCATTCCTTGTTGGAATGAGTACTATCAGCGCACTTGTTAACCTCTTGGCCAGACTCACCAACGCATGTCTACACCTCACGTCTCAAACGAAAGCCTGATCCTCTCCTAAACAATAGGTCGACGATATTGCTATCTTGGGTCTATCCAGATTTTTGGACTACCATAAGTAAAAGGTCTATAGTAATGTCCTACTCTGAAAAACATGACCCAAGCATATCACTCCCCTCCTTAGGAGTGATACCACCAAAATCTAACCACCGATTGGTGTCTTGTGCTCCGCTTCCATCCATGGGTAGAAGAAAGTATCATCACTGAACATAAGAACAACCCACTCAAGCGACCTCTCTAAACATAGTCCATGTAATCAACAACATATGTCGACACACTGGTTAGCCCGAACGGCATAACCAACCTAAATCAAGGTAGTATGTGAAACACTATAATCCGCACATTCACCCAAATTACTCTCAATTGGTGCAACCTCACCGCAGAGTCGAATTAAGTGAACATCCTCATGCTATAGAGTTGATCGAACAAGTCATCAACAAATGGGAGTATGAACATGTTCGTCGTCTCATCCAGCTCATAATAACCAACAAACAACTGCAAAGGGCAATCTGTCCTACTGATTAACACAACAGGTGCATCCTACCCAAACATATATCCATGGATGAACCATCACCTAAATAAGTCATATGCTTTCACCTTTGATCTCCTAAGCTCTTTGGACACTCTTTACCTTAGAGGCATAACTACTGGTCCAATTCCTTTAAACAGAACCAGGTCGATACGGAAATTTATCCTTATATAGTGGTAATCCGGCCACTTCCTCAAGTATGTCCGGACACTCTCAACTACATGCACAAATGACATCCTATTATGTGGAATATTGAGCGAATATATAAGGCTCGCCTGCTGACAGCAAATCTCTACCGTCCGCTCCTTCACAACCCTGATCGTCATCAACGGCGTCTCAAATTCCACCACAATTATGTATCCCCTTCAACCAGTCCATTCTAAAACTATAATGCCAACCCAACTAAACACCAAACAATCAATGTCTAACAAATAAACAACCACGACTCAAAAGGGCAAGGTCTCGACAAACCATGTATAGGTTGGTTGAGCCCCTAACTAGGTCTATCAAGATCAAAGATCAGTAATTATCTCGAGACCCTATCCCAATATCTAACCATCGGATCTAGATATGAAGGAATACGAAACCTCGACGTCAAATAAAACACAGATGGAACCATCATATGAGAAAAGCATGTCTCATGTGGTGATGCCATTTCCCTTCTATTTCATCGATGGAGCAATCGACGAAACCAGAACGATGATCAATATATATGCTTCCCGATCCCTACACAATTAGTACAGGATAACTCTTCAATACTGGGTACTTCTCGATCATCCTCTTGAAGCCCTTGTCAATATGACCAATCAATCGACCCCCAAGATGATCTCCCTACCCAATTCTAAACTTCAATCCTTTTAGTGTGGACTATCAACGAGAATAAATGTTACCTCGATATCATATCCAATCTGACCTCATACTCCAACACAGACATATCACCGTACTTCAAATCGGCGAACTCTCTAACCATCCCCGACTTTAGAAAAGTCCAGACAAATCTTCTTCAAAGCGAACTATGAACTAGTCCCAAGGAAATCGGTCCTTGGGAATCAAAGCTACAAAAACAATCCACTAGTTCATCGTTCGTCCTTGGAGTCATCTAGAGGCTAAATTCTACCTCATGCATCATCATACTCCAAGTCATCGAAGATCCTTCTACAAGCAACCAACCAATCTTTCCTCCCAATAACTGACTGTGTTCCAAGGAATGGCTTGCCTTTTAGACTCTCATAGCCTTTGCACGGCTCAACAAAGTCGACTCTAGCCAATTGCACTTGAGCACCATAATCATCCAGAACAAACTGGGCATCCAGGAAATGATCTACACCAAATATGCGAACATACCCTATCAATCAGTGATAGTGACCCTAGTCCTGCCCAATACTCATCTCTAAAGATAGAGTCAATGGCAGTTTTTTTTTCATGCCAGATCATTCCTATTTTATAATAAGGATGATCCGTCTCTCACAAAGAAAACTACATCAATAGTGCTCATGTATGCACCCAACTCATATACTATACATACTACTCTATAGTTTTAAAAACCAAAATATATAACAAATACGAACTCCCTCATATATATACACTCTCTAGATCCAGTCTAAAGTAATAACTCATGCCCTATCTCTACCGGATCACGATATTAACTAAGGTTAATCAGGTAACCTTTGCTTTGATACCAAATGTAATGATCACCCTACACTTAGGGTGCAGAACGATAGTTGAAGGAGAGAAAAAGAAATAAGATGAGGAAATAGAAGAGAAAAGAACGAAAAAGAAGAAAAAGGAAACATCAAATAACCAAATTACCTATCGCGTATCTCACATCGCATCAGAGTAAATATAATAATCAAAATATGTATCGGTAATAACAATGTGAAATAATCATCTAAATAAAGATCCACATAGTTATACAACACCATAACTGAGTTTATATAATGGGAAAGTAAACTCAACTACCACATTGTCTCATAATAGTAAATCAACACCGTCAAGGCTACACAGTGTCACGCAGCGGAAATATAATAAAAAATGGACATATAAGTATAGACAACCGTCACCTTCTATCGGTCCACCTTAGAACTCCACAATCATCCACCTGCTCTCAATCTACTCATTTAAAAGTACCTGAGATAATAGGAAGCAAAGCATAAAACCTCAGGTCGAAAAACAGTCTGATGTGAGCGATATCAAATCTCAAAATACTATAAAACTCATTAATATACGGAAAATAGGGTATATAAAACATACCTAACATATCCCTTTAACCACAAAGTCAGCACATAAACATAAGTAGTATGCTACTCTATAACATCATAAAAAGGGTATACCATACTCAGTATCTGTCAGGGTGCCTATGTATCTCCACCTACAGTACTTACTGCATACTAAGTAAACTTCAGGTATCTAGGTAACTCCATCCATACCTACTCCACACTAAGTCAAGTCAGGGTATCTAGGTATCCCTACCACAATACCTACCTAGTGTGACATCTCTAGGGTGACAGGTGACTAGTGAGCAAGCATAGAAAACATAATATCCATCAAACAATACTAACTATCGCCCAATGTGCCGGATATATGTTGACCTGTATGACCAACTGTCAAGGATTAGTGGAAATCCCAGTTCTCGATTGTGTTCCACCATACTTTCAAGTTCAAAATCCCACACGGTTGTCTTTTGTGATACAGTCTGTTCCACTTCACCTAGACCACCTCGGGCCAATCCAGGGTACACGACCATCTCTACCAGCCTTCGGGTATCACCCGCCTATAGTACCCCTGATCTGAACACAACAGAAAACACTCTGAGTCATCAACGATTCCCAGGCACAAACACGTCCATCGAGCCCTCCACACTCGATACGGATTCGAACCCTACTGGCTCGCTATAGTTTCTGGGCACGTGCCCAAACACTCAACCTAGTCCACTATCCGCATCCTCACTCCAATCCGAGTTGCCATCCATGATCCTGCTCTCTACTTGAGCTCTCGATCGAAGAACCCAACTATCATGTCATCCAAAGCCCGAGATATAGCATGATCCATACAGTCCTGATACAATCATCTCGGAGCCTACTCTATACATCATCGAGTCACTATCCGCAGTATCAAACTGCCATGTCAAAGCACTACATCCCTGCCTCACTATCAATATCACTAGTTGTACAGTAATAACATCATATCTCTAAACTGGTCGCATGAACAAACCATCACGTCGCGCATCACGGTATCTCATCAACATCAAAGCCACATATTGGCAAAATCGCCAATCTACAACAGTGATGGACATTGACCACTCTACTATAGTCAATACCATCCACCTTGGTCTTGTACTTAATAGAACATTTAAGCACAGACCAAACGGAAACGTTCGGCATCATCCACTCTGAAATCCAAATCCATCGCCATGTATCCCAAACCCTCTTCTACAGCTCGTCTTACTCATTAGATTCCCACGTGTGCGGAACTCCAACGTAGAAGATGCTACGTAAAATCAAATCACCGTTAATCGATGTATTCAACAAAAACAGCAAAATAGCAGACAATCCAAATAATCAAACATACATCTAAATATCCATACATCCAAACAACCACACATCCATCCAAAACGTCATACATCTGACATAAATAATCCATCCATCATAATCAATGTAGTAAATAACGTCAATAATAGATCTAATCTAATAATTCCCTAACCAAGGCACAATGATGGAAAATAAGTGATATTCTTTATATTTCATTTAAAAATAATATATATTCTTCTATAAAAATATAGCTACTGTATATATATAGTAATATCACGTTTAAAAACCAAAAATCATTCCTAAGCGTCAGTATAACAATAAAAAACTAATTATAGTAAAGTGAGAGACAATATCACTCACCATAGCCAAATCCTTCCAAACCAGCGTCAAAATGTAGATCTCGCAATCATGAGCGCAACACAAGAAACGGCGTCCAAAACGAACCTCGTATGCAAAAGATATAGCCAAAATAATTCACTAATTAAATCATTAACTAACCAATTTAAATAATCAATTACCTAATTATTTGCTAATCCATCTTCTCCACTTACAATTGCATGTATGCATGCACAAGAACAAAGCTGTGCATCTCTTCTTCCATTCTCCGTCGATTTCCTGGCCAATAATCAACGAAATTCTAATCCGTCTTTGCCAAATGATTTCTCTTCGCGATCTCCACTCTGGATTCGACGAAATCAAGATCAGCACCATGTATGAAATGCGACCGCTCTCGACCTGCTTCGGTCATCTATGAATGTCTTTTGTTTTAGGGGATTGGATGTGCCCAAACTTCATGGAGTGATGCGCCTCGAGAAGAGAAACATGATGATCATCTCTGATCCACCTATCGTTGCCCCAAAATCCAACGATCTCAAACCCTAGATTGCTGCCACTATTCACGACTAACTCCAATCGACGTCAATCCAAATCCGCCATGGTCATCGCGTATTCTTCGTCGATACGATCTCAACGAATCATACGGCATGATTTTTAGTTTAGTAGTTTAGGAGAAATTAATTTTTGAAGATCAAGATGATGGGTTCGGCTATGATTTTCTTCTTCAGGTAATGAACAGTGAATGGCCATTCGGGGAGAAAGAGGATTTGGATATTTATATTATTATTATATTCCATTTATTTAATTTCTCAAATAAATGGTCATGCGTTTCGAGTCCATATGATCATACGACGACATCGATCACCACGAAACTCATTTGCATACATCACATCATTTTTTCGGATCCAATGGCACTAACCGCGTCTCCATCTGAGATTGCACCCTGGAAGGCTAATTTTGCGTATTTCGAGGCCGTTTTGGCCATCGGATCGTCCGATCTCGAAATATAGTGATCCTTATATTCATTTTTATTCGCAACGTCAATTCAAACTCAACGGATGTAGTCTCGAGTCCTAATTCGGTTGTATGCAAAAAAATCACATTTTTGGACCTTCATTTAATTCACGATTAAATATTTAAATAAACTATTTAAATATCTAATCGTTAAAAATATAGGTCGCTGCTGATCACCTTGCACTATGATCAGAAGTTACCTTCTCGAGTATCGTATATCTCTAGATACAATATACCATAAGGTAAATACAACTGGTCCACGCACGAACATGTAGAACCACATGGAACTGAATATAAACAACTCATGCTAGCAACATCGATAAGCATACTCTATATATGGAGTTGATATAGCATGTCATGGGTTAGCTAAACCTCAGGTTATGCATCATGCTCTATCTTTATCCATTGTTGATATCGACGTCACGTTCGACATTTTTCACATGAGTCTTCACTACTCAAACAAAATACGAATTCTTTCCATGGTTTCCAGCACAAGTCGACTAACGAATGCTAATGCAGACCTCTTCCTTGGACTTAACCTAAGGATTGATAGTTCAACTCTATAGCATTTGTCTAAAAATTTAACGCTGACCTCCCTTGGACTTAATCTTAGGATAGACAGTTCAACTCTATAACATTCCACTTCACAACCGCTTCAAAAATGTATACTCGTATACTAGTTTTGAAGCGGTATTCGGTAAATAAAACACTTACCGATCCCGAACTCTTCAAAACTAAATTGTTGAATTTTTGATAAACTCAATTCATGTTCTTTTAGAAGTAAGCAAACTTTATATAAAGTAGTCCTCCTTAGGGGATCTCGTATATACACAATTCTTAAAGCTAGAGATGTTTCATACCAATGAGTTCTCCCTGGGGATCTCAAATCGTATGAACCCATGAAACTTTCATATACTTACTAAGTTAAATAGTCAAGTTCGATTAGTCGACCAATCGACTATCTAGTTCTAAAAACAATCACTTATGGAAATCAAGTTTCATATACTGTAACACCCCTAGTTATTGTTTAACATTATTCAGAGAATTTAATTAGATAGATCAAATAAAATAATGCAAGGTGATAAGGAGAATGAGATTTGTTAATTAATTGGGTCAGGCCTTAATTAACCAATTAATAAGATTGTTTTAGATATAGAATAGAAAGGGATTAATGTGAGGGGCATAATGAGAATAATTCTTTAATTCATTCCCTAAACATATTTTGATAAAATAATTAACTAATTTTCTAAAAACTATATATACTTCAAAATACATATAATTAAAACATTTATTTAAAATATTACTTAAATTATTTAATTTATAATTTTATTTAAAACTTCAAAAATAACATATTTTCCATTATTTAAAAATAAACCACTTACTTTAATAATTCATAATAAATCCTTGAAAATATATAAAAATTCTAAACCACTTTTAAAGTACTATAATATATAATTAAAAAGACTAGTCAAAAGATTGAAGAGAAATACTTAAGTTCAAAGTCTTTCAAAGCAATTTAAAGTCTCAAACAGAAAATATAGTGTTTCCAGAATGTTGTAAAAGTGGTTTAGAGGCAAAAACAGCATTTTTATAGTGCCAACTGTTATAAAAGGCTATGAACTAGGCCAGTTTCAATATCTTGAATATTTGATCAATTTTTTATACATAAAAAAACTTTTTAGAATCCAATCTTTTTACTGTAACTAATATACATATTATCACAACCATGGCAAGAAATCCTTAACGATCTCTCTACAAAATTCATAGAAAATTTTGAACACAAGGCATTTCCAAAGTGAGTTTATAGTGACTTCGCTATAAAAATAACTTCCAAACTCAAGTCCAATTCAACCTATGTTTAACCAAACCCTATGTGCTTTATTTCAAGGCTATGCAACAAGTCATACAAAGTCATAAAAGTCCATTCAAGCCCATACACATCATTTACATATGCCATTTTCTTTCCAAACCAAGATTCAAAACAACATATCACCGTATAAACTCAAGCAACATATACTATAGTTAAACAACATTATAATCACTTCATATTCATTCAAATAGTAAGTTAGCTCACCCTTAAACAAGCAAACAATCAAGTTCAAGCATCCACTTCCTACATCAACCATATAAACACCAGATTCCTACCTTTACCTTGCATTGCACTTGCCTAGGAAATATTTGCATTCAATACTGCTCACGACCTAAGAAGATAATGACTTGTGTGCTTTAAATCTTTGAGCTTCGAGTTGATGGAAGGTGTTGCAATGTTGTTGCAAGTTTATTGAAGAAGTTTGAAGAGATTTGGAGTTTCTTGCTTTGATTTCCTTTAAGAAATTATGAAGAGAATAGAAATGAAGAGCTTTGGTTTAACTTTGTAAAATTGTAGAAGAGATTAAATGAGGTATGCATGCCTCTATATAAGCTTCAAGTGAGGTTTCCTAAGCTCCTTATCACCCTCAATTTCTAGCCAAGAAGGCTCACTCCCACATGTGCTTGCCTGTGCAGTTAAAGCGCCCAGCAGATTCAATGCGGCGGAGGTACAAAAAGTCATAGCGGGGATATAGCGAGGATATAGCGGGATATAGCGGATGACTCAAAAATAACATATAAAACTTGTATTTAATGTTTTTACAAATATATAAATGTTAATTAAATGAAAAATTAACATTTAATTGAATCATAATTAATACATAAATAATTTTAAATAAAAACATGTACGAATATATTATAAATAAACGTAAAACTATTATATAAAGTAATTGAATTTAGTAGAAAATTAGAGTATTTTCATTTCTAAAAATATATTAAAAATTCAATTAAATAAATTAATTTCATAATTTTTATAATGTAGAAATGTCATTTTTCAATTCATTTCTTTTAAAGAAGATATAGCGGAAGCAGCGGAATATAGCGAGAATAACGGGATATAGCGGAAATAGCGGGGATTAAAGCGGAAAGGCTATATTTGGGGGCTATATGAAAATATCGTAGCGGTAGAAATCCGCTACGAGATATAGCAAGGTTATAGCGGGGTAATAGCGGGGCATTAACTGCACAGGTGCTTGCTTTCCACCTCATTGTGACTTTAAAAAAATCTCCTTCCATCCTTATCTCTACTCAACCTTCTAGAAGATTCCCTAAAATGTTTTAGTGCTAATTATTTTTGTTTCTTATTAATGATTTCTTAAGCTAATTAGTGTATGTAGAAAAAGTTTGAACAACTTATATTAAATAAAAAGCTGTTTATCGATAAAACGATTTTTGTTCACATTACCGATATTTCTTCAAAGTATTTATTTTTAAAAAAAATTCAAAAAAAAATTCTTATCATTGTTCATTAATTAAAAGATGTTTAATAAGGTTATAAAACCATATTTATAACACTTAACCATATTTGCAAAAGTTATGATATTCCAAGACGAAGTGTTTAAAATTACGGGTCGCTACATTCTCCCCTACTTAGAACATTTTGCCCTCGAAATTCAAACAAGAACGATAAGAAAAGAAGAATAGAAGAAATGTGATACTTCTATATAGTACTACTGAAACTATATACAAACTACACTACAAACCCAAAATGCATACTAAGTGACTCCACCTCAAGTAGTGAGTTCTCTACAAAAGATATACTAAGAAGAGATAAGAAACCACTAGTCTATAAGCAACTATGGATAGGACTCCCTCAAACTATCCTCTATCTTCCATGTACAATCCTGCCCATCCTCGCTCCACTGTACCTTGACCAACTTAACGACCTTAATCCTTAATCGCTTAGTATCTCAATCGACATCTCGAATGGGTTGCCTCATAGTAGTCAAATTCGGCTCAACCTCCAAGTCCTCCAACTGTGACGCTTCCGCTATCATAGAAGGATCATGCACAAATTTACACAAATGCAATGCAGGAAATACATTGTGCACACCCGATAGTCTAGTTGGTAACTTGACTCTATGCGCAAGTGTACCTGTCCTCTCGAGAATCGAGAATGGTCCTATATAACGAGGAGCCAACTTCCCTGCCCTTCCAAACCAAACTACACTTCTCATTGGAGAAACCTTTACGAACACAAAGTCCCCAACTGAGAGCTTCAAGTCTTTGCACCTCTCGTCTGCATAGCTCTTCTATAGATTTTGTGCTTCCTTGATTCACTTCCTAATTTACATTACCTTATTTGATGCCTCTCAAATCATGTCCGGCCCAAGCACTATATGATCTCTAGGTTCCACCTAACACGATGGAGATTTGCAAGGCCTTCCATACTGTACTTCAAACGGTGACATCCCAATACTAGCTTGGTAACTATTGTACGAGAACTCAACAAGCTGTTAATTTCCTTCCCACGAACTATTGAAATCTAATATGCAAGCCTGAAGCAAGTCCTCTAACACTCGGTTTACCCTCTACGTTTGCCCATTAG
The DNA here is from genome assembly GCA_030737815.1 of Allium fistulosum. Lineage (NCBI taxonomy): Eukaryota > Viridiplantae > Streptophyta > Magnoliopsida > Asparagales > Amaryllidaceae > Allium > Allium fistulosum. Next base: position 195,423,599 of record CM060904.1, read on the forward strand.
TTTGTGGATGGTAAGCAGTACTTAAACTGAGCTTGGTCCCCAAAGCATCATGCAGCCTTTTTCAAAACTGGCTTGTGAATATTAGATCTCTATTACTCACAATATCACAAGGAACACCATGCAACCCATCCTTAACATATAACTTAGCCAAATTAGAAGCCTTCCTCATAGTCTTAACTATAAGAAGTGCACACTATTGGTCAATCGGTCCATAATAACTCAAACACCTTCGTTACCTTTTCTCAATTTCGGTAGCCCATCTATGAAGTCCATGGAGATCTACTCCCACTTCCACTTAGAATCTCTAGTGGCTGGAGCAGTCTAACTGGCTTTTGGTGACTACCTTTAACTTGTTGGCTGTTGGAACACCTACTCACAAAGGTGGAAATGTCTCTCTTCATGTCCTCCCACCGGAATGTCCAATCCATGTTTTGATACATCTTAGTAACCCCTGGATGTATCGTCAATCGCAAATGTTCACTCTCTATTAGAACCTCTTGCCTAATCCCGTCAACATCTTGGACAGACAACCTTCCATTCATTTTCACTATACCTCGGCTATCTACTTCAAATCCCGGCCACCTCTCCGGTGCCTCGTTATCACTCACCACTTTGGGTATTCTAACAATAGAGGATCTCTAAGCCTTTTTCCTTTGATAGGCTTATCAGGGTCGAACGAACCTCTACATTTATCACAACTACATATCTCCTACTGAGTGCATCGGCTACAACATTACCTTTTCCAGACATAAACAATATATCTAGATCACAGGCCGCTAGAAACTCCAATAACCTTTATTGCCTCATGTTTAGGTCCTTCTGCATGAAAAGGTACTTCAACGATTTATGGTCCATATACAACTCAAACTTCTCACCTAGAAAGTGACCCCTCTACATCTTCAATGTAAAAACAACCACTAACAATTCCAAGTCATGGGTTGCATACCTCGCTTCATGCGGCTTGAGTTGCTGACAAGCATAAACGATAATCCTTCCATATTGCATCGACATAGCACCTAAACCTGTTCCACAAGCATTTGTGTAAATAGTTAAGCCCTTACCTCCATTCAGAATAATAATAACAGAAGCACTTGTCAACCTTGCCTTTAGCTTTGTGAATGCTTGCTCGCATTTATCCGTCCAAACAAATTTTCTTCATCAGATTCGTTAAGCGAGAAGTGATCTTCGAGAAATCCTAAATAAATATCCTACAATAACCTGCTCGTTCCAAAATGCTTCTAATCTAGGTTGTGCTCCGGCCTTTTCCAATACATACAGCCACAAGCTTCATTGGATCTATAAAAATACCCTCAACCGAGACAACATAACCCGAGAATCTAACTTTCGACCGCCAAAAGTGACACTTTGAGAACTTGACCTTCAACTCATGCTCTCTCAGCATTTCTAATACTATCCTCAAATGGAAAGTATGTTCATCCTCGCTCTTGAAATAGACTAGAATATCATCAATAAACACAAGAACAAACTTATTAAACACACATTGGAAAACCCGATTCATTAAGTCCATGAAATATGTTGGAGCGTTAGTTAGGTCGAATGGCATAACTAACCACTCATAAAACTTATCGAACCTAAAATCTATAACGGGTATACTCTCCTCTACCACCCTTAGCTGATGAAACCCTGTAGTAAGATCAAGCTGAGAAAACACCCAAGCACGATAAAGCTGATCAAACAACTCATCTATCCTAGGCCAAGGATAATTGTTCCTAATAGTCCGCTTATTGAACTCGTGGTAATCTACACACAGTCTTAAGGAGCCATCCGCTTTCATAGCAAAGATGATGGGGCGCTTCCTAATTCGAATGACTCGGTCGGATCAATCCTTTCTGTAATAAACCACTGATCTAATTAGATAGTTCCAACTTCTCCTTTAGTGTTAGTCCATGAACAGGCAACACGATAGGTTTGGCATCCTTAACCAAATAAATTAGGAATTCTATCTCACATTGAGGTGGTAAACTCGACACCTCTTGAAAGACATCTGCAAACCCCTGTACAACAAAGATTAAACATAATTTCTCTTCCGCCACATCAAAAGAATAAAGAAAATTGGTCATAAGCAAGCTAGGTCCTTTATAATTCACTACTAGAGCCATTAATCCTTTCTTCAATACCACCATTCATTTAACACAATGCAAGACTGTTTTATTCTAAGATAACCAATACATCCTAATAAGAACATAAAAATTCATAAAACCAAAAACACACATATCACAAGGTAAGAGTTGGTTAAAACAAGTAATTGGAACTCCTAAGCGAATCGTACTAAGATTGGTTGAGCCCCTAACATGGTTCGACACACAAGTAAAGTCAAAAGCCATAACTGGCTCCAGACTAAATCTATCAACAAGGCTACTAGAAATGAAACTAAGAGAAGCACCAATATCAAATAAACTCAAACAGAAATGCCACAAATAGATAGAATGCCTTCCTGAACCTACTTCCTCTTTGCAGCTGTAGAAGTGAAAGTTGTTGTAGTAAGTGCAAAAACTCTAGGCTACTAACCCTTTTGAAGCATCAGGCACTCCCTAGCAAAATGACCTAACTGGTGGCAGTTATAGCAGCTCCTTGATGCAAGCTAAGCTTCAGCTACTTGTGGCTCTAGCTTCGGTACCTTAGCAATCAGTACCTTAACTAACGACATTTTCGCCACTTTTCCTTCCCCACCTGACCTATAGCTCCTAGTAAATTGTCCCTTCTTTCAATATTTATGGCAAGCTCAATTGAAAATGTCCCTCGACGGTTGAAATTCATGCTTGTTGTCCCCAATTGATGCAGATATAGACGGCTTTAGAGCCAGACTCCTGAACCTCAAACCCATACCAACTAGTTTCACAAATGACCCCTGAATATGATTAGTCATGTCCCTCTTAAACTGTGGATGCATACCTATAATTAACATTTCATTTTTCATCAGCGATGTGTCTACTAACCCCAACCCAGACTGAGAAAGTGCATTGAATTTATTCTCATACTCAGTAACCGTCATGGACCCTACTTCAAACCTACAAAAGCTCCTAAACAACATAGTCTTTCTGGCTTTCAAAACAAACTTCATCTCAAATAACTCCTCGGATTGAGCCTAAGAAAAGTCATTATCATAGACATCTGCAGTAATAGAATCCCACTAATCCATAGCTGCATCAATCAAATGTAACGATGCCAATAGACACTTCACCACATCATCCAACTCCATATCCCCGAAAATCCTATCGTACAAAGAAAGCCAAGTTTGAACCTCGATAATAGTGTCTATGCCATTGAACCTCTTACCTCCCAACCTTTCATAATCATGGAAAAGCAAAGCAAACTTCATCTATGGCAACACATGTAAGGCCTCCTCCACAATGTACACCATCGGTTCCTTGATAGGAGCGACGTTCCTCGGTGCCCGGTTCCCACAATTAGTGACAGTACTACCCCGACCACCTCTACCTCTACCTCCTCTAGCATTACCAACTCTAAAACTCATAATTCTTACTACCTGAACATAGAAAAATAGCTTTAGGATACAAAAGATAGAGTTATTTAAAAGAAAGAGGTGTTCCTAAGGAAAAGCTGAAAAGGGGTGTATGTTTACAAAAAAATACAATTATGCTCTTGTATTGTATAATACACTCAACTTATTCTATGGTGTCACTTACATATCTCTAATGAGTCATACTCAACCAACGCCAAGGAGTTCTCTAAATCAAGCTCTAATACCAAATGCAATGACCCAACTTTTCGACCCTTGAATGTCGATACTAAATATATCCACAGTATTCTTGTGCCAAGCACCTAAGTGTCGAAAAGATAGATAGTTAGGGTAAAGTAAAAAAGAAAAAGAAAATAGAATAAGAAGGAAGAACACAATATCAGAATCTCACAGTGGAATGAAAATATACAATATCCAAAAGATAGTACAAAGGGTTACTCCAAAATACAGAGTAATTCAGAGTTACAAAATTTAAGTATTATCATCAACTTGGACATTTATAACTGCATGTTCTTACAATGCTGATACTTACATTATACAGTGTTATGGAAATAGAAATAGATAGATAATGGAAGACTCCAGCTCGTCTCTTGAATTCTGAAGTGTCCAAAGTAAAACCTGCTTTACTCAGCCTGCTCAAAAGAGTATATGAGGAATTTAGGAAAAACAAAAACCACGTACCAATCATAAGTCTGATATGAGAAAACTCAAGATACATGCATATATGTAATAGAAACTTCTGAGACTGTACGGATTACCGTAACATTTTTACCCCTCAAAAGAAACCAACCATTTATTTAAAAAATATAGTATATAATAGATAATGCCTAGAGTGTAGAATACAAATCAGAAAATAGCTATGTTGCTTGCATCTCACAACACAACAGTATTACTAGTACATCGTTTTGCCTTGCCATTTCTCAGCTCGGGTTTTCCTTCATTTTAACTAGGTTCAGCTCAGGCACGACTCGAGCATAACTCCAAGTGCCAAGTTAAAAAGCTCCACTCAACTTTTTCTGCTTATTTTGTGATATTTCCTTTTTCTTGCCTTTTTATTATGTTTTCAAAGTCGTTGAATCATTTTGTCTTTGTTTTGACGTTTTAACTTCCAGTTAAAATCAGCTTGGTCAAAAACCCACTTAACACTTTTCCTTTAGAGTATGCTTTCATTGAAGACAAAGCTTTCTCTAGATCAACACAAGTTTTGATTTGATGTCCCTTTATTCTGGATAATCGTTTAGATACCGCTTTGAAACATTGCTTTTGTTTGGTAGACATTCCTCCAACCCTTTTGAATAGTTAGAATTCTATTCTTCATTATTTGTACTAAAGACAAGATCTACACTCTGGAGATCTTTCCATGCCTCAGACGAGTCTGCTCTCTCCTTGTTGTGTATTGTTTTCATTTTTTCTTTTATGTTGCCATAAAGAGCTTTACCTTCGGGGCCTTCCAATGTCGAATCCTTCAAGTTACTACCAAGGATTTTTGGCCCTTGATTTCTACTAGCCATTGAGTGAAATTCAAATCTAAGATTGGAGGAATGGTGATTGTTGTGGCGATGGTGATGATGGTGGTGATGTAGCTGATTGCTTCTTAGTGGAGATAGTCGAAGTTTAGTTAAGCTTGACCAATGATGGATCTCAAGCTTGTCTTAGCTCGTATTCATGCTACTTCGGAGACACATCCGACTCTTTGTCTTCGGCTAACTCCTATTAATGCATGGCTATTTTTATATTGTCGTTTGCATTCTAATAAGACAGTTCGCAACTTCAAGAATGGTCGTGTTGAATGATTCCATCGCTATGCTTTTCCTTTTGCTTCATTTCCATAGTTCTTGGAAAGAAAAGCTAGTCGTTTCGAATAGTGGTTCAATTATCAATTGTTTATCGATAACAGGTAAGTTCCGATATAAAACATCACTGTTCGATACAACTCGTTTTTCTAGCATGAGTGAGCTATCTACATAGGATGGTCCATTCATTGCATATGGGATACAGGACTTGTACTACATAAATTGACACTTCTCGCAAGCCTCGGTTAATTCTTAGAATTTGATTGGTCGACATACATCGACAACCTTTGGACTCCGGGCAATGATCAAATGGGTTTTAATTTTCAAAATAAAACATACCTGATAGTATTGAACACCAAGTTTCCTTGCTTAAGATGACTCACGATCACCGCATTTCAAGTCTAGTGGTGGTACGTCTACCTCTCCTGAAGTTAGATCCTCCATAGCTCAGTCTCTACCTTCTATTGCTACCATGTCTGGTTCATTGATCATGGTTGATTCACAAGGCATAGTAGTCCCAATAGAGCCGCTGATAAATCTGCCTTCTTTATTAAATAAGTACATATCCTTAAGAGTCTTGGATGGAGAGGAAAGAGCAAGTAGGGATCTCCCGAAGCTCGCCGGCTTGTCTATATTTCTTTCAGTCATTCTGTACTCTTTGTTTTTGTTTTAAATAGGTCTTGTTCTTTTCAACTGACTGTTAGTTGCAAAGAATCCCAATTTCGTACCGTTCCTTGCTGTCTTGGAGCAGCAATTGGGATGTTCATCGCCTCTTTGTATGATCATTGCCTTAAACTAAATCTTGTTCATGGAACTTATTTTTCAAAATGCCTGACTTAGTGCACTAGTAGTAGCAGAATGTTGTAGGGAAAATTATCCAATTCCCATGGTCTAAGTGTGTTTTCCCTATCCTGGTCCTATAGGGAATAACCGACGATACCAGCTTTAGATTTCTTTATGATTATCCCTGCTTATTCTTGACTAAGCATGTTCCACTTAGCCACTAGCATTGTCGCGGGAGTTCAATCATGCACTTGTTTCGATCTTTAGAAGCAAGCGCATGAATTGTTCTACTTCAAGCATCCTTCTCGATGTTACCTACCTTCGGGAAACCTTCGAATCGTGCAAGCCAAGATCGAATAATAGGTATTTCTCTCCTATCGTCGCCTATCTCTGGATGACGGTAAGTCCCCGATGAATTGGGTTGAGTTTCCCTAGCCGACTTTCATTGCAAATAATCCAAGTTCGGCATTGCTCCCTATCACTGGGGAACATTATTCGTAATATTTATTCCTCATTATATGCTTCCATAGTGAACTAAGTCCTATTCACAGAGTTTCTTACCATTTATCCAAGCATTAGTGTGAGTTAAACATGTAGGGAAAATTATCTAATTGCCTCCGGTCCCATCGTGCTTCCCCATTCAAGTTCCTGGATCGGGAAAGCCCGATAATACTTGCCTTGAAATTTCCATGACTATCCCCACCTATCCTCAATCGAGCATGTCCTGCTTGGTCGCTAGAATTATCGTTGAAGTCCATTCAAGCACTTGTTCAATCTCTAGAAACTAACGCAAGAATTATCTAATTCTAGTTATCCTTCCTTAAAGTTTTCTATTTCCACGAAACAGTAAAATTTCCAATGACTATTGATAACACTACAGTCGTGTACTAATTTCTGAAAGCTACAACGCCAATGGTTTAATTATGCGGGCTCCACCTTGATGCTTCTTGTCTGTGGGAAATGTTAGGTTTCTAAAGTTTAGGGTTAGGAATTAGGTTGTGCACCAGTTTCTATCTTTGGAAACTAGCACATTGGTGATTCAATTTGAAGATTCATCCTTGATGTTCCCTATCTACGGGAAATAGCTAATATTTGCAAGTTAGAGTTTAATGGTTCAATCGGCTCTAAAGCAAACACTTCTTCCTGACATCGCCAGTCTTCGAGCAACATCAGATTCTTATGTCGTCCTGATGTTGCCTATCTCTGGGTGACCCCAGAGCTCTGAAGATTTGGGTTTGTACCTTCCTGGTGTCGCTTATATTTGGGTATTGCCGGGTACCTAAAGGTTGGGATTCGGTACCTTCCTGGCACTTCCTGTTTTCGGGCAACGACAGATTCTTGAAGTTGGGGTTGAAAATCCGATCAAGCTTTAGCTTCTATCTCCAAATGCTAGTGCATCGCTGGTTCCATTCCGAGAGTCCCTCCTTAGCATTACCGATCTTTAGGCGATGGTATATTCCAGCAAATTGGGATGAATCGTCCGATTGATCCTTGCGTAAGTGGTTGAACCTTCTTGTCGTCGTCAATCTTTGAGCAACAACGAATTCCTAAATACTAATGGCTTTTCTCCCTGATATTGCCTATCTTCGAGCAATGATAGATTCCTGGGGTTGGAAGTTGGTTCCTAAGAGTTATAGTTGAAAACTCAATCAAGCACTTGCTTCTATCTCTGGAAACAAGTGCATCGATGATTTTATTTTTGAACTGCTTTATGTCATTGCATATCTTCATGCGATAGTATGCTCCTTCAAGTCACTTGGCAACACGACTTTCTAGAAATGACTTCTCTTTCCAATATTGCTAGGGCAATGCCGGTTCTCAAAAAGTAGGGAATCGATGTGATGGTCGATCCAACGGTTTAGACCTTCCCGGCATTGCTCCAGTCCCGACATTGTCGGAGCAATGCCGGTTCTCAGAAGGAAGGGATCAATTTAATTGTCAACCCGATGGTTTAGACCTTCCTGATGCTATCAGTTTTGGGACAACTCTAGTTCTTAGAAGATCGGAGATCGGTATGATCCGTTGATCTAACGGTTTAAACCTTTTCGACTTTGCCAGTTTTGCGACAACGCCGGTTCTCAAAAGGTTAGATATCGATACGATCCATCGATTCGGTGGTATATTCCTTCCCAACATTGGTAATATTAGGACAATGTCGGTTCCTAGAAGGTTGGGGTTCGATATGACCTGTCGATTCGACGATTTTGACCTTCCCGATGTTGTTAGTCTTGGGATAACACCGGTTCTCAAAAGGTTGAGGACCCATACGACCCATCAATCCAATGGTTTAAACCTTCCTGACATTGCCAGTCTTAGGACAACACCGGTTCTCGGAAGGTTGAGGATTGGTACCTATCGATCTAGTGGTTTTTCCCTTCCCAACATTGTTAGTTTTAGGACAATGTCAGTTCTTAAAAGGTTGAGGATCGATATGATCGGTCGATCTACTGGTTTTGTGCCTTTCCGATATTACCGGAGCAACAACGATTCTTAGAAGGCAGGGATCGATTTTCCCATCAATCCAGCAGTTTAGACCTTCCCGATGGTGCTAGTCTTGGGACAATGCCACTTCTTAGAAGGTGAGGGGTCGATTTGACCATCAATCTAGTGGTTAAGACCTTCTCCATGTTGCCAGTCTTGGGACAACGTCGGTTTATGAAAGGTTGAGATTAATTTTTCCCATCGATCCGGTGGTTTGAGAGTCTACACTCCTCATCCGCCATTCAAGGGCAAATGAGCATTTTCTTGGTTGTGCTATCAGTTGTGTAGCATAAGAGTTTTGCTTGTAAGAACACGGTTCCATTGATTTAAGAATCGGATTTTATTAATGAGTAGAAGAAATGGCAAATCCTGCCTATTTATAGTGCCTAAAATGTCCTCGGACGGCTTATTTGTGAAAGAAAACTAGATAAGGAGAATGAAACAGTATTGCTTTAGTTGTGACTTCATTGCTGCATAACTGGCTAGCTTGAGTGTTACTTGATGACTATCCTTTTACCAGTTTGCCTAGGCGCCTATCCGATGGGTCATTTAAGGGTGTGCGTTCTTCTAATCTGAAGCTCTATGGATGTTTTACGTTCACGTCATGCCAGTTACCGGAGTTTTGAATTCTTTTCTTCTGATTTCCAGAGTTTCCAGCATTTTCTACGATGCTGCTCTGGATTACTTCCATCGGTTGTTCATCACCACCATTTCTTTCACCAGTCCTGCTTCTTCCAACCATAGGAACTAATACACCTTTCGGTGAAATTCTTCATTGGTAGTGAGTCTCTTCATTTTTAACTATCTACCAAAATCCGTATCTAGGTGAATGCCCCAAACCAAGGCCATAAAAACAAGATCCTCCTTCGGATTGCTAACTTCTGTAACAGCGATGTTGAATCAGTTCAAGAAAGCCTTCAAAGATTCCTTGGACCCTTGAGACAAGCTAGATAGGGACATCACGTCCTTTGGTCGGGCAGCGTAGAGCCTAAACTGCTCCAAGAACTTCTTAGCCAATTCATCAAAAGTTGATATGGATTTAAGCACGAGACTAGTAAACCACATTGAAGTGACTCCTTCAAGAAGATAGGGAAACACCTACAACGAATAGTGTATGTAGCTCTAGCTCCATCCATATGCCATTCATATTTGAGTAAGTGTTGCTAGGATCAGTAGTTCCATTGTAGGATGGCATTGTTAGCATGGTAAACTTTTTAGGGTATTATTCTCTCAAGATATTTTCAGTGAATGGGGTTCGGCTTGGTGCAGAACCCCGATCTTCATTCTTTCTACCCTTGCTTTCTTCAACCAATCATTTGACCATGTCAGCGATGTACTCCTTGTCGGTATGATAATCCAAAGGTTGACGATCAGGGGCATTGCTGAGTGTTTGACTTCACAAAAAGTCTCGGTTTACCGGTTGATGTCTAGGTTCCCCTATCCCTGGGAGTACCACTACTTTGGTGTTTGACAGACGTACAATTGGTCTTGCCGTTGGATTCTAGCTCCATTGTTTTGTCCATCAACACTATTGCCTAACTCCAAATCATCACCATCAAGCTCCAAGCCCGCTTACTCATCGGATACATCTATTGCATCACCTTCCTAAACATCCTCCATATGGGAATTACTATCGATGCTAGTTTATATTCTTATGGGGGAGCACTCCTACTTCCTCCTACGATGACTCCTGCGATTACTTCCTTCTTCTTTTCTTCCTATCTCTCCTGTAAAACTGAAGAGTTCACTTGTTATATTATAGGAGAAGTTTCTCTCCTAGCTCTTCTTGTCACTAATGGTTGTAAGGTTAGCAACGCGTCCATCTTATCCATGAGAGCTCTCTGGCACTCTGCCATCTTCTAGTTAAGTTCATGATTCATCTTATAAATTTATCCTCCAGTAACAACTTCCTGTTGAGTAGAGGATTCTGGTATTGCATTTCCACTATTAACTTCCATTTGATGAGTGTTTCCTTCATCAAATTAGCCACTACTCATGCGGATCTTCCGAAAGTAGATCTTCCTTTTCTATATGTCATTGATCTTCAACACAAGTTCTCAAACTTTGTAGATCTAGTTTTCTATATCTAACCACTTGATCTCTCCAAACCCATAATACCAAGCTAGATCTAAACCTGGATTCAGTTCTCTCAATGAAAGAACAAAAATGTTGATGCCAAAAATGGATCAATGCCCAAGAATGAGTTATAGGGAACCTATAAGGCTTAGATCTGGCAGATAATACTTAAAATAAAAGAAAAAATTATAGGGAGACACAAGATTTTTGTAGTGGTTCGACAATCCCTGTCCTATATCCACTTTGTGGTTTTATTGATTAATGACTAAAGATAATTTGTATGAGATTACAAACCATAAGTATAAGAAGTTGACCAGTTCTTAGATCTAGAACTGCCAAGAGTGGTTGCTTAGGTGACTATTATGAGGGATGAAGATGGTGAAGGGCAGTGGAATCTCAAATCTAGAGTGAAGAGAAGAGATCAGGGAAGAGATGTTGTTATGGTTGCACATAGGTTTGTATTTATAGGGAAACAAATGTGTTGGGTCAGAAGTCTGCTTGTAGTAGAGTCCAGGAGTTGGCCCAACATCAAACAAGAGATCGTGGGGTCCACCGAGTCAAAATAATAACTTGGTACCGAGTCATTTGACTTCGGGCCGAGTTATTCCCTTAATTAGAAATTGGTTCGACTCCTCTGCACTGCTCTTCTATCTTCGAGTTGATGTATTTCATGCACTTTTCATTGACTATCGATTGATTCTATGAACTTTCCACCATAACTTTAGTCATTCAACTTCCTTAGCTTTCTTCTCTTCAACTCTTGGAATTGGTCATCCAAAATTCGGTAAAACAGTTAGTCATGAGTAGAAAATGAGTTAAGTGAAGTTGGAGAAGTGAAGTGAGGAAGAAGAAGACTCGGTATCGAGCCAAATGACTCAACACCAAGTTATTTACATAACTCAATTCTTAGTGAAACTCTTCTGAGTTGTTTCCTTGCTCCATCAAAGCGTTCTTCCGAGATTTGTTAAGTTACTTCATACCATCGTTTTAAATAGTGTAAATCATGTTGGAGTGAATCATGAAGGTGAAAACCATGTCGGTGAAAATCATGAGCTTTGAATCGGGGTTGACCTGATTGGTGTCCGACCCGACTGGCTTGTGCGTTTGCTTCAGGCCTTTCTTGGAGTCGTCCAAAGATTGGAGTGCTTAGAGTTTGACCTCAGAGTTTTGTGAGTCTGACCTGGGAGTTTTGTGAGTCCGACATAAGTTTTGCTCGGTAACGATTGCTTGGAGTTCGACCCGAGAGTTTTGACAGTCTGATTTGAGTTCTGCTCTATTACGATTGCTTGGAGTCCTACCATGGTTTTGCTCTATTATGATTGCTTGGAGTCTAACGAGATGGTATATTATTATTCACACCAGCCTTTTTATCTGATCTGAACTTTATGTTTTCACCTTAAACTCTCGAGTACTCATTTGCATAGATCAGGGGTAGGGTTTTCAGGTTAGACGAATCAGCTTCTGGAGACATGCAGAATGCAAGCTAATATTAGGAGTTTATTTCTGCTGTATTGCTTGAAGTTCATGATTTGTTTGAATGGATGTAACGATAGAATTTATAACTATCAAGTAGTTAGACTCTGATCATCCAAGGAGGCATCTTCATATGTCGTTCTTAAATATGGTTGTATTTATTATATTTTCTTTGAACGTGGAATTGATGGGATTATGTAATAAATTTGAAAGTTTATTAATAAAATGTGTTTTGAAATTTTCATATGATGTTATAGATACAATTAACTGATCTTATTTTCTCACCAAGAAATGACACTATGGATGACTACAGCATCACTAGCGCTTATTTATGAGCCTCAAATCAGTGGACATTACAACTTGGTTTTAGAGCATAGGTTTATGTAAAACTTAAAAGATTTAGAAAAAATAATCCAAATAAATAAGAGAATAAGGTTGGGGTATAAGATAACGCTATAGTAACGTACTTGTTATTGCTATATATAAGTACGTATTCTATCTCTATTCTTACATCTCTCTTAAACCATTCTTTTGTATCTTACGAACGTTCGAATGCAGATTACAAGAAAGAAAGATATGGAAGTAGGAAATGGAAGAGTGAATTGAGGTGGAGGAAGCACCATAACTAATGGAAATGTTCAACCAAATACTAGAAGGAATCTGGGTCGACCAGTAAATGTTAATCCAAATACAAATGCTAATGTATATGTTGGAACCCCACCGGTAGATATGTGGACTATGTACCAGTACTTCTGGAATATAATGCAAAATGTAGCTGGTTTGGCTGGAGGAAACACTGATAATGTAGGAGGTTCTAATCCCAAGGTACCTACTCACAACAATTATGTCGCGTTGAGCCTTTATTATACTAGCCTTAGAGGAAAGCCTTTTTATTGGAAGGAAAGTGCTATTGAAGTTGAGAATTGGTTGTTGCACTATAAAATGATCTTTGCTAACATAGGCTTAAATGATGAGCAGAAGAGGAGGTTGGCATCTAGGCAGTTGCAAGGAGCTGCTTTGTATTGGTGAAACAGTGTGACTATAGGAATACCAAAGGAGAATTTAACTTAGGCTGAATTTAAAAGGAGATTTGAGGAAAGGTTTTTGTCTGAGATAGCTAAGTCAACTTTATTTAGGAAGTTTGTTGAATTGAAGCTGGGAGAGATGTCTATACTGGAGTATACAACTAAGTTTGGTGAGTTGGATAGATACGGATATACTAATACTGCTAATGTGGTAAAAAGGAATGAGAAATTTATTCGTTGATTGAAGCCAGAGATTGCTAGAGCAACCATGCCGCATTTCAGAGATCCATGCAACGTGGTGGTGGAGATGGCATTAAGGAATAAGGGAATCTTTCGACACTTGAAAGTGACAAACCTGTGGAGAGTCAAGGTTTTCAAGGCAAGAAAAGAATGTTCTTTAATAAGACAAGAGCTTAGAAGAGCGGAACTGCCAAGGAAGGGAAGGCTAATGTTGTTTGCTATAAGTGTGATAAGAAAGGGCACTATGCTAATGTCGATCTGGTGATGAAAAGAAGGATATAGGGAAGAAAGTTCTGAAGTGTTACAACTACAACTAGATGGGGTATTACAAGAATGAATGTCAAAAACTAGCCAAGGTTGTTAAAGAGAAAGTTTTTACTCTAGAACCATCAGCTTCTAGACCGACTACATAAGAGAAAGGAAAGTCTTTGATGGGAGGTACGCTTTTGATTCATGGCATACCTATTAAATTATTATTTGATACTGGCACATCACATTCTCTAATCTCATAATGTTTGATAGATAAGTTAAACCTAGAACCACTGTACCTTTTTACTTTCTGAAGGATTGTGAATCAGATAGGAAGTTATGCAACTCTTGGGATAAGATGTGACCATTTAGGATTTGAGATGTTTGGTCATGCATTTACCTATAATTGCATGTGCTTGATTTTGTTGGTTTTGGAATTATTCTGGGTATGCATTAGTTAAGCAGATATGATGCTAGGATATTTTTCTAGGATAGGAGGATATCATTAAGACAACCTAATAGCTATGATCAATTATATACTCAGTAGAAAATTCGAGTTTAGATGTATGTGCTTTATTAGGTGCAAAGGAAGTGGAAGACGAGGTGAATTGAGTTTTCATTGTAAGAGAGTATGCGGATGTTTTTGAACTAGTTATAGGACTACCACCAAGACGAGATTGAATTTCGAGTAGATTTTGTATCTGCAGCTAAACCTGTAAGTAGGTCGCCTAGCAGAATGACACCTACTAAGATGAAAGAGTTAAAGGTGCACCTGGTTGACTTAGAAGGAAAGAATTTTATTAGACCAAGCAGTTCGCCCTAGGAAGCGGATGTGGTGTTCGTGAAGAAATTAGATGGGTCAATAAGAATGTTTATTGATTATTGTAAGTAAAATGAGAAGCAGATAAAGAATGATATCCTTTGTCGTGGATAAATGGTTTGTTTGATCGGTTGTGTGGAGCCAAGTTGTTTTTCCAATTGGACAGACTCATGTTAGTGTTTATAGACGACATTCTGATATATTCTATGAATGAACGATCTCATGAGATTCATCTCAAAATAGTGCAAGAGACATTGTGGCAACATCAACTAAAAGAGACGTTTTTGAAATGTCATTTTTGGAAGAAAGAAGTGAAGTTCCTTGGTCATGTAGTTTCAAAGAATGGATTGTTGGTAGATCCTGCTAAGATTAAAGTTGTTAATAATTGGAAAAAAACCCAAGACTGTGATCAAGATAATAAGTTTTCTGGCGTTAACTGGATATTATTGGAGATTCATCAAGGATTTCTCTCATATAGCGGCACATATGACTAAACTAACGATGGAGGACATAATTTGTGTTTGGACCGATAAATGTGAAAAAGAATTCTTAAAGCTAAAACATTTGTTTACCTATGTGCTTGTGTTAGTTTGTCTAGATGGAAATCAAGATTTAGTGGTGTACACTGATGCATGTGGGACAGGGTTAGGGGTTGTATTAATGCAAAAAGGTACAGTGATAGCCTTTGCTTCCCGACAGCTTCAACCACATGTAGTTAGATATCCGCTTCATGATTTAGAGTTGGCAGCAGTGATCTTTGCTTTGAAAGTGTAGAGACACTATCTTTTAGGGGAATTATTCGATTTATTTTTGGAACATAAGTCAAAGTATTTATTATCTCAGAAGGATTGAGTATGAGACAACAAAGGTGGCTAGATTTTTTGCAGCTTATGATTTTGATATTGAGTATACACTAGGGAAAGGAAATAAAGTTGCAGACACACTTAGCATGCAACATCAGAGTGTAATGTTAGCTATATTAGCAGAATGGAAAGATTTAGAGGCATTGAATACTTAGGGTGTATGGTTAAGGTCGATAGCAAGTTCTAGACGTAATACTATAACGTTGTCATGTTTGGAAGGTCGACCATTAGTGATCGAAAGAATTGCTTCTAGATAAGAGATGATCCATTACTAGATAAATGGATTAGAGGACCTGAAGATGGAACTAAGATTGATGATTTAAGATATTTTAGTCTTGACCAGAATGGATGGTTGAGAAAGAAGGGACAATTGTGTATTCCAGATGTTTGTAACCTAAGGAAGGAAGTTCTTAGGGAGTGTCATCGATTGAAGTTTATTATTCATCCTAGAGGAAATAAAATGTATCAAAATATAAAGTGGAGTTTCTTCTAGGAAGGAATGAAAAGAGATGTAGGCTTATGGGTGAAGCAATGTTTGAATATCCAGCAAGTAAAAGCCAAGCATCAGAAACCAAGTGGATTGCTTCAAGTTGTAGAAGTGCCACTTTGGAAATGAGATTCTATATCCATGGATTTTATTGATGGGTTACCAAGGCCGGATAGGGGAAATGAAAGTATTTGGGTCGTGGTAGATAAAATGAATAAGTGTGCACAGTTTATTCCCATTAAGTCGATAAGGATGGCACCTACTTTGGTATATTTATGAAGAATATTATAAGACTGCATTGGATTCCTAGTATTATAGTCAGTGACAGAGATACTTTGTGCAATAGTGAATTATGAAAGAGTCTGCAAGAAATTTTAGGTACCAAGCTGAAGATGAGTATCGCGTACTATAGATAAATGGATGGGTAAACAGAAAGAGTTAACAGAGTTCTTGAAGATTTGTTGAGGGCTCGTGTACTAGACTTTGGAGGGTCATGGGAAGACCATTTGCACTTAGTCGAGTTTTCCTATAATAATAGTAATCAACTAGTATAGGAATGGTCCTTTCGAAAGTTCTTTACAGAAGGCCATGCAAATCACCAGCGTATTGGTTAGAGAGTGGAGACAGATTGGTTCTTGGACCAAATATGGTGAGAGAAGCTACTAAAAAGATTGAGTTCATCCGAGTAGGGATGAAGGATTTTCAGTCGTGGCAGAAATGTTACGTAGATAAGAGTCGTAAGGATTTAGAATTCTCAGTTGGAGACTGTGTTTTTATTAAATTATCATTGATGAAGGGTGTGGTACGGTTTGGAAAGTCAGGGAAATTGGCACTAAGATATTTTGGTCTATTACTTATCACAGAAAGGATCGGAAAACTCTATTATCAGATAGATTTTACCGAATAGTTTGGCAGGAGCTCATAATGTTTTTCATGTTTCTCATCTTAGAAAGTGTGTGGATGATTGGGATACTATTATTGCACTAACTGTATTGAAAGATTTAGTAGTGGAACCAGATATGACTTTTGTTATACAACCATTTTGTGTTGTAGTAGGAGAATTGAAGAAATTAAGAAACAAGATCATCAAGTTAGCGAAAATCTAGTGGAGTGACAATGAGAAAGACTGTACTTGGGAGACAAAAGATAAGATTAGGAAAACTTATCTTGAGTTGTTTTGATGGTATGTTCTATATCTGTCATATAGACTTTTTGCTAGTAGGATATGCTAGTATTGTTGTAATATGTTTGTCACACATGTTTGCAAGATTGTTATGCTAGTTATTTTCCTTATGATAATTTCGAGGATGAAATTCTTTAAGGATGGAAGTATGTAACACCCATGGTTTTGTTTAATATTATTCATGGAATTTGATTAGATGAATTAAATAGAATAATGTGATGTGATAAGGAAAATGAGATTTTTTAACTAATTGGGTTAGATCTTAGTTAATCAATTAATATGATTGTTTTGAACATAGAATAGAAAGGGATTAATTAGAGTAGCATAATGGGAATAATTCCTTAATTCATTCCTAAACCCTTCTCCTCACTTTCATTCTCATTTCATTTTCTAAAATCAGAACAAAACCTGAAAGGAGGCTGGCCATTACCTAGAGAAAAAGAAGAGGAAATCTAAGGAATTCAAAGGTGAAAACTTAGGAGAATCAATCTATATCAAGTCTTAATCTATCTTGTCCAATCTAAGGTGAATAATAGTTAACCATCTCATTTGTTTATGCTTTGTTTTCGGACTTAGGTTTTATTTTCGAATTGGTTATGATAATATTTTAACTTAGATTGATAATATCATTATTAGATTGAATGATTTTTGATCTCATATTGACTTGAAATTTGAATATGTTGTAGAGAACAATGTTTTGGAGATGTGTTTTCAATTTCAAAAATTTTTATGTTCATATTAATATTTCATGAATTTCCTAAGAGGGAAAATGTGTTTTTTTGGCTTTTAATTATAAAATCTAATTAAACTAATATTTGAGTCCCAAAATTTTTGTATATGGAAGAAAAAGGAAATTCATATTTTTGATGGTTTTTGGAGATTTTTCCCTAATTGTTATGATTTTCTAGGAATTTTTTATTCTAGAAAAGTTTTTAATTAATATGAGTTAATGATGTAAATTATAAGGGTTTTGCAAAGTTAAGTGAGAATGTAGAACATGACCTACCAGTAATTTAGCAAAGAATATGAAAAGTATTTTATTACCCAATGATAATTTGACAAGAGGCAAGAGTTAGTGGAAAGTTTTAACTCTAAAATAAAATAAATCAGTTTTGAACTTATTTACAAAAATGTCATCGGCACAATAACTTAGAGTCTCGATACCTCTAAATTCATAGAGACTCAACAACTATAAGAGCTAATGCATGTGATAGCTACTCGATATCTATGTGATGTATCTCCTTTCATAAGGGCTCGACACCCTATGTTTCAAGGGTTTGATATCTCATGTTTTGAAGAGACTCGACAACCCTATGGTTTAGAGACTCGACAATTACCTTTTAAAGGCCGGACATCCTCAAGATTTTAGTGGCTCGGACCTCATGTTTTCAAGGACTCAATACCTCATGTCCTATAGTGACTCGATAGCTTATGTGTAGTTACTCAACAACTATATTTTTAGCGAAACAATAGTTGTATGTTTTACAAACTTGATAACTATGTTTAGAGGCTCGATAACCTATGTTTTCTGGAGGCTCAACATCCCTGTTTTGATAGCAAGAATTTTAAAAGCCATGTAAAGGTGATAGTGCTTTGGCACAAGATTTTGGCTAAGTATTTGGGCTATGTTTCATTGTTTTAATAATGATTTCAGGCTATGTTTTATTGTTTTAAGAATGATTTCGGGTGGTTTATCATTTCTAAAGATATAAGTTTTCGAGAAAATAAAATAGTGTTTTAGCCCAATTTATATGAATTTTACTAAAGGAAAATATTACTTAAACTTAAGTAATTTTGTTATTCATATGAATATTGATTGAACATACTTTGATGAATGATGTTATATGTTCTTGTTATCATTAGATAAGTTAAATTTACATATTTTATCACTTGTCATACTCACATTTTCACTACCCAACTTTGCACCTTGAGATTTAGGAAAAGAATTACAAGTTAGATTGTTCTTGTAGCGGATATGGTCAGACTCAACTCCTAGTGCATAAATTGTATTCAGGAGATCAGATAGATCAATTGTGTTAGGATGCTTTAATTCATCGGTTTAAAACCAATTAAGATTTTAGGTTGGACTGGTGTAAGGTCGCACCCTATGCTTCAGCCAGTAGCCCCCGGCTGGTAAAGGACTGCAATTCCAGTGCATAGGGCTTTATCTTTAGTGAGACTAAAAGATGTATACACACAGTAAGGAACTCGTAGCTCTTTACACTCACTGTATTATTTAATTTGTTTTCCTCTTAACCATATTTGGAGATTTTAGGACATCTGGTTATGTTTTAGCCCGAGTCAGCTTGATAGGTTATTAGTTGGCCTGTGAAAACTAATAAGTTAATAGTGACCCTAGGAAAACTATGATTTGAAACAAACGGTCAATTTTATGGGGTAGGTAAACTGGGAATGCATAACCCTTTAGTGAAAGACTAATCATATTTACCCATATTGCATGCATATCACCATATCATGTTTTTTTAACCATCTTGATTGTAGGTGTATGATTTATGTTAAGATTGACATATTTTAATAAGATACTGGTAAGGGGAAAACCCATTCAGTTCTATGGCGTGGTCTCACTAGATATCTATTTTTGGTTAGAAATGGTATATTATTATTCACACCAGACTTTTTGTCCGACCTGAAGTTTTTGTTTTCCCCTTAAACTCTCAGGTACTTATTTGAGTAGATAGGGAGTAGGGTTTAAAGGTTAGACGAATAAGCTTCTAGAGACATGTAGGAGGCAAGCTAATATTAGGAATTTATTTCCACTGTTTTGTTTGAGGTTTATGCTTTGCTTGGATGGATGTAACGAAAGGATTTATTACTACCAAGTAGTTAAACTCTGATCATCCAAAGGGACATCTTCATATGTCGCTCTTAGAATACAAATTTGTTTATCATATTTTCTTGAACCATGGAATTTATGGGATTATGTAATAAAAGTTTAATAATGAAATGTTTGTTGAAAATATCCATATTCATATACCCTTTATGTTATAGATAAAATAACTGATCTCATTTTGTCATTGGGAAATAACACTATGGATGACTGCAATATCAATAATGCTTATTTTCGGGCCTCAAATTGGGGGGAATTACATATACTTAACACGTGTCCGACCGTAACAACTCGCATATTTTACGATTGAATATTTAAATATTTTATTTAAATATAGAATCGTTAATCGGATTGAAGTCCGAAAAGCTACTTTTTGCAAACAGTCGAATTAGGACTAGAGACCACTTCCATTGAGTTCGAAATGCCGTTTGCGACCTTTTTGAGTATAAACTTCGATATGTTTGGAGAAAGTTGAATTTTGCTATTTTCACTTAGGGCTTTGGGTTTGGGTTTGGGTTTGGGTTCAGCCCTCTTGCCCAAATCTGGTTATATCTTTACTCCACCCCCTCTCCTCTTCATTACTTCACTTTCGTTTCCTAAGTCTCAAGCTTCATCAAAAATGGAGGAAGAGAAAAAGAATTAGGAAATTCCTAAGCCCTAGTTCCATTGCAAATTCAAGTTCTAGCTCCAAATTCAAGAAGAAGCTTTGGTAAGCTTCCTCTTCTTCTTCCCCAACTCGTGCTCCTTTCAATTTCAGAAATTCCTAAACCTAACTTAGGAAATGTTACTCTTTTAAGCTTAGATTCAAGCTGGTTGAGTTGGAATTGAAGAGTGATTGTCCTTGCCATTGCTCTATAGCTTCTTCTTCATTGTTTTTCTGTAAAAGGTGAGATTTTTATCTCACATCTATGTCTATATCTATCTTTGTTGTTAGGTATGAATTCCTAACACTTATTCATGTGCATTTGATTTTGGTTTAGATTGATTTGGTGTATATTCCAAGTTTTGGTGTTTTGAAATCAAAATTTATGAAAATCCAATTATGGATATTTGGGCATTGATATTCGAGGCGTATCGAAGGGAAAATTAGGACTGGGTTGTCGCTTGGCGTAAATCCTAGCCGTCGTTGCTCGTCCAATCGCTTCCGACAATCGTTTGGCCATTTTTGGCCTAGGTTCAGGGAATGCCCAGAACAACAGTTTCAGACGTCTGAAACGTATGGTTCAGACGTCTGAATATTATGCTGAGAATTTTTATTCTCTAGTATTCAGACGTCTGAATAAAAGCCTCCAGACGTCTGAATTGGTTCGAGTGCAACCAGAAAGGAAATATGCAAAAAAATGCCAATTTCAGACGTCTGAAATATAGGGTTCAGACGTCTGAATTATGTTCTGGATAACTTTTAATTTTCCAAATTCAGACGTCTGAACCACTTCTTTCAGACGTCTGAATCTGCTATCTTTTGCCAATTTACCTGTTTTGCTTGATCTTCCAAATTTAATCGATTCGTGTTGATTCCCTTTTATTGTTATCATATTTATCGACTTTGATGACCTTTTCTTTGGGATTTTTGGAATATCCATTTTGATGGATTCGGTATCGATTTCTTTGGATTTTATTCACGTCTTCGAATGTGAATTTTGATGATTGATTGTTTCTACAATCGTTTTTGTGATTTGTCACTTTAAAAATATAAAGGTTTTCTATACTGGTAGTAAATATTCAAACTCTTTTACAAAGATGATTTCAACTTTATTTTTAATACAAAGCTCTTTTACAAAACCGTTTTCTAATCTATTAGCATATACAAACCTTTACCTCATTCGTATGAGAAAATATAATTAAACGGCTTAGCAAAACAAGTGGTATGAAACGCTTGCGTTTACTTCGTCGGTTAATTTTTGGACTTGTTCGATTGAAACTCTTGTGACAATTTTCGAGTGGAAATCTACAATTTGTTCGTAAATATTTGAGTTAAGCTAGTGGTTATGGGACATGAAGCTAAACTCATATATTTACTAGCTTAGTGTAATTCACACTTTTTATTGATCGATGATGATCATTTTATGGTTTAGACTAGCAATGTGCGATGTCTCTTTGTCCACGTAGAGGACTGTATCTCGTCCTATTGGGCTTCGTCTCATTTCTTTTATGGGCTAGCAACCCATGTTCAATTATTGGATTTCGGTTCATCGGGCGTAACACTGCACTGCGTCGTTGTTCCGTATTATTGGATTTCGATTCATTGGACGTACCGTTTGTACTGCGTCGATGTTCCGAATGGTTATGTGTTTCGATTCATTGGATGTACCGTTTGTACTACATCGATGTCTCGGCTTTTCGATTCATTGGACGTACCGTTTGTACTGCGTCGATGTTCCAAATTGTTTTTTGTTTCGATTCATTGGATGTACCGTTTGTATTACATCGATGTCTCGGCTTTTCGATTCATTGGACGTACCGTTTGTACTACGTCGATGTTCCAAATTGTTTTGTGTTTCGATTCATTGGATGTACCGTTTGTACTACATCGATGTCTCGGCTTTTTGATTCATTGGATGTACCATTTGTACTACATCGATGTCTCGGCTTTTCGATTCATTGGACATACCGTTTGTACTGCGTCAATGTTCTGAATTGTTTGTGATACACGTGTTGGTGAGTTTTCATGCTCCCGCTTGGGATTGGCCACCCTCTTTCTTGTGATTTCTAGATTTCTAATTGTTGATTTCTGGAATTTATGTTTCACCAGCTTTTACCATTGGCACTGATAGGTATGTCATTTTTGTGGCTTGGTGAATTAAATTAAGAATATGATGTTCTTTTCTGTGTTTTGAGATTATTGAGATATTGTATGACTTTTGTGGGTTTTCTGATGTATACTTGACGTAGTATGACATTTTTGGTTATCATACGTTTTATTATTATATCTCTTCTTATATCTCATTTTACCTGATAATTATAGCTAGACTGATCCGTTTATTATTTTCTTCTTAAATAATACTCGGGTCAGACTGAGATTTTACAGGTGCTTCTGCTTGACTTCCTATCTGGAGCCATCTTCTGACTTTTGGCTAACTACTCTAGTTTAGTAGTTTTTGTTGTATACATTTGAGATTTAGACTCCTTGATGTATACATATTCTTTTGCCTTGCACTTGTGTCTATTCTTTTGTGTCATTGTGGATCTTATCTGACCACTACTCTTATGTACACTTTCATGTGTTATATTCATATCTATTTCCGCCTTTGTGATATGAACTGTCTGTGACTGATTTGTGTTACGTTTATTTCTATATTTGTTTCTGAAGTCCATATAGCCACTGTGTAGTAGCTTTGAGTTTGTATCCATATTTCGGATTTCCTCTTGAGATGAAAAGTTATATTTTTATCTGGCATATCGGTACTCGCACAAAGAAATTATACATATGGTCGCTCCTCAACAGCCTTATTCTTCGCGCTAGTCGACGGCATTACCCAGTGGTGTTCTTGGCTAGTGTGAGCATAGAGGTAGGGCATCACAGCTTGGTATCAGAGCCAAACTTCGGAACAATGTAGAATAATCTAGCAAGGATCATTGTCCTAAGTCTTTCTTAGGAATCGTGCCATAGGATTTAATTCGGGTCTTCGTACCGTTCTATCCAATCTCTTTTATGATGCCTTGTTTTATCAATCAAGTTTGTTTGATATTCATTCTGAGGTTAATCTTTTTCTCTTTTCTTTCTTTCTTAAAGAAGAGAAATGGTTAGATCTGGTCGTACCAACGTCGGTCAATCTAGTGCTACTCTTCAGGAAGGAGTATTTATGTCTTCCCAGTAGCTTCTAGATCTTGTTAAGAATACTCAAGCTATCGGACCCATTCCAGAGCCTACTCATCCTCGATCCGGATTTGCACGCTTGTGTAGAGATTATGCCGATTTGGTTGGAAGGCCATTCCGGGGATCCGAGAGTGTCATTGAAATTCAAGCTTGGCTTAGATCATGCGACCTCATCTTTTCTCGCATGAATCTTGTTGATCTCTACCGAGTCCAAGTGGCTTCTATCATGCTCCAAGAAAGAGCATTGGATTGGTATGAGCTTCTTATTTCTGAAATCGTTGAAGCGGATCTCACTTGGGAGCAATTCCGGGAAAGATTCGAATTGAAATTTGTGCCGGAGGTTGAAAAAGTTACTTTGGCCCTGCGTTTTATCGACCTTGTTCAAGGTGATTCTTCTGTGATGGACTACGTCGCAACTTTCAAATCTCTTTCTAAATACGGGGTTGAATACATTAATACCCCATTGAAGAAAAATCAGAGATTTGTTTATGGCTTGAACAAGAATCTCAAGAAGCCATTACTTCTGAAATTGGAAGTTTCTTTCGATCAGCTTATTGATATCGCTCTTCGTCTTGAAGAGGCCGATAAAGAGTGTGATGTTGAAGTTGTGGGTGCTAAACAAAACTTCAACAACAACATGAAAAGGCCTATTAAGTTCAAAGGCCCCAATCTCAATCCCAATAAGAAAGGGAAGCAAGAATCTTCGGTAGCAAAGACTCCTACCTCTAGTCGTGGACGATGCTACAATTGTGGTCTTACGGACCACTATGCAAATGAGTGTCTGAAACCCCTCTTTTGTCGTTATTGCAAAAGTTCTGGTCATCTTTTATCTTCATGTCCTAAGCTTCCAAGCAAGGGAGAAGGAAAGCTGCAAGCCCCTATCAACTCTTTTCTTAGTCAAGGTATCCATTCTATCCTTGATGACATTTATTTTGTGATTATCTTATTTGAGTTCTTTTTGATATGGGTTTCATCTCATTATTTTTATATCAAAAGAACTTGTGATTCTTTTTCTTTAAACATTTCTGGGCTTGATGACTTCTTTGAGGGTTGCGAATCCGGATTGGTGGATCCGCAACACTCAATTTGCTTTTTATTGATGTCGAAATTATTTTATGTGATTTTTCTTTCCGAGCCGATTTCTACTTAGGCTTCGGAATTAGTTTTTGTGAAAGGATTGGCTTAATTATTATGAAGCCATATCCTTTGTCCCATGTGGACTATTCATCTTCGACATTTTCAATCAGTTAAGCAGATTTCTGTTTTTCCTTTGTGATTTTGATTCCAATTTGATGGCATCATTTTATTCTTTAAGCTCACATGATGAGGAAAGTGTTATTTCTCTCATTCATGTGGTTTGAGAATTTTCCGGTATTTTTGAGTTTGTCTTAGGATTATCACCTAAGCAGTCTTTAAAGCAATGTTAAGGTCTTTTCAGATCGACCTTACCACCGGTTTTCTT
The DNA here is from genome assembly GCA_030737815.1 of Allium fistulosum. Classification (NCBI taxonomy): domain Eukaryota; kingdom Viridiplantae; phylum Streptophyta; class Magnoliopsida; order Asparagales; family Amaryllidaceae; genus Allium; species Allium fistulosum. Next base: position 195,448,701 of record CM060904.1, read on the forward strand.
TAGCCACGAGTTGCGGAAGTTAGCATCTACTTACCGCATTCCGCACTCGTTATGATTCTTATGAATGACTTATTATGTCATTCAGTTTATCCAGTTTATTTCATCCATTTTGTAAATCGAGTATTCTACGAATATTTCGATGAGACCATTCTTGTATTCATTGATTTTGGATGAGAATAGCGATTTAAAATTTTGGAAATCTTTTTCATAAGATATTTACAAGTACAATTGGATTTTTGTTCTTAAAACAAGCAAAGAATATTCTTAAAACTTTTAAGAGATATTTTTATCGTGTAGAAGATGATTTTGTGATTGTATCGCCCATTGTGAGCTTTAAGAATTCTGGTCGATGCGCTTGATCAACGTTATCGATAGGAATTTCCTAAACGCTATGATGAGACAATCAGACACAGTAAATTGACTTGTAAAAATGTAAATTTCTCTAGAAAGATTATTACATAAAGATAAATGTAATTTTGAAAATTTTAGCTTTTCGGGAAAGAGATTATTTAAAAGAAATTCTTTCTTTTCGATACTCTTATTCTTGTGATTCCCAAAGGGAACCAAGACCTTATCTTTTGTACCAATGCTAATCGTATTGGTTTGGATGTCATTCTCTTGCAAAAGAGAACGAGCTATCACTTGTGCTTCTAAATCATTAAAGCCGATCGAGACTAGGTATGCCACTCATGATCTTGTGCTCGCGGCTATTGTTTTCGCTTTTAGAGTTTGGCATCATCATTTTGGGGGAGAAATTTGTTCTCCACCTCGATCATAAATCTTTGGAATATTTATTTTCTCATAAGGAACTTCATGTTGACTCGAGTTCCTGATATCTTATGATCTTGATATTCTTTTTATTCCCAGAAGGGAAATCGTGTTGCCAATGCGCTTTGTCGTAAGCAACAAGTGGTTGATTCTTTGATGATGTCTGAATGGAATTATCTTTTTATCAAGTTCATCGGACGTTTTGATATACTTCGTTTTATTGAGCTTTATCTCATTTCTATTATGGACTAGCGTCCGATGTTCTTTTATGGTGTTCGGTTCATTGGACGTACCGTTTTTGTACTACGTTGGTGTTTCGAAATTATTTGAGCTTTGGTTCATCTGGCGTACCGTTATTGTACTATGCCGTTGTTCCAAATTATTCGAGTTTCTCGTTTCTCGGGCGTATTGTTTTGTACTACGCCGTTACACCGGCTCAATTTTCTGCTATTCTTGACATTTTCCACGTCATTTAACTATGGAAATGATTTTAGGTTTCCAATTTTTATTCTTGAGCATGGTGTTATGGTAGGGATTGAAGTTCCACCAGATTTGACTTTTGAGCAACATTCTATTCGCATCATTTCTTCGGGGGTTGAGTGCCTTCGAAATAAAGATGTTATTTCTGTGAAAGTCCGATGGTTCTCAAATCCTAAGGATTTCTCTTGGGAATCCAGAGAATTCATCGAGCAAACACGTTCGGGCTAACTCTTTCGTGCTCTTTATGGTGAACTTCTTATTTCAAATATTCTTTTGTGTTGATATGCTTTTATGGTTGTTACTCTTTATTTTCTTCTTAAAGTATTGCGAGGATGCAATTTCTTTAAGGAGGGGAGTCTGTAACAACCCGCATATTTTACGATTGAATATTTAAATATTTTATTTAAATATAGAATCGTTAATCGGATTGAAGTCCGAAAAGCTACTTTTTGCAAACAGGTGAATTAGGACTCAAGACCGCTTCCATTGAGTTCGAAATGCCATTTGCGACCTTTTTGAGTATAAACTTCGATATGTTTGGAGAAAGTTGAATTTTGCTATTTTCACTTAGGGCTTTGGGTTTGGGTTTGGGTTCAGCCCACTTGCCCAAATCTAGTTATATCTTTACTCCACCCCCTCTCCTCTTCATTACTTCACTTTCATTTCCTAAGTCTCAAGCTTCATCAAAAATGGAGGAAGAGAAAAGGAATTAGGAAATTCCTAAGCCCTAGTTCCATTGCAAATTCAAGTTCTAGCTCCAAATTCAAGAAGAAGCTTTGGTAAGCCTCCTCTTCTTCTTCCCCAACTCGTGCTCCTTTCAATTTCAGAAATTCCTAAACCTAACTTAGGAAATGTTACTCTTTTAAGCTTAGATTCAAGCTGGTTGAGTTGGAATTGAAGAGTGATTGTCCTTGCCATTGCTCTATAGCTTCTTCTTCTTCTTCATTATTTTTGTGTAAAAGGTGAGATTTTTATCTCACATCTATGTCTATATCTATCTTTGTTGTTAGGTATGAATTTCTAACACTTATTCATGTGCATTTGATTTTGGTTTGGATTGATTTGGTGTATATTCCAATTTTTGGTGTTTTGAAATCAAAATTTATGAAAATCCTATTATGGATATTTGGGCATTGATATTTGAGGCGTATCGAAAGGAAAATTAGGACTGGGTTGTCGCTTGGCGTAAATCCTAGCCGTCGTTGCTCGTCCAATCGCTTCCGACAATCGTTTGGCCATTTTTGGCCTAGGTTCAAGGAATGACCAGAACAACAGTTTCAGACGTCTGAAACGTATGGTTTAGACGTCTGAATATTATACTGAGACTTTTTATTCTCCAGTATTCAGACGTCTGAATAAAAGCCTCCAGACGTCTGAATTGGTTCGAGTGCAACCAGAAAGGAAATAGGCAAAAAATGCCTATTTCAGACGTCTGAAATATAGGGTTCAGACGTCTGAATTATGTTCTTGAAAACTTTTAATTTTCCAGATTCAAACGTCTGAACCACTTCTTTCAGACGTCTGAATCTGCTACCTTTTGCCAATTTACCTGTTTTGCTTGATCTTCCAAATTTAATCGATTCGTGTTGATTCCCTTTTGTTGTTATCATATTTATCGACTTTGATGACCTTTTCTTTGGGATTTTTGGAATATCCATTTTGATGGATTCGGTATCGATTTCTTTGGATTTTATTCACGTCTTCGAATGTGAATTTTGATGATTGATTGTTTCTACAATGTTTTTGTGATTTGTCACTTTAAAAATATAAAGGTTTTCTATACTGGTAGTAAATATTCAAACTCTTTTACAAAGATGATTTCAACTCTATTTTTAATACAAAGCTCTTTTACAAAACCGTTTTCTAATCTATTAGTATATACAAATCTTTACCTCATTCGTATGAGAAAATATAATTAAATGGCTTAGCAAAACAAGTGGTATGAAATGCTTGCGTTTACTTCGTCGGTTAATTTTTGGACTTGTTCGATTGAAACACTTGTGATAATTTTCGAGTGGAAATCTACAATTTGTTCGTCAATATTTGAGTTAAGCTAGTGGTTATGGGACATGAAGCTAAACTCATATATTTACTAGCTTAGTGTAATTCACACTTTTTATTGATCGATGATGATCATTTTATGGTTTAGACTAGCAATGTGCGATGTCTCTTTGTCCACGTAGAGGACTGTATCTCGTCCTATTGAGCTTCGTCTCATTTCTTTTATGGGCTAGCGATCCATGTTCAATTATTGGATTTTGGTTCATCGGGCGTAACGCTGCACTACGTTGTTATTCCGTATTATTGGATTTCGATTCATTGGACTTACCGTTTGTACTGCGTCGATGTTCCAAATGGTTATGTGTTTTGATTCATTGGATGTACCGTTTGTACTACATCGATGTCTCGGCTTTTCGATTCATTGGACATACCGTTTGTACTGCGTCGATGTTCCGAATTGTTTTGTGTTTCGATTCATTGGATGTACCGTTTGTACTACATCGATGTCTCGGCTTTTCAATTCATTGGACGTACCGTTTGTACTGCGTCGATGTTCCGACTTGTTTTGTGTTTCAATTCATTGGATGTACCGGTTGTACTACATCGATGTCTCGGCTTTTCGATTCATTGGATGTACCGTTTGTACTACATCGATATCTCGGTTTTCGATTCATTGGACATACCGTTTGTACTGCATCGATGTTCCGAATTGTTTGTGATACACGTGTTTGTGAGTTTTCATGCCCCCGCTTGGGATTGGCCACCCTCTTTCTTGTGATTTCTAGATTTCTAATTGTTGATTTCTAGAATTTATGTTTCACCAGCTTTTACCATTGGCATTGATAGGTATGTCATTTTTGTGGCTTGGTGAATTAAATTAAGAATATGATGTTCATTTCTGTGTTTTGAGATTATTGAGATATTGTATGACTTTTGTGGGTTTTCTGATGTATACTTGACGTAGTATGACATTTTTGGTTATCATACGTTTTATTATTATATCTCTTCTTATATCTCATTTTATCTGATAATTATAGCTAGACTGATCCGTTTATTATTTTCTTCTTAAATAATACTCGGGTCAGACTGAGATTTTACAGGTGCTTCTGCTTGACTTCTTATCTGGAGCCATATTCTGACTTCTGGCTAACTACTCTAGTTTAGTAGTTTTTGTTGTATACATTTGAGATTTAGACTCCTTGATGTATACATATTCTTTTGCCTTGCACTTGTGTCTATTCTTTTGTGTTATTGTGGATCTTATCTGACCACTACTCTGATGTACACTTTCATGTGTTATATTCATATCTATTTCCGCCTTTGTGATATGAACTGTCTGTGACTGATTTGTGTTACGTTTATTTCTATATTTGTTTCCGAAGTCCATATAGCCACTGTGTAGTAGCTTTGAGTTTGTATCCATATGTCGGATTTCCTCTTGAGATGAAAAGTTATATTTTTATCTGGCATATTTTTACTCGCATAAAGCAATTATACAGATGGTCGCTCCTCAACAGCCTTATTCTTCGCGCTAGTCGACGGCGTTACCCAGTGGTGTTCTTGGCTAGCGTGAGCATAGAGGTGGGGCGTCACACCGACCATCTCAACTTACTGTCCCTTGGTCAAGCATGAAGACGGTAGATTAGAGCACTATTACTTCTAGACCCTACTCAAACTACATTCTTAACTCTCACGGATAGACAAGTCTATATCGTCGGCTTTTAGTGTTAAGTATAGTTAATTACATTCCATAAACAAGTAAATAAAACAAACATGATTAAACCACTAAGAATCTCCTCAATCACTTTTATAAAACATTTGTTTTATAATTTAAAACGCTTTTAAAATTGATAAAGATGTATGTATAAAAATCCATATATAAAGCTATGATATTTAAAACAATTTAAAAGATATTATAGTACATATGATATTTAATACTTTTATAAAATAATTAAGTCATTTCCTAAAAACTATATATACTTAAAATACACTTTAAAATACCTATAATACGGTTTAAAATATTTATTTAAAATATTACTTGAAATATCTAATTTATAATTTTATTTAAAACTTCAAAATTAACATGCTTTCTGTTATCTAAAAATAAACCACTTACTTTAATAATTCATAATATATTCTTAAAAATCTATAAAAATTCAAAATCTCTTTTAGAATACTTTAATATATGTTATAAAAGACTATAAATAGATTAAAGAGAAATATTTAAGTTTATAGTCATTTAAAGCAATTTAAAGTCTCAAATAGAAAAGACAGCATTTTCTTATTGCAATAAAAAGTGGTTCAGAGACAAAGACAAGTTTCTAAAGTGCGCGGCTGACTGTTATAAAAGGCTATGAACTGGGTCAGTCTCGGTATCTGAAATGTTTGATCGATTTTCGATATACATAAAAACTTTTTAGCATCCATTCCTTTTAATGTAACTAATATACACATAATACATCATGGCCATGGTGAGAAACCCCTATGGACGTCCTTACAAAAATTCATAGAAAATGTCGAATACATGGCATTTTCTAAGTGCGTTTATAGCGACTTTCACTGTTAAACCACTTCCAAACTCAAGTTTGATTTAACCTATGTACAACCAAACCCTATATGCTTTGTTTTAAGGTTATCTAATAAGTCATACAAAGTCATAGAAGTCTTCAAGTCCATACACATCATTTACATATGACATTTTCTTTTAAAAGCAAGAATAAAAAAAATATCACAATTTAAACTCGGACAACATATATTATAGTTAAACAACATTAAAATCACTTCATATTCATTCAAATGGTGAGTTATCTCATCCTTAAACAAGCAAAAAAATTAAGTTTAAGCTTTCACTTCCTACCTTAACCTTGCAAACACCAACTTCCTACTTTCACTTTGCATTGCAATTGCATAGGCAATATTTGCCTTCAATATTGCTCATGGCCTAAGGGGATGGGGACTTGCATCCTTCATATCTTTGAGCTTCGAGTTGATGGAAAGTGTTGTAATGTTTTTGCAAGCTTATAGAAGAAGTTTGAATAGATTTGGAGTTGTTTTGCTTTGATTTGCCTCTTGGAAATTATGACGAGAATAGAAATGAAGAGCTTTGGTTTCACTTTGTAAAATTGTAAAAGAGATCAAATGAGCTATGCATGCTTTTATATTAGCTTCAACTTGTGTTGTCTAAGCTCTTTCACACCCCCTATTTCTAGCCAAGAAGGCTTCACCCCCCAATGTGCTCCCATGTGCTTGCTTTCCACCTCACCATGCCTTAGTAAATATCTCCTTCCACCCTTATCTCCACTCAACCTTCTAGAAGCTTCTAGAAGGTTCCCTAAAATGTTTTAGTTCTAATTATTTTTATTTATTATTAATGATTTCCTAAGCTAATTACTATATGTAGAAAAAGTTTGAACAACTTATATTGAATAAAAAACTATTTATTGATAAACTAATTTTTGGTCACATTATCGATATTTTCTCATAGTATTTATTTTTGTAAACAAATCTCAAAACAAGTTTTTTATCATTATTCATTAATTAAAAGATGTTCAATAAGGTTATAAAATAAGATTTATAACACTTAACCTTATTTCCAAAAGTTACGATATTCAAAGACGAAGTGTTCAAGATTACGAGTCACTACAATTTAATTGAAAATGATGGACATTGTAATGAATAAAGATACTCAATTCTGTGTTTCAACAATCCAAACTCATAACAGTTTTTATTTATTTGTTTAATTCATGATAATTAAACTAACTTAACCTACATATAATACAGATGTGTTCAAGGAATAATGTGGTTGTTATCTTATTTTGGCCATTATAAATGAGAATAAATGTTATTTGGTTGGTCACTCCTGCTCGAGGTAGATGCATATATTTGTGTATCTAATAATAAGCCTTACTTAATGATAACATCTAAAGGATAGGTGTGAAATGCCCCTTTGTGCATCTAGCAGTCAGTATGAGGTTTTTTCCAACAAGTAGAGTTATAAAATAAAATTAATGGAAGTGTTAATCTAAAAGTAGATGAAACCGATGAAAATTTTCTCAAATTATAAAATTCTACAAAGTGTGAGGTGATAAAAGTTTTAGATGATAAGTGTCCATGAAATAAAATCTCTATTTCTTGATGTGACCTATAATTAGGTTATGCAAAGAAATTTTATGCACTAGCATTTTTCGTACATTAGTATTTGTACCCCTTTTGATGGGACTTCTATTTTCTCATTAGTGAAGCATTATCCCTTTGTGTATAAGTGTTGGTATATTTGGGGTTACGCAAAAGATCCTATTGGCATAAATTTAAGGTGCATTATTTACCAAAGATTAAATTGGAGTAATGAATACAATGTATTTTAATAATATAACTATGCATGTTTCTATATGTTGTGTGAAATTCTCAATTTTTTTTGTTAAGAAAAAATGTGACATTTATTTTGATGTTGCAATAAAAAATACATGATTTTTTAGTTCGCACTATACAAATTTCGATTTTGAAATTAATGCAACTGGCATGTATTTAAAAACTCTAATTGATATCTCGATTTATTTAAAAAATAATAAAACGGTACAAATCAACCCTTTATCTATTTAGCTCACTAGAATTTTGACAGAATAAATGCAAGTTAAAGGCTTAGAGCTTAGTGCGTTCGAGGTTGTACATGTTTTGTCAAAAAATACACACTGGAATAAGGTTAAGATTAACCTTGAATGACAACATTTTTTTAATAGTGTTAATAAAAGTTTCTTAATAATGGATAATAATAATAGTTTGTAAACTCTAAAAAATATTGCATGGACAAAGAAAATATGTATAGTTTATATGTAATGTCAATTTTAACAAAACTATTATAAAAGTACAAATAAAGTTACATATCTTTAAATCGGATCATTGAGTGAGTTCATATTAAATCAATATTCTAGCTAATTCAAAATAATTGAACAAGGTTATTTTTAATTTTCATAGTATTATGATAAATTTCATGTGGAATATCATTCTATTAACCATTTCAAAATCATGTTTGCTACATCTTTCATGCCTTATTTGCTACCTCATTGATGATACTATAATTGCATCTATATTTTTAAATAATTCCATTTTTCATCAGATATGACTGAACATCGAAGAATATATATTGATTATGCATCATATATATATATGACTATACCTTAAAAAAAGCCTACTTGCTACAAACTATTAAAATTTGTTCCTAGCTTTTTATGAATATACAATTGTTTGTTTTTTATTAACCATTTACATCGGTTAGTGATTAAATGAAGAAGTAAATAAATAGATAAGGCTCAAACAATGGGTGTTACTATCTACACACATCTAAACTAACTGTAAAACCATTTAAATAGAACTAAAGTAGATTCAAAGAAAATAAAGTGAATGTTAAATTTTGGTGATACAAAATCACAAGTAGAAGGAAATAATATGCAAAAGAAAGAAAGAGAAGATTTTGTTTTCCCTAATTAATAGGCATATTTGATTATGTTTATTTATCTCTCTAATTGGCTAATCAATTTATTTTTTTCCATCTAATATTAACTTAGGCATTAAGTAATTGATGTTATAAATCGAGACTAGAAGAGAGAGTGTAAATGTGTGAAAATCTATTTGCTATCTCTCTTCTTCCATCTTTGTTCTTCTCTCCAACAATGTTAGCCATGGAGATCAAGACCCCTTTTCTCCATTTGGTTATTGGTTCAATTTGTATTTTGTTTACTTTTATTTTGTTCGATTAATTGTAAAAAAATTGGTGAATCAATAAAGAGGGTGGTTGGGTGAAATCTCTTGTGTATTGATTTCTGATTTCATGTTCGTTTATTTTCTATCCAAAATTTATCTCTTTGTGATTTGGATGGTAAAAGATCTATTGGGAAAAGCTTCCGCAAAGCAATGTTTTCACTACAGTGAACACCCACTTTGTCCAATTATAAAACAGAAAAAAAACAACGTGAATATAAAATACAAAAACCCCAGTTATAAAACATAATAATAGCTTCTTTTATCATCAATCAATGGTAGAGCATTCTGAAATAAACAATATAAGTAAAACCTAATTTTTTTTTGTTTTTGAATAAATTATTGTATGAATTGATTGTTTTTCCTATTACTATTTAAAGAATGCAAGGTATTTAATTTTGTTGCAATCTCATTAAATTCAATGTTGAATTTATTGTAGTTTTTGTTAATGTCTTGTCTTAAGAGTATGTATTATAAATTTAATTTTGGTTGAAACAGTAGAGCATACGCTTATTTAATTTTTGGTAGAAAAAAGTTTTAAAATTGAATAGTTTCATACAACCATTTTTTATTTATGTCATAGTAGTTTGGAAACTATTCGCAATATTTAGTTTTCGGCGAAATTTGGTTTGAGGGAGGAAATATAATATCGCTAGGCCTGGCCCTAGGGTAAGGCTGCCAACGCACTTGCCTAGGGCAACGGAGTGGGGAGGGGCGACGAATTGGAGGGTGGCCACACTCTAAACTTAATGTAATTAATAAACTTTCATTATATTTCATGTTGTAATTATGGTGTATCTAAGTTACAAGTTAATTCAATTGGATTGCTAAGGTTCAGTTCCTACTTATTGCCTCACAAATTGAATTTATTTTTATTCCTGTGTTACTTGCCTAGGGCAAACATATCAATTGGGTCGGGCCTAGATATCGCAACATTGGTTTATTTTTAGGAAGAGCAAACATTGGAGGAAAATTGAAATTTTAAATTGGTGGATATTTGTAGGTGTATGTAATAATTTAGCGAGTGAGAAGAAAAATGGGTAAAAGATGTATATTGTAGATAGTCACACCCAAAATAATAGGAAGACAACAAATAGGGTCAATTTTGTACATAGAGAATTACCAAGATATACACTAGAGACAACTAAACTCATGATTTAGACATTTTCTCTCTTAGTCCATAATTGTGATAGTCCATAACATTTACACATAAAAACAAAAGATACATGGAATATTCATAAAGTACTATGCTTTTTTTGAATGTATTGCTTTTTCTCAACTTCTAGTTGATTGTATAAACAAGGTCAGTTATTCCTAGCAACTGAAATTATAGTTTGTTGACATCAAGAGCAAGACGTGCAGTTATGAACTTTTGAAGGAGGGGCAATTGTAAACATAGTCCTCTCAACTTATCCACTAAAATTTTATCAGTAAGTTATTGGATATGTCTCCTATGAAATTTTATTGAATTTTAGTTGCTTATAATAAACCGCTTATCATTCGGTGGAATGCGGCTCTCCTTTCCCAGGCCGGCAGATTGGTTCTCATTAAGTCTGTTTTAGATTCAATGGGAACTCATGTCTATGCGGCTATGACCCCTACCTCCTCTTTTTTCCGGTCGTATCGGTCTTTGGTCTCGTCTTTTTTCTGGGTCAACAGGACCAATGGCCGTCGTCACCACTGGGTTTCATGGGATACGATTTGTCGTCCCAAGAGCGAGGGTGGCTTGGGCCTTCGTAATCCTAAGGATATTTATGCTGCTTTTGCCTGTAAGTTGTGGTACAGGTTTGGTGCAAACGACTCTTTATGGGCGTCTTTCCTTCACTCAAAGTACCAAAGGCTGGCGGGTTCTAATTATTCGGGTACCCCATCATATGCAAGTGAGACCTGGAAGCACATGCAGTCAGTGAAGTCCTTCTCTGACTCTCATGGCGGACTTACGGGCTGGGATGGCGCCTCCTTTTCCATTCTGAGAACTTGGACTTCTGTTAGAATTCCAAGAGCCATTCGTCCTTTGTTTTCCTTCATTTGGGAGTCTCGTATTCCGCCCAAGGTCTCTCTGTTGTTGATGTGGCGTATTCTTCATGATGGGCTGCCACTAGACGAGAATCTCAAAAGGTTAGGCATCCCCTTAGTTTCCCGTTGCAGATGTTGTGGCAACGGGGAAACGGAGTCCTTGAACCATTTATTCTTCGACAGTTTCTCAGCCATATCTTGCTGGAATTACTTCGGAAACCTAGTTGGTGTTCGAGGGATTGTAAGATCTGCTAATGATCTTCTTTCAACCTGGTGGGCTGGGAACTATAGGAAATCTCTTCGTTCGATCATTTACCGCTTGATTTCATGTCTTATCTGCTGGCACATTTGGTGCGCGCGGAATAAGGCAATTTTCGAGAGCTCTCCTATGGACCCTCCGACGATTATTCGGCAAGTACGAAATGACGTATTCCTAGCTTTCCGAGGTAGGCCTTTCAAGGGAAACTCGGGCTCCCGAATTCAACGTCTAGTGGGTCTTTTTTCTATTTCGTGTGTTTTGAGTTCCGCTAGAATCGGAGTTGGTTGAATCCTCTTGGTGGGGCGTTGGCCTCCATCCAGCGCTCTCAATCCCCCCACCCCCCCCCCACCCCCCGATTTTTGGTTCTGATGTGTTTGCTAGTTTTTCTGGTCTAGGTCTCTTCAAGGTTGCTCGTCTGCCAGTTGTGACTGCTTCGATGGCTTTAGCTGTGTGCCTTGCTTTTCTCCTTTCGGGCTTACGGGTGATTCCTGCGTGGCTTAGGAGGAGGTTCTTGTGTCCTCCTTCTTTTTATGTCTTGGCTTGGATTTAGCGGATTTCGTTGGAGGGCCTTAGGCTTTCTTCTCCCACGTCTAGCTCTGCACGTGGTTCTGTGGACATCTTCATTGGGCGGTGGCTTTGCCGGAGTTCGATGAGGTTATTCGATGGGCGGTGGATTTTCCGGAGCTCATCCAGATATTCCGTGCTGCTCTAATTCATCTGTGGGGCCCTTCTTAGTTCTTCTGAGCTGGCTCTTCATATCAGTCGGCGCTAGCTCCTTCCCCAGGAGTCTGCTTCCTCTGGTTTAGCTGCCTTTGCTGTAGCTCGGTGTGCTTTCTATGTGGTTTGGCTTGGTGGTCTGGCCTTTACCTTCAGGTTAAGTCGGGTTGGTGGTTGTTTTCTTTTTCTGTATTTCTGAGCTGGTTGTCTTGTCTCTGTCTGTTGTGGCCTTGTCTTTTTGTCTTTTCCGCTTTTGTTCAGTGCTCCTCGAGTCTGGGAGGCATATGTCCTTCATATGCTTCGCCTTTTTTTTGTGAGCCACCGGAGAAAGGCGTTTTTTCTCCTTTTGTTTATATATTTTCTCTTCTCTCAAAAAAAAAAATTAAACCGCATTAAATTGTTTCGATTTATATTACTTTTGAACCTTTATTGCTTTGGATCACATTTGTCCCATTTGTATAAAATTTTATTACTTATTTTTGACTCATATTTTTTATACTTTGTTTAATGTTGGAAAACATGTGAGATTCTGCCATCCAAATACGATGCTTCTGGTAGTAATTATAAAAGGTTTCTATTTCAAGGATTGTTTCAACCTTTGGTATCACATCTTATTTTATTAATGGAGTAATATATAGTTTATTTTCATTATTATAATAGTTATTCCAAACTTCTTAATAATTATTATACTATTTTTGTAGTCATGCCGTTTGTGGGTGCATAGGAAGTACATTAACCTGTTTAATCTAGAATTTAATATAATGAGAACGGAGAAGAGGAATGATGTAAGGTGATATTTTGCATTGTTATTTTCCACCTTTTTATAGTTAGACGGCATCTGTATTATATTTAATATAGTCTAATTTACTTGCAATTCTTATCTCTTAGAAATGTATAAGAAATTTTAAAAGCATAATGATCAACTCTTGGCCGTGAAATATATGTGTTTACATTAGCTTCGTATATTTGATTTCAATCGACCATTGATTATTACAAATTTTTAGACTATAAATTAGGAGTTTTCCATGTCTTTCTATTTATATGGTAAAAAATTATGTTTGATATTAAGACCAAAACCAATTATGATCAAATACATACATATTAGGTTTCTGCTATGTTTCTCATGTTATTTTATTAGGTTTTATTAGACCATCTTATTATTATTTATACAAGCCGGGTCAACGCATTCTCAAACGGTGGGTGTGTGACTTAATAGTTATTAAAGGTAATATTTATATATAACTTGCTAACAAATGGAAAAAAGCTCTAGCATCCATTGCCTTTATTCATGGCCCTTTGCATGTATTTCAGAAGACAAAATGTACAGTCTTAATTGGTTCTACGGTGCGTGAAACAAGGGTGAAAGCCATTAAAACATTTTCTTCCGGAATGTTTTGTAGACTTGATAACATATGTCTTAAGAACAATATGAATGATTGAATTTAGTCCTTTGTATTTTTTCTTATGCAGATCGCATCATTTGTATTTTCCATTATTGAGACAATTTTCATATTTTCCATTGCCTTTTTTGTATTTTCCAATATTAAATTGCTTCTTTGGTATTTTACATTATTAAGATTGCAACTTTTGTATTTTCAGTAATCAAACTACTTATTTGTATTTTCCTTTCATTTTCCCCCTTTTTCTTTATTTTCCTTTTACATGTCTGCTTAACTTATAAATTGTTAACAAGACATCTTGTCAACACCCCAAAGTGAAATTAAAGGTGTGAATGTCCCTTTCGAAACCACCTTTCGAATCAGTTGGAAGTAATCTAAGGCTCCTTCGAAACTAACTTTCGAATAGGTTGAGGTAATCTAAGGTTATGACCTAATAGGATCTAAGGGTTTTAATTGAGTCGAAAGGCCATACTCCTTTGAAAGGTACCTCTTCGATATGCATTAATACATACACTCCATTGCCAAAATCATATATAAGCAGTGAATCAGAATTTATGTCCTCGAAAGTAACATGTATTTGCTTTATTGATAATTTTCACGAATACAGGGGTTTAAGTATTACAAGAAAGTGAAATCCGCAATTTGATTTAAAAATTAGGATTTACAAACTCAAGAAACAAATAAGTATATAATGAATGAATTCAGATCCCCTAAACAACTCCTCTAAGGTTTTATTTATAGGCGCGGGTTGGACCCTTCGTAAGGGTGCCCTGATGACCTTCCGCCGCTGTTGAATTTGGAGTGCCTTTCTAACACTGAATTCGAATGGGACTTAGGTGCTTTCAACTTCATCAAAAGGTATTGGAGCAACCTTTATCTTGTTTTTGAGGTGTTGGGTAAGAAGGAAAAGATGTTCGATTTTGTTCGAAAGGTGCACTCCAACGCTTATGGAAGGTGATGATGCATTCTTTGTTTAAGCTTTCGAAACACTTGAATCTTCCATCATTAGGTATCGAATCGATTTGGACTCCATCTACAATCATTGTTGGAGGCTTTCGACACTGTCGAAAGGGGTATTTTCTTGGCTTCGAATGATTTATAGTATGGAAAAAGGCTTTTTTGACTTCCTCGTTGTTGTTAAGATTTGGTTCCCACATGATTGTTGCTGCTTGAATGAGCGAGGAATGGCATTTAAATGGTTTCAAAAAGATTTAATGGTGGAGGAAGGATCGTTGCGAAAGGTCACTCGAGAAGGCTTAGTAGCGGAAGGTGGCTTTCAAAAGTTTTCCTATCGATTAATGCGGAAGCCCCATCTTTCGGTACCTGAGGAAGCAATACTGGTCACATATGAAGTTTCCCTTATACTTGCGGAAGGGTTCAACTGATTCGAAAGGCTCGTCTACGCCTTTGAAAGGGATGATTTGGTAAAATGTTCCTCTATGTAAGGTAAACAGTGGCAAAACCAATTGTTTTGAAGGGTTTGATACTTGTGCGAAAGTCGGTTATTCGATACCTTCGAAAGGTGCTTTTAACACATACAAAACTCCTTTATGCATGTGAAACCAACTGTTTCGGCAGGGACAACTGAAGTGGAAGGATAGCTTTGACCCCTTTTGACTCCTTCGGAAGCCAATAGTTCATCCAACATTTGCAGAAGCATCCCTTCGACTCTTTCAAAAGGTTTTTCTATCACCATTGTTCTTTGTGAAGCCTTCTTTTGTATTCTTTTTTTAGGCTTCGACAAGGTTGAAGTGATTTTTGATGATAACATTTGCCTCCCTAGTGAAGGGATGCTCTTGACTTTTCAAGTCAACTATTTCGACACCCGTCATTATTGCAGCATAAAGTTTTCCTGCCTTTTGATATTCCCGAATGATTGTTGGTCGTTTATTTAAATCCGATCGAATGGCTTTCCCTGCATTTGCTTTGCTTATAAATTACGATTCATTCTTCCCTTTTTTCATTTACCTACGATTAAAAATCTTGGAGCAAGAATCAGAAATTTCAATCTCTTATTAAATTCATGATTTCAGGAGACGTAAGTTCAAATTTATGATGAGTATCCATTGTTCTATATTATAAATTAAATTTTCATGTTCAGGTCTGATTCTTAATTCTTAGGGTTTGAGTTCATGTTACTATTGGAAATTGTTTCAAGTTTGTCATTTGTGTAAGATGATTTCAAATTCAATTTTTATTCCGATTTTGACTAATCTATGGCATCAGTTAGGGTTCAAGCTTGAATTTTCCAAATTTGGGTTTTTTTGTCGTTGTTGGATTTAGATTCAAGCTCAAATCCTATTATACCCAATTTTAATTTATCTTGATGGTATTAAAAGTTAAAATTTAACGTTACTTACTATGAATTGTATTAAGAAAAATACACTTTCCATTATCGTCGAAACCCTTAACTAGCTTTTCGACTTAGTCGAAACCCCAAAATTGAGATAAACTTAGCCATTTGCATGCTCTTGAAATACTGCCTTGCCCTTTCAACTTATTCGAAACCCACAATAATCAATAGGAATATAACCATCATTTTCCCAATACAACATTGTCGAAACGTATTAATGTCCTTTCATTAGTATCAAAGTCACTTTGCATCTAGTCTTTCGACTTAATGGGAGTATGGCAGTATTTCAACAATGTACATTTTTAAATAGAATAAAATCTATGTGTTTCGACGTTGTTTAAAGGTAAGTTTGATTTGATTGGGGAATGTGGTTAATGGTTTTGACACTGTTGAAAGTTCATTGATTTTCACAGTTCTAGTTAATCTTGACCCTTCCGAAAGCATGGAACCGAGTGCCACGGTAGGTACTTGAACCGTTGTAATAGGCTTCTGACGCCTTTGAAAGGTATTGATAGTTGAATAAAGCGTACTATTGATAAAATTATATCACCTGGTAGAATCATGGGTTTAAAAAGGACTTTTAAGAGATCTATAAAGGACATAGCCCCAAAATTAGAATCTCCACGAAAGAAAGTTGATGTTGTTTCAAGGCGTTCTCTTATAACTTCTCAAGATGAAGTTGACGTGATCCTCAATGACTTCGGGATTACGGGAGTTGAAGCCATTCCTCCTGGCGATAATGACACCATTCAAAATCCTCCTGAGGGACATTTTGCTTACACCGCCATACATATTTGGCATGGGGGTTTTATTCCATTTCTAGAGTTCTTGTTGAGATTTCTAAATCATCTCGGCATAGCTCCTATCCAATTATCTCCCAACGTATATACATATCCCATCTCCTTGGAGCTTATGGCATTAGAGTTGGGAATTCCTTCTCTAAGCGTTGAAGTTCTTAACCACTTGGTTCGCCTCGTCAAGCTTAGCAATTTGAATAGCCAGATTTTCTAGGCTAACCCACTTAAAAAGTTAGTTTCAGAGGGGATAAATAAGTTTAAAGATTGGGAAACGTAATTCTTCTACATTAAATGCTTTCCAAGTATTAATGGACCCTTCTCTTCTCCTTGTAAGTAAACAATCACTATTATTTCTATTAACCTGTTTTCTTTTGCTAAATAATATCCTTTTATTAGGCCCTGCTCCAAAGGATCTCGATGACGAAGGCAAAAGAATTGTAAATTTGCTAACTGCTGCCTCAAGCCGCATTGGAAATAGGCTCACGGTACTAACTCCCAACAACCTCCAAAAACATTCTACCAGAAGGCCAGAGGATTCTTGGATAGTCTCCTCTTGTCCAACATACCTCAAAAAGCAAATGCCTCTTAGCTTAGGGTAACCCCCAGAATTTTTCACTTATGTCTCCAATATGTGCCAACCAACCAGGTAAACTTAAATGTATCGTTTACAACTTCCCATTGTATTATTCTTTAGATTGGTTTTGCTAATCTATTCCTTTTTTGTTTTAACACTTGCTCCTCGGACTGAATTAACTACAAGGGATTACTCCCTCCATCTTAAAAATCTGACGCACTAACTCTGACCCAAGCCATTGCTTGGTCAAGAATGATTGCTAAAAGAAAATTAAGCAGAGTGACTGCCGCGGGCTTTGCTTCCAAGAAGGTCAAAATTACTGATGTTCAGTCTTCTCTCCTCCCCAAAAAGGGTGAATTTGTTGGTGCAGGCAAAGCTTTAGAAGGTCCTACTCTTGATCCTACTTTTTATGTGGACGGTTTACCTTCTTCAACTACTGATCAGACCAGAATGATTCCTTCAAAGGATGACTTTTGTCTCATATAGTTATATCCGATTCTCCAAGCATTATCGAGAAAATGTAGAAGAATTTAGGCACTTCAACTCCTTCCCAGAAATTGAATCCCTCTAGACCCTCAACACATGTTCCTTCTAATGATTTTTAGAACGTTGTACCATTAATTATGAACTCTCCGTCATTTTCTGCTATTTAACCACCTACCTCAGTACCTGATCCATCAAGTCATTGTCGATCTCTCATTGAACAACAATTTCTGGTATATATCCATACTGCTTGATTTTCTTATTACTTTTTTAATACTGAATCTTGACTCATGTTTTAATTTTTCTTTTAGTTCTCCAAAACCGGGTACTCCCTTCAAGAAAATGTTTCTAAGTCCTCCGTCAAGAGGTCAAAACTCAAAGAAGATGTCTCAACCCTAAATAACCAGATCACTTCCCTAACTACTGTCAAAGATAATGCAGTGAGGGAACAAAAAAGATTCAGTGCTTCTCTTTCTTAAATAGAATCTACAATTCCTGAAGAGTGGAAGGCTAGACACAGCTTAGTTGATGAAGTCTTGGCTTTGAAAATGACTCTGAAAGAGTCCAAGGAGAAAAAGGCCAAGGTTAACGGTAAACATGTTTCTCTCAAAAAGAAGTGTACTTCTTTCGAAAAGAAGTTGGAGAAGAAAATGAATTCTTTATCCAAGGCCATCAAAACCATTTCTGAGGCTAAACAAAAGGTGTCTCAATTTCTGAGCACTTCTTTGAATGGTATCATCATAAATTCTTATGAGGATGCACTAATGTTAGCTTACTCTGATAATATAGAGAAGTGCCCAGATTTAAGTTTTCCTTCTCTCGACCCTACGCTTGTTAAAAGATTTATGGCCAAAATCAAGGAAATGGTGCAAGGGATCGAGGTCCCTGATAGAGAAGAAATTGATGCCGCTAGGCTATTATCTTTTGAAGTCCCTCTTGTAGAAGAAGATTCTAATTCAGATGAGGAGGAAGATGAAAAGGGCAACGAAGTTGTTGTTGACGAAGATGACAACGATGATGACAATGATGATGAGAACCCTAATGACGAAGATAAAGGTTAGGGTGATGGTGGCAATGAGGGTGATTACGATGATTCTCCTGAAGGGGATGACAGAAACATTTTCAGGGCACGAGTGATGTCAACCCTGATCCTACTGCCCATGAAAAGGGTCGGACTGAACTCCCTGACTCCTCTGATCCCCAAAGAGAAGATACCGATTTTGATGCTAGAGAGCAAAAAGGGAAGAAGCAGACCCTACAAACTTCAATTCCAATTTCTCAGGTATGGAGTTCTTTATCAAAACGTCTCTCACTTCCAAGATAACACTTGCTAATATCTTTCCATTTTAGATATGGAAGAAATCCATACACCTTTAAAACAAAGCTTGAAAGGAAACAGGTAGAAATAAATAGCCTGTATAGGGAGTTAGGTAAATAATTAAAAGAACACAATGCAAACTCTGATAAGTATTATAAGCTTAACAAAAGAGTTGTAGTATTAGCGTCCTTTAAAGATCAAGAAGCAGCCTCCCGACTTAAAAGGGCACGTCTTCATCATGAAAAACTTTTGGAAGAGAATAGAGAATTGATGACACTCTTCTGGATGCTAATTGAAGATAGAGATATCCTAGTAGACTTTCTATATAAAGCTTACTGCAGACATCCGACTATAGATTTTTCATACTTGGGTGATTTTAGTGGGGGTCTACTTAGATACCTACACAAGAGATACTTAGACGAATTTAAGTCTGATCCTCGCCTGAGGGCTTGTTGGAACTTACCGTGGGTCAACTCAGTTCCTCGCACATTGCCTCCAAAAAGCTTAAATATTATAAGGATAAGTTCATTTCTGAGTTGTTAAAGAAGTCAATCTCGTATGAACCAGAAGAAAATTTGTAATCATTTTCTTATATTGATCTATGGTCTTTCTTTATTAGTTCTTTTATACTTAGTTTTATTTTATTACGTCGCTACAGAGTAAATATCTCTCAAGTAGCCCTGTTACTAGGGTTTACTTAGGAAAATATGTCAAATTAAGAAGAGACTATTTAGAAAAGGCCTCGCTCTTGAAATCCTCATGATTGGCCAGATATTGCTTTCTTACAGATCTACAAAAGCTTTACATGGAACATCCCCGTCTTCACCTTGATTTTCTAGGCGAAGTAAAGGAGAAGCTCCTTAAGGAAATTCAGACATATCATACAAAATTGATTTGTGGACGTGATAGCCCTCCAGCCGAAGAATGGGATTATAGCAAATGTCCTCCAGTAATTACCCTAAAAAGATATAGCGCCACTTTTGAATCGACGATTACTCTTTTAACCGACTCTATAAATAAAGTTAAAAATGTCATTTCTAGATTTTAAGCATGATATGACAAAGCAAGTACTTATAACAATGATATTGTACCCTTTGTTTTATTTCCTCTTGAGTTGTAACCTTATTATTGTAATAAAAGAAATTTGTTCTTTAGGTATTAATTGGTTTCTTTTTGTTTGTTTGAATAGGAAATGCAATTAGCAACTACATCTTTCTCATCGGATCCTTTATCTCATTTCACTAATCTTAGGGATGGATTGATTGCGGATCTTGAAAAGAAAAGCCTATCTGAAGATCCTTTGTCTACCAAACTTCAGGGTAACACTCAAGAGCTGGAATGGCATAGGAGATTTTTACTCCAAAAGGAAATCACCAGAGACCTTAATGGTCAAATCACTAGCATAGAAGTGGATATCAAGAAGAAAGATGAAATAGTTTCTCTATTGAAATGTCAAATTAAATCAAATCCTTCGATAGACTTTGATCATGAGATGTCCAAGCTTTTCCAATAGATAAGCGATTTGTAAATAAAAATAAAGGATAGTCAGGCTCAATTTAAATCTTTGGAAGTTATCGTAGGAGGTGATATTTCAAACATTAATTTACCAATTTCTCCAATGACATCAATTGTTGGTAAAATCAACATGGTCTCATTCTTTAGCCATTCAAAAATTCCCTGCTACAACTAATCCTCCTCCGGGTTTAGATGAAAAAGCAGCTGTGGAGTGGTGCCAAAAGGTCAAGTTTGAAATGATGAAATATTTTGAAAATCAGAAAAAAGAAAGATACTCAGAACGCATTAATGAGTATGCATCCAAATTCAAAGACTTGAACACGAAAGATATCTTCTTCAAAAGCTATTGTTGATTTGGAAAGGTAGAACCAAACTCTTAAAGGTGCGAACAAAGCTTTCAATCATGCTTTGAAGACTCGTATTGAGTCTATTGATGATGCTAATGAAATTAGGAAGAAGGAAAAGAAACTCAAAGAAATTCTTTGTATGCAATACGCCATATTGTTGATCCTTTGATTGCTTAGAATTTAGATAAGGCTGTACAAGATCTTTAAGGCACACTCTTGTATTGTGTGATATGCTTTGTAAATAATTTTGTAGATTATGTAAATTATGTAAATATCACCAAGTTTGTAGCCCTCATATGTTCTTGTTCGGTCATTCCCTGAATCTGCTTTTTGATAGCTTTGACTATGGCTTTCTTTTGTGTTTGTTGAATCATTTGGTCTTCCTCATCAATCTTGTTTTCCTGTAAAGTATAAAGTAGACAACATTTCTAATCATTAATTTGAAGTTTATGCAAGAATATGTGCAGTGGTTTGCTCATAATATTACTGAATATAATATTAAAAATTATGATAATAGAATTCCAAAATTCTAATTTTGGGAATAATGAAAATTAATAGATCATTATCTGAAGATAATAAGTGGTGAGAATTCCATAATTGGGAATGATTGAAGACCGAAAATTCTTTTCCGATAATAACAGAAGCCACCATATCCAACTTTGGTAATAATAAAAGAAGTCCATAATTTCAAATCTGGTAATATTAGTAGAAGTCCAGAAGTCTAATTTATACTATACTATGATTACTGAGTTTGGTTTCAAGAGCGCACAAGCCCACCTCAATATTTCTTGAAATGAACAGTCGTGTTTTTTCCTTTCTTATATTGCTACAGTTTTCGCCATTTCCCTTCTTCTACCGTGCTCCCTTCTTCCTCTTAGGTTTTCACGATTTATTTCACGCTTCATTCTCTTACGCTTTCTACTTAATCTAATCTTCGACGAATTATTGTTATTATTAAAACCGAGTTGGGAATAGCGAGCTCTCGAGTCCCCCACATTTTTCACCCTATAATTCTCATTCAGATTGAATGAGATTCTAACATGTGTATCCTTGCCATGAACCATCCTCTCTATTCAATTTCCTTCGCACATTATCTTTTTAACAATTAACCCTATTTCTCATTTGGGAGAAATCATTCAGGTTTGATTTGGTGGAGCCACTACACCATTTAATAGCAGTTTTCTGATCTATCTTCATTATCCCATCATCGGCGATCGTCGATCCTTTCCGAACATCCAGTGAGTTGGTCATCACATCATCGGCGATTTTGACCAAATCGAGCATGCCATAAATCTATGATTTTGACTTTGTTCTGTTGCCGCATTTTACCTAGCTGAAATTCTTAGGTATCTCTTTTCTTCATCCTAAGGTGATTCATCAATTATGTTTCAAATGCAATTTTTTCTAACTGTATGTGAATTTTCTATGAAAAAAATTATGTCATTGCAAAGATCTACCAAAATTTACTATCGTTTTCTTAAATTTGTTTTATAGGTATTGAAAAACTAGCAATGACATTCAAACAAATCGTTTCACACAGTAAATGGTAAGACAGTGATTTCATTGATTGGTTTCTATAAAAGAATTGAATTTGGCTTTGCTATTTCGTAGTTCAACAAACGAATCATTGATTAATCATAGAAAGAAATTATTGTTTTCCCGGATTAAATCTTAAAGGCTTTATTCTATGTTGTAACAATAGATCTGTATTGTTAATTAAATCAACATGGAAAACAGTTAAAGCAAGTATATGGACTGCATTAGTCATACAGATATTTTTTTCTTCTAAAAGCTTGATACAATATTTCCCTAACTAATATCCCATGTACATGGTTGACAGACTTAATTTGTTTCACCCAACAATGATGCCTTGCATTAGTTATATAGATTTATTTTTCTTCTAGAAGTGTTTGGATAGTTCTTCAAATCTTGAGGTAATAATCTATACTATACTATGATTACTGAGTTTGGTTTAAGGAGTGCACAAGCCCTCCGCAATATTTCTTGAAATGAACAGTCGTGTTTTTTCCTCTCTTATACCGCTACCGTTTTCGCCATTTCCCTTCTTCTACCATGCTCCCTTCTTCCTCTTAGGTTTTACGGATTTATTTCATGCTTCATTCTCCTACGCTTTCTTCCTATCTAATCTACGACAAACAAATGTACAGCCATGAAATTACCTAATTCTAACCAGGTGACAAATACGTTCCTCTGCCACAACGGTGCAAGGCACTTTCTAGATTTATCTTTGTTGTCCCATCGTCAGCGAGCACCATTTTTTCTAGAACATCTCACAGGTTGCAACATCGACGTCAATAGGTCATCAGGTTAGAGGAAAAATGGATAAATCATCCCATTATCACCTAAGTTTTTCTCTTTCACTATTCCACCTCTCTCGAATTCAATTTTTTAATAGGTAATCTTGGCATTGACTACTGTTAAATCTATTTCCTGACTCAATTCATTATACTATTTACTTTATTTTGCACAGTTGTTTAAATCTAGCCTTTACTTTGTTGTCAAGAGTTAGCCATTTTGATTTTGGTTCAGGTAATTCATATTCCCAAAATTATATCTTAGAGTACCATATTCTTATTTGTAGCTGTTAGCAGGCAATTTATTTTAGGTTTCTACATGAGATACTATAATGGGAGAAACATTGTTTAATTCGGCAAAAGATCCATAACGGGACAATTGGATGGTGGTGATAATATTCATGTGATATTTTAACATCTGTAGCTTTTTGACACCATTAATAGAAGAATTCAATATCATAGGATATAATTAGCAAAGTATCCCAGTCATACAGACTTGTTATTTGAGGCCAATAATTAACTATAGATTTAATGGTATTCTTAACATGAAAGATTTTGTGTGCTTATCTATATATTACACTTATATCTTTATACCGAGATATCATACTTTTGTTACATATAGGCTGTTGTAGTTCATTAAATGTTTACAGTGCATATGACAATGTTTTTGTTGTTCCAATTTCGATTCCAACTGCGCTTAAAATAGAAAGTCTCCATCAGCTTTGAAACTTTTCATTTACCAATTGTCGGATATTATTGCAAAATTTTCACTAAAACCCTCTCCACTTATGAGTAGGGATTTTAGTGCAACAGTTTTCCATATATGAAGAACTCATGAATCTTAAGTAGCTTTGAGGCATGTAATTTGTTGGCCAAGTAGAAAAAAAGCATTCTAGCAAATACATAGCTTCATGTATTAAACCGTTTACTAGATTCTTTTTTCAGGAAAATCGAACCTTCAGTTTTGACCATCCAACGATGGTATAATATATCTTTTATCAAAAATCTAAGATCGCAACTAAAATTTTGCGTATCTTTAAATTCATAATTTTCTTTTATTTGTCAACACAGATGAATCGAGGTAGTGGTTCGGTGCACTTGATTTTGATAGTTTTGATTCTCCATTTGTGGATGACTTAGAAATTCAATCATGTAGGTATTCTACGATGCATATATACAAGTTTGTGTATATAATTCAAAATATCATAACCTATTGATTTAGCTTGGTGAAAATGGAAATGCATTATATTTCTAAAGTCCAAAATATTTCTAGGAGATAAATTTATTAAGAACAACATTCTATTTTCTAGAAAGTAAATGACTAGTTGTATAGTTTTTAAATATCTCTGCATTTGATCTGAGTAAAAACTCGTACCAAAACCTTATCCGTACGGACTTAAAATTACATGAAAATCATTTTTTTAAAACAAAATAAAAGTAAAATCCATTAAAGTGTTGTGTAAATATCCACTTTGTACAGTAAGAACTTTATTTAACACCGGGTTGAGTCCATAGCTTTGTCCTATGAATTCACTAAGATGTATGCAATTATGCAATTTTGTGTTTGGTTAAATCGGAATATATGGTGACTTTAGCTTTATCCTTGCACTAAACATGAATTTTTTTAGCCTCTACTTTTATTTTTCATTTGGTGCAGTTTCCATTATTTACCCGTGGATCTCAGCTTAAGCCTTGGCTTTTGTAAACACCCTACTAATCCTAGATATTATTTTAGATATAGTATAAAAGTAATAGGAAGAGAATGAAGGTTACATCATCAAATTCCTCTCTGAAAATTCTTGAATAATCAAGGAAATTTAGGTCTATTCTTAAAGATAAGGCAGGGAAAATGGGTATATAACAAAGTTTGGCCTTGGTTTATGCAAATTGCAAGCTCTGGGCCAACATTAATTAAAGAGATCATACTTAGAGGTATAAATTTTGTAGAAGGTACCATCTTCCCTATAGTCATATTTAATTTAAATCAATATTCAAAATTTAAACTTGAGAGCGTTAATATGATAGTTAAATTAGTTTATGATTCCAGCTTCACGTTTATACTTTGAATATATATGGAATTTCGGACATTTGTATTGTTCAGTTATAATGTTACTAGTATGAATAGGTATGCCAGCAAAATGACAATGACAAGAATTTATTATTTATTTTCTTAAATAATAGGAATAATCAACATAACGGTGCTCTGATGTCCATAATCAAAGATTGATTTCTTTTGCAAGTTTGAAAGCCACATGACTGATTCATTTCCATTATACTTTGATATTAAGAGTTAACTGGTGAAACATCAAGTGTGCCTCATTCTTTGTTCCTGAGATCGAAAGGAACATCTACATGGTAATTTCACTTTTTTAATATGTGGAGACGTTAATTGTAGAGTTACATTATAGTTCTTAGGTAAATATTAACCACTTAGTCATGAGACATTCTTCCTAACAAGTATATCATAGCATAAGAATGAGGATGTTGAATGATTATGGACAGTGTTAGATAATGTCTAAATTCTTCAGTTATAATTCAGAGTTTTCATATGTCAATGTTAGTCCAATTATACTATGAATGCTCTCTAACTTATGGTTGATGGTTCACCCATTTGATAATTGAAACTATATTGCCTTTAGTATGCATTTATATACTTAATAGTTTTCATGTTAAATTTTGAAATGGAACATTAATACATTTAGTTACCACTTGAAGAATAAGTTCTCATGCAATCAATTATGTGTGGTTTTTATGTTCTAAAAGTGGAATTTTGTGAATAAAATCAGTTTAAGGTATGACAGTTTTTGGAAAACTTTAAGTTGTTCAGTGTATGGGCATTTGTCCTCTTCAATAGAAACAAACGAGTAACTGATTTCCCACACTTTTCTCTTACCTACTAACTGATACTTTTGGCTGAAATTTCATGTTGTTAACAAGCAAAATTATGACCAACTAAGCTTAAAAATCTTGATAATTTAATGTTCTCTAAAATGGTAACAACATCTTTAACATTTGTTCGGATTTACGCCATGTGTATGTATCATAGTTGAACCTTTGAGGTAACATCGCATGTGATGGTTATAAAGTGTTACTGAGCGTCCAGTTTCAATTAAAAGAGTTTTCTTCGAGTAAAGAAATGCTACTCCAAGTCTTCAAGAAAAAGAAATATTTTAACATGCCCTTTAATTTCAATACTCAAATTATGAATGCTATTAATTTTTTCGCATTGATTATTTTGTATCAGTCCTTTATCTTAAATTAGAATCCAAAACATAATAAATTAGACTTTCAACTCGGATTTAAAACTTTAAAAAATTGGGTATCCTGAATTTTGTTTTTCAACAGTTGATATCCACCTTGGATGAAGTTTTTCCCTTCCGATTTTTGTGAGGGATTTAATTTTCTACGATTGATTTTTTTATCTCTATAGTTATTTCCTCCAAATTACCGAATATAGCAAGTTTCACTTTGGTAAAGCTAGCTAAACTTCCAATATTTATACACCATCTTCTCCAACTAATAGTACGATAATTAGATAGGGAAAAGGCAACTCTTTGCAATTTAATTTGACAGTAGGGCTGTGAGGTCAAATATAAGTATGTAATATTGTGTTGATTATCTCTGATAACAATCCTAAAGTGAAAGTGACAATTTGTAGGCAATGAGATGGTAATATCCCGAGCAACATTTTCCCATGTTCCTAGAAAAATATAATTTTCTATTTGAATAACTTTTTCAATCCTTTTTTTAGTCTAATGTTGAAACTTTTGAATTTTTTGAAATTGACTAGGCAAGTAACATACTAATAATGATATCAACATTGTTTACTGTACATGTTTTTTACTATAACAAACATTGCTTCCTGTATAATTGTGTTGATATGGCACCATAGCTGATACAATCCGACTTACATTAGTGATGATATTGATATTAATAAAAAAATGATAATTTATTAAACGATAGTGAATAATAAGTAACAGTTACATATTGTTAATTTTGTAAGGGTATGTGTCTATTATGCACATGTTTTATTAGGTAAGTACGTCGTTTTAATTTAATCACACGCTGAAGCAACATGGATGAACCAATTATATAAAATTTATTTATATAGAGCAATGATTTTGCTACCAATGTAGTTTATCTATCCTGCCATTTTTAGCTACTTATCATTATAATATTTTGTTCAAATTTATAAGAGTTTGGAATCAATGCATCACATATGCTAACAGATTCACCCTATTGTGGTTATTATTATAATAAATTATTATCATAACTATATAAAAAACTGAGTTTATTGCAATGTGCATGCTTTAATAGCTAATATTTGTCTTTATATTTCCAAATGCACTAACGGGTACTGTATTTGGTTACAGAAATGAGCAAGCACCACATGCACTAACGTCTTATGTTTGCTGACATTTAATGGCCTCTTTTTTTCCAAATGTAAATAATTGTATTTGATATTTACTCCTGTCACCAGGTGTGTGTACATTAATGAATTTTTATGGAAAATATCAAAATATAGAATAGCTGCAGCAACAATTAGAGAACTTATCTCATTATGCATACAATAAGAAAACTTAATTCATCATGTCATGCATATAATAAGAATTCATGTTTATGGAAGTGAGAAAAAAGTTCGGTGTGGTTAAGTTGATTCAAGAAATTAGTGGAACTACACTGAATATCTAGAAAATTGTGTGACTTGCATTCTGTAAAAGAATTAGCTCTTCATGATTTCTATTTAAATTATTACTATTTCTTTTTTATAATAATTTTCTTATAACTCATGGTTTTTCTAGATGGATTGTAGGGTTGTGACCTTGGATAATTATCAACAACAAACATACTATGCTGAAGCATGTATTTGTTCTGAAATTTATTCGTCTTGGAAGTATATTCAGGTGTTGTATTTGTGTCAAACATGTTTTACTTTTATATTTTATTTCACTTAATAAACATTTCCAAACTTCGTTGCCCTATATGGGCATGCACTAAGAATGTTTTATATTACTATAACCTTATTGGTTTAATGTGTGGTTGGATAGCATAATGTATGGTTAAAGAATATAACTCATACATTTCAACAATAATATCATCTCTTTGAACAGTATGTTAACTTCCATCAATCATATTTTCTTCTTTTTCCATTCTTTAAGCTTATTCATATAGTGGCTATATTTAAATATGTAGGAGTGGATGATCAGTTACATGAGTTCAGGTTTATCAAGTAATCAGGAATCTTATAAATGAATGTCAAGTTAATGAAACAATATTTATTTTAGTTTTAGCCTTTCTCTTACCTAATTTTTTTGGCTGGTTTTCTATCAGTTTTATTATATATTATGTTAGTGATAAAAAGGTAATAATTTTTGTACAATCAATATAATTTTTAATCTATTCCTTTATTTGTTATTTATATTTTACAAATTATTGTCTAAAAAATTTGCTTCAATCCGTGTGCATAGTACGGATTCGCACTAGTTATAGAAATAATAGAGGACTAAAAATTCAGATCTGCCATTAACAATAGAAGTTCAGAAATCTTCTTCTCGAAATAATAGTAATAAAAGATCCAGAACTCAGATTTGGGTAATAATTTGATAAGTCAAGTCCAGAAGTTAATAGTTGTCGACCCGAGACCCAGATTCAAGTTTTAAGAGGGATCTAGAAATTATTATCTAAAAATTAGTAGAAGACCAATGTCCATAACAGAAGACTTTAAATCAATAACATGAGACCCAAAATCCAGATTCGGGTATTAATGAGTGAAGTCCATAAATTATCTTTTAGAAATTAGCCAAATGCCATAAATTCGTATGAAAGTAGTCCAGGAAGTATCGTCCGGAAGTAGTAGAAGACAATAAATCTGTTTCTAATAATGAGATGGAAAGTTTGGAAAACATTATTTGAATAATGGAAGTTCAGAAATTCTTACCTGAGTCTTTTGTTCTACACAACTCTTTGGACTTTGATTTTTTAAAAAAAATTCTTACGTCGCCTCTCTGCTTTTTAATTATTTCAACATGTGCAACCCTTTAGGCTTTGTGTACTGTTGTTGTTTTGTGTGCAACTTATTCGCCTCAGACGTCTTAGTCTGTCATTGTCTGGTGCGCTTGGTTAGCTTATCCACAAGCAGGACCCAAGGACTTACCCGACCTCCCTCTAGGAGGCGCTCCAAGCAGGCCTTATAGGCCGGACTGAAGGCTTGTTCGGTGCTTTGACTGGGCCATAGCATGGTAGGATCAAGGCTTACTTCATCCTCCCTTCAGGAGGTGCTCCAACCAAGCCTTTTAGGCGAGACTAAAGGCTGGTTGGTGCCTTGGCCTGGCCATAGTGTGGCACGTTCAATGGCTTACTCCGTCTCCCCTCCAGGTAGCGCCTTGATATGGCCATAGCGTGGCGTGATCAATGGCTTGTAGATACTTTAACCTGGCCATAGCGTGGCGTGGATAAAGGTTTACTCTAACCTCCATCCAGGAGGTGCTTTGACCTAGTCAACTTGGCGCGGACAAAGGCTTATAACCGTTTAATGTAGTTTCCAAGTTTAAGGAGAATTTTACTCCCGACCATGTAGATATTCTTAAAAAGGCGCTTTATTGAATTCTCTAGGATTGCTTTACAAATCTATTAATCTTTCCTTGTTTGAAAAAGTTGATGACCATTACTTCAAGAGATCTTCATTGATTTGTTTCATGCCCATTCATCATATGACGGTGACAATAAAGTCCTCCCAGATTTCTTTCATACTAGGGCTCTTTCTTTTTGGATGGCCAGTAATTGAGTTTTTTCCTTGTTAGTATGTAGATGTTCTCAATTGATGTAGTCAAGTTGCATTCTTTAGGGAGTTGATTTGAAGCTTGTCTTTTGAAGCCGATTTCTAAATCTTTTGTTGCTTGATCTAGAAGCTTCACCCTTAATGACTAATTTCATTTTTAAAACCTTTCAAAATTCATATGTGGGTAATGATCCACTTGTTTCTTGATGCCATTTTTAAGCAAAGGTGTAATAATCAGCCATCATTCCTTCTTCAAAGATAGTGCCTTTAGTATAGAATTGAATAGTCTTCCTCATTTGATCAAACAAGTTATCACTCCCACTTTTCGCTCGGCCTAAGGCAAAGATGGTGTAGGGCCAACATGAAATGGATTTAAGCTCCAACTGTATGGATCACAAGATTCAGCTTTTTTCTTTTTAATGATTCTTAAAGCCTCCAATCTTGACATTTGTTCTTCATATAGCTTAGAATCTTCGATAGTTTCATGAGAGAATCCAACCAAGTGTGGTTTTGAAGATCCTTGCTCGTACTTTTTGATATTTCTAAACATTATGGTGTAAGGGTTAAGGTTAGATTGGAATGAAATAGGGATAGGGTAAAATAAGGTTGGGAATTCAACAAAGTCGGAGGTCCAACCCCTCCTACTAGTGCCAAAAATGTTAACAAAAAATCTTATCAACACCCCATAGTGGAATTAAAGGTGTAAATGACCCCTTCAAAACCACCTTTCAAATCAGTTGAAAGTAATCTAAGGTCTATTCGAAACCACATTTCAAATAGGTTGAGGTAATCTAAGGCTGTGACCTAATAGGATCTAAGGTTTTTAATTAAGTCGAAAGGATCCTACTCCTTCAAAAGGTACCTCTTCGATATGCATTAATACATACATTCCACTTTTGAAATCATATATAAATAGTGAATCAGAATCTATGTACTCGAAAGTACCATGTATTTGCTTTATTGATAATTTTCACGAATACAAGGGTTTAAGTGTTACAAGAAAGTGAAATCCCCAATTTGATTTAAAAATTAGGGCTTACAAACTCAAGAAATGAATAAGTATAGAATGAATGAATTCGGATCCCCTAAACAACACCCCTAGGGTCTTATTTATAGGCGCAGGTTGGACCCTTTCGCCTCAGTCGTTCGACGTAGTCGAAAGGGTGTCTTGGTAACCTTCCACCGCTGTTGAATTTGGAGCGCCTTTCTAACACTGCTTTCGAATGGGACTTGGGTGCATTCGACTTCATCGGAAGGTATTAGAGCGACCTTTATCTTATTGTTGAGGTGTTGGCTAAGAAGGAAAGGATTTTCAAATGTGTTAGAACGGTACACATCCAATGCTTATGGAAGGTGATGATGCTTTCTTTGTTTAAGCTTTCGAAACATTTGAATCTTTCATCATTAGGTATCGAAATCAATTAGTTTGCACTGCAATTACAAGAATTTATGGAGGCCTTCTACACTATCGAAAGGGGTATTTTCTTGGCTTCGAATGATTTATAGCATGGTCGAAGGCTTCTTTGACTTCCTCATTGTTGTTAAGATCTGGCACCAACATGATTGTTGCTACTTGAATGAGCGAGGAAGAGCATTTGGATGGTTTCGAAAGGATTTAATGGTGGCGGAAGGATCATTGCGAAAGGTCACTTAAGAAGGCTTAGCTGCACGGAATATGGCTTTCGAAAGTATTCCTGTTGATTAATGTGGAAGCCCTATCTTCTGGTACTTGAGGAAGCAATACTGGTCACATGTGAAGTTTCCCTTATACTTGCGAAAGGGTTCAACCAATTCGAAAGGCTCATCTACGCTTTCAAAAGGGATGCTTTGGTAAAATGTTCCTCTATGTAAGGTAAATAGTGGCGAAACCAACTGTTTCGAAATGTTTGATACATGTGCGGAAGCCAGCTATTTGATACCTTCGAAAGGTGCTTTTAACAAATACAAAACTCCTTTATGCATGCGGAACCAACTGTTTCGGAAGGGCCAACTGAAGCGGAAGGATAGCTTTAACCCCTTTCGACTCCTTTGGAATCTCATAGTTCATCTAATATTTGCACAAGCATCGCTTTGACTCTTTCGAAAAGTTTTGCTATCGCAATCGTTCTTTGTGAAGCCTTCTTTTGTATTCTTTTTTAGGATTCGACAAGGTTGAAGTGATTTTTGATGATAACATAATTAAATGTGTGAGTAAGATGCTTTGTAATTGGTTCTTATCTTGTAATCCAATAAAGATGTAGTCCACTTTGTCTTTATTGTTTCCTCTTCTCTCTCCTTATTTGTCTGTATTTATTTATTCAATTATTTGTACATAATATTTGAACTTGATTTGATATTTCATAATAGCTTATGCATTTCTAAAACTGGATAACAATTATCACAATTAAGTATATTTTAGTTTTAATATAATTAATTTTTCATATGTTATGTGCATAGCATGGGTTCGTACTAGTATATGTTAAAAAGAATATAGTTAACGAAGATAATAACAGTTTTGAATAAGGTGATGTTTTATCTCATATTTGCCTTTTTCCCCTTTTTAAGCATCTTTTTTCTTACTACCGATTGATTTAGGATGTTTGTTTTTCATACCATATTGTCATGTGATAGGATCTGCTCATCAGCCGCACCAAGTGCTGCTACATCTCGGCATGAAAGAATCATTAAGGTTTTGCACGATACAAGGAACAATGCACAATTCTTCAAAATATAGAAAAGGCAGAAGTAGACAAAGTTTGTTATAACAAATTATTTTATTATTAGTATCTTACAATTACAAAACGTATAGCCAGGAATGATTTGTAAATCATATTGTACTAGCTATCCAAAGTTGGTTACAATTAGCCTGTAAGAATCTTTATATAATAGTGCTATGTAATGAAATAGTGGGACATAAAATTAAATGAGTCATCTTCTTTACCAAATATTTCTTCTCTATCTTACTCTTTTCTTCATCTACTTCTCCTTTCTCTCTTATTCTCTCCCATATTTCATCAAATAGAGAATATACATAAATCAATTGGTGCTTTCACTGACCTCTCGCCATGGGTGAAACACCGACTCTACAACAACTTCACATCTTCTTCTACCGACTAGCCATCCGCACAACCCTACAGGCCATCCAAAGAACCATCTCTTCACAAGAAATCAAGATCAAATCTCGACATGCCAACCTTACCGACGTCAAATCCACTTTTATCTCTCATAACACTATCATACAATGCCTTAGTCAAACCCTAGCTGACCTCATCGCTAAATTTTCATCCTACCTACCACCAGGCTCCTCACAACTCCCACTTACATCACCTGCACCAAAATCGAATCCCCATCCTCAACCCATGCTCCTCACTTTTAACACCACCAGCGATGCCACCTAGACGCTCAACTCCTCCTACTTCGGCGCTATCTTCACCTCTGCTGGCTTTACGACATCTTCCTTCTCCTTGGATCCCAAGCCAACACCAACCTCCTTGCCAACATTTCATCAAACATCATCGGCTCACTTACTAACATTCCATCAAACAACATCAACCCAATAGTCCACCCATCAAACCTCTGATGATACCAACCCGCCAAACCCATTCCACTCACCAGAATTACTATCGACACCAGTAGAGTTGCCACAACCAAAACCGCTTGACAATAACAACCCAAAAACCCCTTATCATGCACCCATCGATGCCACAAATCCAACCTTCTTTCTCTCCTTGCAATTATCAACAACAAACCAATCTTCCCAAACTCAAAACCATACCAAATGCAGCTCCCCGGACATGAGATCCCCCTCAAAGCCCTCTTCAGAACATCATATCAAAAGGGAATACAGCCGTCAACATCAATTTGTAGCCTTTAGCCACCCAACAATAGCTCTTACCAATACGGGCAACATATCTAACTATATGTATTCGAGAACCACACAAATTATGGGCTTACTAATTGATAGATCTGCATTGTTTTATGGAACAGCTGGAAAGGGAAAAAAGTAAAGAGCGAGGAATTTTCGATAAATCTAGTTGAATGCACAACGATGTTAAATGAAAGTAAGATTTTTGTCTTTGATCCGGGTGGTACATTCCAATTAGAGAGCATCTTTAACCTTGAAGATAAGATCGATTTCAAGGGAATGGCAATGATAGGATCAGCTCATCAGCCTAACTAAGTGTCGGTATGTAACGACCCGTAAATTTTAATAGTTTTAATAATAAGTTTAATTGAAAATTAGTGAATTTTAAACAATAAAATTTAAAATTTAAAATTTATTATTTGGAATACGTCTATTTCAATATAGCTACTGGTAAATTTTCATCCGATAATATTGAAGTTTTTTTATTGTGTAATTTTATTTCAATTCAGATCAGTAAAAATTGATGATAATAAAACGTTTTCCAAACTTAAATATTTTTATATAATAAATTTCTAAATCATCTTCTAAGTAAGTCATCATCTTTCGTTTTTCAAAATTTGGACTTATGTTGCTCCGTTTATCTTTATTCTGGCAAAATAGCAGCATCTCTGGTACCGATTATCGACTTTTGATCGGATGATCGTACCATTGATATCCATATACCGTTTTGATCGTCTCGTCATGCTGATCTCTACGGTATATTTATTTCTATATTTTGAAATCCGGTATGCGACGGAAATAATAAATGTTCGTTGTATCGGTACCATAAATTGCAACCGTTAGCTTTCTTGTTTTCAAAACGTTGAACCTTGCAGCCCAAGCAATGTAATAAATTTCTTTAATTATTTTCAGCTTAATCAAGGCTTTTGACCGTTGTCATTCTTTCACTTTATATTTAGTCTACTGGCTACTTTATTTCTACAGTTCACATCCATTTGCTTTTGCTGTAGCCTACATTCTTCAAAACCTTTCCCCTATCTGTACGTTTCATTTTGTTGTCTCTGTGTCCCTTCATTTCATCATATATTTTCTTCTGAACCATTTGGATCTGCACTTCTTCTTCTCCACTCTTTACCTTCCCCTTTTCTCTTTTGTTCCGTTCCTTGCTTTCTAGAAATAATATAATATAAAGTTCATAAATATGTTTGCCTGAAGCTTGTTTATCTTCTAAAAGCCTGGAACCCTTCCCTTATTGTCGAGACCTCAGATCCGCCTTTCCTCTTCTCTCTCCCTTCAACGCCTATCAACAGAGCAACCTTCTCCCTTGATCCGCCGTAGACAACCCAGGCCCACCAAGTGACAGCAGATGACAGCCACCGCTTCGACCCACCCCTTTCCTCCATTGCTTAGCCGATAGCCACCAATTCCTCTCTGCCTCTTGCCCCATCCATTGCTTAGCCCGGAGATCCACCGCCCACGTTCATCTCGACCTCAACCGTTCCATCTTCTTCCATCACCTCCCATCCTCTCACCAGCGGAATAGCCCTCCATCAATGCCGTAGTTTCCAGCCTCTCAACAACCGTACCCCATGCAAGCCGTCTTTGACAGCCACCGAACCACATCTCACCTCCGACCTGCCCTGCCCAGACACCTCCGCACTGCAGCTTCCCCATGCCAGACTCGCCACCGAAGCTACCCAACTTGTCACCTTGGCCAGCAGCTTCTTTCTCTCGTGTAAAGTATATTTTATATTTAAGCCTAGTATATTTTAATATGTTAATATATATATATATACGTGTATTATTTTGCAAATGCATAGTTACAGTAGATTCATTTTTAAAGAAATATTTTATATCGTTTTACAATTATATTCACACAGTAATATATTTGTATAAAAATTTTATAACATGTTGTTTGCATATTTTGTTGTTTTACGGTCTGCATTGATATGTATGTATATATAGTATATAGTTTATTAAGTCACAAAAGTTTATACAGTTATAATTTATAAGGTATATACATTTTAAAATGAGTATTCTTGCAACCCAGTTCGACCAAGTCTTGTCCTATATATATATATATATATATATGTTATATAACTTGATATTTTACTTCATTTTGATTTATACTGTATATATTATAAAGTAGGTCTGTGTATATATTTAGTAGTATGGGTGTGATGTCTGCATAAGTGTAGCTTGCATGTATGCAAACTTATATTGTATTATCTACTAAAAAATAGAGAGGGTATGCCTGTTACAGTAAATGTCTTATAGTATATATATTTTTTGATTGAAGTTATATAATAAGTGGATAATATGAGCACTATATATAATTACAGTTGTTGTACTATTGTTTAAATTGCATATGTAAAGGACGTTAGTTTATTTTATATAATATTGAGATTTTGGGGTATGTTTTCTTCATTTTGAATTTTGGTTTGAGATAAGTCTATGCTTTGACTAAAAATTTGAATGGTAATTTGTAAATATGACGTTCTAAATATGTTTTAAAATTTGAATATTTGTTTTAAAGGAATTTATGATAATAATAATATAATATATATATATTTTTGTTCTACCAAGATAATTCCGAGTATCTTCATCGACCCCGTCCTGATTTGTTCCATTTATTTTATTATCAGCTTTGATCGTTGAATTCGTACCGACTTTGCTTTGCTTCGATTCGTCATTCAAATTTCAGTGTCTGTATCAGTGTGCGTATCCGTGTCATCTTCTGTATTCCTCTCTAGCCTCGAAAGGTTAGCAATCACTCACGATTAACGTTCTTTTATTTATTAAATTTGATTTCAATTGAAACGACAATTGAAATATGCTGCTGTAGTTATTTAAGTTGTTATATATGCTATTATCTGTAAATTGTTCACCTGTGGGATATGACACCATATCCTGTTGTTTATATTATATTGTTACTAATGACATATGTCTGTTGTTATATTTTATATTATCTGTTATCACTCTGCAAGTTCCCTGTTAGTATAGAATTCACTATGGGTTGAAATGATACATACCCGAACGGACTTTAGAATAGGAGAAAATCGTTATGGGTTGAAATGATAAACCCAAACGATTTTCAATTGATTTGAATTTGGGATTACGGGTCGAAATGATATCTACCCGTATGTATTTAAATTTACGGATTGAAATGATAAATATCCGTACCACTTGACCATAAATAGGAAATTATATACAGACACCGTTGGTCCATATATAAATATTTTGAAAATAAATTCTATGGTTTTGGAAAGAAATATATGGTTTTAATAAATGTTGATTCTTAATTTATTTTTGAATGATAATGATATATATGGATTTAATAATAATATTTTATTTAATTAAGATTGATTTAATACCTATAATATGGTTAAGTATTTAAATTTATGTTTCAAAATAGATTTCAGTAATAATTTGAATAAGTTAAGGTTGGGAAGATAATTTGAACTTAGTTGAAATTGTATTCATTAAAGAATTTTATTTAATTAAACCGATTTGAAATTTTTTGAAATTGAGATTTATGATATGATTTATAACTTGGGTTTGATTTAAATAATTTGATGAATATTTCTTGTTTAAAAAAAATTAAGGAAGTATTTAGTAAAATTGAAATTTAGGGCTAGTTAAATGATATTGAATCTATTAAGTGAATATTCCCTGATTAAATAATAATGAAGTTAAATCAAGAGCTATATGAAGCTGTTAAATTTAACTTTGAAAATGTTGAATTTTAAAGCCTTGAAATATATTGAAAAATTAAATGGTATATTTAGAACTGAATTGAATTGATGAATGGAGCTTGAATAAATTTGAATTTGGAATTTGGAGTTGATTTGAATCGATTTGCGAGACTTGAGAAAATTAAATGCTTTACTTTATAAATTAATTAATATATATACTATCTTGGAAAATAGTTATATTTGAAATGAAATGATATTTGGGTTTTGAAGTATAAATTAAATTGAAATGACCACGGTGTTATAATGTATATTTCCACCTTGTAGATAGTTCTGAAGATCCTTAGAGGATGGTTATCCCAAACATCCTTTAAGTTACTTGTATTTCAGTTGATATTTCACTTGAGTTGAATTTATTAGTATAAGAATGTTAATCCTGACTCGAGTATTTTGTGTTTTGCTTTACGTTCGGGTCAGACCGAGTGATACAGCATCTGAGGCTCACCTTTAGAGTTTGGAGCTTCATTTGGAGATCCAACTATCGATTCATCTTTCAGCTTTTCCAGTTGATTTGTTTAGAGAGGTCATCTATTTGTACTGAAGACTTCACTGTATTTGAGATATTCTGTTGTATTCACTACAAAAATACGGGCTTTTAATAGCACTAATACATAGCGTTTCTGCATTTCCTCCTTCCAACGCTATGCAAATTATGGTTTCCAACGCTGAGATAAATTAATACGTCTCCTCAACGCTATTCAATGAAAATGCGGGAAATGAATTATTTTGTGCGGGAAAAAAAAGAACCCTATTCACTTCGTTGTTGCCTCCTTTAGAACACTATCTTCTTTCCTCCTTCAGAAATCTATCCCCAAATGGTGAATAATCGATCGACTCGCGAAACCTCGTCAATTGTCGTCAACTTTTGGATTGCGAAACCCTAGCCTCTATCGTCAACACTCGATCCCAATCCCTAAACGTAGCCACCATTAAATCCTTAACCTCTATCGTTAGAATCACGAAGCCCGTAGCCTCTGCCATCAACCGTCGTTAACTTTTGAATCGTGAAACCTTAGCCTCTACCTGGAACCCTAAATCCGCGCCTCTCCAATTTGAACCGCCGTGAGAGGTACCACAACATTTTTTTTCACCACTCGTTCATGATGCTTACTGCTTCAGCTATTGTGTAACCTTGACTAATATCATTGTCAAGCTAGTATTTGCTCGTTATGCTTTGTTCAGTTATGTGAATGTTCGATCTTTGATTGTTTTTAATCCTTTTACTTTAGACCTGGTGCTCTTTTTCCAGTCTATCCTTCTAGTTATATCTTTATTCTATTAATTGTAGGTAATGATGGTATTAGGTTTAAGTTTGATTTTAGCTAAAATTGACCGTTCCTACGAAAATATGCGGGATTGGGTAATAGTCTACTGGATTTTGTAATCAAACTGAAATGCTTTAATTTTGATCTAGGATAAAAGTAAGCATCTTGTTGTGTGCTATGCTGTTGTAACATGTTCATATGAAATTTAGTTCATATTTTATAATTTTGGACTTGGTATACTCTCTAATTGATATCCAAAACCTACTCATCAGTAGTCTAGTGATTACTACAAATATCCACTTTGTAGTTTGTCAATTTAGAAATTATCGATTTATTTTGTTATCCAGTAATTCTTGACATCAACTGAAATCTACATATACAAAAATTTCAACCTAAAGTATCTACCGACTTACAGAAAATATATTAATCTGAAGCTAATAAAATTAAGTAGCCGTTCGAATGAATTGAGTATTATGGTCTAAACTTAAGCTTCACTGATATTTCCTAGTTACCTTAATAGTTTGTGCTGCAACGCATATAATTTTATGTTTTGAAAATATAGCATGGACTCATGCCTTGTAACGTACATACGTATATAATCATGCACACATTGCTAACACACCCACACAACAAATTCACAGAGATGTGTGTGCGTGAAAATTATGTTTAGTTGGGGTGTGTATAAACTTTGTTTTTGATTAAAACCCAAACTCAATTGTAAATTGATGTAATTTCGTTGTTTTTGAAGCAAGAAAAACCAACCAATTTTCAAGCAAGAAAAATCAACACAATCTTCTCTGCTTCATCTCCCAAACTCAATTTGAATAAACACATATTTACGCTAGAATATTATTCTATGACGATCCAGTGAATCATTTAGTATACTTGAACAATGCAGGTATTTCTAGTGTTTTATAAGAGGTAATGCAATGTACTGTCACTTTTTGTAACACTAACCATGTTGCTTACCCAAGTTTTCTCTAGATAATCATGAGCATTATATTATTTAGTATAAAGAGCATTAACTAAGAAAGTAAATTTAATAAAAGAGTTCATCTAAGATGCTAGCTATGATAAAATAATGGTAAATAATGCTAAATATGTAAGTAGGTTATATGGAATCTTTTAAACGTATACACTAAATCAAATGATCCAAAGCTTTATTTTTCAGAATTTGACAAACTTTCTAGTTATAATAACATGATAGTTTTATACTTTGCTTTGCTTGTAAGGTCATGAAAATACATATTAGATTTATTTACAGAGTATATATCTGATACAATCTTCAAAGACAAACCACTGATCAAACCTTGAAACTTGTAATTACTCAAACAAACAAACATTATTAATAGTGGGCAAAGGGGTGGCTTAGAAGGTGAAAAATTTACTTATCAAGAGAAAATACAAGTTAAAACTGTATAAGAAAAATATGTTGCCTTTTTCAGTCCTGATAAAAGCTTAGCATAGGAGCAACTCTGAAGGTCAAATTCTTCCTCGATTGCCAAAGTCAGCCTCTTGTCTTACCTGTAATATATTTATTTTGAACTAGTCAATTAGAATATTAAACAAAATGTTTAGATTGGCTGATTTCAGAAATACTGTCACATTAATTTTCCCTTTTCATTAATATTGCTGACCTGATCATAGCATGAGGACTGGGTGAAGTAATAAGACACATTTTGATGAGAGATCAAACTTTTATGATGCTCTATTGGCCGCTTAAACTCATGCTATTAATGGAAAGAAAGGAAAATATAACATAAATAAAGACCCACCTCCAGCCATGCATATAAACGATTTGATAGTGGTAAGAAAACAAAATTCTTTTTATGGGATTTCAGTTAAGAAACTTGTACATAATTTACTCCTTTCATTGTCTGTAAGCTTCAGCGAATAATGCCAGAGGTTTTTTTTTTAATCATTTTTACAGATAAATAAAAGGCAAAAAGCAGCTGTGGAATATGTGCTCAGTGGGCACCACTTAAAATTATTCCTTCCCAAGGAAACATGTAGCCTGGCCTTCTCTTTTTCTGGTGTCAGATGCCCAAGTCGTGATGAGCCTCATTCTGATGAAGCTGTTGCATTCATGAGAAAAAAGATAATGCAAAAAGATGTTGAGGTGCTACTATCCCCAATAGAGTTTGTATTTATTTATTTTGTTAATTTAGTGTTATCAACTGTGAAGGATTGTTTGTGCAAAAATTAAGTTCATATCTAATTCAATGCCACCTCTATACCTCATGCAATTGTTTTACCATGGACAACTAACATTAAAACGACACCACAATATTAACCTGCTCTTGTTGTTCTTTTAGTTTTGTGTTTGAGAATGCAATATCCTGGAAATAAAGAAATGAACGAGTGTGGATGCAGCGCACAGTAGTGTTATATATGGTTTCTTTATGACACCTTTTGATGGATAGCCACGATAATTTGATAACATTTTCAAATTCAATGCATATTATAATGTAGCTTAGTTGTGTTTAATATTAAACTTCTGAAGGTTATTTTGTGATTAAGGCACCATAAGAGGTGGTGTTTTGCAACTATATAACAAGTAAAATTTGTTGTTCCAGTTTTATGATAAAATCATTAGAGCATCAAGAATGATAACAACATTGAAAACTGGTACTAAATAAACAAAACGCCAAATTAATTTTAAGTTGGTATGTTGTTAAGCGTAGAGGAGTGCTTGTATGGTGTATGATAAATTCCTATGGTGTTTGCTTACCACTCAAGAATTTTTTTTACCGTTTCAGGTAAATCTCAAGCCAGTTTTGACATTGCTCGACATTTCATTTCCTCTTGCTTCTTCTGATCTTGGTGCCGATAATCTTGAAAATGAGTTTATCATGGTAAATTTGCAACTCTCAAAGGTACACCAGTCTATACTTTAATATGGCACATAAAAGTATTTTATTTTTATGTTGAAGCAAACTAATTTAATTTTTGTAAAATGTTAAAGCTTACAATAAAATTGAAGAAATGGCAACTAGCGGGATTGATACTACTTCACTCGAGGATGAGCCCTTTGACACTGAAGCTGCTATGAACAGACGCATATTAAAGCTTATTGCTAGTTGTTGCAACTGTGAGTAATGAAAATGAAATCAGTCTTAAGTTAGTCTTGCATTACTTACTATTCTAAAGCATAAAAGTAATTTATTATTTCAGGTGATAAACTTGCAAGAGCCACAAAGCTTGTTAGATTGCTTACTCTGGAAAAGTCCCTTAAGGGCGCAATAAAGCTTGCAACTGCTCTAAAACTTCCAGCATTAGCAGAACGCTTCAATGGGATATTAGAGGTATAGTTTCATATCCCTCCCGAGTGTTTAATCTTTCTTCTCTTTTTGTGAAACAAAAAAGAAAAGGTGCAAGATCTTGAACTCTGTGATTCATCTTTGGAACCATCATGCTTATATTTAGCAGCTTTATTTGCATTTCTACATTTAGTATTCTACTTATTTTACTCTTTCTTTTGATCAGTTTCATTATTCTTTTATAAAACTATATGCCAAACCAGAATATGATTAAGTTCATTAATTTATTATTTTTCAACAATATTTTTTTGCACATGTGTTCCTGATTACAAACTACTAAAATTTCTATATACACACATCAGACTAGCCTATTAAATAGTATACATTTTTATCGATTTATGCAGGTTTGATAGGGGTCGATGATCCATATGCACCCCTTTGAATTGTGAGGTAAGTGAGTACTTCACTTATTCATTGCGAAACATAGCATTGGTGCTGAAAAAAACATGCCTTTGCAGTAGAAAACTTGTTATGCATATTTCTGAAGGTTGATTCTTCTTTCAATTTTGTTTCTACGCATTCTTTGAGGTCACTGGAACTGCCATCTAGTATGGGTGTTCATATTTGCATTTTGAACAAACTGAAGGTTCATATTTACATTTTGAACTATAACATGGGACACTAATTTATTAAAGTACTTCTAGCTTGCTGTCTATATTTTTTAAAGGAGCTACACATGATTAAAATTATATATAATAATCTATTTTTGAACTTCCATTTCAAGCAAGTACTTCTATTTGCATTAGACTAGGACACATATAGATAAATAATTTATATTCATTATTGGATTTGATTTGTTAGCATGTTGTTCTTTTTATAAAATCGATATTGACAATAACCTGTGCAATAGTCAATATACTTGCTGACCTTTACCCTCAAATTTGAGTTAGTATTTTGAATATCCAATTTTTTCATTACTATCAATAAGTTCAGTGTGACTGACAAGGATAAAAGTCATTAGCAGTTAGCAACAAGAAGTTGTTTACAATATTAGTAAATCATGATCTCACACACAACACCACCCCCACTCCTCCTTTTCTGGTGTGGTTAAATTTTTTTGTTTTTGCAATGAATAGAACAACCAAAGAGATTATTTATTCTCATAAACCCATTTGGGGGAAAGAAATGTGCACGGAAGATATTCATGAACGAAATTAAGCCCCTATTTGAAGCTGCTAAGATACTCTATACCGTGGAAGGTTGGCGGTTTCTATTGTTAGGTCTATTTAAGCTTTATACGCAATCCAAATTGTTTATGCTATTAGCTTACATAAGACATTGTAGCCCAAATATCAACATTGATTTCTTTTTCCCCTTTCAGAAACTTGATATCAACTGCATGCTCAAGAAATTTCATATAAACTGGAACTCCTAAAATATGATGGAATTGTGTGCGTAAGTGGAGATGGCCTCCTTGTGGAGGTGAGTGTTTTTCTTGAATATATTGAAACACTAGAAGAATTCGTTATAGGTTGGATTTTAAACTTCAAAGTTCAAACCGTTATTTTGTTGGTAGCTTTGCCTTCTGTTTAGGACACTTTACCTTGTGGCCATGAAAATCTGGTTATATGATTATGTAAAAGCTATATAACTTTGACACAAGTGTTTAGTCAGTATTTTATATTTTCTGTGGCTGATCAATACCGTAGGGACCTCTGATTGCATTCATTATTATTGTAATAGTCATATATTGCAATAAACAGATGACATTAAATTGCATGTTGCTTCTCATCATATTAGGCTAATTTTATTGGATGTTTATTGTAAGTTGAAAGAATGAATTACTGCAAAACATGATCAGCCAGATTGAGATTAAACATGCAGTAGCATATAATTGCATCGATACCAGCTTTTACCTTTACTTCATTGCTCACGACTTTAATATTGTATTAGCATGTTATTAGCACACTCACAATCACATGATGTGCATGCATAATTATTTATACGTGGGATTCATAGAAGTTGAAATTTGAATGTATTTTCATAAAAATTAGATTTCAAACTTGGTAAAGTGGAAGAGATGGCCCAGATGGGGAAGCAAAAGGAAAAGAAAGGCTTGATTGTGAGTCCATTTTGATTTTTCTCATGCTTTAGTATCATTTTCAATCTAAGAATAAGGATTCAATAACACTTTAGGCTAATGTTTTCCCTGGAGTTTGGTGAATTATATAACCAACAGCTAAGTATAAAAAATACTGTGAATTAATATGCCATTAGAATTCTTTTTTCTCGTTTGCTCATAGCTCATACCCTCCATTATACTTGATTTAAAGATTTTTTTTGGATTTAGGCCGGTTTAAAATTAGGATAGTTCACAAATTTATTATAAAAATATACCACTTTTGATCGGTTCAACGTCACGCTGATCAAAAGTGTACTAACGGCAATTTTCCTTTTGATCAGCGTGGCATTGAACTGGTTAAAAATGGTCTATTTTTGTAATAAATTTGTAAAATGGTCCAACTGCGTAAATAAGTTTAAAAACCAGTTCAAATTTTTTTTAAAAAAATTCTTTTTCAAACTGTCTCCAACAAATGGTCCAGGCTAA
The DNA here is from genome assembly GCA_030737815.1 of Allium fistulosum. NCBI lineage: Eukaryota > Viridiplantae > Streptophyta > Magnoliopsida > Asparagales > Amaryllidaceae > Allium > Allium fistulosum. The sequence continues at coordinate 195,493,305 of CM060904.1, forward strand.
CTGTCTTTAATTTGAATTTGAAATTCAAATATTTGTTCTAATTTATAACATTTAATACCCATACTTTCAAGCCAAAACTGTAAATGATTTGCTCATGTAAATTGATCATGTTAAAAATGGAATTTCAACCCAAGTAGAATCAAAACAAACTTTTGAGCATGACTGTACATTCCTATATTTGACTGTCTACAAGCCAAAAATAAGGCCACAGTGTTCAAAGTCTTTGAAATGGCCGGAGTACTCAGATTCATAACTGAAAGAAACGCAAATTTCATTTTCTATTCATAGTCAAAATTCAAACTAACAACTGATGTTAGCAGAACGGTACAAAGCATGAGTGACTAACAACTCTTAATTCCAACAGTCCAAAGAAATCTCAAAATTAATTCAGAAATCAATTGCCTTGCTGATAGATTAGATTAAAACTCTTAATCAATGTATTAAGTATATTTCAGGTGGTTCATAATTTTATAGTCGACCATGATGTGAAATAGAAAAAGATACTAAACCCAAACCTAAAAAGGAATTGAAAATAGAGTGCTTGTCAGTGTAGTGGATACCATGATGTTAAAAGGTGTAAAACTGCGCAAGGATGCATCATTCTAAAGTACAAAGCAAACTGTTAAACAATGAATATATTGCAGCTTTGTGTGTCTTCAAAAAATGGATTGGTCAGTCCTTTCCCTTACACAAACCTAACGTTTAAAGTCAAATTTCTGCTTTTTTGTTCTTTAAAGCTTCTGGTTTTTTTATGTATTGCCTTCAGTTGTGTTGATTGAACTCTTCACTGACTGTTTTTTGTCTATCGGATTAGCCAAATGATACAGCATTACTATGCCGTCGTTATTGAACATTTGCTTTGAGCTAGCTTGATTCTGATTACGTTTACGATTTATTTTGCTTCTTTAAGTGATTTAGTTCACAATTACTAACATCTACTTTGTGAATGTTTGACATAACAATTACTAACATCTAGATTGCTTATTTGATTATTGCAGACGAATGGAGTAAATGTCTAGAGCGCTTTTTTCCACTGGTTTGATTATCATGTGACCATGTCGTGTAGTATTTGTGTTCATTTGTTAGACTATTTTGAACTATTATCATGCGACAATGTCTTGTAGTATTTGAAATATTAGCAGAATTATTTGAAACTTTTCCACTTGTTTGATTGTGTGTTTCCAAATTAGAATTCACTGCAACGTTATCATTGTTACATATAGTTGTTGTCATCTTCTCGATTTGTTATTTTTGGGATCCACATTTTAATATATATATATATGTGTGTGTGTGTGTGTAATGTGTATACATATATCTATCTGTGTGCATATATATATATAATATAATATAATAAAAAGAAAATTGAAACAAATGCTGAAAATTAATATTATATAGAATAGCGTTTGAAAAACGCTATTGATTCATCAAACGCTATCGCAACTCTATATGAGATGTAAGATTTATGCATCAAAAACGCTATAATAGAATCAAAAATGCTATAGTAGAAAATAAAAACGCTATACAAGCATGACAAGAAATGCTATCGAAAAACATTGTAACACTATAACATGGTTTGATGAAACGGTATAAAATGTGCTCGAAAACGCTATAGAAGTTAAATGAAGGATTATATTCCCTATAGCGTTTAAGTTTAATAACAGAGAAAAAACGCTATGGTAGGTTACAAACGCTATGCCCTTTTGTAAACGCTATTAGCTATTATAGCGTTTTCCTTCCTGCTATGTAATGATGCCGGCCTACCATAGCTTGTGGTTCCACGGCGTTCTCTGAAACGCTATGGTAGCCTGTTATAGCATTTTTCAAACGCTATGAAAGCCACTGTTTGTTGTAGTGATTTTATTTTAACTCTGATGTTTATATAGTAGCTTCATGAACTACTATTTTATCTATTCCGCTGCGTATTATTGTATTACTCTATGTCTGTGATTCTATGATTGCTTTATTTACTGTATATGCTGAGTTTTTGCCAAATTTTTATTACAATCTGTTATTTTGAATTATTCAAGTCAGACATGTGTGGATTATTGTCGATTTGAATGGTCCAAAAATAGCGGGTCGTTACAGTTGGTATCAGAGCTTTGGCTCTAGGCAAAACTTAGAATATATAGTAAATTTATTTACAGAATCACTTTCGTTCGAGTTTGAATCTCTTCTGTTTGACTCGATTTCCTTTTGAACTTTGGAACGTTCTTGCGGTTCCAAAAATTCATTCTTGTCTCTCACTATTTGTATTCTTTTGAGTCTGGAGTATCCCATAACTCCACTTCGAATGATCTCTATAAAAATAGGATCCCACCAATCTTTGAATGATTTGTGAAGGGGTGAAACTCCTTCACAATTGGCACTGATTCACTGGAGATTTCTATATCTTTGGTTTAGATGCCGCTATCTCTTGCGATCGAGTTGATTTTTTCTTGGAATTCTACATCGATCTTGTTCCTGAAGTCACGGTTGACCCGGTTAAGGTCGCCCGCGATTTATATAAGTATATTCATCTTCTATTTTGAAATTTAATTATCTCATCTTTGTTCGAGCCTATCTTCGAATCAGAATTTTATTTGATTAGAGTTCTTTTAAATTGAATCTCTATCTTTTTTTTGAAATCCGTCCGTGAATCGCCCTTTGAAAATCGGGTTTGTTTATATTTTAGAAATTATTTTCTAAACCGAAATTATTATTTTGATAAGTATGATTATATTCTATATATAAAAGTGAAATGTTTTCGATAAAGATTTAATACCCTTTTTAAAATGAGAAATTGAAGTTTTGAAAGGATTTGAAGTTTTGAAAGTTATATAAGAAATTTGATTTATCTAAAATGGTTTATAACTGAAGGATTTTAAATTTGAAATTCGAGAATTGAACTCCGGTATTTTGAAATTGGTTTCAAGATTTTGAAATATATAATAATAATATGATTTAAATGTATTTTCCGAATAAGAAATGTTCAAATGGTTTTATTGAGTTTTGAATGATTTCGAAGAAAGTTCAAAAGAAGTTTGAGCAAATAGAAGTCCAGAACTCACTTATGTCGTTGGAAATTAATCTCGGTGATGAGTGCACGCATCATCGACATTGATTTTCGAGTTTCAGAGTGGGGGATAGGCCACTTTAGTAGCATTGCTACGCGAGTGATTTTGTGAAACCAATTTTGATTTCAAATTCCAAAGTATGATTTGATTTTCGAAAGATATATGTATATATATTTGAAATGATTTGAAGTGAGCCGATGTTCAGTCCTCGAGTTTCAGATTTGATATAACCCTATCTATTAAAATTTATTTACTGATTTGTTGCTGATTTCCAACTCTTGAATTTGAGAATGATTTCTTCAACTATTTTGAAGGTTCGAGCACTTCCAAATCAAGGTTAACTTTTCAAAGCTAAGAAATTTTGAAAAGTATAAAGTATATAAGTTTGGCATGTATGTTAAAGTATGTAGTAATATGATTTAAATAGGTTGAAACTATTTTGTTAAGTAAATGAATAAGGCTATTTTGAATTTTTCTAAATATGGAATTTAGATTTGAAATGTTTTGAAAGAATTTGGTCTTCAATATTTTTAATAAAATTTAGTTTAAATGTTTTAACTTAGTAACATCTTTATGAAACTATATATTTAACAAGTCGGAATAAATATATAAGTTGTACGTATGCTGTTTTATTCGCATAATTAATTTGATCCAGGTTTGAGTACACAAGTTCGAGGCGAATTACACCAATTCGTGTTAGGATTTTTCATTCGATTCTTGATGGCGAATATTTTATATGGATTTTGGGCTTGATTCTAGAATTCTCTATCATAGTATATGGCTATGCAAGGAGACTGATGGCTTCTAGTCGAGAAACCATACCGAAGTCCGCATTAGGGAAGTCGAATGGACAATACTAGTTCGAAAGCGAACTTGTGTGATCGAGCGAGCGATCAAATGTGATTCTGCGAAATGATGACGTATGTACATCTTATATTCTAATATCATTGATATATTTTGACGCTGAAATTGAAAGCTGTCGAGTTAGAATATCTTTGCTTAGTAAAAGAAAATTTCCAATTTAAATTACAAAGATATGCAACCCATAAAAGCAAAGATATTCAATCCCATATGGCTCTTCATACAGCGAAATTTATTTTGAAAAATTTGATCCTTATATAAGATAGACCTTACGTAAGTATAAGATGATTTTGAAAACATTTGATTTTGGAAATGAATTGGTTGACTTAAATTATTGATTTGGAAATTTGGATTTATTTTCTAAATCTATTATTTTGGAAACATTGAAACTAAAGATAATTAATTTGAGAAGAAATAATTTGGTGAAAGCGTATATGATTTTGAAATTGAACTGATATTGAAACAAATTGAAATTTGAGAACCTTATGTTACTAAACACTTGATTTGGGAGTTGTCGAACTTATATAAAATTGATTTGTATGAGTATGAAATTGATTCGAAAACTATAGATTTGAAAAGGTACTCAATTTGAAAAGTGAAATCTTATATAATTGAAGTCTATATAAGTGTGATTTTATATACTATTGATTTTGGAAAGGTATTTGATTTGAAAATTAAATCTTATATATAATGGATTTTATATAAGTACGATATTTGAAAGTGATTTGAAAAGGTACTATATGATACATATTTTCGAAGTAAAGATATGGAAAGTGCCTTCTGCTTGATATCCGATTTGTGGCCACATCTTGGATTCATTCTATCGATATTATTCTCTCTGATTTTTGGTTTTCCGGATATGATACTCGAGTGTCCTTCGAATTCCATGGCGTTACCCATGGTCTTACGAGCACGACTGCATAGCGCAACTGCCTGGTTGAGTCTTGCCTAGGGGTACGGATTGTTTCCTGGGGGATCCAGGCGTAACCATTGTGTATCCTGCAATCTATGTAGGTCGTGAATAGTAGCACAACTGCTTGGCTGAGTCTTGCCTGGGGGTACGGATTGTTTCCTGGGGGATCCAGGCGTAACCATTGTGTATCCTGCATTCTACTAGTCATCATGGCGTAACTCGCAGGGCTGAGAAAGCTTACGGATATGGATTGTTTCCTGGGGGATCCAGGCGTAACCATTGTGTATCTGTGAACCATGGTTAGACAATGGTTTTGTTTGTTTTTTTGTTTGGATTGTACTTTCCATATCTGTTTTTAAAAATTTTCCTGTATTTCCACTGGGTGTTGAAACAGGTCTACTAAGTACCTGGAGAATTCTAGTTTTGCGCCTGATCATCGCACTGCCAGAGTCTGCAGGAACGAGGATAAACTTGTTGAAACATCGAGTTATAAAAGTATTTTCGAAAGAAAATTTGTTTTGTTATAAAGGTATTTTATTATAAAAAGTATTTTCAACAAAAGAAATTCTATATTAATATTTGAAATTAAAACCCTTATGGTTCTAAATTAATTATTCGTGCCCGATACTATTCTTTGAATCTACCTTATCTGCACAGCTTTATTTATTCACCTATATTCTATTTTTCCAAATCCTCCTTCTTTCCTTGTTGACTATATCCTTTCTAAATAATTATTGATTTCTTAATAATGTTTGAAAAGTATCTGGAGATAAATTAATAAATTTATGAATCATAGATTTAATGTTTTCAAATAGCTTCTTTGTAAATATAAGTAATAATGTAAATAACTGTTTTCAAATAGTTTTCATATATTGATAAAGTTATTATTTAAGCATATAAATGGTAATTGTAAGGAAGCAAGAAATTTTGCAAATGGGTCTTGAAAAGTTTTAAAGTATATAAGACAATTGCATTGCAAATGAAGTTTTCAAATTTTAAGTAAAATTTATATAGTTCAAATTAATTGGTTAATCTTGACTTTCAATCTACTTTTATTTCTGGTTGTTCTATTCTCCTACCTCCTTCCTTTTCGGGGACGAAAAGTTTTGAGTGGGGGACACGTAAATTTTAATAGTTTTAATAATATGTTTAATTGAAATTTAGTGAATTTTAAACAATAAAATTTGAAATTTAAAATTTATTATTTGGAATACGTCTATTTCAATATAGCTACTGGTAAATTTTCATCCGATAATATTGAAGTTTATTTTATTGTGTAATTTTATTTCAATTCAGATCAGTAAAAATTGATGATAATAAAACGTTTTCCAAACTTAAATATTTTTATATAATAAATTTCTAAATCATCTTCTAAGTAAGTCATCATCTTTCGTTTTTCAAAATTTGGACTTCTGTTGCTCCGTTTATCTTAATTCTGGCAAAATAGCAGCATCTCTGGTACCGATTATCAACTTTTGATCGGATGATCGTACCACTGATATCCATATACCGTTTTGATCGTCTCGTCACGCTGATCTCTACGGTATATTTATTTCTATATTTTGAAATCCGTATGCGATGGAAATAATAAATGTTCAATGTATCGGTACCATAAATTGCAACCGTTAGCTTTCTTGTTTTCAAAACGTTGAACCTTGCAGCCCAAGCAATGTAATAAATTGCTTTAATTATTTTCAGCTTAATCAAGGCTTTTGACCGTTGTCATTCTTTCACTTTATATTTAGTCTACTGGCTACTTTATTTCTACAGTTCACATCCATTTGCTTTTGCTGTAGCCTACATTCTTCAAAACCTTTCCCCTATCTGTACGTTTCATTTTGTTGTCTCTATGTCCCTTCATTTCATCATATATTTTCTTCTGAACCATTTGGATATGCACTTCTTCTTCTCCACTCTTTACCTTCCCCTTTTCTCTTTTGTTCCGTTACTTGCTTTCGAGAAATAATATAATATAAAGTTCATAAATATGTTTGCCTGAAGCTTGTTTATCTTCTAAAAGCCTGGAACCCTTCCCTTATTGTCGAGACCTCAGATCCGCCTTTCCTCTTCTCTCTCCCTTCAACGCCTATCAACAGAGCAACCTTCTCCCTTGATCCGCCGTAGACAACCCAGGCCCACCAAGTGACAGCAGATAATAGCCACCGCTTCGACCCACCCCTTTTCTCCATTGCTTAGCCGATAGCCACCACTTCCTCTTTGCCTCTTGCCCTGTCCATTGCTTAGCCCGGAGATCCACCGCCCACGTTCATCTCGACCTCAACCGTTCCATCTTCTTCCATCACCTCCCATCCTCTCACCAGCGGAACAGCCCTCCATCAATGCCGTAGTTTCCAGCCTCTCAACAGCCGTACCCCACGCAAGCCGTCTCTGACAGCCACCGAGCCACATCTCACCTCCGACCTGCCCTGCCCAGACACCTCCGCACTGCAGCTTCCCCATGCCAGACTCGCCACCGAAGCTACCCAACCTGTCACCTTGGCCAGCAGCTTCTTTCTCTCGTGTAAAGTATATTTTATATTTAAGCCTAGTATATTTTAATATGTTAATATATATATACGTGTATTGTTTTTCAAATGCATAGTTACAGTAGATTCATTTTTAAAGAAATATTTTATATCGTTTTACAATTATATTCACACAGTAATATATTTGTATAAAAATTTTATAACATGTTGTTTGCATATTTTGTTGTTTTACGGTCTGCATTGATATGTATGTATATATAGTATATAGTTTATTAAGTCACAAAAGTTTATACAGTTATAATTTATAAGGTATATAATTTTAAAATGAGTATTCTTGCAATCCAGTTCGACCAAGTCTTGTCCTATATATATATATATATATATATATATATATATATATGTTATATAACTTGATATTTTACTTCATTTTGATTTATACTGTATATATTATAAAGTAGGTCTGTGTATATATTTAGTAGTATGGGTGTGATGTCTGCATAAGTGTAGCTTGCATGTATGCAAACTTATATTGTATTATCTACTAAAAAATAGAGAGGGTATGCCTGTTACAGTAAATGTCTTATAGTATATATATTTTTTGATTGAAGTTATATAATAAGTGGATAATATGAGCACTATATATAATTACAGTTGTTGTACTATTGTTTAAATTGCATATGTAAAGGACGTTAGTTTATTTTATATAATATTGAGATTTTGGGGTATGTTTTCTTCATTTTGAATTTTGGTTTGAGATAAGTCTATGCTTTGACTAAAAATTTGAATGGTAATTTGTAAATATGACGTTCTAAATATGTTTTAAAATTTGAATATTTGTTTTAAAGGAATTTATGATAATAATAATATAATATATATATATATATATATTTCTGTTCTATCAAGATGATTCCGAGTATCTTCATCAACCCCGTCCTGAATTGTTCCATTTATTTTATTATCAGCTTTGATCGTTGAATTCGTACCGACTTTGCTTTGCTTCGATTCGTCATTCAAATTTCAGTGTCCGTATCAGTGTGCGTATCCGTGTCATCTTCTGTATTCCTCTCTAGCCTCGAAAGGTGAGCAATCACTCACGATTAACGTTCTTTTATTTATTAAATTTGATTTCAATTGAAACGACAATTGAAATATGCTGCTGTAGTTATTTAATTTGTTATATATGCCATTATCTGTAAATTGTTCACCTGTGGGATATGACACCATATCCTGTTGTTTATATTATATTGTTACTAATGACATATGTCTGTTGTTATATTTTATATTATCTGTTATCACTCTGCAAGTTCCCTGTTAGTATAGAATTCACTATGGGTTGAAATGATACATACCGGAACGGACTTTAGAATAGGAGAAAATCGTTATGCGTTGAAATGATAAACCCAAACGATTTTCAATTGATTTGAATTTGGGATTACGGGTCGAAATTATATCTACCCGTATGTATTTAAATTTACGGATTGAAATGATAAATATCCGTACCACTTGACCATAAATAGTAAATTATATACAGACACCGTTGGTCCATATATAAATATTTTGAAAATAAATTCTATGGTTTTGGAAAGAAATATATGGTTTTAATAAATGTTGATTCTTAATTTATTTTTGAATGATAATGATATATATGGATTTAATAATAATATTTTATTTAATTAAGATTGATTTAATACCTATAATATGGTTAAGTATTTAAATTTATGTTTCAAAATAGATTTCAGTAATAATTTGAATAAGTTAAGGTTGGGAAGATAATTTGAACTTAGTTGAAATTGTATTCATTAAAGAATTTTATTTAATTAAACCGATTTGAAATTTTTTGAAATTGAGATTTATGATATGATTTATAACTTGGGTTTGATTTAAATAATTTGATGAATATTTCTTGCTTAAAAAAAAATTAAGGAAGTATTTAGTAAAATTGAAATTTAGGGCTAGTTAAATGATATTGAATCTATTAAGTGAATATTCCCTGATTAAATAATAATGAAGTTAAATTAAGAGCTATATGAAACTGTTAAATTTAACTTTGAAAATGTTGAATTTTAAAGCCTTGAAATATATTGAAAAATTAAATGGTATATTTAGAACTGAATTGAATTGATGAATGGAGCTTGAATAAATTTGAATTTGGAATTTGGAGTTGATTTGAATCGATTTGCGAGACTTGAGAAAATTAAATGCTTTACTTTATTAATTAATTAATATATATATATACTATCTTGGAAAATAGTTATATTTGAAATGAAATGATATTTGGGTTTTGAAGTATAAATTAAATTGAAATGACCACGGTGTTATAATGTATATTTCCACCTTGTAGATAGTTCTGAAGATCCTTAGAGGATGGTTATCCCAAACATCCTTTAAGTTACTTGTATTTCAGTTGATATTTCACTTGAGTTGAATTTATTAGTATAAGAATGTTAATCCTGACTCGAGTGTTTTGTGTTTTGCTTTACGCTCGGGTCAGACCGAGTGATACAGCATCTGAGGCTCACCTTTAGAGTTTGGAGCTTCATTTGGAGATCCAACTATCGATTCAGCTTTCAGCTTTTCCAGTTGATTTGTTCAGAGAGGTCATCTATTTGTACTGAAGACTTCACTGTATTTGAGATATTCTGTTGTATTTCATTTTAACTCTGATGTTTATATAGTAGCTTCATGAACTACTATTTTATCTATTCCGCTGCGTATTATTGTATTACTCTGTGTCTGTGATTCTGTGATTGCTTTATTTACTGTATATGTTGACTTTTTGCCAAATTTTTATTACAATCTGTTATTTTGAATTATTCAAGTCAGACATGTGTGGATTATTGTCGATTTGAATGGTCCAAAAATAGCGGGTCTTTACACGGTATATCTCATCCCGAAAGAATCATTATGGTTTTGCAAGATATAAGGAACAATGCACAATTCTCCAAAATATAGCAAAGGCAGAAGTAGAAAAGTTGTTATAAAAAATTATTTTATTAGTATCTTACAATTACAAAACTTATGGCCAGGAATGATTTGCAAGTAATATTGTACCAACTGTACAAAGTTGGTTACAATTACCCAGCAAGAATCTTTATATAATGGTGTTATGTAATGAAATAGAGGGACATAAAATTAAATGAATCATCTTCTTTACTAAATATTTCTTTTCTATCTTACTCTTTTCTTCATCTTCTTCTCCTTCTTCTCTTTTTCTCTTCCATATTTCATTAAATAGTGAACATACCCATATCAAAATAGGCGTGATATTTTGTAATAGCTAAGAATGGAGGAAGGGGGGAGAAGAAGAAGAGAGGGATGAGAGATTTGAGAGAATGCAAAAGTAAAAGGAAATTTTCATTAATCATTATCATGCCTTTTGCATTACACAGTACTCATTTATAACCAACCATACAAGATCCTTTGGAAACAAATTCATACGGTTGGACCAATAGTATTTGCACTACATTCCTAACCACATGCGTCTAACAGTAATTTGTTAACCATAGGCTGCTAATTTATGATGATATGAAAAGCAAGATTCCAAGTGCAATGTTTCTAGTAGGATGCCGCCACATTAGTGTTTGTAGTGTGCACAACTATTACTATATCATTACTATCCCCTCGAAATCGATAGTGTCCTCAAGGTCGGAGATGCTTCTTATAGTGAAAAAGAGGCTATACTCGTCGTGGTGAAGGTAAAGGTGGAATATATGTTGTTGGATCTACTATTTTTGAAAGTAAATAGGAGGTTGATATGCTGAAAGGAGAGCATGTTGAGGTTTGAGTTTCGAGTGTAAAGAGAAATGGCATAGTGGAGGCTTGGGTTGAGAAATTAATGAGGAGAAAGTGCGATGCAGGGGGGAGATTGAGAAGGATTTGTGTGGAGTAAAATCAAGTGTGTTGAATATATAGTTGATGCGAATGAGATCTATAATAATGGGAAAAGAATGGACGGAGTATTGGATAGTGGTGGCGATGTCAGAGGTTGAGATAATGTTGATAGTAATGTCGATGTTGTTGTCGAAGTAGATTTCATTGTCGATGGTGATAATAACGATTCTAGTTTTGGGAAAGAAGAATGTGATGTTGGTAGAGAGCTGGGAGTGGATGGAGGCAAATGTAATAGATAAATTAAAGAAGGAAATGAAAAGAATTTAAGTATGTAGTGGTTGACGTCGTAAAGCTTGATGTGATGAGCATTGAAAGAAAAGTTGATGTAGTTGTGTTATGAAGTGGAGGTAAGGGAAGAAAGAACGATGATGGAGGAGGCAAAGAGGTCGTTGGCGAGTTGACCATGGCCAATATTGATGAGTGAGAGAATGAAAATGGAGTAGTTAAGTGAATATATAATTGTATATATCATTAGTTTTGAGCATGGCATTTTATCGAGCAATTTCAGCGCCTCTTTGAATGTTGCATTTAAACAATTAGGCGGTAGTTTTGTCTTAATCCCTACACACATCGGAAACAGATCATCATCCACTAGTGTACCTGTTATGCTTGCAACCATCACTCTGTTCTTTAGCTTTACTACATCTCCTGCACTTTTAACTATTTAGTAATAATCTTTTGATTTCATGATTCTTGTGACTCTAATACATTATTCGATTTAAACAATTCAATCAAGTTGTAAGATGGAAAGGGGTGATACAGTAAGATTGATATCTTCTGCTTTAGCATTAATTTTTTGAGTTTAGTTATAGACACAACAATTGTTTGATCTATCAAGTAATATAAATTTAGATTTGACCTGTTTACTTTATTCTTTCATATTTTCACTGTTTCTCCCATTCCAACTATAATTAGTTATAAGTATATTTTGCATCCATTCTTTGCCATGAAGGCAATGCAAAGATATTGACGAGAGAAGGCATATGCGCCTGAGCAATGTTAAACTGTAAGGGTAGGCTGATTTGAACGATGGAGATGATGTACAAAATCTCTTTGATGGATTTGATAGACAAGACCTCGATATCAGAACCTTAGGTTTGGGAAGTGATCTTGCTAGTATGATGGTCATTAACATCTAGGAAGTCATTCATACCCTAAGTCTAGCCGTTGGATTGGAAGACGGTGGAGGCTATGGAAAAGCTACTTGGGATCTGGTGGAGCTCTTCGCTTTAAAGTAGTCGACGAGGATACGGTGGGAGAGAAGGTTGTTGATGGAGGAGATCTTTTGCGCTGTGTCAAGGGAGAGTTTGATGTATATTTCATGGAAGATAGATTTGGTGAGGTTGTTGCTGATTAGATCAAGGTGGCGTACGGAGATTAGGTAGGTGGTAAGGCTAGCTGGGATTGGGGTGGAGATTTGTTTCCTGTCTGCTAGAATGAAGGTGGATAGGTTGGAAGGAGAAAATTTTGTTAAGGGAAACCAAGGTGTTGAGTGTCAATTGTTGATCGTGGTGAGGCAGTGGTGGAGCGGCAGGAATGGGAGAAGGAGGAAGAAGAGGAGCATTTTTTGTTTTTGTAGGTGGGAGAGAGCATAAAGAGAAGTAGGAGGAAGGATGGGATTTTATGGAAGGTTGCAGGAAAGAAGGAGGTGAGATCGAAGATGAAAGCACCTAATGGTAGGCATGATATTTTGTAACAACTAAGAAAAGAGGATTGAGAGAGAAGAAGAAGAGAAGGAGGAGGAGGAAGGAGAGAGAAGAATAAGAGAAGGGAGGAGAGTTTCGAGAGAATGCAAAAGTAAAAGGAAATTTCATTAATCACATCATGCCTTTTGCATTATTGGGTACTCATTTATAACCAACCATACAAGATTCTTTGGAAATAAATTTGTACAGCTGGACCAACAGCATTTGCACTACATTCGTAGCCCCTTACATCTAATAGTAATTTATCAACAATAGGCTGCTAATTTATGATGATACAAAAAGCAAGATTCCTAGTGCAATGTTTCTAGCAGGATGCTGCAACATTAGTGTTGGTAGTATGCACATCTGTTACCATATCATTACCGTCCCCTCAAAATAGACAGTGTCCACAAGGCCGGAGACGCTTCATACAGTGAAAAAGATCCTATACTCGTTGTGGTGAAGGTAAAGATGGAATATATGTTGTTGGATCTACTATTTTTGAAAGTACAGAGGAAGTTGATATGCTGAAAAGAGAGAATGTCGAGGTTTGAGTTTCGAGCATGGAGAGAAATAGCATAGTGGAGGCTGTCGTCGGGTTGAGAAATTAACGAGGAGAAAGTGACGATGTGGGGGGAGATCGAGAAGGAATTATGTGTAGTGAAATCAGGTGTATTGAATGGAAAGTGGGTGTTAATGAGACCTGTGACAATGGGAAAGGCATGGATGGAGCATAGGACGATGGTGGCGATGTCGGAGGTTGAGATATTGACGATTGCAATGTTGATTTGTTGTCAAAGTAGATTTCATTGTCGATGGTGATAGTAATGATTCTAGATTTGGGAAAGAAGAGTATAATGTTAGGGGAGATCTAGGAGAGGATGGATGTGACATCCCCTCCCATTTTGAGGCTCGAAATTAAGCGCTACGAATGTTGCAGTCATACATAGTATTAATTTCAAGTGATAAAATGCGGTTATGTTAATCATATCAATAATCAAAAGCACCACTACAAGAAAATGGGGTCTTTACCTACCAATTGTAAGTGTAAGTAAAACTAGCCTAATGGTGGGCAATATGTTTTAGCTACCAATATTGAATTGGTAGACACTAGTAGGTAAAGTTTAGTGGGGAAAGAGTCTTTACTTACACTTATTAATACTGGAAGGTAAAAGAGTCTGTGAACTCTACTAAGTTGTGAATCAAATGATGAGTCATCGGCTGATGTGTTTGATGATGTGTCATCCTACGTGGCTGCTGACATGGTTGCCACAGTAGCATACACATAACATACATCAATACTGCCACTTGGCATCTTGTGGTTGGTCTATGTGCAAAACAGCAATTTGTCCACGTGTTATCATTTGTTTAGTACATTGGCATCATTTTTCTTAGGCTGCGTGGCATCATTTCATTAGTCCACGTGGCATTATCTAATTTTCCATGTGGCATCATTTTATTGGTGTATCTTGCACAATATTATTGGACCACGTGGCGTTATTTTATTCGCCCATGTGGCATCATTTATTGGTCAATTACAAAATTCATATTTTGGTTAAATTTAATGGTTATGTGTAGGTAAAGATAATAACGGTTGTTTATAAATTTTCTATACTAGAAATAAACTAGAGAAAAACATACATTATTATTATCTATAAAACTAATATATCGACAACCCAAATAACCAAATCAAAGCAGTTGTAGTCATTGTGATATTCAATCAAATGTACATGTAGTGTACATAAAATTTGCACTTATATATGTACAAACAACTTATGCCCATGTATATATAATTTACAGAAAATAACTTGAAATAATTAGATATCGTACACAATTGACATGAAGCATGCTTGGTGAGCCAGTTATCGATACACTGCACGTGAAAAACATATTTACATTGGTAGACACCTCGTGCTTTCTTCGATTTCAAAATCATGCAAAAAAATTGAATACTCCGTTAGTCATCAATTAATAATTAGGTTTAACATATCAAGAAAATATTTTGCAATAGAAGTCATACCTAAAGGCCAATTGAGCAGCATACTGACTCTGAGGCATAAGAACTATTCTCCTTTGATATCTTAATTGTTCCAATTTTATCAACGATATCTTATGACATGCCTTTTGTGCCTTCTGTATCGAATACGTTGAGGAATTTGATTACTGGGGAGTCTACTGCGTTCGTCTACACAGAACATATATGTGATCTAAATATCAATTTCAGTTTTATGAAATATCAGTCTATAATATAATGATCTGACTGTATGTTACCTGACTTTATACTGCAGGTCCTATCTTCTCTCTAACGAGTCTTCCATTCAAAAGACTAGTAAGGACATCGATCAGTGGTCAATTATACAACGATTGTAAAAATGTTAGGTCTTAAAATTGAATGTATTACGTGTCTACATATTGTTATGTTAATATTATTGTTGTTTCTATTAGTTTTATTTCCTTATTCATATAATATTATTTTAAAATATTTTAACATTTATAATTACAGTTAAGGTGATATGATGACTTTTATAGAGTTGTCATAATTTAAAATAGTTAGTGTAATACACCGTGTTGTTCATCTTATGATCCATTTGTCATGTACCATGAATACTAAGTATATATATATATAAGCATTACTGAAGTGCAGTTGTTTCAAGTTGCATTTTTTGTATTTGATTATATACGTATTAAAACCTCATTGCAATTTTATTCAATGTGTATTTGACACTTACATATAGTTATGATAAGTTGGTCTATTCTAAAGCAAGACCTAACTATATAGTAAATAAGTGTATCTAATACTATAGCGGCTATTCAGACATAAAATCTAACACAAAATCTAAAATTACATACCGTAACCATCGGATCTCGATGTGTTTACACAAAGGGTTGAATTCAGAAGGGGATCCAATGGTTCAAATTTGTTTTGTCATCAACTATATCACAAACTTGTGTTCCAATAGAATTTCCCATTATATGAATTGGATTATTTTTTCCTTAAGTTTATATCATTTAGAAAAACAAAGAATGCTACACATAAAGTCAGTACATTGATTACTTCAATTATTAACAAACATTTTTTATGAAAAAAACAAACAAACAATTATATTTCAAATGGTAAAGCTCTCGAACATTTAGTAAGTTAAATATAAAATTTGCAAGTATTTCCAATGGTTGATCCTATTATTCAACCTGTTAATGTTGAATTTAACTACAACATCCACTTTTGTGCTAATATATACAAGTCATAGACTTTCAAATGTGTAATAATAATCATACAAAGAAATATTAATCTAAAAACTGAAAATTGATTGAAACACGTAAGTAAACACATGATAATTATGTGATTTTTTAGACTTACTTGAAGCAGATGGTAAGAATAACAGACTAAAATTTCACATCTAATTAATCACTAAAGCCGCTTTATGGTATCTGTATACTTGCAACTCTCTTTTTTCTTGACCATCTCTTATTTTCGCTTCAATAAATACGCCATATCAAATTGGAGCATAGCACAATAGAGATCCTTAATACTCTTGCCACCTATATACCAATAGTTAGTCCTTGGGCCTTTTTTCAACTTACACACCACAATAGAGAAAAGGATAATTGTTACATTTATGTATAAAGTGAAAAATATTCAAGTGATAAATACTTATCCGAGCTAACTTAAATACCTTACATTCAAAAAATCATTAAGGCCAAATTATGCAATTTTCTTGGTAGAGAAGCCAAAGATTTCCTATTAAAATTCTTACAAATAAATGAATCTTCGTCATCATCCATGTTCATGTGCTTCATTCTCATTTCAAAATGTCCCACTAAGTTATATTAACTTGCAATGCTACAATATATTTTCTGGATCAGTCACATTAACTTCCAATGCCACAACTTATTTTCAAAACCATCAATATTTGTTAACCTTACTTATTTCCGATCAACTTTTCTTAAAGTCCATGTGGAGAAGTATTCAATGTGCCTACATAATACATTGATAAAATAATAATGACGATTAACACTAAACAATTCTAGAGAATATGATTGGTTCTGTTGCATCAATCTGCTCAAATTAAATTCATTAAGCCGCTAGGTACTCTTCAACTTTTCTTCACCTTATATGAAAATATAAAAGAATAAAACAAAGAATTTATTCTATCAGTGAAAAAGTTCAAAATTAAATTATGTTATTTGTCTAAAATAGCAATTCGAAAGGAACCTAAAGAAAGAATTACACATAGTTAGTTTTGATAGTAAACATATAATCTAATATACAACAAAAAACTTGAAAACTAAAACCTAAGAATAAAGTTTGATTCAATTAAATAATTTATTCCAAATGAATTGGAAAAATATACCTCATGGGGTGTACTGAATGGATGAAGCTCTAGGTTTGAAAATAGACCTAGGGTAATTGCGAAATAAAGTTCAGTGATCTCGGGTTGAAAGGGTATAATAATTTGAGAATGGCCTTAATGAGAGGATATGAAAGGGGAACTAGTTTCCATGACCTAAATTGGTGGAGGAGAATTGAGGGTTGATAAGCGACATGAAATATTATGGAGGAAGTGAAGAGAAACAATATAGCATGAAAGAAAAATAAAAGGACAATAATGAATAAGAGGTAATACGGTTGTATTAACGCTGGTTTTGAAAATGAAGGGAAAAACAATTATGGAAAGAAAGAAAGGATTAGGGAAAGAAATAAACAAATGATTTGGGAAAGAAATAAACGATTAGGGAAAGAAACCTGAAGAAGTTTAGAAAAGAAGGGGAAGGGTTTGGCGATAATAGAGTGGCTGAATAAAAATTGAAGGGTTTGGCGATAATAGAGTGGATGAATAAAAATTAAAGGGGACAACTGCAAAAATGTAACTCAAATCAATGAGAGAGTAGTATTTCAATTGAGATTAATTGAGAATGGAGGATACAATTTACTCTATCAGCGAAAAAGTTTAAAATTAAATTATGTTATTTTTCTAAAATAGCAATTAGGAAGGAACCTAAAAAAGAATTACACATAATTAGTTTTGATAGTAAACATATAATCTAATATACAACAAAAAACTTGAAAACTAAAACTTAAGAATAAAGTTTGATTCAATTAAATAATTTATTCCAAATGAATTGGAAAAATATACCTTATGGAGTGTACCGAATGGATGAAGCTCTAGGTTTGAAAATAGATCTAGGGTAATTCCAAAATAGAGTTCAGTGATCTCAGGTTGAAAGGGTATAATAATTTGAGAATGGCCTTTATGAGAGGATATGAAAGGGGAATTAGTTTTCCTGACCTAAATTGGTGGAGCTAAAATGGTGGAGGAGAACTGATGGTTGATAGGCGACATGAAATATTATGGAGGAGGTGAAGAGAAACAATATAGCATGAAAGAAAAATAAAAGGACAATAATGAATAAGAGATAATACGGTTGTATTAACGCTGGTTTTGAAAATGAAGGGATAAACAATTAGGGAAAGAAACAAACGATTAGGGAAAGAAATAAACAAATGATTAGGGAAAGAAATAAACAATTAGGGAAAGAAAGCTGAAGAAGTTTAGAAAAGAAGAGGAAGGGTTTGGCGATACTAGAGTTGCTGAATAAAAATTAAAGGGGACAACTGCAAAAATGTAACTCAAATCAATGAGAGAGTAGTATTTCAACTGAGGTTAATTGAGAATGGAGGATACAAAAGGTCAAATATTCAATTTTATATATAATAGAACAGATTATCTTATTTTGCCTCTAAATTTACATTATTAGAGGCAATTATCTTATTTTACCCTTAATTAAGTGCCTCTAATACTCTCAATTTTGGTAGTGTACGCGGATTGAGATTTATACCGTTAGATTTGATATAAAATAAATGGTTAGATCTGTAGCTGGAGAGGATGGTACGGATTGTGTTTTTCTAATAAACTAGGGAGAATATGTTTTAGCCATTTTGGATGATGACATATTGGTATGAAGTTGTGAAACCTTTTAGAAAAATTGCAACACTTACATTTTAATAGTCAATTGTTTGAAAAATATTGCAATATATGTAAAGTTATTAATAAATGATTGTTGAATATTTAATATTAATTATTTAAAATTTAATTACTGTTTATTAATTATTATTTGCTAGCTGTTTCATATTTCAAAATAATAATTAATAAATAAGTGATTTTACAAGGAACGTTGCTAGGATATGCAAACGAATCTTTATTCCAAAAACGAAATTGCTAGGATAGGATTTTTTGACACATCACCACACAACTCGACATCATTTTTAATGAAAAGTTAAAATGATAGGAGAGAAATATATGCGTCAATTGCAAAAAAATTTGCCTCTAGTATATGCATAGGTAACACTTTTTACTTGCTCATATTTATTGGTAGATAATCATCCTTCCAAAATGTTATAATATTGGCAATATTTACCTACCAATAATCTTACCATTAAATATTGGTAGATAAAGGTTATCTTTACCTACCCATATATATTGGTAGGTAAAATATTGGTAGGTAAAGGTCGGATTTCTTGTAGTGGCATATTATTATGAAATTTTTTTAACACAATTTAGTAACAAATTTTCACATTTCATTTCACGACTAAGATTTCATATTCATTACATAATCCCATTCTATTCTACGTTTAGTGAAAATATAATTATTACAAAATACTCTCGAGAGCGACATATAAAGATGCCTCTTGGTTGATTAGAGTCTACTACTACTTGATAGTTGTAATTTATGTCACTATATCTATTCAAACAAAATGAACTACATGGTGGATTAAATAAAACTCCTAATATAGCTAACTTGCCTCATGGATGTCTAAAAAAGCATATTCGTCTAACTGGAAACCTAAAATTCCTTAAACCCAGCCTACTCAAATGAGTACCCAAGAGTTTAAGGAGAAAAAAAAAACTTCGGGTCAGACAAACAGTCTAGTTTGAATAATAATCTACCATCTCGAATCAGATAGATATCTAGTAAGACCATGTCATTGAGCGGAAAGGGATTCCCCCTCACTAGTATCTTAACCAACATATCAACTGTATACTGTGCTCCTACATCCATAATGGTTAAAACATAATGACATATTCATATGCAAGTGTGCAATGGGGTAGGTCTGCTTATCTTTCAATTTAGGGATTTATCTACCCTAAGTTCACCCATTTTCACAAAACTGACATCTGTCTCAACTTATAGTTTTCCTAGGGTCACTATGTATCTATTAGTTTTCATGGATTGACCAATAACCTATCATAACTCTTAGGGACTACTATCCAAACCATAGTTTTCATGGGATCACTCAGAACCTCTTGGTTTCTACCAATAACTGTTGCCAATCATATTTTTTATGGGATCACTATGTACCTATTGGAATTATCCAACAACATCTCAAAAATTATAGTTTTCATGGGGTCACTAGAAACCTATTGGATATCTCCAATAACATTACTCAAGCCATAGTTTTCATTGTATGACTATGAACCTATTGAACCCTTCCAATACCATATCACAAATTATAATATTTTGATCAGCTCTAGGCATTCTAGAAACTTCTGATCTACCTGATCTCCTAGATGCAATACTACTCACTTAGGAGTTAAAACTGATTATACTCACTAATGGGTCAACCTAATTCATTATTCTTCCCTTAAATATCCCAAAATGCAGTTATAGGTCATGATGATGTGAGTATGACGATAATAATCATGCAAAATAGCTAATTAAATAATAGCAAGAACATATAACATCCATCATTCAAATATGTTCAACCAATTGAAATCTATTACTTAATCTTAAGTATAACTCTCTTTGGTAATTTTGTATCAAAACTTGGGCTAGGCAATAATTTATTCCTAGAAAACATTTGTCATCATAAATGATTAATCCCCTTAATTCATATTTAAAATAGGGAAAACATGGCCCGTTACTTTTCCAATTTCTCATGCCAATCAATAATCCATTTTAATACTGCCATGTATACTTTCGGTATTAATATAAGGACGCGCACCTCCTTGATAGAGCTTTAATGTCATAAATAAGATTATGTTCATTATTGAAAACTTTCGGCATTAATATGGCCGACATGGGACGTCTCATCCCTTTATATCAAAGCTTTTAAACTAATTCCAATTTTATAAATGAATAAGGCTATAATGCCGAAATCAATGATATCGTAACATAGAAATTTATAGGTCATCGAACCTCTTAAATATAGCCTTTTATATAGGAATACATAAAAGACGACATTGATGACATGCGGCATCAATATCATAAACCATTTATATCGGGCACTTTAAAACAATAAGGGCGACATTGATGACTACCGACATCAATGCCAAAAAATAGTTGACAATGATTTCACAAAACTAGGTTATTATGCTGCTATAAAATAGAATATCCACTTGATAACAGACGACATTATTGCCATTTTATATCAATGTCGAAGTTATGTAGATATGAGTGGCATTTATGCTATAATACTTCTATCTCGTAGGTAAAACTAGTGGCATCACTGCCTTAAACTATGGTGTTAAATAGGAAGCATGTGGCATAAATTTAAGAATGCTGAAAACTATCGGCATTGATAACTCACGACATCAATATCGTGTACTCATGAGATGAGGTCTTCCCATAACATCAATGGCGGATGCATGACTCAATGCATCACATACTTACGGCATAAGTATCATATGCATTTCTTCATGTCAATACCGCCTACTTCCGATATCGCTCGGAACTGCAAAGTCTGCCTATTACTAATGTCGAATGTCATGGCAATGTCGCATATCGATGTCATTGTCGTAACTATTATAAAAACTTTTTATTTCTATTAAAAGCAATTCCTTTTTACCCTCTTTTACTCTTTATCAAATTTCTATTAAATAATAATATTTTTTACTCAAATCTTTTCGAAAAACTGCCACACTAGCCTTTCTTTCCAAAAAATAATTTCATACCCATCAAATAATATCAATTATTTAATATCTATTTATAAGCGTTTCTAGCTTAATAAATTCATATAAAATCATAATCTCTTGGGAAAAATCTCAAAAATTCAATAAAAACAGAATTAACATATTCTTTAACACATAAAAATTTCAGAACAGAAATCATTATCTAATTATTTTTTATAATTTAAAACTAGAAATAAATGCCCTTTCTTTCTTAGGAAATTCATAAAATATTCCCATTTACTTGAAAAATTATGAAATTAAAAACCCATCTTCAAATTAAGTTTTACACAACATACACAAAAATCAAATTGTCTAGGGATCATAACATGAGGTTTTGACCATAAACTTATCATAATATTTCCATAAAAATTTCAATAATTCATTATTTAACCAAAAAATAGTAAACAAAAAACTAACATGGTATGTTATAACATCATTAAAGAATCAAAACCAATCTGATCTGCAACCAAACAAGTATAAAAATGAGATGGTTTATTATTATTACTCACCTTAGATTGGTAACAGATTTCAAATTTAATGGAGAATGTTTTTCCTAGCTTTTTCCCTTAAAATTAACTTAGCTTTCTTCTTCTATTCTTCTTGTTTGATGGTCGGTCTCCTTACGTTTTTTCCCTTGATTGTTTTGCACATGTAAAAATAAGAATGATATAGGAGAGGGAGGGTTTAAGGGATAAAAGATAAATCTATTCCTAATTTTCCATCCTCATATATTCTTCTATATGTTAAGTTTAAAACAATCTTATTAGTTAATTAGTTAATGCCCTACCTTATTAACTACCAAATCTCATCCCCATGTCCCACTACATTATTCTATTTAATAAATTCAATTAAATCTCTTGAATAATGTTAAACTAAAAGTAGGGTGTTACAGGCTCCCCTCCTTAAATAATTTCGTCCTAGAAATTTCATTAAGGATAATAACAAGCATAACAATCATGCAAACATCTGTAACATCACATAAAAATACTAGCCTACCTGACTAGCAAATATGTACAACAAATATAGAACATACCATAAGAACAATGTTGGATAAGTCTCTTTAATCATGTCTTCCATCTCCCAAGTACAGTCTTTTTCATTGTCGTTCCACTGGACTTTAACTAACTTAACTGTCTTATTTCTCAACCTCTTCTCATCTCTTGCCACAACTCACATTGGTTGCCTAAAAAAGTCATATCTAGTTTCGCTACTAAATCTTCTAATGCATTCAATGTAATAGTAGTCTCTAAATCATGCACATACATTCTAAGATGAGAAACATGAAACACATTATGAACTCCTGCCAAAATGTTCGGTAACCTTATTTAATAAGCGAGTTTTCCAATCCTCTCTACAATAGGAAATGGACCTACATATCTCGGTGCCAACTTTCCTGTCTTTCCAAACCAAACCACCACCTTCATCGGTGAAACTTTCAAAAAAACACGGTCTCCAACCGAGAACTCTAAATAATTACGCCTCTTGTCCGCGTAACTTTTATGCCTAGAGTAAGCTTCCTTCATCCGTACTCGGATCAACTTAATCTTTTCCATGGCTTATCTTACCATATCTAGAACAAGAACCAATCTGTCTCCGACCTCTAACCAACATGCTGGTGATTTGCACTGCCTTCCAAACAAAGCTTCGAAAGGCACAATTCCTATACTAGTCTGATAACTTTTATTATAGAACAACTCCACTAAATGCAAATGGTCTTTCCATGACCCACCAAAATCCAATACACAATCTCTCAACGAATCTTCAAGTACCTTATTGACTCTCTCTGTCTGCCCATCCGTCTGTGGGTGATAAGCGGTACTCATCTTAAGCTTGGTACCTAATACCTCTTGTAGACTCTTTCAGAACTCACTAGTAAACAAAGTATCTCTGTCGCAGACTATACTACTAGGAATCCCATGTAGTCTAACAATATTCATAAATAACTTAGCCAATACAGGTGTCGTCCTTTTCGACTTAACCAAAATGAAGGGTGTGCTCTTGGTCAGTCTATCTACTATAACATAAACACTTTCATTTCCCCTATTTGACCTCGACAACCCGTCAATAAAATCCATGGATATATAATATCATTTCCAAACTGGTATATCTAATAGCTAAAGTAAACCACTTGGCTTCTAATGCTCGGCTTTCACTTGTCGGTAATTCATACATTTCTTTACCCATAAGCCTACATCCCTTTTCATACCTTCCTAGAAGAAACTCCTCTTCATATCCCGATAAATCTTAGTTCCTCCAAGATGAATAGTAAACTTTAATCGATAATATTCTTTAAGAACTTCCTTCCTTAGGTTTCCAACATCGGGAACACACAACCGTCCCTTCTTTCTTAACCATCCATTCTGGTCAAGACTAAATCCTTTAAATCATAGACCCCGGTTCCGCCTTCCAATCTTCTAATCCTTTCAACTAACAATGGATGATCTCTTTGCTTAGAAGCAATTCTCTCGATCAATATGGGCCAAACTTCTAAACATGACAATATGGTGGTACTCTGACTAGAACTAGCAGTCGATCTTAACCGCACACTATAAGTAGTCAATGTCTTTAAATATTTTCATTCTTCCAACATAGCTAACGCCAAATTCTAATGTTTTATGCTAAGTGCATCAGCAACTTTATTTCCTTTCCCCAACATATACTCAATACTGAAAACATAAGCTGCTAAAAACTTTGGCCATCTCTGCTGTTTCATATTCAACTCCTTCTAAGAGAATAAATACCATAAGGACTTATGATCTGTATACAACTTGAATCTTTCTCCTAAAAGATAGTGTCTCCACACCTTCAAAGCAAATATTACAGCTGCTAACTCCAAACCATGAGTCAGATACCTAACTTCATATGGTATGAGCTGCCGAGAAGCGTAGGCAATCAATTTACCTCTTTGCATCGACATAGCTCCTAATCATGTTCCATGTGCATCTGTATAGACCACCAAATCCTGATTACCATCTGGTACAACTAACATGGGAGCATTGTTCAACAAATGCTTTAACTTAAGGAATGCTTCCTCACATTTACTTGACCAAATACACTTTAGGTCCTTTCTGGTTAGTTTAGTCAGAGGCACTGCTATCCAAGAGAAATCCTTGATGAATCCCCGGTAATAGCCAGCTAATCTAAGAAAACTTCTTATCTCGGTTACTAATCTTGGGTCTCTTCCAATTATTTACAGCTTCATTCTTAACTGGATCAATAGACAACCCTTCTTTTGAAACTACATGATCAAGAAATTTCACTTCTCTTTTCCAGAAATGTTATTTCGAAAACTTTGCTTTTAGTTGATGTTGTCTCAACGTTTCAAGCACTATTCTAAGATGAATTTCATGATCTCCTCATCCTTAGAATGTATCAAAATGTCATAATGAACACCAATACAGACCTATCCAAGTACTCTTGGAAAATTTGGTTCATCAAGTCCATAAAGAAAGCAAGCGCATTAGTCAATCTAAATGACACTACTAACCACTCTTACGAACCATATCATATACAAAACACCATCAAAGGAATACTGTCCTCCGCCACCCTCAATTGATGGAACCATGTCGCCAAATCCAACTGGAAAAATACTTTGGCTCCACTCAACTGATCAAATAATTCATCAATTCTCAACGAAGGATATCTATTCTTTATCATCTTCTCATTTAGCTTACAATAATCGATACACAATCTTAACAACCCATCTGATTTCTTCACAAACAGCACGGTTGCTCCCTAAGGCAAACTGCTTGGTCTAATGAAATTCTTTCCTTCTAAGTCCACCAGCTGTACCTTTAACTCCTTCATCTAAGTAGGTGTCATTCTACTAGGCGATCTACTTATGGGTTCAGCTCCAGGTACAAGATCTATTCAAAACTCAATAGCTCATTTCGGTGGTAATCCTGTAATGAGCTTAAACACATCTACATACTCACTTATAGTAAAACCCCGACTTACTTCGTCTTCAACTTCCATTGCACTCAACAAAGCACAAACATCAAAACTCGCATTCTCTACTGAGTATATAATTCGATCATGGCTATTAGGGTGTCTTAACGGTAGCTCCTTATACAGGAAAAATATCCTTGCCTCATATCTGCTCAACCAATCCATACCCAAAATGATCCCAAAACCCACAAAGTCAAACACATATAAACTACAGGCAAAAACATGACCTAATAACTCAATCTCTAACTAGTCACATCTCATCCTCAGAGTTGCATACCCTCCTATTGGATTTGTAACCCTTAAGGAAGTAACAAGGTATGATGGTTCTAATTCTGACTTATCTACCAAACACCGAGAGATAAAAGAATGTGATGCATCTGTATCAAACAATACTCTAAGTGGTATGCTATAAATCAAAAGCGTACCTTCCATCACTGAATTTCCTTTCTCCGTAGTTGTCGGTCTTGATGCAGACGATTCCAAAGCAAATACCTTTCCTTTATCAGCTCTAGCCGGCTTTGGATACTGATTCTCATAGTGCCTTATCTGGTCACAATTGAAACACTTCACACCTTTCTTTTCCGCAACCTTCTTTCCCTTACTAGTTCAACACTCATGAGCAAAATGTCCTTTCTTGTTGCACTGAAAGCAAACAAGATCAGCTTTTCCTTTCTTGGCAGCTCCATCCTTCTAAACTTACTTCTTCTTGAAGAACTTCCTCTTCTTATGCTGAGAACCTTGAGTCTCCATAGACTTCTCCTTTCCAAAAGTCACAAGCGTCTCCTCATTCCTTATAGGCATTTCCACCACCACATTACTTGGATCTTGAAGATGTGACATAGTCGAAATAGAAATCTTCGGTATCGAACCCCGGATAAACTTCTCATTCCTCTTAATCACAGTAACAATGGTGGCATATCCATATCTAGATGGCTCATCAAACTTAGTAGCATACTCCAATACGAACATCTTTCCTTGCTCTGATTCTATAAACTTTCTAAGCAAGGTTGACTTAGCTACTTCAGATAAGAACCTCTCCTTAAACCTTCTCCTAAACTCAGCCCAAGTTAGTTCCTCTTTAGGCACACCAACGATTACCATGTTCCACCAATATAGTGCTGCTCCTTGTAACTGCCTTGAAGCCAGTCTCCTTTTTTGCTCATCGTTCAACCCAAGATCATCAAAACCCTTCTCACAGTCAATATCCAGTTTTCTACTTCAATAGAATCTTTGTTACTCGGTATCCTGACCCGGCTATATTGAATTGATTGCGCAAGAAAGATTTGACTGCTATCAAGAATGATGACCACGGAACAATGGCCGTAGAACTCGGGGGTAGAGTTCAGATGGTTATATGAAGCCAGGATAGAACGGAGTTGGTAGATAGACGATGCATGATGCTAGAAATATGGAAATTAGCTTAGACAAGCAAGGGATCGGCATAACATGGTAGTATCCTAGGGATCAGCATAGTTAGTTAGATGAGGGGTCGGCATGGATGATGCAATGGAGGGTTCGGCATAAGTGCTGGTGCATGGATCGGCATAGTTTTTTGGTTTGAAAAGCTATGTTTCAACTTGTAAGCTAGGGATCAGCAAAGCATAAGAGGGGTCGGCAAAGATTGATATTTAGTAAAGGGTCAGCATATCTAAGTAAACCAAGGAGGAATCGACACATGTTACAAGCCAAGTGCATTTTAGCATTCAGCAACAAATATCTTAAGATCCCACAGTCCAAAGCAAATGGAATTTGGAGAGAAAGGTATATGGACCCTAGGGATTATACCCTAGCGATCGCATGCCAAAATGGCTAAAGGATGAGGGTTGGCAAAATCCATTTGGAGGGTTCGGCAGAAGGTAACTTGGAAGTGGAGTCGAATCAAAGATCCATCGGTTGCTTGAGCTCCACTAGTCCAATCAACATGATATTTGAAGAGCTAACATATATAAGTACGAGGACGCCACCATAGGGATCGCTGCCCCAGAATCACCAATGAAGGGATCGGTACCGATCCTTATTCATTGGGATTTGGACCTAGCGACCACTCTTGTGGGCCCATTTGGATTAGAAGTCCTACACCCAAAGTTTCAGAGAGATTGGTGGTCGCCTTCACTTATAAATACTGGCCTAGGGGGCCATTCTAAGGATATTTGCGTTGCGGGTTACATTAGTCATTATTGTAATCAAGTTTTCTCCTTATTTCTTACTGTTTTTTGTTGTAATCAAACTATTAGTGAATCAATAAAGATAATCTTCAAAGTGGACGTAGGCATACAACACCGGACCACTATAAATTCTCGTGTTCTTGATTATTGCTTTGATTTGCTTGTTAGTTTATTTTATTTCTCTATTTTAATTTTACTTCTTCATCTACTTCTCTACATAAATCTTTTCTTGGGTATTTGTGACCAATTTGGTTACATACAATCCTCGGTTTCAAGAAAAGGCTTTCCTTCGAGACTAGTATAATCACGGTTCAGCTTGGCATAGTTGTTGCCAACTGGTACCATAGGATTAGCTCCTTCTGCATTAACAGCATTACCTCTAGCCAAACCAGCCGCTGCTTTAGCTTATATCATATTGAAAAAGAACAGATACATAGTCCCCATATTTGCTGTTGGGGTTCTAGCACCTACATTAGCATTTGCATTTTGACAAGCATTTGTCTATCGACCTAGGTTTCTTCTGGTATTGGGTCTAACATTTTCATTTGTTGTAGTGCTTCCTCCACCTAGATTTACTCTTCCATTTCCTACTTCCATACCTTGCTCTCTCATAATTTGCATACGAGCCTTAATAAGCTATAGAAGAATGGTCTAAAAGAGAGGGGAGAATACATACTTATATATATCAAATACAACTATGTTGCGTTATCCCATGCACCAATCTTATTCTCTGATTCATTTGGATTATGTTTTCAAAATCTTTTAATCTTTTAAGTTTTACATAAACCTTTACTCTGATACCAACTTGTAACATCCCCCCCACTTTGAGACCTGAAATTAAGTGCTATGAATGCTGCAGTTATACATATTATTAATTTCCAATGACAAAACATGGGTATATCAATCATATCAATAATCATAAGCACATGAATATGAAAATTTTAAACATAATTTAATAGTAAGTTTTCACATTTCATTTCATAATTAAGATTTCATATTCATTACATAATCCCATACGATCCTACGTTAAGAGAAAATATAATTATTACAAAATACTCCTGAGTGCAACAAATGAAGTTGCCACGTTGGTTGATCAGAATCTACTACTACTTGACAGTTATAATTTTTGTATTTACATCCATTCAAATAAAATGAATTACACAGTGGATTAAATAAAATTCCTAATATAGCTAGCTTTCCTCTTGCATTTCTCCAAAAGCTTATTCGTCTAATTGGAAACCCAAAATCCCTTACTCCTGACCTACTCAAAAGAGTGCCCGAGATTTTAAGGTGAAAAAAACTTCGAGTTAGACAAACAGTCTGGTGTGAATAATAATCTACCATATCGAATCAAATAGATATCTAATGAGACAACGCCGTTGAGTGGAATGGCTTTTTCCCTCACTGGTATCTTTACCAATATATCAACCATATACTGTACTCCTACATCCACAATGGTAAAACATAATAGTATAATCATATGAAAGTATGCAATAGGATAGGTCTGACTTATCTTTCAATTTAGGGATTTATCTACCCTAAGTTCACCCATTTTCATAAAACTGACTATCTGTCTCAACTAATTATTTTTCTAGCGTCGCTATGAATCTATTAGTTTTCATGGATTGACTATTTGTCTCAACTAATTATTTTTCTTAGGGACTACTATCTAGAACCATAGTTTTTATGGGATCACTAAGAACCTATTGGTTTCCACCAATAACTATTTCTAATCATAGTTTTTGTGTGATCACTATGAACCTATTGAAATTCTCCAACAACATCTCTCAAATTATAGTTTTCATGGGATCACTAGGAACCTATTGGATATCTCCAATAACATTACACAAGCCATGGTTTTCTTAGGATGACAATGAACCTATTGGACCCTTCCAATACCATATCTCAAATTATAATATTCTGATCAGCTCTGGGCATCCTAAAACTTCCGATCTACCTGATCTCCTAGATGCAATACTACTCAAGAGTTAAATCTGATTATACTCACTAGTGGGTCAACCTAATTGGTTATTATGCCATTAAATATCCCAAAATGCAGTTATAGGTATGTTAACCCTCCTTTTGG
Organism: Allium fistulosum; assembly: GCA_030737815.1. Taxonomy (NCBI): domain Eukaryota; kingdom Viridiplantae; phylum Streptophyta; class Magnoliopsida; order Asparagales; family Amaryllidaceae; genus Allium; species Allium fistulosum. The sequence goes on from CM060904.1 coordinate 195,523,341, forward strand.
CAAGGCCGTATACAGGCGAATTTAACTCAAACGAGTGCTAGATTATCGAAGCTGGAATGTCAGTGACTTGGTTCTGATTTGAATGAATGAATAGACGATCAATCACGGATGATAAACATGAATATGTTGTCGGGATTCAGCATAGTCGATGGACAAAAGGCGTGGGATACTTGGAATATGGATTTCGACAAAAGTCGAGTTGCTTCAGGTTGCTTGGAGTTTGCTTTGAGTCACCTTAAGGTTTGCTTCGGGTTAGGAGAGGTGTTACTTCGAGTCAATGTTGATGACGCTCCGGTTCGGTAAGATATAACTCAGGTCGGCATTGCTTAGGGTCGGTGCTGGGTTTTCTTTGGGTCGGCAACATGCCTACTTCAAGTCGGATCGGCATAGCGCTTGGGGGGTCGGCAAAACATTAGGTCGGCAGGATTAGGGTTGGTTCGGGTCGGCACTCGTACAAACTCGGGTTGGAATTTTCATTGGTAAAGGGGTCGGCATATGGTGGAGGTCGTCACTTGGAGAGATCGGCATATTTGAAGTACTTGGGGTCGGCAACAAGTTGGCTTCGGATCAGCATCCATGCCACTTCGGGTCGGCATCATGTTGGGGTCGGATGTAGGAGCTGAAGGGGATCGGCCTGGGATTGAGATGGTGTTACTTCGAGTTAGGGCTGTGTTTGCTTCGAGTCAATATAGCAAATGCATCGGGTTGATACTGGGAACGCATTGGGTCGGCAAAACCAACATGGGGTCGGCATTTCGAAGGCTAGGGATCGGCTATATTCTACTTCGAGTCAGACGCATGTTTACTTCGGGTCACCTATATGCTTGCTTCGAGTTATCCCCAAGGCAACTTTAGGTCGGCATATTATTAACTTAGGGTCGGCAGTGATGAGTGTTTTGGGCTCTACTATGGTTTTGGTGGGCCCATATTAGTGAGGAAGCCCGATAACCGGGATTTTGCCTATAAATACAGCATGCGGGGCTTCAGGAAAGGGAATCTCATTCGGTTCTTCTTTAACTTCTTCTACAAAGACTACTAAAGTTACTCTGCCATTTTTCACTTAAAAAACTCTGGATTGTAACTGTAATCAGTTCTATGATAATAAAAAGGAAATTTCTAGAGTGGACGTAGGCCAGAGTTAGCCGAACCACTATAAATCTCGTCTTTATTACTGCTTTATTTTTAATTTGGATTATTTTCATATTTATATCCTCTTCATATATTCTATTTGTGTTCTGTGACTGGTAATTGGTGTTTTCATATGCAATCGGGTGTTTGTGACCATTTTTGGCGCAAACATTTTGGTGCTTCCACTGAGACAGCCAGCACTCAAGGATTTGGAAGCTTGGATCTTGGATTTGAAAGCTTAGGAACTTGGATTGGGGAAGCTATGGTTAAGCAATCAACAAGGAGACAAATGAAAGAGAGGTGTCAGCATGAAGGAAGTCAGAAGGCCTCTTCAGGTGCTAATCAAACCTCGATCTATATTACTAGAGATGAGATGGAAACGATGCTGAAAAGGCAGGAGGATATGATACAGAACCTACTTCGAAAGGTTGGACAAGCTGGAGTGCAAAATCAAGAGAACGGAGCTGCAAGGAATGCTAGAAATATGTATCATGAAGCCGGAGCAGCAGGAGCAAAGGAACTCCAGAACTAGAGTCAGGGGAACGGAGCAACCAGGATACAGGATAGAGTGGGGCCATCGAGAATAGCCCCTGAACTAGGGGCACGCCCCCGGATCGTGTTGGCTCAATTCCAGGTAGGATACCAGGTGGTGCTGTGCAATTTGGCGTTGGTAGGGAAATGAATACTCGTCTAGGAGAGCAGATTTCAGGATTCCCTAGAGAACTAGGGGGGCAGGTCGGAGGCAACGGACAAAGACTGCAACTTGGTGACAGTGACAGATTGGCAGAAATGGTCAGACGGGCCATGAGAAGAGGATTGGTGAATAAAGATTTGGAGGATGTGAATAAGAGCCCCTTTGCTCCTACCATTAGGTAAGCTAGGAATCCACCGGAATTCAAGCTACCAATGCTGGAGACGTATGATGGAAGGATGGATCCTGCTGTTCATCTGACAAGGTATATGTGGCACATGGAAGTACTAGGGGCATCGGAGGAGGCTATGGCACGGTGTTTCCCTTTGTATTTGACGGATATAGCAGCACTGTGGTTCAGGCAATTGAAAAGCGGCTCAATTGGAACGTGGAACGAATTGATCGAGAGGTTTATAAGACAGTTTAGAGTTCATATCTCAAGACCTAATAATGAGATGAGTTTGACAACACTGAAACAGAGGACCGGAGAGTCTCTGAGGAGGTTTCTAACGTGATTTAATGCAGCGGCAGCATTGGTGGATCGCCCAGATCCATTCATGGTTCTGATGGTAGCTGCATCTGGCATTGATGATGGCACGGAATTCAAGAACTCACTAATAAGGGATCCACCTATGGATCTAGGAGAGTTTTACCGATAGGAAGACGCGAAAGCTAAAAGGTATGAAGGAGAGGAAGTTGAAGTTTATGCAGTCAAAGGCGGAGATCTGCCCGGGAAAGATTCAAACAAGGATAAAGGGAAGCGAAAAGAAGAGAATGGCTTTGATGAACCAAGGCGGCCACGAAAGAAACCGAGATTCACCTCTTATACGGAGTTGAGTGAGACTTTAGAACGAATATACCAAGACATTAGGGGGCAGGTTCCCTACCGAAGGCCAATTAGGAGGGAGCCAACCAATAATGAAAGGAAATCAGACAAATGCTGCCTATTCCACGAGCTAGGCGGCCATAGTACAAATGATTGCAGGCACTTGAGGGATGAGATCAAAGGACATATCCGGAATGGCATGATGTTACAGTACATGAAAAGGCGACCAGTGAAGGTGGAACAGGAGTGGCCACCATCTGCATCAAATGAAGACGGCCCCGGATCAAGGCGTCAACTTATCATCAACTGATTAGAGTGATGAAGAATAAGTAATAAACTCTACAATAAAGCGGTTAAGTCACTATCACATGTACGGGATCACGAACGGTCCTCAAGCATGCTCCGAGATGACTATAAACCGCCATAGTGGAGATGCTTGCGCTTTGATGTTTTAGTTTTTCTTTTGTTTTCTCTTCTTTGTATCTGGACTTGATTTTGTTAGTTGGACATTTCAATTATAAGACTCATTTCAATGTAAAATTTGATATTTATAATTCCAAAACCCGACCATGAACGGTCACAATTTGCCTCGAACGGCACCCAACCTCGAACGGCCACAATTCGCCTCGAAAGGCACCCGACCACGAACGGTCACAATTCGCCTCGAACAGCACTCGACCACGAACGGTCACAATTCGCCTCAAACAGCACTCGACCATGAACGGTCATAATTCGCCTCGAACGGCACCCGACAACGAATGGTCACAATTCGCCTTGAATGGCACCTGTTAACCATAAAATATTTAGAAGAACGAAGGTATGAAAGAAGGTTCATGAGGGCATGAGGAAAGATCAGAAAGCACCGAGATGTTGTGGATAATCATACCTTCCGACAAGGAGCTTCCGGTGAAGTCCAAGGCTATCTTTCAAAGTCCATAGGAAGGATGATGCTCCAAGAATCCACCTTTCGACTAGAATGCGAGGCCTTTCAACAAAGACAAAGTGGAAGGAGCTCAAACCAAACCTTTCGAAGGAGTCAAGAGGATGCAGCCATCAAGATTTAATAGCTTCAAACCTTCCAAAGTAGTCGAAAGGTTCCGTTCAGGGAGTTCTTACCTTTTGAAAAAGATGAAGAAATCAAAGCAAGCAGGTGCAACTCCATGACGACATTTTGAAAGCATAGCAAGCCCTTCGGGCCAATTGGAGCACATCCAAAATACCTTTCAACTAGATCGAAAGGTTTTTATGAAGAAAGAAATTCTCAAAAGTCAGTAAAGAATGGTAGATAACTCTTACTCAATAAATTCACCTTCCGCTTAAGTCAGAAGATCTCAAACAAAGGATAGAAGAAAAGGAACCAAGATTAGGCCTTCCAAAGAGGTCGAAGGGATGTAGTCAACAATATGAAGCGGCTTAAGACCTTTCGGAGAAGACTGAGTGTATTGTTCCATCATATCCAAGAAGCTCTTACCCTCCGAAGAAGGCAAAGAAGTCAAGACAAGGGCATGCGACCCTATAACAACCTTTCTGAAAGTATAATAAGCCTTTCGGGCCGGTTGGAAGGCCTACTGAATACCTTTTGATGGTGTCGGAGGGTCTAGGATGAAAGCACAGGTATCCACGATGACATGTGAAAGGAAAACCTTTCGTTGAAACCGAAAGGATGGCAATTGTATAAAAGAAGGGAACCCTTCGATCTAGCCGAAGCACAGGGACGGAAGCATGGCCACCAGAATCTATAAATAAGACCCAAGGGGTCCTGTTTCGGGGGTGGAATTTCTCTCATTCTAACTTTGTAACTTCTTGATTAAAGGATTGAAACCCTAATTGAGTCTGATTTGCAGAAATTTAATAAAGTGAAGCTTTTTCCTGAATAAAAAGGGAAGTACTTAGCTTTGTTAATTACTTTACTACTTGTATAAATCTGTATTGGGTTAACCCATATTTGCAGGTTCAACCTCGTCGGAAGGTTCTTGTCGACAAGGTCGAAACCACTCTTGAACAATCAATAACTACTACCTTTCAAAGTCTTAAATCCTTCAACCTAAACCTTTCGACAAGGTCGACAACCTATTTGGATTAACATTCACTGAAACCTTCCGAAACTATTGACTCAACTATTTTAACCACTCGACAAGGTTGGAATCTACTCAATATAAGTGATCAAACCTTTCGTCCAGGTCGGAAGCTACTACCTTCTCACTAAAGTAATTGATTTCCTACCCTAATTCAAGGAAGGCTATCTCCCTAACCTTTCGATAAGATTGAATCCGACCTTTTGAGGACTTAATTCAGGAAAACCTAATCTAATCAAAAGAAAAGCCTTTGTGGAATACTTCAAGCGAGCTCAACGAAGCCGGAAGGTCACTTAGCCCAAGCTCTAAACCTTCCGCCGTCAACAGAGGGTCTGATTCGCAAGATACTTACGAGTAAGGACACAAAAGCAATCCTTAAGGGAATCACACCCTCTGAACTTACCACACTACTTGGAATAACTTTGGGGTGTTGACTATAAATTTGGTTAACATTTTAGCGCTAGAAGGAGGGCTTGAACCTCCGATCTCTTATAACTTTCATCTCCGATTAATTGCATAAAGTATGGTAAAAGCTAAGAGTGGTAGCAACAATCCTAACGGAGAGGCTACATCATGGTTAACCTTTAAAGGTCACATGGACTCAAATCCTAATTTAGGCAATATAGAATAAGGCAACCTTCAACCCTAACAGAAATGGAAAGCAATATGATCAAGGTTCAGAATCAATGGCCACAAAGGATATAAGTAAAGGAGTATTCAGAGAGAGCTCCAACTCGGGAATCAATAAAGATTGTGGAGAGAGAGGATGAAGTGCAACCTCCAAATGAAAATGAAAACCAAAGGTTAAACCGAGATAGTCGGGTAAGTAAATCACTTGATAAGTCAGATATCTTTATCCGAGAAGACAACAGGAGTAGTCATGGAAATGAGACCAACCAAAATGAAAATCTACACCATTTAGTGGTTAATGCACTTAGAGAAAATGAAATTTATGATCCTGAAGAATATGTTACCCTGCAAAAGGCCCCCTTTTTCGAAGAAATATTGGCAACAAATCTTCCTCCACACATTCAAATTCCTTCACTAAAATATGATGGGACAGCTGATCCAGATGATCACCTTGTCGTCTTTGAAAACTGGATGAACTTATACAATGCTCCGAAGGCAGTTCACTGTAAACTTTTTCCTACTACTTTTCAAGCAGCAGCAATCAAATGGTATAGGAGTTACCGAATGTGAACTATCTATTCTTGGGAACAATTTACTTGCGACTTCGTGGCTCAATTTTCTATATTCAGATATACAACTATGGACTTTAGCTTGCTAGCAACTATCAGACAAAAGCCATGGGAGCTACATGGCGAATATTTAAACAGATTCAACGTAGAAGCATTAAGGGCAGAAAGTGCAACTGATAGAGAAAAGATTATGGCAGTTCGATCAGGGTTAATTGAACAAACCCCATTTTGGAAATACATTTATATCATGGGTGCAAAGATCTACAATATTTCTTTCTCTAGGCTGAGAATTTTATTCAATTGGACGAGATGCACCATGCTAAGAAAGAATTCCACAGAGAATCCAAGGAAAAGAAATCTAATTTTAGGCGCCTTGACAAGAGGCTAAGGGAAAGTGAAACCCGAAGGGAAGTCGAAGAAAGAGTTCTAAAATGAATTATGCAGTCCTGAGAAAACCCCTTTCCTACATATATGACAAGATAAAAAGAAATTGTAACAACCCGCATATTTGTCGATTTTATATTTAAATATTTCGTCGTTCGTCGGATTTGGTCCGAAAAGCTACTTTTTGCAAACAGTCGAATTAGGACTCGAGGCCTCCTCCATTGAGTTCAAAACGTCGTTTGCAATCTTTTTGAGTGTGAGCTTTGATATGTTTGGAGCTAGTTGGGTTTGGTTTTGGGTTCAGCCCCTTTGCCAACTTAAACCCCAAACTGAATCATCCCTCCCCATTCACTCTCACTTCCTCCTCTTGCTCAGTTCTAAAGCAAAAATGGTGGGAGAGATGGGAAATTAGAATTCCCAAGCCCTAGTTTCCACTTGCAAACTAAGTTCTAGCTCCAAATTCAAAGAGAACCCATTGGTAAGCATCTCCTTCATCTTCTCCAACCCGTTCTCCTTTCAATTTCAGAAATCCTAAACCTAACTTTAGGAATGTTCTTCTTTTTGAGCATAGATTCAAGCTCCTTTGGGTTGTGTTGAAGAGTGGTTGATTCTCCCTTTGCTTTCAAGCTCCTTCTTCATTGTTTTTGTGAAAAGGTGAGATTTTTATCTCACATCTAAGTCAATAATTATCTTCGATTGTTAGGTATGAATTCCTAACACTTATCCTTGTGCAATTCCTGAGTCGTTGTGGCTCGACCGATCGTTATCGATGTCGTTTGGCCATTTTTTGGCCTAGGTTCAGGGAATGCCTTGAATAACAGTTTCAGCCGTCTGAACGTATGGTTCAGACGTCTGAATGGAATACTGGGAATTTTCTTCTCCCAGCATTCAGAAGCCTGAATCAAAATTTCAGACGTCTGAATTGGTTCGTTTTGAACCAGAAAAGAAATAGGCTAAAAAGTGCCTATTTCAGACGTCTGAAGTCTAGGATTCAGACATCTGAATTCTGTTCTGGAAAATAGTTTATTTTCCAGATTCAGACGTCTGAATTCTTGATCTCAGACGTCTGAATCTGCTGTGTTTTGCCTAGTTGTTTTTTTTAGCTTGAATATCCAACTCTAATCAAATCGGGTTGATTCCCTTTTTGTTGTTATCATTTATTATCGGCCACTTTGTTAAGTCGCCCGCCTTTTTAAACTTAGGTCGCTTGTCTTCACTAAGTCGTACTGTTTTGACGGGGCGCTGCCCCGCACCCCGCCGTGGGCGCTGCCCCCTGGACCCCCGCGACCTGACCGGGCAGGTCGAACCCCGTATTACTCTGCGTAGGCAATCTTATCCGAAAGCCATTTAACCAAACTTCTTACTTTGATGGTTTTGAGAATTGATTTCTTTGAACTTTATTCACGTCTTCGAATGTGAACTTTTATAATTGATTGTTTCTACAATCACTTTTATGACTTGTCACTTTAAAAATATAAAGGTTTCCATACTAGTAGTAAATATCAAAACTCTTTCATCAAAAGGATTTCAACTCTATTTTCAATATCAAACTCGGTTATAAAACTGTTTTCCAATCTACTAGTATATACAAACCTTTACCTCATTCGTATGAGAAAATATAATTAAACGGCTTAGCAAAACAAGTGGTATGAAACGCTTGCGTTTACTTCGTCGGTTAATTTATGGACTTGTTCGATTGAAACTCTTGTGACAATTTTCTAGTGGAGATCTACAGTTTGTTCATAAATATTTGAGTTAAGCAAGTGGTTATGGGACATGAAGCTAAACTCTTATATTTACTAGCTTAGTGTAATTGACACTTCCTTATGATCATGACGATCATTTTTATGATTTAGACTAGCAATTGTGCGATGTCTCTTTGTCTGTATGAAGGACTGTACTTCATTTTATTGAGCTTCGTCTCATTTCTTTGTGGGCTGGCAACCCAAGTACTTTTAATGTGTTTCGATTCATCTGATGTACCGTTTGTACTACATCGATGTCTCTGTCTTTCCAATTCATTGGACGTACCGTTTGCACTGCGTCAATGTTCAATTCATCTGATGTACCGTTTGTACTACATCGATGTCTCTGTCTTTCCAATTCATTGGACGTACCGTTTGCACTGCGTCAATGTTCGATTCATCTGATGTACCGTTTGTACTACATCGATGTCTCTGTCTTTCCAATTCATTGGACGTACCGTTTGCACTGCGTCAATGTTCGATTCATCTGATGTACCGTTTGTACTACATCGATGTCTCTGTCTTTCCGATTCATTGGACGTACCGTTTGCACTGCGTCAATGTTTGATTCATCTGATGTACCGATTGTACTACATCGGTGTCTCGGCTTTCTGGTTCATTGGACGTACCGTTTGCACTGCGTCAATGTACCGGCTTTCATGCTCCTGTTTAGGATTGGCCATCCTTTTCTTGTGATTTCTGGATTTCTCGTTATGATTTCTGGAATTTTATGTTTCACCACCTTTTCAGTTGGCATTGATATGTATGTCATTTATTGTGGCTTGGTGAATTAAATAAAGAATATGACATTCTTTTTATGCTATGAGCTTCTTGAGATTTTGTATGACTTTCGTGATTTTATAATGTATACTTATCACAGTATGACTTTATTGTTAACATACGTTTTATTATCATATCTCATATTCTATCTCATTTTATATGATAATTATAGCTAGACTGATCCGTTTATTATTTTCTTCTTAAATAATACTCGGGTCAGACTGAGATTTTACAGGTGCTTCCTCATGACCTCCTACCTGGAGCCATCATCTGACTTTTGGCTAACTACTCTAGTTTAGTAGTTTTTGTTTGTATACACTTGAGATTAGACTCCTTGATGTATACATATTCTATTATCTTGCACTTGTATCTATTCATTTGTGTTATTGTGGATCTTATTTGACCACTACTCTGATGTACACTTTCATGTGTTATATTCATATCTATTTCCGCCTTTGTGATATGAATTGTCTGTGACTTATTTATGTTACGTTTATTTCTATATTTGTTTCCGAAGATTATATATAGCCACCGTGTGATAGCTTTGTGTTTGTATTGGTATGTCGGATTTCCTCATTAAAAGATATGCATCCTATTCTATCTGACATATCGGTGCTCGCACAAAGAAGTTACATGGATGGTCGCTCCTCAACAGCCTTATTCTCCGTGCTAATTGACAGCACTACACCGTAGTGTTCTTGGTTAGCGTGGGTATAAAGGTGGGGCGTCACAGAAATGAGAATTTTATTGTGCGTCAAAAAGTTCGGAGTGCCCTAGAGCCAAATAAAGGAGGAAGTTACTGCGAGTAGCATAAATTAAATGGACATGAAACTGATGAATGTCGTATCTTGTAAGAAAAAACTTAAGGCATGGTCAGATCAAGATTTTTACAGGAGTTTGTTAGAGAAACTTGAAAGACATCTTATTCCAAATAAGAGGAAAACAATTCAGCAACTCCAAAATGCAGATTCCTACCAAATCATGAGGATTCGCGACATCAGTTCAACTATGAACTTTCTCTCTTTCTTTTCATAGCTCTTTAACTTGATACTTAAATTTGTATTTTGCATTGATCATGTACTGATTAAAATTTGAGTGCAATTACAGGTAAAAACAAAATCAAACCGGAGCACTTGACAAACTTCAGAATGCTTAAAGAGGATGACTCAGATGCTTGACACGAGGTAATTATCAACAGTTCAGTCAACGCTAAGGCTTTCTACAAGAAATGTTGAATCACTGCTAAACTCAATTCCAATTTAGGAGAAAACCCATATATACTAAATCTATCTTTAGCAAGTGATTTCAAAAGGAAACTTCTCAAATTATATCCTCTTAAGAAAACTATTTTCAGTCACCCCATAGCCTAGGAGGAAACAAATACCTATTTATCTCAAAATCAGATTTATGCAACTAATTTGAGATATTATATAGCATTAATAAATGCACACCAAAAGACTTCAAACTGAGCAATAGTAATGTTTCAAAGTTTACTAAAATCACGGGCGAAGATAAGCCTGTTCATACTTTTTCAAGAAAGATTTTGAAAGCACAAAAGGTTTATTGGAACTCAAACTAGAGAACCCTATTCTCGACTAAAAGGCTGTTGGTTCATGAATCATGACCTCCTAGTCTACTATTTGCGATTCGTGTCTCCATTATGAGAACAACAAGAAATTTCTTGCAAAAGATATAAAAAAACTCTTTCATAAAAAGGATTTATGAGTCCAAACTATTTTTCAAAAGAAACTCTTCAATATAATAGGAGGGTCTAATTACAAAATTCTTTCTCTCAAAGGAGACTCCAATTTAATTAGCCAAAAATTATTTTCATATACAAATACTCAAGCCTACGATGTTATTCCGCAGCACCTCCTAGAGGGAGGGACATAAGCCCACGACGTTATTCCGTGGCACCACTTAGAGGGAGGTACATAAGCCTACGACGCTATTCTGTAGCATCTCCTAGAGGGAGAGATCGAACCCCTAATGTCCATATCACCTCTTAAGGGAGGGTCAGGATAAGCACCCGCAAAATCAAAAGCCCCTAACGTCCATATCACCTCTTAGGGGAGGGTTAGGATAAGCACCCGTAAAATCCAAAGCCCCTAACGTCCAAATTACCTCTTAGGGGAGGATCTGGTAAAGCGCTCATCAATGGCCTTCTGGAGAAAGGTCAGCTAAGTATATATCCCTTTGAGACAAGGGAAGCCCAAAGAGAGGCTCATCAAACAATGGACTAAGATATCTAGCCCGAAGAGGGGCTCATCAAACAATGGACTAAGATGTCTAGCCCAAAGAGAGTCTTTTGATAGATTAAGGTATCCGAGCCCAGAGAGTGTTTGCACAAAAAATGGACAAACACCTCAAAGTCGTATGATTTAATTGATTTTACGTTGTTCTTAGTGATTTGGGTGATTTATGCAAATATATGAAAAGCAGGGACTAAACTGTAAAAGACACGCAGATTTATAGTGGTTCAGCCAGAATGTGCCTACGTCCACTTTATATATTATTTCTCTTTTCTTGTTTAGATTACAAGTACAAAGTTTTGATACTAGTATCTGAAAGTTGTTTGAAAGTTCTCTCCATGCTTGAGCTCTCAAAACTTGTCCTTTTTGTTGTACCCTTGCCCCTCTATTTATAGAGTGAGGTTGGGGGCAGGGGTCTTGGATGTATACAGCAGCTGGCGAGCCTGGGCTGATGTAATCTGGCCTGGTTGAGTTGGTCCGGTTTTACTTTGGTTCGGTGGTAGGAGTACGGTGGACCGGTGGAGCTCGTGTACTTTGGTTCGGTGGTAGGAGAATGGTGGACCGGTGGTTCTTCGGTTCGGCATGGGTGGGTAGGTTGGTCCGGTATAGGTTGGTTCGGTAGGCGCTAGGTGATTCGGTGGTGCTACTTCGAGTTGATTCGGCAGGGATGAATGAAGGTTGGTTCGGTAGAATCTCGCCCAACACTTGCCCCCCCAAAGTAGGGCATGTGCATGCACATGTCATGCTTTGTTTTAGGTTATCCGATTTTGTCATTCCCATCCGGTTCCTAGTGCCGGACCAGTTGGTCGGTGGTTCACCTTCGCCTATAAGTAAGGGCCTAAGGCTTCCGTTACTTCCTACCGAACGAGACAGCCGAATCAGTTCTTCTTGCCAAATCAGTCATATCGCCGAATCAGACGTTTTGCCAAATCAGGTGATTGCCGGATGGCCTTTTTGATTTTCTTTGTCTTACCGAATGAACATAAAGTTTTAATACCGAATGGACCTTATACTGAGGAAGCTGAATGAATCTTATACTGAGAATGCCGAACGAATCTCATACTGAGAATGCCGAACGAACCCTTGGTTGAGCTTTACCGAGTGAATTCGGGGATTCCGAGTGTTGAATGAACCCTTTACCGGATGGACTTTTGTACCTGAATCACCAGTGAAACTCTAGATTACATAGTTTATGTGTCTTAACGATATACTTTCTTGTGTCTGCAGATAAATGTCTCAAAGAGTGGAAACCCGATCAGAGAAGAAAAGATCTCAGGACAGAGAAGGGCCTCCCGCCGTGCCCCCACCCCAGTCAGGACCGGGACGTTATGGGCCCACCCCGAGATCATTGGTAGATGGATACGGTCCTCAGGAGCTTTTGAACTCACCTCCTGACTGCTTCCCTAGATCACTTAAAGAGGAGCAACTTGATGTTATTTCTCGCTCCTTTGGGATTGATAGAGCACGCATGCTATTGCCGGGGGAAGGAGTGATGCCGTATGACCCCCCTGAAGGCTACTTTGCTTACAGCAGGTATCACTATATGTGTGGTGCCATCCCGCCTCTCAATGCCTGGATAGTTAGCTTGATCACATACCTGAAGGTGGCTCCACTTCAGCTTCAGCCTAACTCCTATGCCATTCTGGTGAGCCTTTTTGTCATCTTCCAGAGGAGATACGGGCATCCTCCTTCCAACCGGGAGATCCGGTATTTGTACAACTTGAGAGGCTATAAGAAGGGATCCCCATACATTAGCTTGGAATCGGCCGTATCCTTCAAGCCCGTCCTGGACTTGTACTCAAAGTACAACATGTTTAAAAGGGAATGGTTTTTTGTCAGGGACAACTCCGTTTCTATCCGTCGCTTCACCTCCGGATGTAAGTCAAAGCTTATTTACAATTTCTGCTCTGGTTGCAATGCTTCTTCTTATGTGTTTTTATTTCTTGCTAGTGACAGGTGGTTTTGTGGTCGTGGAGAATGATCGCCTGGTTCAGACAGCAGCAGAAATAGAAGCTATTACTGTAAGAGATAGGTCGGCTGCTTACCTGATCAGGAACGCTACACTTTTGGAGCACAACTTGATCCTTCCACAGCAGTCCGTGGTTAAGCAGAGGGACACGGCCGAAGAGAGGGCTGCCCAAGCTAAAGAAGGGGCCGAGTCGAAGAGCAGCAAAATGAGGCCCTTTCCGAAACATCCGGTTGCCGGGGGGAAGAAGCTCAAAAAGTCTAACGGTCCCTCTCCCAGCACATGTCCAGATATCCCGGAGGAGGGAGATGTGGAGGAGGAGCAAGGCGGAGATGGAGGAGAAGGCGCTGGAGGTGGCGACGGTGTTGGGGCTTTGTCTTCTGGGAAAGTAGGCGAGATGCAAGAGTGGACGGATGACGCTTTCCGCCAAGCCTTCGAAGGTTTGGAGGGAACGGAGAAGTCTAGGAAAGCTGAGAAAGTTGGGACCGGCGTCGATTTATCTTCCGGGAGCGTCTCTATTGAAGCAACTTCGGCGGTTCAAGGTGAATTTATCTTTACTCTTTTTAGTTCTTGAATGATGGCTCAATACATATTGGTGACACTTGGTTTTCATATCAGGAGCGGGCAAAACGGCCAAGACCTCAGATCTTCGGCACAGGCTTGAACATACAAACTCTTCAAAGCTTCCGCCAAGCCGAAGCCTCCTACTAACCGTCCTGGAGACGTAGTCGGTTATCGTCCTCTTCATGGAGTTATTGAAGAAGATATACAAAAGAAGAAGAGGAGTCGGTCTACATTTGAATCTCTTCCTGGTCCTCCGGCCCCACTCCAGCCTATTCATGATATTGAGGAGGAGGACACCGAGTTTATACCTTCCCCCCATCCGTCTGAGAACCCAACCGTCATCCCGATAGATCATCCTGGCTCAGTTCGCAATCCGTTTGCGGGTCTTCCGGACCTGGACCCGGCATCTCACGACATCTCCTTCGATGAGGTTACTGGTGAGCATCTCCTTCCTCGTAACCCTATGGTACGGGTGCTTGACGAAGCCAAGTCCCTGAACCTTGATCTGCTTACTACCCGGGTTGTAACTCTGGGAGACGAGGCTAAGGCAAATATTGACTGGGTTGCTGAGGAGACCAGGAAATTGATGGGGCACCATGCTCGATTGGTCAAGGTTGGGGAAGAGATAGGAAGCGCCAACATTCGGCTGCGGTTGATGGTTTCCGACCAGGCTAAACAACTTGCCGACCAAGCCATCCAAATCTCCCAGCATGAGGCCGCATCCCGACAATTGAGGAAGACTATTGAAGAGTCCAGTAGGGCGGAGTTGCGGAGGATGGAGGCCATCTGTAAGGAGCGGATTGACATGGCCATTGCCACGGTGGATGAGGTTCGGCAAGCGGACCTCGAGCGGGTAGAGGAACTATCAGAGAGACTTGAGGTTGCGGAGCTTGCTCAGGCCAAGTCGAAGGAGGAGATGGAGGCGATGAGGAGGTCCCTCCAGGCCGACCGTTTACGGTATCGATCGGAGAGGGATGCTGTTGTTGCAAAGCTGCGGGCTTCTGAGGTCCGAATGAGGGAGTTTGAAGAGAACGAGGGAATGATGGATGGGATGCTCCAGGATATGTACTTTCGTACTTGGAGGTAGGGTAACTTGTCCTGGATGGATGACTACCCCTGGGTTATGGCTAGGATCTATCTCAGGGCTCTAGAGGAGGCCAAGGCTGAGGCGGATAAGGAGGGTGGTGTGGTCTTCAGGATGGATATGGTTACCGCCCAGTTTACCAAGGGGGAGAAGGTGGCGGTGAAGGAGGGCATGCGGTTGCTTGCAACTGAGGAGGCAGGTGTGGAAGTGGAGGATGATGATCAAGATGATCAAGGAGCAGATGCTGGTATGTCTTCCTTTCTATTCTTTCCGTTAACTTGGTTGCTTATCACTAATGAATTCTTTCTCTGATCGGACAGGTGGGCAACAGGACAAGGATAAGACTCCGACGCAGCCGGCTTCTTGATTGGACCTGGAAATCTTTTTGTGGGCTTGACATTATTGTATATGTTAGTCTTAAAACAGTAACGTAACTCTTAGGTTGTAATTATGCTACTTGTAATAAATAGCACTATTCTTGACGTGTAATTCTTTAACTTAAGCTGATTCTGTCGTCTTTTGAATGTTTTTGCTATTTTGACATGTTGTATGAGAAATATAGCTATGCATATTCTTGTAATTAAATTGTGTTTGACGTCAGGTTCTTGTTTAAAACATAATTTCATGACTTGCAATGTTAGCGTGAGGTGTGAATAAATTATAGTCACGTGTTTTCACATGAAAGAAGGAAATACCGCCCTTTATATTTTGCTTGTATATGGCCAAGTATGGAATGCGGTTCAGTATCTTGCTGTGAGTATCCGCTTCCATTAGTGAATGTCTCTTGTTCTGTGTCCTGTACTTCAGGGATTGTTACAGAGGATAGGAGAAAAGTTTCTTAAATAAAATTTAAATATGTGAAATAGTAAAACTTCCAATCACGGAAGGCCTTCGATGTGCTTAAGTTCGTGGCAAACGGGCTTTGTAGTCACTTTCCCTAGCTGTGGGTCTTTGAGACATTTGTCACCCATCTTACGCCTCCGCGGGGAGTTAATTCTTTTTTACCACAGCCGCACTTAAGACACATCGGAGCCGAGATCGCGCACAGTAACTACCCGGGCCATTATGGCCCGTAATCGTGGGTATTATTCGATTTACTGTGGCCGGCTAGCGTGGGTGCCGATCGTCAACCGTGAACTGCCCCTGGCTGGCCACACCTTATGTTGGGGCTTATAGTCAGTTCACAGTTGCCGGCGAGCCGAACGCCGTAATGAGCTACCTCGGCTATAGTCGGCCTTCTCGGTGGCTTATAATCGGCTCATTACAGTTGGCTTTATGGGCCGTCGCGAGCAATGAGTTAACCCGCAGCAGAGGGATGCCGGAGCAAAAGTGTCTCATTGGCGAGGGCATAGATTCACATAGTACCTGTTAGGTCTTGTCCAGGTGAAGTTGCGCTGTGGAGTGCTTTGAATGGAAATGCTACATGCATAGGATTTTGTTCAACAGAAAAGGATAAAGTTAACAAGCAGCCAAGATATAAAGGGACAAGTTAAAAAAGAGACAAGGTTTTTTAAAGTGGTTCGGCATGAAAATGCCTACGTCCACTGATTCTCTTTGTTAATTCACTTCATATGGGCAGTACAAGTTAAGAAAAGTATCGACGGAGGTGTTGGATGTTCCATGCCCTCTGGAACACCTCTTCGTCCACTGTTGACAAAATATAAGCTCCATTGTGGAGATCTTTATGAATTACATATGGTCCATCCCAGATTGAATCTAGCGCTCCGGGACGAGGGAAGATTCGCTTGAGGACAAGATCCCCTTCTTGTAAGGTACGATGCTTGACTTTGGAGTTGTATTGTGCTGCCACTTTTTGCTTGTGGGCTGCTGCTTTGAGGACTGCATCATTTCTTCTCTCCTCAATTAGATCCAAAGACATGTGAAGGAGTTCTTCGTTCTCTTCTGGGTTATAGTGGATCCTACGGTGGGTAGGCACGATGGTTTCAACTGGGAGCATAGTCTCCGATCCGTATGCCAAAGAGAAAGGAGTATGCCATGTTGATGTTCTGAAAGATGTGCGATAGGCCCACAGTGCCGTAGGGAGTTCATCCACCCAAGCGCCCTTGACTTTTCGAGTTTCTTTTTGATTAGAGTTTTCAGAATTTTGTTGACGGCTTCGACTTGTCTGTTTGCCTGGGGATACGCTACGGATGAGAAGCTTTTGTGAATTCCGTGCTCTCGGCACCAGTTGGCGAATTCCTCGCTGTCAAACTGAAGTCCATTGTCTGATATGATTTTGAATGGGACTCCGTACCTGCACAGAACATTTTTGATCAAGAAGTTAATAACTTTTGCTGAAGATACTTTATTCAGAGGTTCTGCTTCTACCCATTTGGTGAAATAGTCGACTGCCACTATAGCATATTTGGCCCCGCCTCGGCCCATTGGTAGTTCGCCGATTAAGTCAATTCCCCATACTGCGAAGGGACAAGGGCTGGTCATTTGAGTACTCTCAGTTGTTGGTAGCCACAGAATCTTAGCAAACTTCTGGCATCTGTCACATTTTTTGATGAAATCTAAGGCGTCCTTGCTTAAGGTGGGCCAGAAATATCCATATCGGAGTATCTTTTTTGCTAAAGTTTGCCCTCCGGTGTGATCTCCGCAGCTTCCTTGATGAATGTTGGATAAGATTTCCTTGGCTTCCCTTCCAGCGACACACCTTAATAAGGGGTTAGAGAATCCGCGCCGATAGAGGATTTCCTCTTGTATTGTGTAGCGGGAAGCTTTCCTCAAGATTTTCTTGACTTCGTTACGCCCGTTGGGTAGTGTGCCACTTTGTAAGTAGTCTCGAATGGGAGTTATCCAAGTTGCTTCTTCGGTTGCAGCTATCAGATTCACTTGCTCAAAACTTGGGGTCAGTTGCTTTGAGATGGCTACTGCTCCGGAAATAGTGCCGTCTCTCACGCTTGCTTGCTTCGCCAATTCGTCGGCCTCTCGGTTCTCTTCCCGAGGGATGTGTTTGACTAAGTAGTGGTCCAATCGATTGAGAAGTAACTTGGTCTTCTTTAAATATGCTATGAGTCGTTCTTCTCGAGCCTGGAATTCTCCTAGTATTTGATTAACAATAAGTTGAGAATCGCTATGAAGACACAAAGAATTGGCTCCGATTTCTAAGGCAAGTTCTAATCCAGCTATCACTGCTTCATACTCTACATCGTTGTTAGTGGCAGCGAACTCCAACCTTATAGCATAGTGCATCTTATTTCCCCTAGGAGTGACTATTACCACACCTGCCCCCGAGCCTTGATCGTTTGACGCCCCATCCACGAAGAGATTCCACTTGATCTCTTCTGCTATTTCCGATTGCTCCTTACCTTCGTTGGTAGTGAATTCTGCAAGGAAATCGGCCATGGCTTGTCCCTTGATGGCGGTGCGAGGGTGATAGCTGATATCATACTGACTCAGTTCAATGCACCATTTAAGTAGTCGCCCAGAAGTGTCGGGACGATGGAGTACCTGCCTCAGTGGTTGATCGGCTAGAACTTTGATGGAATGGGAATGGAAGTAGTGACGCAGTTTCCGTGATGTGATCAGTAAACAGTATGCTAGCTTCTCAAGTTTAGGATATCTGACTTCTGCCCCCGTAAACCTCTTACTTACAAAGTAAACTGGCTGCTGCGTGCGGTTGTCTTCCCTTACCAAAGCAGCGCTTAGGGCGTGAGATGACACAGCAAGGTATAGGTATAACTCTTCGCCTTTGGTTGGAGTCGAGATTACCGGCGGTTTCTGGAGGTGTTCGATTAAGTTAAGGAAAGCGGTTAAGCATTCGTCAGTCCATTAGAACTTTCCTTTGTCTTTCTTTAGAGCTTCGAAGAAGGGGACGCACTTGTCCGTTGCTTTGGAGATGAATCGGCTTAAGGCGGCCACTTTCCCATTCAGGCTTTGCATTTCCTTTCGAGTGGAAGGTATCTTGATATCTTTTAGAGCTCGGACTTGTTCAGGGTTTGCTTCAATCCCTCTGGCATGGACGATGAATCCCAAGAACTTTCCTAATGATACTCCGAAGGAGCATTTTAGAGGATTAAGTTTCATTCCATACTGGCGAAGTACTTGAAACATCTCGCCTAGGTGGCTTACGTGATCGTCGGCTTTCCTTGACTTTACCAGCATGTCATCCACATACACTTCCATAGTTTTTCCTATTAGCCCTGCAAACATCTTGTTGACAAGGCGCTGGTAGGTGGCTCCTGCATTTTTAAGTCCGAAAGGCCTTACCTTATAGCAGTACAAACCCCGGTCAGTGATGAAACTAGTGTGGTCTTGATTTGGAGTATGCATAGGAATTTGGTTATATCCTGAGTATGCGTCCATAAAGGATAAGAGTTCGTGTCCGGCTGTGCTGTCTACAAGTTGGTCGATTCGGGGAAGTGGGAAGCAATCTTTCGGGCAGGTGTCATTTAAGTTGGAGAAGTCAATGCATGTTCGCCACTTCCCATTAGCCTTCTTTACCAGCACCGGGTTAGCGATCCACTCTGGGTAGATGGCCTCTCGTATGAATTCATTGGCAAGTAGATTCTTTACTTCTTCATCGAGGGCTGCTGATCGTTCTGCCCCCATACTTCTCTTTCTCTGTTTTACGGGCGCCTTGGTAGGATCAATGTTTAGTACGTGGCATGCTATGTCAGGGGAGATTCCGGTCATGTCAGCATGTGACCATGTGAATACATCCAAGTTGTGGTGGAGAAAGTCAATGAGTTGCTCCTTCAACTCAGCTTTTAGTTGGGACCCGATTTTCAATAGTTTACTCGAGTCATGCTTGTCTATAGATACAAATTCCATAGCCTCTGCAGGCTCGGCGGTGGCCTCCTCCTCTTTGTCCCTGGGGTCTAATTCATTGAAAGGGTCGCTGGTATATCGAAGAGGAGGGGCTTTCTTTAGTTTCTATGCTTCCAAACTTTTTGTGCAGAGGGCAACCTCTACATTTTTCCCTTTATCCTTCCTGTGGTTGTTGCGAAGTTCAGTCACATAGCAGTCTCGAGCGACGTCCTGGTCTCCTTCTACTTCTCCTACTCCGTTGTCCGTTGGAAATTTCATCTTTAGGCACCATGGGGCTAGGACAATTTGGAAGTCAGATAAGGCTGGCCTTCCTAAGAAGGCGTTGTAGGCCGAGTGGTTTTCTATCAGTACAAACGTCTGTTTCCGTACAACAGAGAGGGGATGGCTTCCAATTTCAACAAAGAGATCCAGTTGCCCGAGGGACATCTTCGCATCTCCGGTGAAACCGTGTAGTGGTTTATTGCAGGGAGATACATCCTTCATTGATAGTTTCATTTTGTCGAATGCATGTTTCAACAGGATATTTACTGAGCTTCCAGTGTCTACTAGAATTCGGAAAACTTCGGTAGGACCGAGCCGGGCAGAGATAAGCATGGGATCCATGTGAGGGTATTGCCTTCCTTCTAGGTCACGCCTACCGAATGTGATGTCATGATTCTCTTTCCGCTTCGGGTGGCGCTCTTCTATAACAGAATTAACACAGTCTTCATTATTTCTAAGCGACTTTCCATATCTTTCCATCTCTTTCCAGCTTCTGTCGGCGATGTGCGGTCCTCCCGAGATGGTATGGACCACTATCTTCTCTTGACTAGAGCCGCTAGTGTTGCGATTTCCTCTGCCTATCTCTGGTGAGGGTAGCCTTGGGTTCTCATTGGCAGGAGCTGGAGTCCTGTTCTGACCTCTTACATAGCGTTCCAGTCTTTTCCTTCTGATGTGTTCCTCAATCAAGTCCCGGAGATGATGGCATTCATTGGTATCATGCCCATGAGATTCGTGGAAGCGGCAGAACTTTCCAGATTTCTGCGCGTTATCTGATTCCTTCTTGTATGGTGGACGTTTGTATCTAACTTCGTCCTGGGTGGCAAGGAAGATGTTTTCAATGGTTTCGTTCAAAGGAGTGTAAGTGTCGAACCTTGGTCCTGGCCGATATAGGCGCTTTTCTCCCTTCTTGCCCCAGCGTTGTCTCTAGAATCATTTCTTCGAACGTCTTTCGCTGCAGCGGGCGTGTTGCCATGAGCCGCCTTGTTTTGTTGCTCTGACTTCCCTTCAGTGGTAGCATCTTCAAGCCTCATATATTTCCCGGCTTCATGGAAGAAATCGGGTAAAGTAGCTGGTTTTTCTTTTGTCAACCTTCTAGCAAATTTAGTATCCGGATGCACACCACTACAGAGGGCCATTAGGATAAGCTTCTCATCGGCATCTTGGACTGCGGCCGCTGCGGCATTGGATCGGGTTAGGTATTGCTGCAGTTTCTCTCCAGGTTTCTGTTTGATGCTGGATAAGGAATAAGCGTCCTTGGGTTGTTCCACATGAATGCGGAACTGACTGATAAACTTTTCTTTCAACATTTCCCACGAGCTGATGGATCCCTAGGGTAAATGACAGAACCAGGAGGTAGCTAGATCTGCTAAGAATAGTGGAAAGCATTTGCACAGTACTCCCTCTGTTGCTCCACTCATGAGCATATGCTGTGTGTATCTCTGTAAGTGTACAATGGGGTCGGAGGTTCCTTTGTAAGGTTCCATTGTTGGCATCTTCCATTCTCGGGGGGTGATAGCAATTTCGATATTGTGGGCAAAAGGGCTGGTTACCCTAGCGCCTATCCCTCGATCTCTTTGCTC
Source organism: Allium fistulosum (assembly GCA_030737815.1). Taxonomy (NCBI): domain Eukaryota; kingdom Viridiplantae; phylum Streptophyta; class Magnoliopsida; order Asparagales; family Amaryllidaceae; genus Allium; species Allium fistulosum. The sequence continues at coordinate 195,544,652 of CM060904.1, forward strand.
CCGTTCTGTTCTGTGGGATTGATTCCGTCCAGATGACCTGTAGGGATGGTATCGTCTATCATTCCTCATATTTCCTAGTGGATGCCTTTGGTCTTCTGGGAGCATGCTAGGGTCAGCTACAGTTGGCCCTTGCCTTGATCTTCCCCTGCTGGGTTCTGATCTAAGCACCTCCTCGGGTCCAACTTCGGGCTGGACTCTAGCTCGGCCCCTTTCGCTGGCGTTTCCGTGGTTAGGCAGTACAACCGGCTCAGCTACAGTTGACCTCCGCCTGGTACCTCCCCCGTTGGGTTCGGTTCCAAGCGTTTCCTCAGGCCTAACTTCGGGCTGTGCTCGATCTCGGCTCCTACCATGGCTGCTTCTGCCGTTAGCTCCTTCGAAGAAGGAAGATCTTTGTTGTCTCTGAGATCCTCCAGACTGGGACTCACCCCATGATTCAGTGTTGCGGTTGGACTCTTCAGCATCCCTTAAGCGTGACATGAGATGGTCCACCAAGGCTTCCTGCTAGGACGTGAAGCGGTTAGTTACTTCAACCACAACCCTGTCTAGATCTGCCCTAGTAATTGCTGCAGGTTGTTCTGCGGCAGGAGTGGTCGGATTAGCATGTCCTTCATTTGGTACTACTACTGGAGGAGGATGATTTACTTGATCTGTGACCGCTGGATCTGGAAGACTGCTGGTTGCAATGTTTTTTCCTTTGTTAACATCTTTTTTTTGCTTGGGAGGCATGTTTTCCAAGCGATGAACGATGTTGTTAGGAAAAAGGTTAAGTGGAAGAAGCTGAAGCTTCGAGCTTATAGTTCTCAGTGAAAGCACCAAAAATGTTTGCACAAAAAATGGACAAACACCTCAAAGTCGTATGATTTAATTGATTTTACGTTGTTCTTAGTGATTTGGGTGATTTATGCAAATATATGAAAAGCAAGGACTAAACTGTAAAAGACACGCAGATTTATAGTGGTTCAGCCAGAATGTGCCTACGTCCACTTTATATATTATTTCTCTTTTCTTGTTTAGATTACAAGTACAAAGTTTTGATACTAGTATCTGAAAGTTGTTTGAAAGTTCTCTCCGTGCTTGAGCTCTCAAAACTTGTCCTTTTTGTTGTACCCTTGCCTCTCTATTTATAGAGTGAGGTTGGGGGCAGGGGTCTTGGATGTATACAGCAGCTGGCGGGCCTGGGCTGATGTAATCTGGCCGGGTGGAGTTGGTCCGGTTTTACTTTGGTTCGGTGGTAGGAGTACGGTGGACCGGTGGAGCTCGTGTACTTTGGTTCGGTGGTAGGAGAATGGTGGACCGGTGGTTCTTCGGTTCGGCATGGGTGGGTAGGTTGGTCCGGTATAGGTTGGTTCGGTAGGCGCTAGGTGATTCGGTGGTGCTACTTCGAGTTGGTTCGGCAGGGATGAATGAAGGTTGGTCCGGTAGAATCTCGCCCAACAGAGAGTGGCTCATCAAAGAGTAGACTGAGACGTCCAAGCCCAGTAGGGGCTCCAAATAAAAGAATAAAGACAAAGATGTCTACAACTCAAGAAGAAAGTCAAAACCCAAGAGAATTAAAGGTTAAAGAAAAAACCCTATCCGTTATCTGAGACAAAGTTGGAATCCTAGAAGAGGATACACACAGAGGCAAAGGATATGCTAATGAATTACAGAACTTCCAATCGTAGGAAAGTGATTCCTACATCAAAGGATTAAGAAATTTTCATACCACAAAAAAAGCATGAGACCAGAAAATGGAAGAAGGAATCCATAACATGGAAACAAAAAACAAAGACTGATACGAAATCTAAAGGGATAGAATAGATAATAAAGTTTAGTCACAAAGATAAAGTACTTCACTCCAAGATCAGGTTAAGAAAGCCACTCCTGAATCCTTTGAGATAAAGTGAAAGATTGGATAGAAGAGTCTATTATACTTGTATATACATATATACATATACTACTAACTTATAGGCACTTTAGGAGCAACACATTTATTAATAGGAAACTTTCCTATGAATAACCTTAGTATTAAGTTTAGATCAACTTAGTTACATTTTATTTGAAATCTACTAAATATGCTATTATTAGATATACATATGGCTTCGTGCTTATATTAAATGGAGCTTTGAATATTTAATTCATCAGAAGAGATCCTAACAACTTTGGATAAGTTCTTGATTTCATGAATTTTGAGTTTCACCATTTCTATTTATGCAAATTTCAGTTTGGATTTCGTGAATTTTGAATTTCCATATTGCTTTTTATGATGATTTATAGATTTCATACTCATGTTTACCTTGTCAAATTTTCATGCTAACTTTTAATTGAATTCCTGATTTCATGAATTTTGAATTTCCCTATTGGTCTCTTATGATGGTTTTTGAATTCCAGATATTGAGTTTCTCCCCATTGAATTGTCATGATGATTTCTTGTTAGTTGCTTATTTTAATGAGATCTTGATTTCCCTTATGAGTTTTTATGATGATTCGAAGATTTACCATTTCTAGTCTCCTTATTGAATTTCTAATTTCTAGTTTCGTGAATTCTGGATTCCTTTGTCGACTCTCATAATGATTTAGGAATTTCGTATTTTTGGTTTCCTTATTGAATTTTTGGTTATCTTGTTGGGTTTTGGGTTTAGTGAACTCTACTCTCCCTATGGATTTTAGTGATGATTTGCTGACCTTATATTCATGATTTCTTTATTAAATCACTATGGTGATTTCTTGCTGAATTATTGGTTTAATGAATTTTCCTACTAATTTCTCCGATGATTCATGAATTTTACGTGTTACAATTTCCCATTGAATTTTCATGACGATTTCCTATTGATCACTTATTTCATGAGTTCATGATTTCTTGGTTCCCTTTATTGAATTTTATGATGATTTTTGAATTTTCCATTGAACTCAAAATACAAGACCTTCATGACACCAAATGGAAACATTACTAAACTACTTTCCACTTTTTCACTAAATGAGAATTAATAATCAATGGTTGAAGGTTGAAAATTAAGGAAACTTAGAGGGACAAGGAAAGGTCCCCGATAGCATGAAATTGATTTCCACCGGTTGAAAAGGTTTAATTCAAGAAAGAAATATCAAGGGTCTGTAATAGATATTCTCTAAAGGTTCATTTATTTGAACTGATATCTGCAAATCAGGTGATATTACTCCACATTCTTAAGGAAGTTTAGTATGGTCATTACAACGCAACTTATCTGGAAATATTACTCTAATGACATCTTGAATATTAGCTGTGTAAATTTGAGATCGCTAGTTAAGATTTCATAACATAGTCACAATCTTAATAGAAGTTATAATCTATTTTGCAGAAAGCAAAGAAGGAAGTTCATTGGAGTTTTGTCCTAAAGAACAAAAGCTTCTTTCATACAAGGGGGGCTAAATGTTAACCCTAAAATATTTAGAAGAACGAAGGTATGAAAGAAGGGTCACGAGAGCATAAGGAAAGATCAGAAAGCACCGAGATGTTCTGGATAATCATGCCTTCCGACAAGGAGCTTCCAGCGAAGTCCAAAGCCATCTTTCAAAGTCCATAGGCAGGATGTTGCTCTAAGAATCCACCTTTCGACTGGAACGAGAGGTCTTTCAACAAAGAAAAGAGGAAGGAACTCAAATCAAACCTTTTTGAGAGGATGCAGCCAGCTTCAAACCTTCCGAAGTAGTCGAAAGGTTCCATTCAGGGAGCTCTTACCTTTCGAAGAAGATGAAGAAATCAAAGAAAGCAGGTGCAAATCCATGATGACATTTCGAAAGCATAGCAAGCTATTCGGATCGGTTAGAGCACATCCAGAATACCTTTCAACTAGGTTGAAAGGTTTTTATGAAGAAAGCAACGCTCAAAAGTCAGTAAAGAATGGTAGATAACTATTACTCGAAAAATTCACCTTCCGCATAAGTCAGAAGATCTCAAACAAAGGACAGAAGAAAAGGAATCTAGATTAGGCCTTTCGAAGAGGTCGAAGGGATGCAGTCAACAATATAAAGCGGCTCAAGACCTTTCAGAGAAGACTGAGGGTATTGTTCCACAATATCCAAGAAGCTCTTACCCTCCGAAGAAGGCAAAGAAGTCAAGACAAGGGCATGCGACCCTATAACAACCTTTCTGAAAGCATAATAAGCCTTTCGGGCTGGTTGGAACGCCTACTGAATACCTTTTGATGGTGTCGGAGGGTCTAGGATGAAAGCAACATTCGTAAGTCAGCAGAGAATGTAAAGCAACCTTCCGACAACATTCAAGGAAAGCTCGGCTCTTAGCAACATCCAAGTAAAAAAGCGAACTTCCGGCACCTCCGAATGGTTCACATACTGTATAGATGACAAACCTTCCGACAAGAGCAAAAGGTTCCTAAAAACAAATGAAAGAAATGACCCTTCGGCGGCGTTCAAGGATCCACGATGACATGTGAAAGGAAAACCTTTTGTTGCAACCGAAAGGATGGCGATTGTATATAAGAAGGGAACCCTTCGATCCAGCCGAAAGAACAGGGACGGAAGCATGGCCGCCGGCATCTATAAACAAGACCCAAGGGATCCTGTTCGAGGGCGGAATTTCTCTCATTCTACATTTGTAACTTCTTGATTGAAGGATTGAAACCCTAATTGAGTGTGATTTGGGGAAATTTAATAAAGTGAAGCTTTTTCCTGAATAAAAAGGGAAGTACTTAGCTTTGTTAATTCTTTACTGCTTGTATAAATCTTTGTTGGGTTAACCCATATTTGCAGGTTCAACCTCATCGAAAGGTTCTTGTCGACAAGGTCAAAACTACTCTTGAACAATCAATAACTACTACCTTTCGAAGTCTTAAACCCTTCAACCTAAACCTTTCGACAAGGTCGACAACCTATTTGGATTAACATTCACTGAAACCTTCCAAAACTATTGACTCAATTGTTTTAACCTCTCGACATGGTTGGAATCTACTCAATATAAGTTATCAAACCTTTCATCCAGGTTGGAAGCTACTACCCTCTCACCAAAGTTATTGATTTCCTGCCCTAATTCAACGAAGGCAATCTCCCTAACCTTTCGATAAGATTGAATCCGACCTTTTGAGGACTCAATTCAGGAAAACCTAATCTAATCAAAAGAAAGGCCTTTGTGGAATACTTCAAGCGAGCTCAATGAAGCCGGAAGGTCACTTAGCCCAAGCTCTAAACCTTTCGGCATCAACGGAAGGTCTGATTCGCAAGATACTTATGAGTGAGGATACAAAAGCAATCCTTAAGGGAATCACACCCTATGAACTTACCACACTACTTGGAATAACTTTTAGGTGTTGACCATAAATTTGGCTAACAGCACCCGACCTCAAACGGTCACAATTTGCCTTGAACGGAACCCGGCCTCGAACGGTCACAACTCGCCTCGAACGACACCCGACCTCGAATGGTCACTTATCGTCTCGAATGGCATACGATCTCGAACGATCGCTATTCACGATCAGGTAAGATCATCAATCCCTTCATAGGTCATCAACAGGTTTCGAACGTCAGGCTTATGGTACTACAAAACACACATTCCAATCGCAAGGCATGTTTTGAGGTGCAAAGTGTTAACCCGCCTTTTGGCAAGGCCGTATACAGGCGGATTTAACTCAAACGACTGCTCGATTATCGTAGCTGGAATGTCAGGGACTTGGTTTTGATTTGAATGAATGGACGATCAATCATGAATGATAAACATGAATATGTAGCCGGGATTCGGCATAGTCGATGGACAAAAGGCGCAGGATACTTGAATATGGATTTCGACAAAAGTCGAGTTGGTTCAGGTTGCTTGGAGTTTGCTTCGAGTCACCTTAAGGTTTGCTTTGGGTTAGGAGAGGTTTTACTTCGAGTCAATGTTGATGATGCTCCAGGTCGACAAGGGATAACTCAGGGTGGCATTGCTGGGGGTCGGTACTGGGTTTTCTTTGAGTCAGAAACACGCCTGCTTCCGGTGGATCAGCATATCGCTTGGGAGGCTCGGCAAAACATCAGGTCGGCATAGTTAGGGTTTGTTCGGGTCGAAACTCGTACAAACTCGGGTTGGTATTTGCTTTGGTAAAGGGGTTGTCATATGGTGGAGGTTGTCGCTCAGAGGGATCAGCATTTTTGAAGTACTTGGGGTTGGCAACAAGTTGGCTTCGGGTCGGCATCCATGCCACTTTGGGTCGGCAACATGTTAGGGTCGGCAGTAGGAGCTGAAGGGGATCGGCCTAGGATTGAGATGGTGTTACTTCGAGGCAGGGCTGCATTTGCTTCGAGTCAATATAGAAAACGCTTTGGGTTGATACTGGGAACGCTTTGGGTTGGCAAAACCAACATGGGGTCAGCATATTGAAGGCTAGGGATCAGCTATATTCTACTTCGAGTTAGACGCATGTTTACTTCGGGTCACCTATATGCTTGCTTCGAGTCATCCCCGGGGAAACTTCAGGTCGGCATATTATTAACTTAGGGTCGGCAGTGATGAGTGTTTTGGGCTCGACTATGGTTTTGGTGGGCCCATATTAGTGAGGAAGCCCGCTAACAGGGATTTTGCATATAAATACAGCAGGCGGGGCTTTGGAAAAGGGATTCTCATTCGATTCTTCTTTAACTTCTTCTACAAAGGCAGCAAAAGTTACGCTACCATTTTTTGCTTCAAAAACTCTGGATTGTAACTGTAATCAATTCTCTGATAATAAAAGGGAAATTTTTGGAGTGGACGTAGGCCGGAGTTAGCCACCACTATAAATCTCGTCTTTATTATTGCTTTCTTTTTAATTTGGATTGTTCTTCATATTTATATCCTCTTCATATATTATATCTATGTTCTTTGACTGGTAATTGGTGTTTTCATCTGTAATCGGGTGTTTGTGACCATTTTTGGCGCAAACAAGGTCATGATGATGTGAGTATTATGATAATAATCATGCAAAATAACTGATCAAATAATAGCAAGAACATATAGCATCCATCATTCAAATATGTTCAACCAATTGACATCTTATAATTACTCAATCTTAAATAATAACTCTGTTTGATAATTTCATACCAAAACTTGGGCTAGGGAATAATCTATTCTTTGAAAACATTTGTCATTATATACGATTAATCCCCATAATTCATATTTAAAACAAGGAAAACATGGCATGTTACTTTTCTAATTTCTTATGCCAATCTATAATCCATTTTAATACCGCCATGTATACTTTCGGTATTAATATAAAGACGTGCACCACTTCATGATAGAGTTTTAACATCATAAATAAGAATTTGTTTATATTGAAAACTTGCGGTATTAATATGGCCAACAAGGGACGCCACATCTCTTTATATCAAAGCATTTAAACTAATTCTGAATTTATAAATGTATATGGCCATAATGCCAAAATCAGTGTTATCATAACATAGAAATTTATAGGTCACGGAACCTATTAAATATAGCCTTTTATACAAAAAAAAACACTCAAAAACCGACTTTGATGACATGCGGCATAAATATCATAAACTATTTAGGGATTCCAATTTAAAAAAATTATTCTTAACAAGAAAGCTTGTCAACTTCCCCAAAGCTATATGTAAGGTAATCGAGTTAAAATGAAACGAAGTTGTTGAGAATACCTCTTCCTTCGAAACCTACCTTTCGACCAGGTTAACTTAGTCGAAAGGGTTTAAGCAGTTAGCTCGAAAATTCATACTAAGGAAGCAACATCTCGTTTGAAACCTTTCCTTTGAATGAGTCAGAAGCAACTATCCATTTTGGCTTATCATTCCTTTTGATCATGTCGGAAGGCTTGTTTTGGCCCTTTCGACATTATCGAAAGGAATGCGTATTTTATTAATATGACATAGCTGCTCTCGACTCCAGTGGTTTCGCTACTTTTGTTGAGGAACCCCTTTGAAAGGGTTGTAGACGTAGCTGGAGATAGACCCCTTTTCAAATGAATTCCTCTTTAATAGATCATTAGCCAATTATAAGCTGGGACCCCTTCGGAACAACCCTTTTGATCAGGTCAAGAGGGGTTTCATTCTTTTGAAAGAGGACCAGTTTGTAACTGTCTAAGCTCCACTTCGTTTTTCCTGTATAAGATCGACCTGGATATCCCCAATTTCAAAAATTTATCAATTCCGAAACCTCATCATCATCCATTCTTTCATTGTTTTATGTTGGTTTCGATGATGATGTGTTTCGACTGTGTATACCCAAGTTGATCCTATACATTGCATAAATAAAAAGAAGTTAAGAGAATAGTTAGAATCATGTGCAATGGATCATTAGACTAGCTAATGATCTAAATGCTCTTCCTCGTCATCAAAAATACTTAATGAACCAGCCATCTCTCTTTTATTAATGATCCAAAATGAGTTACAATTAAGGGAGCTCTATCCACAATTTGATTTAGGGTTTATATAAGATTTAATTGCAACTAAGAAATTAGAGTAAAAGAAATAAATTTGGGATTCCAAAATTTGGTCCCCAAAACTGGACCCCTTGGGTCTTATTTATAGATGCAGGTCGGCCCCCTTCCGCGCTTATGCCTTCTACTCGGTCAAAAGGTCTCTTTTTATATGTTGCCTCATGCCTTTCAACTTGGTTGAAAGGCCTCGTCTGCCTTCGACGCTGTCGAAAGGCATCTCTTTCGTCTCCTTTGACTCACCCTCGCGCTTTCTTCATTTTTCTCTAGACCTTTAGACTAAGTCGAAAGGGTCTTTTATCAACCTTTCGCCTTTGTTAAGTCTTTAGTATTCCTTTTCTCTGCTTTCTCCAGAACTGCTTTTGACGTTGTCGGAAGGTCTTCAAATGCACCTTTCTCTTCATGTTGCCTTATTGTCATTCGAAGTAATGATAAGAGCCTTTCGACTCCGTCGAAGGATTTTCATAGGGGCTTCGAAGATATTGAAGCTCTAATGGTTCCAACATTGTTGGTAGCTTCCAAATGCTTATCTATTGATCGACACAGAACCATCTCCATGTCATTGGCCTCGACCAGTTCGAAAGGCTTGGATATGCTTTCGAAAGGGTTGTTATGTAGGCGAAACCTTTGGTTCTAAAAGGCTAGGCACGTAAGTAGGAGATTATCATCCATTGCCTTCTAAAGAGGTTCTGAAGCTGTTTTTGCTTATTTATCTGTGTCGAAAGGTTGAAAATGGTGGAAGGGTTGTCCTGTTTCCATCTGAATCGATAGCCTTCACATTGTTTATTGCTGGTAATGGCAGTTAGTGCCTTCGACTCCTTCGAAACCTTCTTAATGCCTTCGAAACGTCTTTTTATGACCTTTGTCGAAACCCATGCCTGTAACTTCAACGAAACCTAATACTCTCATTAACCTTCTTTCATACTTCTCCTCTTAAATTGATTATAGCTAAAATTTTGCCTCCCTCCCTCCCACCTTGTATGAAAGAAGCTTTTGTTCTTTAGGATAAAAATTCCATAAATTTCTCGCTCTTTGCAACTTTATTTTCGAACTCCTTATGGGAATTAGCCAATATCTATAAATGAGGGCTACATGTTGTTATCTAAAATTAGGCCTTTGTGATCCATCCACTTTAATATACATTTGGAAATTTATCGCGTTTTGGAATGATCCTAAAGTCTTCATTCAGATGTCGTTGATACTTATTTAGAATCATGAAACATTAACTCTAATTTATGTACTAAGAAGTCCATTTGAAATTTCTGGTTGCATGGAATAACTTCAACTCTACCCCCAGGTTTAGGACTCGATACAGATTAGGATGTAATGAGATTTAACCCAATTTAGGGTATTAACTTATGAAGTTTATAAGTTAATTATGAGATATCCAGAATCCAGATAGCAATGTCCAAAAATAGTTCTTTGGGTGGAATTTCTAAACCCAGATTCGGGTATTTATGGTGGATTAACCAGAAATCCGTAATAATTGTCTTCATGTCAAAAAAAACCCGAGTCCAGATCTGGGCATATGTCGGATAATTTGAAATTATAACAATTATCTTTGTAAGAAGAATCTCTAGCCCAGATTAGGGCACCTATTGGATGAGTAGAAATCCACGGCAATTATTTATCATAATTGAAGTTTTCGTCCCAGATTAGGGCATATGTTGGATAGCTAGAAGTCCTTGGTAGCTGTCTTTAGAAATAGCAGGCCTAGATTAGGGCATCAAGTAATAATCCTGAAACCCAGATTTGTGTATGATAAAGATAATTAGTGATTGATAAAGACCCGAGACCCAGATTTGGGTATTAGAGAATGAAGTCCAAAAACGAAAGTCCCAAAACCCAGATTCGGGTATAATAAAAATTATAAGTGATTGATAATGACCCGAAACTCAAATTTAGGGATTAATAGATGAAATCCTAAAATGAGAAACCCGAAACCCAGATTCAAAAATTTAATTGATGGGGTTCGGCCCTACTCCTTAGATTTTGTCCTCTTTGACATGTATGAACCCTTCAAGTGTTGTATGCAGTTGTAATTTGATCAATTGCCTCTCGGGCATGGACATCTTAGTCTATTGGCGATATATACTGCTTCTTGGGTTTGGACATTTTAGCTCATGATTTGAAGAGCCTTCTCTTGGGCTTGGACATCTTAGTCCATTATTGGATGAACCTCTTCTTAGGCTTGGACATCTTAGTCCATTATTGAATGAGACTCTTCCTGGGCTTGGACATCTTAGTCCACTGTTGAATGAGCCTCTTCCTGGGCTTAGACATCTTAGTCCACTGTTGAATGAGCCTCTTCATGGGCTTGGACATCTTAGTCAACAGTTGAATGAGCCTCTTCTTGTGCTTGGACATCTTAGTCCATTGTTGTCCAGTGCTCTTGGTTAGCTTATCTTAGAGGCTGGAACCAAGGACTTACCCGACCTCCCTCCAGGAGGTGCCTTGACCTGGCTAGAGACGCGGTCAAGGGCTTGTCCGGTGCTTTACCCTAGCCATCTTATGGTACGGATAAAGGCTTACTCTGACCTCCCTCTAGTAGGTGTCCTACCCTGGCTATAGCGTGCGGACATGGGCTTATTCGGTGCTTTACCTTGGCCATCTTATGGCGCGGATAAAGGCTTACTCCGTCCTTCCTCTAGGAGGTTCCTTGACCTGATTAGAGGCACGACCAAGGGCTTGTCCGGTGCTTTAACCCAGCCATCTTATGGCGTGGTTAAAGGCTTACTCCGCCCTACCTCCAGAAGGTGCTCTGCCCTGGCCATCTTGGCATAGACAGAGCCTTTATACCATCTTAGGTAGGCTACCATCTTAGGTAGTATCCAAATATAAGGAGTATTTCACTCCCAACCATGTAGATTTTCTTTTTGAAGAAAGAGATGCTTTATTCATTCATCTTTGGAAAATATGGCCTCAAATGTTAGGCATTCCATGTTCTCGGAACCATATTGCCATCTGGTCGGCATAATTTGTAAGCTTCCGGGGGGATTACCTTGCAAACGATTAATGGTCCTTCCCAATTTGGCCCTAGGGGTCCATCTGTGGGATTTTTGGTATTCGCCATCACTCTTCGGAGTAGCAAATCTCCTTCGTGAAATGACCGAGTTCTCACTTTTGGGTTGTGGTACCTTGAGATTCTTCTTTGATACTCAGTGGTTTTTACCGCTGCTTCATCTCTCAATTCATGTATCTAATCTAAGGATTCTCTTTTCGGCTCTTGATTCTTATCGAATGCATAGGCGATTCTTCGGTGTGAGGGTATCTCAATCTCGATTGGTAACATCGCCTCACACCTATACATCAAAGAGTAGGGAGTATGTCCCGTCGTCGTTTTGGTGGATGTTCGATAAGCCCATAACATAAGTGGTAGTTCTTCTACCCAATTTCCTTTTGCTTTGTTTAGCTGCTTTTTCAGAAGTGTCTTTATGGTTTTGTTTGCCGCCTCAACTGCTCCATTCGCTTTTGGATGTGCGACGGATGAAAAGCTTTTAATTATTCCATTATTATGGCAAAAGCGAGAGAATTCTTCACTCTCAATTGTGTCCCATTGTCAGAAATTATCTTCTAGGGAATTCCAAATCTGGTTATGATATTTTTGATAACGAATCTGAGTACCTTCTTAGAAGTAATCTTTGGAAGCGGCTCCGCTTCAACCCATTCAATGAAGTAATCTATGGCAGCTATGGCATACTTTGCTCCTGCTTTTGAGATTGGCAATGGGCCGATTAAGTCTATTCCCCATACGTCAAAGGGCCATTGACTTGCAATTGGAATCAACTAACTTGGGGGTAATATGGGAATTTTTGAATATTTCTGACATTTTTCGCATCTTCTCACATACTCGATGGCTTGGCTTACCATACGAGGCCAATAAAATCCTTGCCTCATTATTTTCTTTGCCAATTTTGTTCCATTTGAATGATCTCCGCAGAATCCCTCGTATGCTTCAGCCATTAATTTTACTCCATCACCCAGGCTTACACATCTTAGATAGGGAGGGGGCATATCCTTTCTTATAGAGGATTCCATCCATCATTGTGAAGGATGGGGCTTGTCTCTTGATCTTTCATGCTTCTCCCTTGTCAGATAGGAGTATTCCTTTAATGAGATATTTAATGATGGGTGACATCCAGGTATCTTCATACATGTCGCTTGAACTTGATTGGTCAACCCTTTCATCTGATATTTCTCTATCAATTTCTCTTCTCTTCCCCTTGTTACTTAGTTTGAGACCTTTTCAAGACTAATAGTTCCTTTCCCGGTTCAAACACTTCCTCTCCAATATTTGTAATTTCCTGATATCCTACTGGAACAATTCGTGTCTCCGGGGCTCCTCTTAAGCTTGCTAGTTTTGCTAGCGAATCAGCTTGTGAATTTTCCGCTCTTGGGACTTCGTGTATTGAAAATTCTTTAAACAAAGCAAGCATTCTTAGTATCTTCTTCACATATAAAGATAGCATGGAGTCCTTCGTTTGATATATTTGTTTTACTTGGTTTACCATAAGCTGAGAATCACTAAAGATTTGAATTCGTGGAATCTTGAGTTCAAAATCCAAGGTTAATCCTACCACCATGGATTCATATTCTGCCACATTATTCATTGCAGGGAATCCTAATTTCATGGAATAATGCAAACGGTGTCCATCCAGTGTTATGATTACATATCCTACACTGGCCACTTGTTCTTTTGACGCACCATCAACGAATAATTTCCATATGAGTCTTTGATCCTTCTCCTTTTCTGATTGCTCCTTAATAAAATCAGTGAATTCATTAAAGAAGTCTACTAATACTTGCCCCTTAATTGCGGCTCGTGGCTGAAATTCTATGTCATGTTGGCTGAGCTTAATTCCCCATTTTACCAATCTTCCTGAAGTTTCTGGTTTACTAAAGACCTGCTTAAGGGGGAAATTGGTCAAGGCCCGGACTGGATGTGCTTGAAATTATGCTCTAAGCTTTCGAGCTATGAGAATCAAGCAATAGGCTAACTTTTCTTTCATTGGGTATCAGACTTCTACATCCTTCAACCGTCTCCTCGCATAATATACTGGAAGTTGTGCCCCACTCCCTTCTCTAATCAATACCGAACTAACTGCATGCTCTGAGACTGCCATATATAGGTATAAGGTTTCCCCATTCTCGGAACTAGAAAGTATCGGTGACTTTTCCAGATGGCTTTCTAGTTCCTTAAAGGCTTTCCTGCAATCTTCCCCCATTCAAAGTTCTTCTTCTTCTTAATTACATCGAAGAAGGGTATACACTTATCAGTAGCTTTAGAAATAAATCTACTTAGGGCAGCCACCCTTCCATTCAAACTCATCACCTCCTTGCTGGTTTTAGGTTGGTCCATGTCCTTAATGGCTTGAATTTGATCTGGACTAGCTTCGATCCCTTGGGCACTTACAAGGTAGCCTAATTTTTTTCCAGAATGGACTCAAAAAGAACACTTTTATAGGTTCAGTTTCATTTGATATTTCCGTGATACCCTGAACATCTTTTCTAAATCTTTAAGATGATTGTCGGGTTTGCTAGACTTTACCAGCATATCGTCCACATAAACTTCCATGTTCCAGCCAATTTGCTCCTTAAACATTCGGTTTAACAATCTTTGATATGTTACAACCTGCATTTTTTAAGCCAAATGGCATTGCGTTGTAACAATAAATCCCCCACTCAGTTATGAAGCTAGTGTGCTCCTCATCTGGTTTGAACATTGGTATTGGATTGTACCCTGAATAGGCATCCATGAGAGACAACAATTTGTGCCTGCTTGTTGCATCTACTAAATGGTCTATTCACGGCAGTGGGAAACAATCTTTCGGACATGCATTGTTCAAATCCGTGTAGTCAATGCAAGTCCTCCATTTCCCATTTGATTTCTTTACCAGAACTGGATTGGCTAACCACTTCAGATAGTATATTTCCCGGATAAATCCAATCTCAATAAGTCTATTAACCTCTTCTTTCAAAGCATCTGATCGTACCTTGTCCATCTATCTCTTTTTCTACCTTATAGGGGTTACTCCTGGATTGATGTTGAGTGCATGACACATGACCATTTGATCAATTCCCACCATATCAGAATGTGACCAGGCAAATACATCTTTGTTGACTTTGAGAAATTGTATCAAATCCTTCTTTAAGTCATCGTTAAGATATTTTCCTACCTTGACCACTTTGGTAGCATCATCTGAATCTATGTATGCTTCCTCAAAATCCTCTATGGGCTTTATCTTTTCAGTTTCCCCTCGGCAATCGAATTATGTGACTATTGGGCTTTCCTTGCAGAGTTAGCATCAATTCTCTTACTCTTGCTTCCAGAAGGAATGCACCTTTGATACATACGTTTATTAGATTTATTAATTTTAATCTTTGCTTCGAATGTTGGATGTGAAAATCCATCATCCAAAGGCTGTAAAATAGTAGAAGAATCAAAGTAAGCGGAATACTCCCTTTTATACTAATCTAGGGTAGCAAAATACATCTCCTGCGAGCTAAACGGCTCTCCTTGGACAACCCCCAAACTCTCTTTGTCAAAAATTTAACCATGATATATTTTGGGGAGATGAATGCATCTATCTCATCAAGAGCCGACCTGCCAAAGAAGATGTTGTTGTATGAGGGTTGGTTGATTATCACAAAAATAGTTTCGAAGGTTCTGCAGGTTGGTGGCACCCCCATTTGCATGAGTACCTTTATTTATCCCAGCGAAGTTGATCCTTTGTTGTTGAATCCAAATATGAGTTCCATACATGGCTCCAGTTTGTCTTCAGGAATGTTCATCTGATCCATGGCATGCTTGAAGATTACGTTGACTGCACTGCCTGTTTCAACCAAAATTTTAGAGACAATGGATAATCCAATTTGTGCAGTAATCATCAAAGGATCGTTATGAGGATGGTGAACCCTTTTCTTAGCTCTTGAGGAGTGACAACAAGGTTCGGCATCTGAATGTTGAGACGTGGATTCTTCATTGGGGTTCCTCTTGGATAGAGTAGATGCCTTCTTTAGCTTCCTTAATATACTTATTTCGGGCCCCCTTGCTGTTTCCTGCCGGATGCGGCCCACCATGAATCACGTCAATTCTGTTTACTGGCGAGCTCAAGCTTAGGGGATCTTCATCTTCCAATATATTTACAGCATTGCTAGGGTGTTTCTGTGGACCGTCCCTTGTCCGTTGATCTTTTTGCTGATTCTGAATGAACTCCTTCAAATGACCCTTACGGATTAGTTTCTGGATAATGCCAGCTAAAACCCTACACTCATCAGTCTTGTGACCGTTGGCCTTATGGTAAGCACAGTAATCTCCTTCCTTTCCCTATTCAGGGTTATTCTTAGGTTTAAAGGAGGTCGAAAAGTTGACATTTTCCTTAGCTACGGCATAAACTTAAGACAGTGGCTTGTTTAAAGCGACTGTGTTGTCGATTGGCTCTTCCCATCTTGTCCTTTTGTGTCCTCGGTCTTGGCTAGATCTCCCCCTTCTTTCTTGAGGATAGTTTTCTTCTTAACATAGTAAAGCTCATCCATCCGGATGAACTTGTCAGCCTGGAAATGGAAGTCTTGTAAATCTTTACAACCGTTAACAAAGAGCTATTTCCAAAAGGGGGTGTTTTCTATCAAGCCAGAATTAACTGCAATAAGCTTGTCTCGATCGTTCATGTCTTTGGCTTTTAGAGCTTCAACATTGAATCTCCTCAGATAATTTCCCAAGGATTCCCCCTGTCTTTGCTTTATATTGGCCAAGACTGTATGGTCTATTGTGGGATCTTTGCAAATGCAGAATTGGATGGAGAATTCATAAGAGAACCGCTTCCATGAATATATGGTTTTTTCCCGGTACTATCTATACCATTTTGCTACAGCTCCTTGGAGAGTGACCGGGAACAATCGACATCTGACAGCTCCAAATGCATTGTACAAATCCATTTGGCTATCAAAAGCCATTAGATGATCGTTTGGGTCCGTAACCCTATGGTATTTCATTAATGGGATCTTCATATGAGGCGGGATGATTGTTGCCATGATCTCACCAGTGAAGGGAGGCACTCGTTTAGTGTCATTAGCATTTTCATCCATTGTTCTCTTCCCTTTCGTGTTTATAGCATCCTTTATTGCCTTTTCAGCTGCATCTTTTAGATAAGCCTCAATATTACAATAATTTTTCTAGTCCGGACAATAATCTTTTGACATTGAGCTTTCGGATTGTTCAAGTGACTTATCATGAACTCTCCCTTAATAGTTAACTTTCGACTGAGGACGCTCCTTCTTCTTGGAGGATGTTAAGTCTATTTTGCTTTTGGAGTTAGCTTTTAAATTCCTCCTGGGCAAAACCACCTCATCCCGCCGAGGTGTTTTTGGTGTCTTTGAAGAATTTTGAGATAGTGCCATCTTGAGTAGCCCTTGCATCTCTTGTAGCTGCTGCTCCAAGTGTTTGATCTTTGTAGTATTCTCATCTTGCTGAGCTGGTGATGAAGGTTGTCCTTGAACAGCCCCTTCCAGATTAAAGGACAGAGCTATGTTCTCCTCAAGAGTGGTGGTGTTGATAACTCCTTCGTCGATTTCGCTTAATCATTTCGATCTCGTTTTTCCTACGCAAGTCAAATGAACCAAAATTAGTCTATAATATAGTGACAAGATCGGAGGTTCAAGCCCTCCTTCTAGCGCCAAAAATGTTAACAAGAAAACTTGTCAACATCCCCAAAGCTATATGTAAGGTAACTGAGTTCAAATGAAACCGAGTTGTTAAGAAGACCTCTTCCTTCGAAACCTACCTTTCGACTAGGTTGACTTAGTCAAAAGGGTTTAAGTAGTTGGTTCGAAAATACATACTAAGAAAGCAGCATCTCGTTTGAAACCTTTTCTTTGAATGAGTCGGAAGCAACTATCCATTTTGGCTTCCCATCCCTTTGATCATGTCGGAAGGCTTGTTTTGGCCCTTTCAACGGTGTCGAAAGGAATGTGTATTTTATTAATATGACATAGCTGCTCTCGACTCTAGTGGTTTAGCTACTTTTGTTGAGGAAACCCTTCGAAAGGGTTGCAGAAATAGCTGGGGATAGACCCCTTTTCAAATGAATTTCCCTTTAATAGATCGTTAGCCAATTATAAGCTGAGACCCCTTCGGAACACCCCTTTCAATCAGGTCGAGAGGGGTTTCATTCTTTCGAAATAGGACCAGTTTGTAACTATCTAAGCTCCACTTTGTTTTTCCTATATAAGATCGACCTTGGTATCCCCCAATTTCATAAATTTATCAATGTCGAAACCTTAACATCATCCATTCTTTTGTTGTTTTATGTTGGTTTCGATGATGATGTGTTTTGACTATGTATACCCAAGTTGATCCTATACATTGCATAAATAAAAAGAAGTTAAGAGAATAGTTAGAATCATGTGCAATGGATCATTAGACTAGCTAATGATCTAAATGCTCTTCCTTGTCATCAAAAATCCTTAATGAACCAGCAATCTCTCTTTTATTAATGATACAAAATGAGTTACAACTAAGAGAGATCTATTCCCAATTTGATTTAGGGTTTATATAAGATTTATTTGCAACTAAGAAATTTGAGTAAAAGTAATGAATTTGGGATTCCAAAATTCGATCCCCAAAACTGGACCCCTTGGGTCTTATTTATAGATGTAGGTCGGCCCCCCTTCCGCGCTGATGCCTTCAACCCGGTTGAAAGGCCTCTTTTTATACGCTGCCTCATGCCTTTCGACTTGGTTAAAAGGCCTCGTCTGCCTTCGACGCTGTCGAAAGGCATCTCTTTCGTCTCCTTTGACTCGGCCTCGCGCTTTCTTCATTTTTCTCCAGACCTTTCGACTAAGTCGAAAGGGTCTTTTATCAACCTTTCGCGTATGTTAAGATTTAGTATTCTTTTTCTCCTCTTTCTCTAGAACTGCTTTCGATGTTGTCGAAAGGTCTTCAAATGCGCCTTTCTCTTCATGTTGCCTTGTTGTCATTCGAAGTAATGATGGGAGCCTTTCGACTCTGTCGAAGGCTTTTCATATGGGCTTCGAAGATATTGAAGCTCTAATGGTTCCGACATTGTTGGTAGCTTCCAAATGCTTATCTATTGATCGACACAGAACCATCTCCATGTCATTGGCCTCGACCAGTTCGAAAGGCTTGGATATGCTTTCGAAAGGGTTGTTATGTAAGAGAAACCTTTGGTTCTAAAAGGCTAGGCACGTAAGTAGGAGATTATCATCCATTGCCTTATAAAGAGGTTCGAAAGCTGTCTTTGCTTATTTATCTGTGTCGAAAGGTTGAAAATGGTGGAAGGGTAGTCCTATTTCCATCTGAATTGAAAGCCTTCACACTGTTTATTGCTTGTAAGGGCAGCTGGTGCCTCTGACTCCTTCGAAACCTTCTTAATGCCTTCAAAATGTCATTTTATGATCTTTGTCGAAACCCATGCCTGTAGATTCAACGAAACCTAATACTCTCATTAACCTTCTTTCATACTTCTACTCTTAAATAGATTTTATGGCTAACAATTACACGCCGCTAAACACGTCCCTGGAGAACATTTATCTATCCACTTGCAATACCATGTAGTACAGAAAGCCTCCTCCAAAAGAGTCGTTAGAGAGATAGAAGCAGACTGGAAAATATTGTTGGTTTCACGAATGTTATAGGCACACTACAAATGAATGTAGGCATCTTCATGATGTTATAGAAAAATTGATTCGGGAAAAGAAGCTGCAGTAGTTTGTGAAAACTCTGCAGGATGGCGGACAAGGGGCATCCGACCCCAATCGAGGACAAGCTTCGCGAGGGCTGAGGAGCCTGCACAGACAGGTGGAAGACTAGTGAAAAATATGATAGTTGGGGGACCGCACCCTACAAACAGGATTTGAAAAGAGATGAAACACTACGCCAGCGCGATAAGGCATGTAGATTTTGAATGCTATTCGAATACGGAAGATGGAACTCCGGCAAAACAGCAGTGCACCATGGCGGATGATATTGTGTTTAGAGACAAGGATGCAGACAAAGTATAGGCTCAAACAATTGACTCGATGTTCATTTCAGCTGTGATTGGTCCTGTGTTGGTAAGAAGGATTTTGATTGATTGTGGAAGTTCAGTGAATATAATTTTCAAAAAGGAATATGATCAGATGAGAATCGAAGCCAAAGACTTAAAACCATCTAAAGCTTGTACTGATGGTTTTAATGGCATGGCGACCGAGGCTGTAGGATACGTGGAATTACCTATTGAATTGGGAGAAGGTGAACGAAGGAGAGTGTGAATCTTATCGTTTATTGTTTTGGATGTTGACTCTCTGTATAATGTTATTTTGGGTCGACCGGCCCTGGCTGAATTTCGGGCAGCTCTTGCCTCATGGTGTTTAACTTTAAACTTTTCGACAGATAATGGTGAGGAGTTGTTCATGGCGATCAGGCGACTAGACGTGCCAGTTATGTAGCTGGGTTGAGGGAAGCTCAGTGTAAGGAGAAGGGAAAGGATGTGGACAAAGCCATCCACATCCAAACCACTATAGATTGATAACCAACGCCTAAGCCTTGGCTCGGGCACCATAGTCGGTTCTATAGAGATATAAATCCGAGAGATGATGAAGAGGAGCCCAAAGAGACCAAGGCTGAACCAGCTGAGCTGACGATTGATATCACGATCAGCCACGACGACCCATCACGAGTCTTGAAGATTGGGTCACAGCTCAGCCACTCGATGATGAAAGAACTTGTTGGTTTTCTCCGAGAAAATCTAGATGTATTTGCTTGGAATCACTCTAACATGTATGGAATCTCGCCTGCCATTACGAGCCATGCATTGAATATTGATCTGAAGTATGTTTCGATAAAGCAAAAAAGACGAGCCATGGATCTGGAGAGATCTGCTGCTCTCAAAGAGGAGGTGGGTAAACTAAAAGTCACGGGTTTATTCACGACGCCCTCTATCCTGAATGGGTATTTAATCCCATACTTGTGAAGAAGGCGAATAGAAAATGGAGAACGTGCATTGATTATTCAAATCTGAACAAAGCATGTCCAAAAGATAGTTTTCTCCTTCCAAGGATTGACCAGCTAGTTGATCCAACTGTAGGACATGAGTTGCTATCGGTTATGGATGCATATTCGGGATATAACCAAATGCCGATGCATATTCCCGATCAGGAGCACACCAATTTTGTTATAGATGTTGGGTTGTATTGTTACATAGTAATGCCATTTGGATTGAAGAATGCTGGAGCAACCTATGAGCGCTTGGTTAACATAATGTTTAAGGATCAGATTGGGAAGACAAGAAGTGTATGTGAATGATATGCTCCTGAAGTCACGACGACCAAGCGACCACATCAAAGACTTAGCAGAAACGTTTGACATCCTCCGATATTACAAGATGAAAATCAACCCTTTGAAATGTTCGTTCGGTGTCGCATTAGGAAAATTCTTGGGCTTTATTATCAATGTTCGTGGAATATAAGCTAATCCAGAGAAGATTCAAGCTACCGTGATATCCAGGGGCCAAGAACCATTAAACAAGTGCTAGTCTGAATGGAAAGGTTGTCGCTTTAAGTCGATTTATCTCTAGAGCTACCAACAAATGCATTCCTTTCTTTGATTTGATTACGAAGGGAAAAAGAAACTTCGAATGGACGTAGGATTGTAAAAACGCGTTCCAAGATCTAGTGAATCATTTGGAGAAACCTCCTATCTTTTCAAAGCCGGTAGATCATGAGGAGATGTTCATTTATTTGGTTGTATCAGCATACGCTATAAGTGTCGCGTTGGTTCGTGGGGAGAATCGGATCCAGAGGCTGGTGTATTACATCAGTAAATGATTGACAGGAGCGGAAAGGAATTATCCAAAAATAGAGAAACTGGCATACTGCTTGTTAATTGCATCACGGAAGCTTTGTGCATACTTTCAGGCACATCCGATCAATATTTACGCCGACTAGCCGTTAAGACAGGTCCTATGGTGACTTGAGACATCTAGGAGGTTACTCAAATGGAACATTGAGCTCAACCAATTTGACATTACTTATCTCCCTCGAAGAGCTATCCAGGGACAAGCTTTGGTAGACTTTATAACAGAGTTTACTGTGCAGGATGGTCTTCCAAAAGGAAGTGAAATCCCTACTATACAATGGAATTATATACCGATGGAGCATCAAATGATCATTGTTCAGGGGCTGGGATAGTGTTTGTGACTCTTGAAACCCAGTCGATTTGTTATGCTTTGAAGCTTAATTTCCCAGCAACAAACAACGAGGCTGAGTATGAAGCTTTGATTGTTGGACTTAAACTCGCTAAAGAACTTGGAGTTAAATCTCTTGAAATCTATTATGATTCGTAATTGGTGGTGTATCAAGTTAGAGGAGACTATCAGGCTAAGGGACAATGGCTTGCCCCTTATCTTACCAAAGTTCAGCTGGGTTATTGATCGAATTTGAATACTTTTACATTTCACATATTCCAAACGATCAAAACAAAGAGGCTGATTCATTGGCAAAGTTCACTGGTACCGGCATTGCACAGTAGATGAGTTTTGTGCCGGTCGAAGTATTGGATACGCCAAGTATAAACATGATGGAAATAGGTCAAGTACTGGAGGTGGAATCTGAAAGAGAATCGTGGATGACTCCAACTAAAGACTATTAATTGCACGGGGTGCTGCTTGATAAAAGAAATGAAAAGCGACAGGTCCTTCACAAAGCTTCACGATATATTATGCAATAAGGAGTCATGTATAGGAGAGATTTCTCAGTCCCTCTGCTCCGGTGTATCGCTCATGAAAGCGTGTTTTAAGAGAAGTTCATGAAGGAGAATGTGGCGATCACACTAGGGTCAAATTCTGGCAAAGAAGATACTCCGTTATGAGTATTATTGGCCAACCATAAATCGAGACACGGCTAATTATGTACGACAATGTGATAAATGCCAGATATATGCAAAAGTCCTGAGAGCTCCGCCAACAGACATCACGCAAATGGTCAGCCCATGGCCGTTCGCCATGTGGGGTATAGATATTATCGGTTCATTACCAATCTCTAAAGGTGGCACAAAGTACGCTATTGTAGCAGTTTATTACTTCACCAAATGGGTCGAGGCGGAATCTTTAGCTACAATCATGACCAAGAAAGTAAACAACTTTATTGTCTAAAACATCATATGTCGCTTTGGTCTTCCATGAATTATTGTAACAGATAATGGGACTCAATTCAATAGTACTGAGTTTAAATACTTCTATCGAAGATACCATATTGAAAAGAGATTTGCAGCGGTTGCTCACCCTCAGGCAAATGGACAGGTTGAAGCCATAAATAAAATCATCAAGTCAATTCTGAAGAAGCGTTTGGAGAAAGCTAGAGGCAAATGGATGGATGAACTCCCTACGACACTTTGGACTTACGGAACCACTAACAATTCTACGACTAGCCATACTCCATTCGCCCTTACTTACGGTTCAGAAGCTGTGTTGAGATCGAAGTCCCTTCTCATCGAGTGACTTACTACGATCCTAAAACAAATCAAGATCTCTGCTTGGAATCTTTGGAATTTATAGACGAGAAGCGTAAGGAAGCTGATCTGAGGGCAGCCGCACACCGACATCGAGTCTCCCGGTATTACAACAATAAAGTTTGCCTGAGAACCTTCGAAATTGGAGATCTCATCCTGAAATAGGTTTTTCCTACCCCGTCACACATGAATATGAGTTGGGAAGGACCATATGTCATTGAACAGAGGCTTGGAGAAGGAACTTTAAAGATAGGGACTGTCGATGGCATTACACTTCCAAGAGCTTGGGATAGCGAACATTTACGACGATCACATAGCTTATTTCCTTTACATTTCAGTTGTATTTATTTTCAGAATTTTCTTTAGTGTTTGATTTTCTGAATATGTAATAAGATAGTTTATGTTGTTCCTTTCCATTTAATGATTAAAGTTTTAGGCTTCCTCTGTGTTTATGTTTGCTATTACATTACATGATAATTACATAGCGAAACTAATTGATATCGATGTGTATGAATAAGCACCCAAAGTTTGGAATCGATCAATCGTGATAACTCCTACTGGGACTAAACAAGATGAGCTCAGTCAACTTGTTCGTTTAATAATTCTGCTCGGACTGTGGGACTGAAACAAAAATTAAAGCAACTGAGATTCGACCAATCACTCGCTAAATCAAAACCCCAAATTCTGGGGGCAAATTAATCAACCAAAAAATAGTGCGACCTGACTGCTCTCTGAAACAACTCTAAGTCCGCAGAGTGTGGACTGGAGTATAAATATAATTCAGGTGGAGACCGACTGCCCACAAAACAACTCCGAGTCCCCAGAGTGCGGACTGGAGTATAAACATAAATGGGGTGGAGACCGACTGTCCGCGGGATAACTCTGAGTCCCCATAGTGCGGACTGGAGTATAAACATAAACAGGGTGCAAACCGACCAACCATCAACTAAACCTTATCCCCAAAGTGTGGATATAATCATGAATGAATAGATGAGTGGATTTCGACCGTTTTCTATTCCATAAAACTCTGGCCTAAAACTGACAGGAGGAGTATAAACTCGCTAAGGATAGAATTCGACCATCCGACTTCTGGCCTTGCCAAATCAATGCAGGGTGCAGAAACATAGTTATTCAAAAAACCGCTAAATCTGACAGCGTAACACTAAGGCCCGAGCTTGGTGTTTGATACCATTCGAGGCCATGACCACTTGGAGGCCTTTGGATGGAGATGGTGAATTGTTAACAGAACTTACAAGCAACGAATTACAAGTACATCGAATGGAAAATAATTGTTCAACTACTTCAATAACAATCGACGCAAAGCATAACGAAAAACAAAGGCTTTTATTTACATAATAGGTGTCGAAATTTTAGTACAAGTTATTTCAAAAGATTGGGATTCATACCCGTACAACTACAACTAGTGAAAGAAACGATTATGCAAACTAAGTATATTGGGATAGAGCAGTAACTGCTTCTTTGACTTTCTTTCCCTTTTGGATTTCTCAGGGTTAGAGCCGCTTGTGCTTCTCTTTCGGGACCCTTTGCCGCCTTTCACCGGAGTGCTCGAGAAGGCAGGAGGAAGTTCATCAGGGATCGATCCACCCGGTGGAATAATTTGCAATGGCACAAGATGAGGATCATCGACGTCCACCTCGGTGGGTTCAATTTTAACCTTTCTCTTCAACAGTTCCTCCTTTTCGATCTGCTCCCTCATGCTGGTCTTATCAGTGTGTTTCGAGGCACCGAGAATTATTACGTCATCGGGTTCTTCGGTCGAGAGTGGATCCACGATCTTATCTTCATCAAGGGCAGCGATGACTTGAGAATCGGGTCCTAGAACATTTGTAGCAGCCAGGTCTTTAGCCGTTTCCTCTTGTTTTTCTACAACAGCACCACT
Source organism: Allium fistulosum (assembly GCA_030737815.1). Lineage (NCBI taxonomy): Eukaryota > Viridiplantae > Streptophyta > Magnoliopsida > Asparagales > Amaryllidaceae > Allium > Allium fistulosum. Next base: position 195,569,439 of record CM060904.1, read on the forward strand.
TCTAGGAGTTTGAGACCTGGAAGACCTACAAAATTTGATAAAACGGGGAGATTAGCCTAAATCCATTGCACGTGCAGGATGAAAACTTTTTATGTACTAAGGAGTAAAGCAAAATACCAGCATCTGGTTTACTCTCCATCATTGTCGGGTGCCTCCTTCTAAAATGGGGGATAACATCTTGGATTTGAAGTCGGGCCTGTCTAGATCATAACCAAGATCTTGCTCTATATCAAAAGAAATTGATGTTCTGGCTACTTGGGACGAAGAAGGACTTCTAGGATTTGTTCTGAAGACCCGGCAATATTCTCTCCTCCTTCAGTAGGTGCAGAAGCATTGAAAAATCGAAATTTTATGGCAGCTAAATCCGAAGGCTCGTTCCCGCAAAGAATTTCCCTTATTAATTCTTCCTCGTTGAGTTCAGCTTCGCCCAACTCTTTCTTCTTCATCTCGACAGTGTGCTCCCAAGCTTCAGCGAGCGATTCAAGGTAACCCTCACTAAGAAAGCTTAAGTCATGATGGATCAAGACTTTTGCACTATATTCAATAATCAATGGATCGAATAAGTCCTTAATCTCATTCCTTCCAGACTCCATGGCAGCTTCCACTTGGGAGTTAACTTGTTAGGTCATCTCTCTTCGGCCCTCTTCTCGAGCTTCTTCTTTAAGAGCTTTGATTCTGGCGAATTACTCATCGAGTTTAGCCTTTAAGCTTCTAACCTCAACAAATTCCTCATGGTATTTCTGCGATTCCTCTTGAGCTTCGATTTTTTCCTCCTTTTCTTTCTTTAAAAGTTCTTCAAATTCCTCGACGCGGCGAGCCAGAGCATCTTTCTCCTTGTCCAAGGAATCCTTTTCTAAAGCGATTGCCTCTCTACGATAAAGCACCGCATCGAGTTCCTTTTTTTGAATAGCTTCCAAATGGCTTACTGCCTCTGCTGTTTCCATGGCATTTTTCACCGCTTCAACAAATTAGGTTTTAAATTCTAACAATTTTGCATCCTGATGCTTGATTATATCTTTGTCGTGTATAGCTTCCAACTTGAGGCGATCTATCTCGTGTTGTCACTCAGTAGAAACTTCGGAGACTTTTTCTACCAGGTGTATAAATGATTCGTGTTGAACAAATACATCGTTCATGCAAGCGAGAGAACTTTCCTTGGCATGCGTCGGAATTATGTGAATGGAAGGACGAAATTTGGGACCATCAAAGCAAATCTTTGTAAAAGTGGCATTGAGCTCGGCCAACTTCTCTACTGTGGAAACGTTGGGAACAGCAGCCGACAAAGGCGTGTTATATGTAGCAAGTGGATGTTTGCCTAATCGGTGCTCACGACATTGTCTGGAGCTAGAAGAACCGGAATGTTGCTAGTGAGATGCGACAATATAAGGACCCCGATAGGAAGGCTGGTCTTTACTTTGGGCAGGAAAGTCAAACTGTTCGCCTTGTCGAGATGTTTGGGATTGGGATTTATATTTGGAAGAGTAAGAACATTCCCTTGAATGATAATTCTTATCTCATCCCTCATCCTTTTCCCCATGCCGAGTAGACTCTGAATCCCAGCTTGATCGGTGGTATGCAGAAGAACTTCTGAGGTGATCGAAGGCTCTTAATTGAGACATTGTACCTGTATAGACCTAATGGGAGCGTATTAGTAATTTTCACATGAAAGATCAATAAAAGGTGTATAGTGAAGTGTGTTCGGTTGTGAGTGTCCTAGTGATCCCCCCAATAGAGCGATAATGGTAGCTTTGCTCATTGGCATTTTATCTCCTTTGTCAAAAGGTTAGACGACTTCGCCACTTCTGGTGGGAGAGTTTAGTTCTTTAATGTTAATGTCTGGAAAGTCATAGTTCATGATGTCGTTCAAAATTTGAAGATTGGAAAATCCCTTTAACGAGCTTTCCAAGTGCTGAGAGGATGATTCCCCTTCAACTGGTGTAATAATAAACTCTGGGTTTGAGGCAGTTTTTCTTCTACGTAGCCTGTACACCAACCTCTTCTTTCACTTTGTAGGTGTTTTGGATTGTTCGACTTGCGATGGTTCAACCATTGGCATTTTTTCGAGGCCTGCATCGACATCTCTCGGTTTTTCGGCTTGAGAATCCTTAATTTCTCCCTCCTCGGTATCATCCCGAGTACCCTCGGTAGGGGGCACGACGGAGTTGACAGTTTTCATTTTTTGTTCTGCAACATTCCTTAATAATGTCGCACTTCCAGGAAGTCCGATACTGCGACCATCTTCCAAGAGTTCGAACAAGGATAGTAATTCATCAGTTACAAGGAGTTTGATGTCCCTATCCTCAACGGGGGTAGTGTGTCTTGAAATGTCAATGCCTTCAGGACCTGAAAGAACTCCGAATGTTAATAGATTCAAAGAAAAAGTTATGAATTGAATTAGAGAACTTGAGAGAGAGAAAGAGGTGAAGGTAATACTTACATCCTTCTAACCATTGTCTTGCAAATCCAGGAGGGCAACGCACATAGAAACATTCATGCTTAAATAGCGAGAGTTTGTTCCAAGCGCCCATCAGAACATGTCAATTTGGCGAAGCTTCAAGAAAGACATAAGAGGGGCTTCCCGATCATCGTTCGAAGTTATAGATAAATCTTGTGTCTTCGGGAATAGGCGGACGAAATAAAACGTTCTTGAACAGCAAGAAGGTTCCATGAATCAAAGCATAATTGTTGGGATGAATTTGTGTAGGGGAGATCCCAAGATAACTCAATATTTCTCGAACAAACGAATTGAAGTGCTGTACGCATCCAGCCCGACACATAAACTTATTGCAAGCTGTATACCCTGCTGGGGACAAGTGAGGTCTATCTTGTCTTGAGGGAACCAAGACGTCCCCAAATGGAATTCCACGTATAGAACATAACCGACGGAGAGCAGCTTTGCCAATTAGAGAGGCATGTGAATCCACTAGATTATCGAGAAGAATAGCGCCCTCTACAACATCAGGGGCAGGGCCTATGTCTTCCATTGGAAGGACTGGGATATCGGAGAAAAGACCAGCTTGTGGATTAGAAACTTCTATTTGCTCCGCATGATGGCTTGGAGAAGGCCTGCCAGATATAGTTGTGGAACTTGACTTCACTTCAGAACCAATGTGTCACGTCGCCGAATCAGAAGACATGTTAACTGAATGCTTCGAGCATCGGGGATTTATACCAACAATACTCAATAGATAATCGAGATTAGAAAAATAACTTGTTCCCCCATGCCAAGTGTGAACTAGTGTAGTGCAGTGCAGTATGTAATAGACATAAACAGTTTGAAATCAGAAAAGCGAAATAAAACTACGAGACTTGGGAGTTTTGTCTAGAGAGACCATTATCGCTAACCGTCTCAACTGGCAAGAAAATTAATCGGCAATGAAAGCTTTAGGATCCACTATCGGCACATCGAATTATGAAGTCTGTTTCATTTGCCAGTTTGTCACTTAGTCCATATTGAAAGTCCCGCAAAGTTGATTGTTCAATCTCAAGTTCGAAAGTTTAAGTATGCATGTTTGATTGTCCATTGTCATCGTATTTTCAAGGTCAACAAGGCAACTAGTGGTGATTGTTCGAACAAAATAAGTTGGATTAGTTTATAGGATATGTGCCGATCCCTGGTGTCCACTACTGATCCCTTTCCCAACAGCTCTCATACTGATCCCTTCATTCCCCCACTGTTGGTCTTTCTTCCATCAGGATCTCTAGTCGAACCCTCCTCCTTCTTCTTCTTCTTTCCCTTTCTCATATCCTAACTCAAACTATCGGACCATCTACCTAAAAATTCTCGAAAAATGCTCGCCATCGCTACCTCAAACACTCACGACTAAGGACATTATCGTCTAATTGAAAGGAGAATAACAAATTCGTACCTATATGAAGATGTGGAGACGCGAATTTAAATAGGGACGAGCATTTGAGGGTTATCGAATCGTAAACAAAAGGAAGGCAAGTTTGTGGGATGGCTAGAATCGTATTTGGATTTGAGGTTGAAGTTCGGGGAGCCTGGTTTCAGAAGGGAAGTTTTGTGCAAAGGCAAGATGAATAAAAAAGTAAGAAAGGAAGAAAGGAATGGCTTATATATGAGTGTATGGGAGAGGGATCGGCCAAAAGAGCATTGAACGAGTCATAGGTTGAGAGGGATCGACATTGGAACCTGCTAATCCCCATTTGCATAGCTATGAAGATGGATCGGCATAATGAATGCAGATCCCCTTGAAAAAAAATGAAAAATGATGATGAAATGAATGATGATAGTGATCATGAAGGTTTGACTGTAAACGCGAACATACAAAATATTGTAAAAATTTGGCAACGACCCGTAAGCGTTCGAACATGTTCAGGAGCCAACGACAGAAATGTGTATACGAATATACACGAGAATGGTTTAAAAGTTCAACTTTTTTAAATCAACAGAAATTGAAATCAAACCTGAAACCTTCAAGTTCGAGGCTGGACCAGATAATAAAAAAGTTTATAAGTCTCGCATAACCAGATTTGTATATGCTGACGGGATATGGCAATGGACTTATATTATTGGAAATCTACCAAGTGTCATGGCAATCAATGGAGGATTCAAAGCCTTAGAAAATGATTAGACAAAGGATCATCAATCAATCAGGAAGCTGGATGTACTTCTTTTCGATAATTCAGACTTGTTTTGATTCAAACTATGCCATGTTACTCGCAAGACATACTTTGGAGGGCAAGTGTTATCCGGTATCCTGACCCAGCTATATTGAACTGATTGCACAAGATAGATTCGACTGTTATCAAAAACGATGACTATGGAGCAATGGCTGTAGGACCCGAGAGTTGAGTTCAGATGGTTATATGAATCCAGGATTGAACGAAGTTAGTAGATAGACAATGCATGATGCTCGAAATATGGAAATTAGCTTGGACAAGCAAGGAATTGGCATAGCTTGGTATTATCCTAGGGATCGGCATGGTTAGTTAGATGAGGGGTCGGCATGGATGAAGTAATGGAGGGTTCGACATAGGTGGTGGTGCATGGATTGGCATAGTTTTTTGGTTTTAAAAGCTATGTTTCAACTCGTAAGCTAGGCATCGACAAAGCATAAAAGGGTCAGCAAAGATTGATGGTTAGTAATGGGTCGGCATATCTGAGTAAACCAAGAAGGGATCGACACATGTTACAAGCCAAGTGCATTCTAGCATTCAACAATCAATACCTTGAGATCCCACAGTCCAAAGCAAATGAAATTTGGAGAACAAGGTGTATGGACCATAGGGATCATACCCTAGGGATCGCATGTCAAAATGGCTAAAGGATGAGGGATCAGCAAAATCCATTTGGGTGGCTCGGTAGAAGATAAATTGCAAGTGGAGTCGAATCAAGGATCCATCAGTTGCATGAGCTCCTTAGTCCAATCAACATGATATTTGAAGAGCCAACATATCTAAGTACGAGGAAGCCACCATAGGGATCGCTGCCCCAAAATAGACCAATGAAGGGATTGGTACTGATCCCTATTCATTGGGATTTGGGCCCAGCGACCCCTCTGGTGGCCCCATATGGATTAGAAGGTCCTATACCCAAAGTTTCAAAGAGATTGGTGGTCACCTTCACCTCTAAATATTGGCCTAGGGCGTCATTCTGAGGATCTTTACGCTGCTGGTAACATTAGTCTTTATTGTAATCAAGTTTTATCCTTATTTCTTGTTGTTTGCTGTTGTAATCAAACTATTAATGAATCAATAAAGATAATCTTCAAAGTGGACTTAGGCATACAACATCGAACCACTATAAATTCTCGTGTTCTTGATTATTGCTTTTATTTGTTTGTTAGTTTATTCTATTCCTCTATTTTAATTTTACTTTCTTCATTTACTTCTCTACATAAATCATTTCTTGGGTGTTTGTTACCAATTTGGTTGCAAATAACCTTTGGTTTCAATAAAAGGCTTTCCTCTGAGACTAGTATAATCACGGTTCAGCTTGGCATAGTTATTGCCAACCGGTACCATGGGATTAGCTCCTCTCACATTAACAGCATTACCTCCAGCCAAACCAACCGCGGCTTCAGCTTACATCATGTTGTAAAAGAACTGATACATAGTCCTCATATCTGTTGTTGGGGTTCCAGCACCAACATTAGTACTTGCATTTTGATTAGCATTTGCCTATCGACCTTGGTTCCTTCTGGTATTGGGTCGAACATTTTCATTGGTTGTGGTGCTTTCTCCACCAAGATTTACTCTTCCATTTCCTGCTTCCATACCTTGCTTTATCATAATTTGCATACAAGCCTTAATAAGATATAGAAGAACGGTCTAAAAGAGAGGGGAGAATACATACTTATATATAGAAAATACAAGTATGTTACTATAGCGTTATCCCATACACAATCTTAATCTCTGATTCATTTGGATTATGTTTTCAAAATCTTTTAATCTTTTAAGTTTTACATAAACCTTTGCTATGATACCAACTTGTAACATCCCTCCACTTCGAGACCCGAAATTAAGTGCTACGAATGCTGCAGTTATACATATTATTAATTTCCAATGATGAAACACGGGTATGTTAATCATATCAATAATCATAAGCACATGAATATGAAAATTTTAAACACAATTTTATAACAAATTTTCACATTTCATTTCATAATTAAGATTTCATATTCATTACATAATCCCATTCGATCCCACGTTCAGAGAAAATGCAATTATTACCAAATACTCCCGAGAGCGAGAAATGAAGATGCCACCTTAGTTGATCAGAGTCTACTACTACTTGACAGTTATAATTTATGCCATTACATCCAGTCAAACAAAATGAACAACACAGTGGATTAAACGAAATTCCTAATATAGCTAGCTTGCCTCCTGCGTTCCTTCAAAAGCTTATTCATCTAATTGGAAACTCGAAATCCCTTACTCTCGACGTATTCAAATGAGAACCCGAGAGTTTAAGGGAATAAACAAAAAACTTCGAGTTAGACAAACAGTTTGGTGTGAATAATAATCAACCATATCGAATCAAATAGATATCTAATGAGACAATGCCACTGAGCGGAACGGCTTTCCCCCTCACTGGTATCTTTACCAACATATCAACCATATATTGTGCTACTGCATCTACAATGGTTAAAACATAATAACATAATCATACAAGTATGCAATAGGATATCTGAGTTATCTTTCAATTTAGGGATTTATCTACCCTAAGTTCACTCATTCTCACAAAACTGACTATATGTCTCAACTAATAATTTTTCTACGGTCACTATGAATCTATTAGTTCTCATGGATTGACCAACAACATATAATAACTCTTAAGGACTACTATCCAGAACCATAGTTTTCATAGGATCACTAAGAACCTATTTGTTTCCACCAATAACTATTTCTAATCATAGTTTTTATGGGATCACTATGAACCTATTGGAATTCTCCAACAACATCTCTCAAATTATAGTTTTCATGGGATCACTAAGAACCTATTGGATATCTCAATAACATTGCTCAAGCCATAGTTTTCATGGGATGACTATGAACCTATTGGACCCTTCCAATACCATATCTCAAATTATAATATTTTGATCAACTCTGGGCATCCTAAAACTTCTAATCTACCTGATCTCCTAGATGCAATACTACTCACTTAAGAGTTAAATCTGATTATACTCACTAATGGGTCAACCTAATTGGTTGTTATGCCCTTAAATATCCCAAAATGCAATTATAGGTCATGATGATGTGAGTATGACGATAATAATCATGCAAAATAACTGATCAAATAATAGCAAGAACATATAGCATCCATCATTCAAATATGTTCAACCAATTGACAACTTATAATTACTTAATTTTTAGTAATAACTCTGTTTGATAATTTCATATCAAAACTTAGGCTTAGGAATAATTTATTCTTTGAAAACATTTGTCATTATATATGATTAATCCTCTTAATTCATATTTAAAACAAGGAAAACATGGCCTGTTACTTTTACAATTTCTCATGCCAATATATAATCCGTTTTAATACCGCCATGTATACTTTTGATATTAATATAAAGACGCGCACCACTTAAAGATAGAGCTTTAACGTCATAAATAAGAATTTTTTTATATTGAAAACTTACGGCATTAATATGGCCAACATGGGACGTCGCATCCCTTTATATCAAAGCTTTTAAACTAATTATGAATTTATAAATGTATATGGCCATAATGTCGAAATCAATGTTATCATAACATAGAAATTTATAGGTCACAGAACCTATTAAATATAGCCTTTTATACAAAAAACACACAAACGCCAACATTGATGACATGCGTCATAATTATCATAAACAATTTATATCAGGCGCTTTAAACACAGTAAGGTCCACATTGATGACTACCAACATCAATGCCGTAAAACAGTTGATAATGATTTCATAAAACCAGGCTTCTATGCTACTATAAAATAGAATATCCACTTGATTATAGATGGCATTTTTGCCATTTTATGTCAATGTCGAAAGTATGTAGATATGAGCGGCATTGTTGCCATAATACTTCTATCTCATAAGTAATATTCAGCATCACTACCATAGGCTATGGTTTTAAATAGGAAGCATGCGGCATAAATTTTAGAATGCTGAAAACTTTCGGCATTGATAACTCACGACATCAATATCACGTACTCATGAGATGCAGTATTCTCATAACGTCAGTGGCGGATGCATGACTCAATGTATCACATAATTACACCATAAGTATCACATGCACTACTTCATGCCAATACCGTCTACTTCCGATATCGCTCACAACTGTAAAGTGATATCACCTACTGTTAATGCCGAACGTCATGGATATGCCACATATTGATGTCATTGTCGTAATTATCATAAAAACTGTTCTATTTCTATTAAAAGTAATTCCTTTTTACCAACTTTTATTCTCCATCTAATTTTCTATTGAACAATAATATGCTTTACCTAAATCTTTTCAGAAAAACTATCGCACTTGGTTTTCTTTACAAAAAACAGTTTTGCACCCATCAAATAATATATAATATTTAATATTTATTTATAAGCTTTTCTGCTTAATAAATTCATATAAAATCATAATATCTTTGGAAAAATCTCAAAAATTCACAAAAATTAGAATTAACATATTCTTTGACATATAAAAACTTCGAAACCAAAATCATTATTTAATTATTTTTAATAATTAAAACCCGATATAAATGCCCTTCCTTCCTTAGAAAATTCATAAAATATTCCCATTTACTTGGAAAATTATGAAATTAAAAACTCATCTTCAAAATTAAGTTTTACACAACATACTCAAAAACCAAATCGTTTGGAGATTATAAACTAAGGTTTTGACCATAAACCTATCATAATAATTTCATAAAAATTCCAATAGTTCACTATTTAACCGAACAATGGTAAAAATCTAACATGGCACGTCATAACATCATCAACAAATCAAAACCAATAAGATCTAAAACCAAACAGGTATAAAAATGAGATTGTTTATTATTATTATTCATCTTAGATTGGATAATGGAATAGAGATTTGATGGAAAATGTTTTCCCTAGTTTTCCCTTGAAATTTCCTTAGCTTTCTTCTTTTATTTTTCTTGTTTGATGGCCGAACTCCTTACATTTTTTCCCTTGATTGTTTTGCACTTGTAAAAATGAGAATGATATGGGAGAGGGTGGGTTTAAGGGATAAAAGATAGATCTATTCCTAATTTGCCCTCCTCATATATTCTTTTATATGTTAAGTTTTAAAACAATCTTATTAGTTAATTAGTTAAGGCCCGACCTTATTAATTACCAAATTTCATCCCCATGTCCCACTACATTATTATATTTAATCCATCCAATTAAATTTCATGAATAATGTTAAACTAAAATAAAGGGTGTTATAATGGAGCCAACTGGAACAGATAACTTGAAGAAGGAGATGGAAAAGAATTTAAGTATGTAGTAGTTAAAGTCATAAAGCTTGATGTGATGAGCATTGAAAGAGAAGTTGATGTAGTTGTGGTATGAAGTGGAGAATAGGGAGAAAGAATGATGATGGAGGAGGCAGGGAGGTCGTCGGCGACTTGACCGTTGCCAATATTGATAGGTGAGAGAATGACAATGGAGTAGTTAAGTGAATATATAACAGTATCTGGCATTAGTTTTGAGTGTGGCATTTTATAGAGCAATTGTAGCGCCTCATTAAATGGTGCATTTAGGCCATTAGGTAGTAGTTTTGTCTTAATACCTGTACACATCGCAAATAGATCATCATCCACTAGTGTACCTATTATGCTTACAACCATCACTCTGCTCTTCATCTTTACTACATCTCCTGCATGTTTTACTATTTGGTAATAATATTTTTATTTCATGCTTCTTATGACTCTAATTCATTTTTCGATTTTAGCATTGCAATCAAGTTCCAAGATGGAAAGGGTGATACAGCAGGATTAATGTCTTCTGCTCTAGCATTATGTATTTGAGTTTAGGTATAGACGCACCAACTGTTTGATCCATCAAGTAATATAACATCAGATATGACCTATTTACTTTATTCTCGCATATTTTCACTGCTTCTCTCATTTCATCTATAATCAGTTCTAATTATATTTTGCATCCATTCTTTGCCATGATGGCAATGAAATATGTATCGATGAGAGAAGACATAGGCGCTTGAGCAATGTCAAACTGTAAGGGTAGGCTGATCTGAACAATGGAGATGGTGTATAAAATCTCTTTGATGGATTTGATAGACAAGACCTCGAGAACGAGGCCTTAGGTTTGGGAAGTGGCCTTGCCAGTACGATGGTCGATAACATCAAAAAAGTTGGTCATGCCTTGAGCTAGGCCATTGCATTGGAAGATGGTAGAGGCTATGGAAAAGTTGGTGGTGATCTTGTGGGGTTTCTTGGCTTTAAAGTAGTCGATGAGGATGTGGTGGGATAGGAGGTTGTTGATAGAGGAGATCGTTTGCGCTATGTCAAGGGAGAGTTTGATGGATACATCGTGGAAGATGGATCCAATGAGTTTGTTGCTGTTTAGATCGAGGTGATGTAATGAGGTGAGGTGAGTGGTGAGGTCGACTGGGATTGGGTTAGAGATTTGTTTCCAGTCTACGAGAATGAAGGTTGAGAGGTTGGAGGGAGAAGGTTTAGTTAAGGTAAACGAGGGAGTTGAGTGTCGATTGTTGGTTGTAGGTAGGGCTGTGGTGGAGCGGTAGGAATGGGAGGAGGAGGAAAAAGAGGACCATTTTTTTGCTTTTGTAGGAGGGGAGAATGTGAAGAGAAGTATGAGGAGGAAGGATGGGGTTTGATGGAAGGTTGCAGGAAAGGAAAAGGTGAGATTGAAGTTGAAAGTACCAAATGGTAGGCACGATATTTTGTAATAGATAAGAAAGAAGGAATGAGAGAGGAGAAGAAGAGAAAGAGGAGGTAGGAGAGAGAAGAAGAAGAAGAGAAGAGGGGAGAAAGTTGAAAGTACGCAAAAGTTAAAGGAACTTTTCATTCATCATCATCATGCCTTTTGTATTATAGGGTGCTCATTTGTAACCAACCATATAAGATTCTTTGGAAATAAATTTGTACGGCTGGACCAATAGCAATTGCACTACATTCCTAGCCACATGCGTCTAATGGTAATTTGTTAACAATAGAGAATTGACTGATAATTTATTATGATATAAAAATCTGGATTCCTAATGCAATGTTTCTTGCAGGATGCTGCTACATTAGTGTTGGTAGCGTGCACATCTGTATCATCATGCTAATTAGGAATAGATACATATCTAGTCTTTTGGTAGTTCGGAAGGTAAGAAGTCCTAATTTGTAATAAACCAAGAATATTAACTAACCTAGTTTGATGCAGTAGACTATGCAAAATCTAATTTACTAAATTTTAATTGGTTTGAACTTTTTATAGATTGCACAGTAGACAAAGATTAAGAAACAATAGCAACAGTGGTATATTAGAAAGGAGGAAAAGTTTGATATATTTTGCAGTAGTTTTGGCAAAAAATGTTGGTGTATATTTCTAGATTTCTGGTGAAGTGGCACAACGCTGGTAAAATCAAATCTGTAAAGATCGCTCCAAGGCACATCGATGACGCTTTCCTTAAGACGTTATTTTCCCTCACCACTCATTTGTACAAACAAATGGGTGTTGTCAGTTTAGGCAAATCGTTTCCTAAGATACAATGGAGATGAGATGATTAACCTCTTTAATCGATTGCGATAGCTTAGTCGAAATTGATCCAAACAATTTTCTGAATTTTCTACAGTGACAAGAGTATCGAATTTGTGATCTAAAGTATCACAACCCGAAATGATTTGAAAGAAAGAAGAGAGAAGAAGAGAGGAGATCTGAAACACTTTTCAAGCGTTCCTAATTTGAAATACCTTTCAGGCCTTTATGATTGCAAATAGAAGAAAAAACTATAAACTGAAATGCATTTTAGGAGTATTATTGTTACTCCGAAAATTCATCTTTTGACTGAGTCGAAACCATTTTAAGCAAAGAATAAAGGAGAACAAGAAAGAAGAGCTCCAACTAGACCTTTCGAAGGAGTCGAAGGGATGCTACCACCTAGGTTTCGAAGCTACAGACCTTTCGAAGCTGCCGAAGGGTCTCCGCAATCAAGATTCATTGGATTCTTACTTTTGCCTTCAGTAGCCACCTTTTGACTAGGTCATTCCATATGCATGATGACCTTTCGATTGAGTTAAAGCAACACTTTTCGAAGACAATGAAGAACAACTCTTTTCATATGTGCCAAACCTTTCGAACCAAAGGTTTTGCCTCCATTTAAACCACGCGAAAACAAGCATTGTCCTGAACAACCCCTTCGAAAGCTATAATAAGCCTTTCGAACCGGTCGAAGCCAATGTGATCCAGGAGGATTCCGCATCAAATCAAAAATAAGAGCTCGGATGTAACCAACATCGTCGAAACCATTAAACAATGCCTATTGACAGAGTCGGAAGCACTTGCAAGGCAATACAAAGAAAAGAGACGCAACCCTTCCTTTCGACAAAGACGAAGCATACTTGAGTCATTTGATAGCCACCTTTCGACCAAGGCGAAAGCATCAAGGTCAAAAGGTGCTGACCCGCATCTATAAATACGACCCAAGGGTTCACGTTTTGAGGAATCCGATTCTTCCATTCCAAACTTGTATCTTCTTAATCAAAAGCGTTGTAACCCTAATTACTAAATTTATTTGGGGATTTGAAGTAATAAAGTCTTCTTTAGCTTGTTAAAGTGAAGTTTTAAATATTTAAAATTACTTTATTGTTTTTAAGGCTATTGTAAGGTTTATTCTTGTGTTTCAGGTGACACCTACATCGAAAGGCCCTTATCGACATAGTCGAGACCTTGCAGATTTAAATAACTTCAGTTATATACTTCGAACTTCCTTCCCTTGAATTTCTGCTTTCGACACGGTCGAGACCGAGCCTTAATCCACTAGAACCTTTGATTAACATAAATTGCCTAAAGGATTAGCTTTTGATAAGGACGAAACCTTGTTGCAAGTTATCTCAACTTGATATTTCCTAATCCAAACCAGAAACATTTGAACCTATTTCTTTCGACAAGGTCGAAACTCCAACCCCTGATTCCAGATTCAAGTTTTAATACTTAAGCAACCTTGCTTTCAACAGGGTCGAAACCTTTGTCTCCAACTCTTGGATAAAGTCCTAAGCATCTAACAACTAAGGTTTCGACAAGGTCAAAATTAATAAAGGAAGATCTTACCTAAAGTATCTCAACCATTTTGAAAGGTGAGCTTTCGAAGGAAATATCAATCCATCTCAACATAATCGAAAGGTTAATAATGGAAGAAGCCGACCCTATCAACTAAGTCGAAAGGTCATTCTGAACAACTTTGTTCATCAGCAATCAACTCGAAAGGAAATTCAAGGAAGTTTAACCCATCCCACTTCTTTCTATCTACTCAAGGGATAAACCTTATTCTACAACTCAACTTTGGGGTGTTGACAAGATTTCTTATTAACATTTTGGCACTAGAAGGAGGGCTTGAACCTCCGACTTGGTTAAGCACCCAACACTACTATTCTCTAACCCCACTTAACCCAATCTCAAGTTCATCTACTTTGGTTTAATCATGGCTAGAAGAATCATAAGATCAGAACAAAGATCCTCTGAACTGCATTTGACAGGATTCTCCCCAATAATCATCAAGGATTCTAATTGGAATGAAGAGCAAAGGCTAAGGCTAAAAGCTCTGAGAATTATAAATAAGAAAAGAGCAGAATCATACGATCCTGAGAAATGGAGCAAAAATCCCTTTCATGTTGGCCCCGCCTCTATTTTTTCCATAGGAAAAAGAACAAATGGAAGTGATAATGTGTTCAATCAAATGAGAAGAACCATCCAACTCTAATCCAAAAGCACAATCTTTCAGGAAGAAATAATGGCTAATTACAATGCCTTTGCAAATAAGTGGCAACGACCAACCACAACAAGAACAATTCCCATACAAGAACTATAAAGAGAGTCAAAAAGAAAAGCAATCGAAGAGCATGAAGCTATAAGGCCAAGGAACAAAAATTCAAAAAGCCATCCTCAAGAATCAAGCTTCAAATCTAGACTTCCGAAAGAATGCAACTTAACAACATCTATAGAGAATGTCTACTTGCTTACTAAGTATGAGCTCAACTATTAGCCATTACAGAAAAAGAAACCAAAACATGAAAGGAATCTGGAAGGATCCTACTGTTACTACCACATGATGAATGGCCATGAAACCAATCATTGCAGAGCCCTAGAGGGGATGATCATAAATTTCTTCCGACAAGGAAAGATTCATAAGTTTGTAAAAGATCAATAAAGAGCTACTTTAAAAGAAAATCTACATGGTTGGGAGTGAAATGCTCCTTATATTTGGATACTACCTAAGATGGTAGTCTACCTAAGATGGTAGAAAAGCCTCTGTCCATGCAGAGTTGGCAGGGCAGAGCACCTCCTGGAGGGAGGGCGGGTAAGCCTTTAGCCATGCCATAAGATGGCTAGGTAAAAGCACCGTAAAAGCCCTTGGCCACGCCTCTGGTCAAGTCAAGGCACCTCCCGTAGGGAGGACGGAGTAAGCCTTTATCCGCGCCATAAGATGGCCAGGGTAAAGCACTGAACAAGCCCTTATCCGTGCCACGCTATGGCCAGGGGTAAGGCACCTCCTGGAGGGAGGACGGAGTAAGCCTTTATCCATGTCATAAAATGGCCAGGGTAAAGCACCGAACAAGCCCATGTCCGCACCGCATAAGGGCCAGGGTAGGGCGCCTCCTGGAGGGATGTCGGGTAAGTCCTTGGTTCCAGCCTCTAAGATGAGCTAACCAAGAGCACCGGACAACAATGGACTAAGATGTCCAGGCCTAAGAAGAGGCCCATCAAACAATGGACTAAGATGTCCAAGCCCAAGAAAAGGCCCATCAAATGATTGACTAAGACATCCAAGCCCAAGAGGAGGCTCATTCAGTAATGGACTGAGATGTCCAAGCCCAAAAGGAGGCTCATTCAGCAACGGACTAAGATGTTCAAGCCCAAGAAGCGGCATATCCAATTATGGACTAAGACGCCCGAACTCAAGAGGCAACTAATCAAATTACTTCTATACAAAACCAGAAGGGTTCATATATCAAAGGAGCAAAATAAGAACTCCACTTACAAATACCCGAATCTGGTTTTCGGGACTTTCATTTGTAAACATCATTTATTAATACCCAAATCTGGGTTTCGGATCTCTCATATCTGAATTTCATCAATTAATACCTGAATCTAGGTTTCGGGACATTCATTTCAAAATTTCATTTACTAATACCCAAATCAGGGTTTCGAGTCTTTATCGATCACTGACTATCTTTATTATACCCGAATCTGGGTATCGATACTATTACTTATTTGAGCCCTGATCTGGGAATAAAATTTCAATAATGGATTTCTATCACAAACGCCCGAATCTGGGTCGAAGTATACTTTCATGAAGATCATTATTATAAGTTTCCGAATCTGGAATACGGATATCTAATGTTTCAAATTTCATTAATACCCGAGAATGGGTCAGTGGGTATTTACTACAAATATTCAGATAATGATTTTCGGATTTAGTCCTATTATTAAATATCTCTTGAAAATCTCTGTCCAACATTTATGCTCTTGTGATGGGATGGGATCTCCAATCAACAAGTTTTAGATATTCCAGCCAAATGATTGAAGTTAAATTCTTGATTATTTCTCATCACGGTTAAAGATGGGATTTAGATGTTTAATATAAACTACTTTTCATGCTATTAACAATATGGTTTGTTAATCTAAACAAATGATATACATAGATTGGTATGTCAATTTCAAGCTAACAATCAGAAATATTGTTTGCTACATACTTTCCAGGGTAGTCAGCACAGCAAAGAGAAATGAAAGATTCAGCAAATACAGAAATAATGAATGAGCTATCAGAAAGCATTTCAGAAGTGACATTACAGAAAAGGATTACAAATCGGGCGATATTTACAAAGTTTATGTGGTTTACAAAAGTCATGAAATTATTTACAAAATTATGAAGTTATTCACATATGTACATGACAAGTACATATATTTCAAAGATACAAATATATCATAGGTCTTGAGAAGCCATGCTAAGATTCCCAACGATTGAAGGATCAACTATATGATGAATTGCGGCGCTGAGAACTTCTTTGAGTTTCTTTTCCTTCTTCTTTATGTTGTTCGCATCATCGATTGCGTCAATATTTTTCTTCAGAGAGCGGCTGAAAGCTCTGCTTGCGAACCTAAGTGTCTTGTTATCCCTTTCTAACTCTACAGCGCGCTTCTGAAGAAAATATTTATCGCGTTCGAGCTTCTGAACCTTGGCAGCATACTCGTTGATACTCTGATAATACTTTACTCTTTGTTGCTCATTAAAATACTTAGATATTTCTAACTTAACTCTCATGCACCAGTTACCCACAGCATTCTCATCCTAGCCTTGGGGAGGGTTAATCATTGAGGGAAATTTTTGAACAGCAAGAGAATTCGACTTCGTGGGTCTGGAGATCGAGGGAGTAGCGTGAGGAACCGGCAAATCAATACTTGAAATCTTGTCTCCCATAATGAATTCTAATGATTCGCATTGAGCTTGACTGTCCTTCAATTTCAATTCTAAATCACTAATCTGTTGGATAAGCTCTGACATCTTATGGTCAAAGTCGATTGAAGGGTTAGACTTGACTTGTCGCTTCAGTGACGAAATCGTTTCATCTTTGTTTTTAATATCGGCCTCGAGGTTGGCAATTTGATCTTTCAGATTGCTAGCAATGGTTTTCTGAACAAAATATCTTTTATGCCATTTCAAGGCTTCAGCGCTGCCTCCGAAGCCCAGTAAGATATCATCACTAAGTTCACTCCTTCCACTTGATTTTAATAGTTTCTCTCTAAGAGTAGCAATGTGTGATGATAAATCAAGGGGGAGAGAAATTGTAGATAAATGTAGCTCCTATTTAAGCAAAAAGAAACAAAATAAAGTCAAAACCAAGATGAAAAATATCTTTATTATTATAACAGATTACAACTCAAATAACAATGAAATTGAAAGATGCAATAAACAATTGGTTTACATCTAAAGCTGAGAAACTACTTTTCTAACTTTATCTAATGAGTTAGCGGAAAGGGTAACTGTTGAATCAAAAGGAATATTAAATCCTTCAGGAGTGATAACTGGTGGATATTTGTTATAGTCCCACTTCCCGGTTGGAGGACTATCACGACCACAAATTAATTTAGAGTGAAATGTTTTGATCTCCTTAAGAAGTTTTTCTTTCTCATCGCCAAGGAAGTCAAAGCGAAAATGAGGATATTCCAAGTAGAGTTTTTGTAAATCTCTAAGAAAACAATATCTTGCTAATTTTGAAGACTTTAAAATTGAGGCATTTTCAAGATAAAATCTTCTTAGTATAAATATTGGTTTAAATGGTCTCTAGAAACAAGTCGACCTAATGAAGAATCACTCTTTAATAATATAATAAAACAAAGCTAAGCATAAAGAACAAAACTAAAACAAATGTTTATAGAGTCAACACATTGTTATATGTTTACAATTACTCATCTGGTTCATACAAAACAGACTTAGAAAACAACTCAGATACAAATTTGTTCTTATTATACTTAAGCTTTTCGGGAGGGAGATCATGGGGAATCAGTCCAACCCGTGGTAAGTTCCAACAAGCTCTAGGGTGTGGGTTAGAACCAAATTCATCCAAGTATCTCTTATGAAAACGTCTAAGGAGACCGCCACTAAATTCGCCTAAGTATGAAAAATCAATAATTGAATGTCTACAATAAGCCTTACATAAAAAGTTGATATTTCTCTTTCTTCAATCAACATCCAAAATAGGGTGATCAACTCTCGGTTCTCTTTCAAGAGAGTGTCGTAGCAAAGGCGCGCTCTCTTTAGAAGAGGGGTAGCTTTTTGGTGCTTAAAAGATGCCAGCACCGATGCACTTCTATCAAGTCTATGATATTTTTCTGAAAGTACATTGTGCTCTTTTATTTGCTTATCTATCTCCATATATAACCTACTTATTTTTGCATGTTTTCTCTCAAGTTTGGTTTTATAAGGGAGGCCAGATTTCTTCCTTATCTAAAATAAATGATTTGCACTATTATTATCTTCGGAGCGAAAGACATTTAAACAGAGAATCCCATACCTGTGATATCGGGACAGAAGTCTGGGAAGCCTGCTCTTTCCCTTTCATCTCTTCGACATTAATGGGAGTAGGCACTTCTTCTTGAGGAGCAGAAGGGCCGGTGGATTCAAACGGAACACCGTTTTGGGGAGACGGATCTTTTGTAGAAACTTTAGCATTACCATCACCATCCTTCTCAGAAGTTCCAAAATGGCTCCCTCGATCACCACATGAACCTTGGCTGCCATCAAGGTTATCGTCATCATCATTATTATTATCATCCTCATCACCATCATCATCGCCCTCCTCCTCTGCAGCAACATCCTTGTCCCCTTCGTCCTCAGAGTCAGATTCAATTTCATAAGAGGGGACATCGAACGAGAGAATTTTTGAGGCGTCAATTTCCTCCTCTGCTTCATTTGATTGATCTTACCCATTGTTCTATCAACTAAGGCAGAGTCAAGCGAGTGGAAGCTTAAATCGGGGCACTTCTTAAAATTGTCAGTGTAGGCGAGCATTAGAGCTTCTTCATAATAATTCAGCATGATCTCCCCGAGAGTAGTATTAAGAAATTGAGATACTCGCTGCTTGGCATCAGAAATAGTATCAACAGCAAGCTTTAGTGAGGCCCTGTTTTTCTTGAACTTATCTTTCAAAGAAATATTCTTTGCTACTAGGCAGGCCTTCTCCTCATCGTATTCTTTTAAGGTTAGATCCATGGCAAAGGTTTCATCCACAAGGAGTTGACGAGCCCTTCTTTCTTCTAGGAGATCAGATTCTGTCTGGGCAAGAGAAGGTTTTAATCGTTCTAATTCAGAAGTTGCTTCATCTTTTGCCGCAGACAAGGAAGACATTTGATTCTTAAGAGCAGAGATTTCCTCCTAGAACTTGGAGGATTCAATGGAAGATTTGGATGCATGCTCATGTAGAGTTAACCAACTCTTAGAAATCTGAAAGAAGAAAGTGCAGTGCAAGTTAGAGATTTAGAGAAAACCAGTAATGAAAAAGTTAATTAAATTGAAACTCATCAAAAATTGTTGCTCTATCAAAGAGCGGTAATGCCCCGCCAAATCAGAAATAGTGGAAGGTAGGTGAATAGAGGTGAAGGACTCTGAGTTTAGGATAGACTTGGCT
The DNA here is from genome assembly GCA_030737815.1 of Allium fistulosum. Taxonomy (NCBI): domain Eukaryota; kingdom Viridiplantae; phylum Streptophyta; class Magnoliopsida; order Asparagales; family Amaryllidaceae; genus Allium; species Allium fistulosum. The sequence goes on from CM060904.1 coordinate 195,589,255, forward strand.
ATCTCTTCAAAATTGACAGAAGGAGAAGAAGATGTTGGCTCAGAAGGAGTCTGCTTTAGAGTGGGGGCATCTTCAAAGCCAGTTGCATTTGTGCAAGAGCAGTTGGAGAGTCAGAAGCGGAAATGCAAGAAAGAGGATCAATGGCAGGAGTCTGCTTTGGTTTTTCTTTAGTAGCTTCTACAGCCGGGTTTGCCGGAGCTATATCAAAAGATGAACGATCCTCCACCTCTATATTAATAATTTTAGCGATCTTCTTAGGAGGTTCCGCTTCGGTCGGTGGCAATAACTTCCTTTTGAGTTCCTTCTTAGTTCTGGCAAGAGATTGGATGATAGATCACGCACCAGAAGTTGTAAGAATAGGCGCAGCACCACTAACAGACTTTTTATCTGGAGGAGTAGCTGAAAAGAGTTCAAGCAGATTATAAGTCAGCAGAGAATTGAAAAATGACACAACAATTGATAACAAGTGCAATGTTTATCATGTATCAGGGTGGTCAGCACAAATTGGGGACATAGGAGAGAAAGTTGATGAGTCTCCCACGGAGAGGAAGCGTTTGGTTCGGGATGTATGTTGAACAGAGAGGGGATTGCCCAGAATCCTTTGACCTTTTGGAAGAAGAGAATGCTTTCGCATATTTGTTGGAGTTAATAGCGACAATCTGTTCCCAATTTGACTTGTGGTCACGATAAGAGACTCTAGTGTTTTCTTATCTTCCTCATTTAACTCTCTAACAGGAGCACCTGACGAAAGCAAAGATTTGACACGAGAAACCATTGAATGAAAGAAGACAACGAAAATCTAGACTTACGAGGGGAAGAGAAAGTCCCACTGATGTTTGGAAAGCACTTAATAAAGAAAAACTGGTTCTCCCAGTCTCTGAACTTATTAGCCCCATCTGATATTAGCTTCTTTTAGGGGTTGGCTCTGAATATTTGGCTGTTAAGATTGCTAAGCTTGACCTGCCGGATCAAGTAGTTCAACACTTCAGCACTAAGAGTGGGGAGCCCAGACTCCAATGCCATTATCTCCAGAGACAGGAGATAGATGTAGACGTTTGGTGACAATTGGATTAGAGCAAACCTGAGATGAGAAAGAGCTTGGATAGAAACTCTGGGAAGGGCAGAAACCCTCCATGCCATATATGGATGGCGGTGTATGCAAAGAACCCTTTGGGAGGGTTGTTGATTGTATCTATTTCCTAGGGAGGAATGGCTTCTACACTAGTAATGCCAAAGTCATTAAGGATAGCATCTACTTCGTCTTGAGTAAATATGAGTGAATGCTTGGAAGTAGCTTCGGCCTTCTTCGGAGAGCTCATGGTTCTGCCAGGTGAAAATGTTTCAATTAAAATTTTCAAGTTTACTATGGACTTAGCATTCTCTCAAGAATTGATAGAAAACTTACTTAAGCGTAAAACCAAAAAGGGAACCTCAAATTCTTGAAAAAATGCTAAGGTAGAAAAAAATCAAAGATATAGAGCTTTCGACAGAGACGAAAGGGAAAGAAAATTAACATTTAGCCACAACCTTTAGACAGTGTCGAAAGCATAAGTATGAGCTATCACTGAGCTTTTGATAGGGTTGGAAGGAAAAGTGGGAATATATAATGGTACTTTTCAACAATGTCGAAAGCTCCACAGCAACCAAGTTGTTAAAAGGAAGTAGTTAAAGTTAACTTAAAATCTTGAACAAAAACAATTATACACTACAAACATTTCATAAACAAAATAACAAAACCCTTCGACACTGTCGAAACCTATGACTTAAATTTTCTTTGAACATTGTCGAAACCTTTTATACCCATCAAGTTGAAAGGTCCTAGAATAAATTTATATAACCCTAGAACGTTTCGACGGTATTAAAGAAAGGTGATTATATAAGGTTCCTACTGTATCGTTACAAAAGGTTTCGAAAGGGACAAAGGGGCATTATGGTTCTGAAGGCGAACTAAAGAAAATAGATTGTGATCGGCACAAAAGGTTTCGACTAAGTCAAAACATTTTGTTTTCGAGAGGGGTGACTACACTCTGCTTAACTACACAACCTTTTGACAAGGATGATTAAATTCACGATACAACACCTTTCGACCCCATCAAAAGGGGCTAAGGAAGCAAAACCAATGTTGTCGCCTCAATCCCTTTCAAAGGGGTAGAAAGGTAATTTTGTGGCGCCAATTTTTCATCCGTACACTTAAAACTTCCGGGTGAAGAAAACAGATGCGTCTGTCTTCCTCAAACCCGATTGCAAATCCAGGGTTTAAAAATTTCTTAAACGAACGAACCAAACCCATTAAGGAAGCGGATCTCTATAAGAATCAACCATTTCCAATGTCAAAATTTGTAAGACGAGAATTCAAATTCTTTCAAAATAGCAGAAAACATAAACGCTGAAATCAGGTTTAAAATAAGGGGTTAATCTCGTCGATTCATGTAACTTGATCGTGAAGTTATCTAGGAAAAATTGAATCATAAACTTAAACAATTAACAATAAATCAAATCAAACCAACTCTCAAGAAATCAAAATTCAAACATTTCAAAATCAAATCTCAATTATGAGATCTGGAAAATCAAAATTCATCTGGAATGTGAAAAACAGAGAAGAGAAATTATAAAAACAGAAAAAATCTCAAACTTACGTTTAGATTTAATTAGACTTTGATTCAAGAAGAAGAAAATTTGAGAATTTTTGGAATTCTTTTACTCGTACTTGAATTTTTGTTTGTAGAAAAGTGAAAGAGGAAGAAGAAGAAAAACGTACTTTATAAGACAAGTCGCCAAGAACCATCAGCCACTAGATCAAATTTGAATGGACGATCTAGATTCACGCGGGAAGGCCAAGAGGCGGGAAGGTTCTAGTTTTCAACAAAGTTGACTTGGAAAGTCAAGTGCATCCCTTCGCAAAGGGGGCAAATACTTCAAAAATTCTTCTTTCGACTAAGTCGAAACCATTTTAAGCAAAGAATAAAGGATAACAAGAAAGAAGAGCTCCAGCTAGACCTTTCGAAGGGGTCGAAGGGATGCTACCACCTAGGTTTCGAAGCTACAGGACCTTTCGAAGGTGCCTAAGGGTTTCTGCAATCAATATTCATTGGGTTCTTACCTTTGCCTTCAGTAGCCACCTTTCGACTGGGTCATTCCATATGCATGATGACCTTTTGATTAAGTCAAAGCAGCACCTTTCGAAGACAATGAAGAACAGCTCTTTGCATATGCGCCAAAACCTTTCAAAACCAAAAGTTTCACCTCCATTTAAACCACGCAAAAGCAAGCATTGTCCTGAATAACCCCTTCGAAAGCTATAATAAGCCTTTCAAACCGGTCGAAGCCAATGTGATCCAGGAGGGTTCCACATCAAATCAAAAGTAAGAGCTCAGACGTAACCAACATCGTCGAAACCATTAAACAATGCCTATCGACAAAGTCGGAAGCACTTGCAAGGCAATACAAAGAAGAGAGGCGCAGCCCTTCCTTTCAACAAAGACGAAGCATACTTGTGTCATTCGGCAGCCACCTTTCGACCAAGTCAAAAACATCAAGGTCGAAAAGTCCTGACCCGTATCTATAAATAAGACCCAAGGGGGTCACGTTTTGGGGGATCTAATTCTTCCATTCCAAACTTGTATCTTCTTAATCAAAAGTGTTGTAACCCTAATTACTAAAATGATTTGGGGATTTGAAGTAATCAAGTCATCTTTAGCTTGTTAAAGGGAAGTCTTAAGTATTTCAAATTACTTTACTGTTTTTAAGGCTATTGTAAAGTTTATTCTTGTGTTTCAGGTGACGCCTACATCGAAAGGCCCCTATCGACATAGTCGAAACCTTGCAGATTTAAATAACTTCAGTTATATACTTCAAACTTCCTTCCCTTGAATTTCTGCTTTCGACATGGTCGAGACTAAGCCTTAATCCACTAGAACCTTTGATTAACACAAATTGCCTAAAGGATTAGCTTTCGACAAGGACGAAACCTTGTTCCAAGTTATTTCAACTTGAGATTCCTGATCCAAACCAGAAACATTTAAGCCTATTACTTTCGACAAGGTCGAAACCCCAACCCCTGATTCCAGATTCAAGTTTTAATACTTAAGCAACCTTGCTTTCAACAAGGTCGAAACCTTTGTCTCCAACTCTTGGATAAAGTCCTAGCCATATAACAACTAAGGTTTCGACAAGGTCAAAATCAATAAAGGAAGATCTTACCTAGAGTATCTCAACTGTTTCGAAAGGTGAGCTTTCGGAGGAAATATCAATCCATCTCAACATAATCGAAAGGTTAATAAAGGAAGAAGTCGCCCCTATCGACTGAGTCAAAAGGTCATTCTGAACAACTTTATACATCAGCAGTCAACTCGAAAGGAAATTCAAGGAAGTTTGACCCTTCCCACTTCTTTCTATCTACTCAAGGGATAAACCTTATTCTACAACTCAACTTTGGGGTATTGACAAGATTTCTTTTTAACAAGTATCACAACCCGAAATGATTTGAAAGAAAGAAGAGAGAAGAAGAGAGGAGATCTGAAACACTTTTCAAGCGTTTCTGATTTGAAATACCTATCAGGCATTTATGATTGCAAAGAGAAGAAAAAACTATAAAATGAAATGCATTTTAGGAATTATTATTTATATTTGTAAAGAGGTGTCTTTTCGTTTTGAAATGTTGCGTCTCTACGAAACGATGCTTCCTTTTATTTTAATACAAACTTCCCGTCATTTCAAGTGATTGCATCTCCCGCCAATTCCATTCAATTTCAAATTTTGAGTTTGCCAATGATTTTAAATCTAACCCATTTTAACCAAAATAAATCTGTCCAAATTTTATTTCAGACCCAAACCCGACCTGGTCCGGTTGGTCGAAGGTCGAACGGATGCCGGCGGCGTGCGCGTGTGTGGTGGTTATGCATTCCTCCCTCCATATAAAAGAGCAAGCATTGGATGCCAAAAGGACCCAACTTACTCTTGAGAAACCTATATTTAAATCAATATAGTGTTTTATATTCTAAGATGTGAGACTAATCCAATCCCCCATCATTCCTCTTCTCTTTCTCTTCTTCTTATTTAAAAACAAAACAACTCACACACAATTTTATAAAAATTTACACTAACAATCCTCCACCAAAGTTTAATAAAAAAATTCTTGTCATATGTTGAGGAAAACTTGTGCATAAGTATAGATGTCTTGCGGACTTGAATCTATACATAGTGATAACCTACCGGTGCACGCTAGGATGGAATGGTTGACTAAGCATTGAACCAACAATCCTATATGACGCATTCGATGTGTTTCACACACTCATTTTCTTCGAATAGTTCATAAGCCGACACGTGGATTGATCTTGTGTCTATATCTTGGTTTCATGAAATGCCCTTAGAGACTTAAGTCATAGTCTGGTAGAAGGCGACACCATTTTCATGCATCCATATGTAGGTTTATTTCAAGTGCCCTATAACCACACACTTCAACAGTACTTCTGTTATAAACTTATTAAGTACTAAGTGGTACAACCTCCACCATATCATTATAGGTGTTAACCGTAAAATTCACCTAAGAATAAAGGCATGAAAGAAGGCTCGTAAAAATTGTTAAACTCCACAAAAATTGAAGACAACGGTTTCACCATAATTCAAAAACAGTGTTTCGAAGGCATTGAGATAGCTTTCGAAGAGGTTAGGATGGAGTCGCAAGCGCCCGATGCACCAACAAGTAACAAGTGAAGCAAGAGCTTTCAAAAGAATAGAAAAGAAAGCAAAGTTACCCTTCCGCCTCAGCTAGACCTTTAGACACGGTTGAGTCCACATATATGAGAAAGCCTAGAATGGGTTCGAAACATCTTTTGAAGGTATCGGGCAACAGGCTCACACACAAGAACCAAGCCCTTCGAAATAGTTGGTTTCGCCGTAGTCAATCTTCCACTTAAAAGCATTTTATCAATGCGCACCTTTCAAAAGCAAGGACAAGACTTTCAAAATGGTTGGAACCTTCCATAAGCATAAAGAAAACTCCATATGAAGCCAAGCGACCTTCCGCAATGATCTAGTTGTCACCTACTAATCCTTTCGAAACTATACGAAAGCACTCCTTACCCACTCAAATAATCACTCATTATAGTTAACAATAGACCAAGGCAGCCAAGGGATGTTTCGAAGGAGAAGAAGGAGTTGGGTTGCTTTCGCTTACATCAAGACAATGTAATAGGAAACCTTGACCCTTTCGCTACATACCTTTCGAAGGTGTCGAAAGGTTTTAGAGGAACACAAAAGCAATATGGGGAAATTTTAGAACAACATCCACTGCTAATACACTATTAATGAAGGCGAAAGGGTTAACCTAAGCATAATAAGAGACCCGAGCAGCTGCCTTCAAAGCTATGGAAGGGAAAGGATGAAAGCGAAATGATGAATGTGAAAGGCTAGGAGGAAGACCTTTCGACCTCTTCGAAAGGAAGGACGCGGAAGGGGGTCAACCTGCATCTATAAATACGACCCTAGGGGTCCAAGTTAGTGGACCGAATTTGAATACTGAATTCTCTTTCTTACATCATAGCATGATCAAACTTTTGTAACCCTAAATCAATTTGGGGAAAATTCTCTAACTTGTAATCCAATTTAGATGAATGCAAAAGAGTGGATGCATGGTTCCAATATCGATTTTGAATATGAGGAAGATCATTTCGGCCATTAGCTTGACTAATGACCAATTGCACATGATGCTCGCTTATTTTCTTAAGCCCTATTTGACTTATGCAATGCAATGGAATAGACTTAGACATTGTGATTTTGAATCATATTATCATTACGTTTTGTAATATCAAATGTCAAATTGACGTAGTGATGATGGTTTGATATTAATAAGTTCATTGAACTTATCCCATTTATCCAAGATTTGATTCCATTACATATAGAATTTAAATCTTATCTATTGTACATTTAGTTCCTTCAAAAGAATAAGGACCTTTTCGACTTGATCGAAAGGGGCTTCGAAAGGGACTAATTGTATGAATATTAAGTTATGTCCACTGGATGGACATCTTCGAAATGAGCATGGTTATTCCTAAACATATAACCCCTCTCGACGGAGTTCCTACCATGGTAGCAGAAACTACACTCTTGAAAGTGGATCCCCATTTTAGAAGCAAAATGGCCCTTTCAGCTCATTCGAAAGGGGATATGAATGATCCTTTCAACCCACTCGAAAGGGGATGAGGATGACCCTTTAGACCCACTCGAAAGGGGTTATGAATGAGTTGTTCTCCTCCTAATTATTGTCTTAAAGTGTTAATTGATCCTCTTATCAGCAATTATCACTTTCACAGGGCCTTTTATCGAAAACATTTTGTCCCCATCAACTTATTCGAAAGGGGTTTTGAAGAGACTGTTCACTTCTAAAACTTTGCCTTGAGGTGTTAGCAAAATTGCTTGTTAATAACTTAGCTTTGGGATGTTAAAAAGATTTATTGTTAACATTTTCGGTGTTAGAAGGGGGGCTCGAATCTCCGACTTTGTAGTTCCCTTATAGACAAATTATGGATTGTTTAACCTGATGTAGGAAAATGAAATCTAAAAGGCTTAGTCATATGGATGAAGAAGCAATACATGCCACAACTTTAGAGGAAAATATTGCTCCAACTTTCAACTTAGAGGGAGTTGTGAAAACGCAGCCATCAACCCCAGCACAACCAGAAGACAATGCAATCAAGATAAGGCATCTAGAGCAACAATTGCTGGAAATGCAAAAGCTCCTCAAAGCAGCTCTATCTCAAAAGTCTTCCAAAACTACAAAACCAACAACCGGAGATTAGGTGATCTCCCCACGAAGAAGCTTAAAAGCTTACACCTATGAGGGCAAGAGCAAGATAGATTTGACATTGTCAAAGAAAAAGGAACGTCATCCGATTAAAGTTGATCATCAAGGAAGGATACTAGATAAATCTCTCGAGCAATCTGGAAGCTCAACCTCAAAAGAATACAGCCCAAACCGAAAAAGCTATCACGACAGTGAAGCATATTTGAAAGATGCAGGAGAAAAGGCAGTCAAAGATATGCTAAATCCGAAAGAGAAGAGAACTTTGGATGAGTGAGCAAATGACAATGAACGAGTAGCTCCGTTCATAGATGAGATCATGTCAGTGGTTATCCTATCTCATGTCAATATCCTAACCATGAAATATCATGGTACTACCGATCCTGATGATCACTTGATGGCATTTGATAGCCAAATGGATTTGTATAATGCCTTTGGGGCAGTTCGATGTAGATTATTCCCGGTAACACTTCAAGGAGCAGCTGCAAAGTGGTACCATCGATATCGTGAGAAGACTATCTACTCATCGAAATAGTTTTCTTATGAATTCCCCATCCAGTTCTATATATGCACAGATCCGACCATCGATTACATTGTTCTAGCAAACATTAAGAAAAGGCAAGGGAAATCACTAGGCGATTACCTCAAAAGATTCAATATATAAGCACTGAAAGCCAAAGATATGAATGATAGGATAAGCTCATAGCAGTGCATTCCAGGCTGATAGAGAATACACCATTCTGGAATGAACTCTTTGTGCATGGGTGTAAGGGTTTACAAGATTTTCACTTCCAAGCTGATAATTTCATTCGAATGGATGAATTATATTATGCTGAAAAGAAAGCTAACCTAGAAAGGAGAGTAAAGATTGGGATCGGATCAGGGACACAAAGAACAAGTTGGGAGGAGCCCAATATTAATTCAATCGCTTTAAACAAGCCATTGTCTTATATATATGCTACGTCTAAAGAGATGGTTAACTTCCCGACTTTGTTCAAGGCTAAATTACCCTGAAAAAAGAAAAGGGGACGACTATTGCGCTTATCACAAAGAGAATAACCATAAAACTGATGGATGTCGAGTATTAGCTAGAATCATTTAGAAATTAATCCGTGAAGGGCATTTGAAGGAATTCATCCAAAATAAGAAAAAGGCACTTTGGACTGTAGATGGTCTCCAAAAATTTCCTAATAATGTTGTCAACATCTTAGAAGAAGAAGATCCATTAAGCTTGAGTCCGCCATTGAATAGGATTGATGTAATCCATGGAGGGCCACACCTAGTAGGGACTAGCCAGGGAGCCAGAAATAGATACATTAAAGAAGCTGGAGAGGGAGTGTTCTCCATCCAAGAAGAGCCCCAGCTTAAAAGTCCACGACTCAATATGCCAATGCCGAATCTTGTTGTTACTCCCCCAAGAGCTTAAGAATAGGATCCATCACCCCCATAACGACCTCCTCATGATCACAGCCCAAATTGGACTTTCTATAGTGTCCAAGATTCTTGTAGACATAGGGAGCGTAGTCAATGTTAATTTCAAACATGCCTTTGATTAAATGGGCATTCCAAAATACAAGCTAGAACCCAGCCTTGAACCTATCTTTGGGTTCAACAATAAAGGGTCAACTCCAATCGGACAAGTGAAGTTGCTAGTGCAGATGGGAGTACCGTCATGCTGCAGGACTTTCTGAAACTCTCTTCATAATCATCAACCAACCATCATACTACAATTCTTTCTTTGGCCGACGATGCTTTTGTCTCACCAAAATATCTAATAGTAAAATTCTTAACTAAGAGAGGTTATGGCACTATCCGCGGAGAACAATTCAGCTCCAGCGAGATGTACTTTGCAACGCTTGATCAATATAAGAGGGATTATTCTTCTTACTATGATTCTTCTACTATTTTTCAGCCTTTGGATGATGGATTTTACATCCAACATTCAAAGCAAAAGTAAGATCTAACAAAACCAATAAACGTATGTTTGAAAGGTACATTTCTCCTGGAAGTGAGAGAAAGAGGACCGATGCTAATTCTGTAGAAGAAGGAGAAGTCATCTCAGAATTTGATTGCCATAGGGAAGTGGAAAGGATAAAACCTATAGAAGACCTTGAGGAAACATGTATAGATCCAAATCATTCAACCAAAATAGTCAAAGTGGGAAAGGAATTGGAAAGCAGCTTGAAGGCGGACTTAATTCAGTTTCTTAAGTCTAATAGAGATGTGTTTGCATGGTCTCATTCAGATATGGTTGGGATTAATCCATCCGTTATGTGCCATGCACTAAATATTAATCCAGAAGCGTCCCGCATCCGACAAAAGAAGAGGCAATTTGATAAAGTGCGATCCAATGCCCTAAAAGAAGAAGTTAAAAGGCTACTCAAAAATGGATTCGTTCGGGAAGTCTTTTATTCAAAGTGGCTAGCAAACCCAGTATTGGTAAAGAAGTCGAATGGCAAGTGGAGAACCTGTGTTGATTATACTGATTTGAACAATCTAAAAGATTATTACCCATTGCCCCGGATAGTTTAATTAGTTGATGCAACTAGTGGACACAAATTGTTATCCCTCATGGATGCGTACTTGGGATACAATCAGATACCCATGTTTAAACCAAATGAAGAACATACAAGTTTCATCACAAATTGAGGAATTTTCTGCTACAAAGCAATGCCTTCTGGGTTAAAGAATGTAGGAGTCACCTATCAAAGATTAGTCACCAGAATGTTCAAATAATAGATCGGTCAGACCATGGAAGTTAATGTGACGATATGCTAGTAAAATCTTATAAAGAGTCACCTTGAAGTCCTAAAAGAGATGTTCAAAGTATTATGGAAATATCAAATGAAACCGAATCCCCAAAAATGCTCTTTCGGGGTACATTCCGAGAAGTTTTTATGCTATATTGTGAGCACTCAAGGAATTGAAGCCAATCCAGATTAGATTCAAGCTATTAAAGACATGGCTGAGCCCAAAACCAGTAAGGATGTAATGAGTTTAAACGGTAGGGTTACAACCCTAAGCAGGTTCATCTCCAAAACAACTAATAAGTGCATCCCCTTTTTCAATGTGATCAAGAAGAGAAAAAACTTTGAATAGGGAGAAAATTGTATGAAAGCCTTCCAAGAATTGAAAAATCATTTGGAAAGACCACCAATATTATCCAGCCCCGAGAGCGGGGAAGTCTTGTACTTATACATGGCAGTTAGTTCATTTTTAATTAGAGAGGAACATGGGGCTCAACTTCCTATTTATTATGTGAGCAGGTGGTTAAAAGACGTAGAGATTCGATACCCGGTAATAGAAAAATTAGCTTATTGCTTGATACTTACAGCATGAAAACTTAGAGCATACTTTCAAGCGCATCCAATCAAAGTATTGACTAACTTTCCACTCAAACAAGTCTTCAGTAAGCCTGAAACTTCAGGTAGGCTGGTAAAGTGGGGAATTGAGCTTAGCCAATATGACATTGAATTTCAGCCACGGGCAGCAAACAAAGGGCAAGCAGTAGCAGACTTTATTAATGAATGTACAAATTTTGTTAAGGAACAATTGGAGAAAGAAAAGGATCAAAAACATATATGGCAGCTATTTGTGGATGGCGCATCAAATGAGCAGGGAGCCGTGGCAAGATACGTTATAATAACGCTAGACAGGCAATGCCTACACTACGCAATGAAGTTTGGGTTCCCCGCAACAAATAATGTAGCCGAGTATGAATCAATGGTGGCAGGATTAACTCTAGCCTTAGAGCTGAAGATCCCATGAATTCAAGTCTTTAGTGATTCTTAACTAATGGTAAATCAAATAAAGCAAGTATATCAGACTAAGGATGCCAAACTATCCTCATATGTAAAGAAAGTGTTGAAAATGCTCGCCTTATTTGAAGATTTTTCTATACACCAAGTCCCAAGGGGAGAAAACTCTTAGGCAGATTCATTAGAAAAGTTGGCTAGTTCAAGAGGACCCCAAAGACCCATATCATACCAATAGGGTATTAAGCAAATCCCAGTCTCGACGAGGGATTACCCGAACAAGGTAAGGAATTGTTAGTTCTAACTAGATCCCAAGCCATGGCATAAGAAAGAGAAGAAAGGCAAATTAATGAAGAAATCCCATATGAGAGGACTAATCATCCAAGGGCAAGTGGCTATTATATCGACACTTGGATGTCACCTTTGTCGAATATCTTTTCGAGGGGATATTACCATTTGACAAAATGGAAGCTAAGAAATCAGGCGACAGGCTCCGACTTTTACAATGATGGATGGAGTTCTTTACAAGAAAGGATACGCCTTACCTTACTTAAGATGTGTAAGTTTGGAGGATGGGATGAAATTGTTGGTGGAAGCACATGAAGAATTTTGCTGAGACCATTCCAACGGAGCAAAGTTGGCAAATAAAATAATGAAACAAGGTTTTTACTGGCCTCGAATGGTAGGTCAAGCTATTAAGTATGTAAAGAAATGTGAAAGATGCCAAAAATACTCAAAAATTCCTCGTTTACCACCAAATCAATTAACACTTATCTCTAGTCCATGGCCCTTCGATATATGGGGAATCGATTTAATCGGGCCATTACCAATTTTCAAAGGAGGAGCAAAATATGTTGTAGTGGCCATTGACTACTTTACTAAGTAGGTAGAAGCAGAACCACTCCCCAAAATCACTTCTAGGAAAGTGCTTAGATTCGTCATTAAAAAAATTATTACCAAATTCGGGATCCCTTATAAGATTATATCTGATAATGGAATGCAATTTGAAAGTGAAGGGTTTTCTCAATTTTGCATAAGAACGGGATTATCAATAGTTTTTTCCATGGCACATCCAAAGGCTAATGGAGCCATTGAGGCGGCAAAAAAGACTATTAAGACTATCTTGAAAAAGCGACTAAATAAAGCCAAAGGAAATTGGATAGAAGAATTGCCACTTATACTCTGGGCTTATCGAACATCCACTAGAACTGCAACGTGTCATACCCCTTATTCTCTAAGATATGGGTGTGAAGCGATGTTGCCAATTGAAATTGAGATACCCTCACATCGAAGAATCGTATATGCATTTTATCCAAACCAAGAATTAAAGAAAGAATCATTAGATTTAATACATGAACTAAGAGATGAAGCAGCTATTCAGACTATAGAATATCATAGAAGAATCTCAAAATACTACAACTTAAAAGTAAAAACAAGATCATTTCAAGAGGGAGACTTAGTACTCCATTGGGTGATGGCAAACACAAGAAATCCTGTGGATGGACCGTTAGGACCAAACTGGGAAGGTCCCCTAATCGTATGCAAAGTAATTCCCCTTGGAGCTTACAAGTTATGTCGACCAGATGGCAATATGGTTCCTAGAACATGGAATGCGGAACACTTGCGACCATATTTTCTTACAATGAACGAATAAAGCACCTCTTCTTTAAAGAAAAGCCTACATGGTTGGGAGCAAAGTTCTCCTTGGATTTGGAAATTACCTTAAATGATCAAAGCCTTTGTCCGCACCAAGTTGGCCAGGTCAAAGTGCCTCCTGGAGGGAGGTTAGAGTAAGCCTTTATCCATGTCATGCTTTGGCCAAGTTAAAGCATCGGCAAGCGCTTGATTGCACCACGCTATGGCCAGATCAAGGCGCCTCCTGGAGGGAGGTTAGAGTAAGCCTTTATCCATGCCACGCTATGGCCAGGTTAAAGCATCGAGAAGCCTTTGATCGCGCCACACTATGGCCAGGTCAAGGCACTTCTTGGAGGAAGGACGGAGTAAGCCCTTGGTCCCGCCAAGCTAGCTAGTGGCAAAGTTGGATGGTGGGACTTCTATTATTATCAAAGCATCGACAAGCCTTTGATATAAATGGAGTTTAATTTATAAATTTCTTTTGTTATTACCAAAGTTGGACGGTGGGACTTCTATTATTACCAAACAGGAGTTTTGGTCTCCAATCATTTACAACTATGGATTTCTTATCACTTATTAACTCCAGATGATGGTCAACTAATTTTTGTTGCTTCCAAACTTAGAATCTAGGAATTCTATTATACTAACAACGTCATCAATTATATTACAAACAAATCACTGAGCATATTTTTATATAAATTTTCAACTAACAATAGAGAATGTTATTTACTTTGAACTTTGCGGGAAAATGAGGTCATTAAGAATGGAATAATGCAAAAAGGAAAGCTGTTAAATTTTTGTCCCAAAGAACAAAAGCTTCTTTCATACAAAGGGGCAAAGTGTTAACCATAAAATTCACCTAAGAATAAAGGCATGAAAGAAGGCTCATAAAAAGTGTTAAGCTCGACAAGAATTGAAGACAAGGGTTTCGCCATAATTCAAAAACAGTGTTTTGAAGGCATTGCGATAACTTTTGAAGAGGTTGGGATGAAGTCGCAAGCGCCTGATGCACCTACAAGTGTCAAGTGAAGCAAGAGCTTTCAAAGAATAGAAAAGAAAGCAAAGTTACCCTTCCGCCTTGGCTAGACCTTTCGATACAGTTGAATCCACATATATGAGAGAGCCTAGAATGGGTTCGAAACACCTTTCGAAGGTATTGGGCAACATGTCCACACACAAGAACCAAGCCTTCGAAATAGTTGGTTTCACCATCGTTAATCTTCCACTTAAAAGCATTTTACCAATGCGCACATTTTGAAAGAAAGGACAAGCCTTTCGAAATGGTCAGAACCTTCCGTAAGCATAAAGAAAACTCTACATGAAGCAAAGCGACCTTCCGTAATGATCCAGTTCTCACCTACTAATCCTTTCGAAACTATACGAAAGCACTCCTTACCCACTCAAATAATCAATCATCATAGTTAAAACTAGACCAAGGTAGCCAAGGGAGGTTTTGAAGGAGAAGAAGGAGTTGGGGTGCTTCCGCTTACATCAAGACAATGTAATAGGAAACCTTGACCCTTTCGCTACATACCTTTCGAAGGTGTCGAAAGGTTTTAGAGGAACACAAAAGCAATATGGGGAAATTTTAGAACAACATCCATTGGTAATACACTATTGATGAAGGCAAAAGGGTTAACCTAAGCATAAGAAGAGACCCAAGAAGTCGCCTTCAAAGTTATGGAAGCGAAAGGATGAAGGCGAAATGATGAATGTGAAAAGCTAGGAGGAAGACCTTTCGAACGCTTGGAAAGGAAGGACGCGAAAGGGGGTCAACCTACATCTATAAATACGACCCAAGGGGTCCAAGTTGGGGGACCGAATTTGAATACTGAATTGTATTTCTTACATCATAGCATGATCAAACTTTTATAACCCTAAAACAATTTGGGGAAAATTCTCTAACTTGTAATCCAATTTAGATGAATGCAAAAGAGTGGATGCATGGTTCCAATATCGATTTTGAATATGAGGAAGATCATTTCGGCCATTAGCTTGACTAATAACCAATTGCACATGATGCTCACTTATTTTCTTAAGCCCTATTTGACTTATGCAATGCAACAGAATAGACTTAGACATTGTGATTTTGAATCATATTATCATTACGTTTTGTAATATCAAATGTCAAATTGATGTAGTGATGATAGTTTGATATTAATAAGTTCATTGAACCTATCCCATTTGTTCAAGATTTGATTCCATTTCATATAGAATTTAAATTTTATCTATTGTACATTTAGTCCCTTCAAAAGAAAAAGGACCTTTTCGACTTGATCGAAAGGGGTTTCGAAAGGGGCTAATTGTATGAATATTAAGTTATGCCTGCTAGATGGACATCTTTGAAAGGAGCATGGTTGTTCCTAAATATATGACCCCTCTCGACGGAGTTCCTACCATGGCAGTAGAAACTACACTCTTGAAAGTGGATCCCCTTTTTAGAAGCAGAATGACCCATTCAACTCATTCGAAAGGGAATATGAATGATCCTTTTGACCCACTCGAAAGTGGATGTGAATGGCCCTTTCGACCCACTCGAAAGGGGTTATGAATGAGTTATTCTCTTCTTAATTCTTGTCTCAAAGTGTTAATTGATACTCTTATCAACAACCTTCTATCAAAAACATTCTGTCCACATCAACTTATTCGAAAGGGGTATTGAAGAGATTGTTCACTTCTAAAACTTTGCCTTGAGGTGTTAGAAAAATTTCTTGTTAACAAATTAGCTTTGGGACGTTGACAAGATTTCTTGTTAATAATAGGTACCAAGCACTCTTCTTGGAATGGATATAGTATTAATTGTTCAGACTAACATTATGGTGCTTCATTTTACATCGTATAATGTACTTTGCTCATTGAACTCAAGATAATGAATTTCATTATGTCGAGTTGAGTTTTGTTCATATATGATTTCTATGTTGGCTTTGAACCCATTCCTTTTGATATTTTCAACACCAAATCTCTTGCAAGTCCTTTTGTAAATGGATCGGCCAAGTTTTGGCTATATCTCACAAAATCTATGGCAATTACCCCATCAATGAGCATTTCCCTCACTGCACTATGCCTTAAGCCAATATGCATAGATTTGCCATTATATACTTGGTTATATGCTCTTGATAGTGTTGCTTGACTATCACAGTGCACAAATATCGGAGGCATTAGTTTTGGCCATACAGGAATTTCTAAGAGCAAATTTATTAACCATTCTGCTTCTTTACTACAAGAAACCAGTGCTATAAATTAAGTGGCCATGGTAGAATCTACAATACACATTTGTTTTTTCAAGGCCCTAGATATTGCTCCCCCGCCAAGAGTGAATATCCATCCACTGGTTGATTTTATTATTATATCTCTTCCAGTGTTCAACTAACATTTGTGTATCTTTCAATTACACTTAGATACCCACTGTACAATATATCATAGTTGATGGTTCCTTTTAAATATTTTAAAATTCTTTGACAGCTAGCTAGTGAATATGACTAGGGTTACTGGTATATCTACTCATTTTTCCAATAGCGTAGGCAATATTAGGTCTTGTGCATTTCATGGCATACATTAGACTACCAATAACTTTAGCGTATTCTAATTGATCTATTAATCTACCAGTATTAGAATATAGTTACATATTTGGGTCAAACGGGGTGCTTATCGGTTTGCAATCAAACTAATTAAACCTTTTTAGAATCTTCTCTATGTAATGAGAATGGGTAATGACCAACCCTTTTGTTATCTTTATGATTCTTATTCCTAGAATCACTTCATCTTCCCTCATATCTTTCATGCCAAAACATGAAAACAGAAATCTTTTTGTTTCTTCAATATCAACATATCATCAACATAAAGGCATATAATTACACCTTTACCGGCACGAAATTACTATAGACACATTTGTCTAATTCGCAAATACTAAAACCATTTAATACCATGATTTTATCAAATTTCTCATGCCATTATTTCGGTGCTTGTTTAAGACCCTAGAGTGATTTAATAAGTTTACATACTTTATGTTCTTGTCCAGGCATCACAAAACCTTCTGGTTGAGACATATATATATCTTCATTAAGTTCTCCATCAGGAGAATGCGGTCTTGATGTCCATTTGATGAATTTCAAATTTATAATAGATGATAATGCAATTAATGTCCTATTGTTGTAATTCTAGCTACATGTGCATAGGTATCAAAATAACCTATCCCTTCCTTTTGGGTATATCCCTTAACAACTAATCTAGCTTTAAATTTTTTTATCGTACCATTTGCTCTTAATTTCTTTTTAAATATCCACTTACATCCTATTGGTCTAGAACCAGAAGGTAAGTCTATTAGTTTTCATGTTTGATTTCCCATAATATAATCCATTGCATCATTTATGGCTTCTTGCCAAAAAGATGAATCTTGAGACTTTATGGCCTTAGTATATTTAAAGGATCAGAATCTATGGTTGTAGAAAGCATAACTTGATGTCTAATGCCATCTCTTGATTCTTCAACCAAATAAGTGAAAAAATCTGGTTCGAATGACTTTTCAGTCCTCATTCTTTTACTTCTCCTAAGAGTTTCACTAGTTTGATCATTATTTTCTTGAGTTTTCTCAAATTCACGAATAGGTACAGTTACGTCCACCATTAAACATATATATGTATTAACCTCTACCGTTTCACTAATAGATGGATTGGATGGAATAGACATGAATCTATTTTCATAAAACACCGCATCTCTAGATTTTATTATTGTGTTTACCTCAATCGAATTATTAGGTTCTATTACCAGAAACCTATAACCCTTGATGTGTTGAGCATATCCCAAAAATACACTAAATGCCCTTTTTTCCTAATTTCCTGATTTTTGGTTCAGGCAATCGAACAATAGTTCTACAATCCTAAACTCGATAATAATCAAGATTGGATTTGCGTTTCTTTAAAAATTCATAAGGTGTGATTTTGGTTTTCTTATGAGGTATTATGTTTAAGACATAACAGGAGGTAAGTAATGCCTTACCCCAGAAACTAGTATTAAGATTAGAATTACATAACATAACATTAACCATTTCAGTAAGGGTCCTATTTTTACGTTTTGCTACTCCATTTTGTTATGGCGTATAAGCTATAGATGTCTCGTGTATAATTCCTACATATTCACAAAATGCAAGAAAATGATATTCGCCTCCCCTATCAAATCTAAGGGTCTTAATTTTAACATCACATTGGTTTTCTACTTCAGTCTTATAGGTCATAAATGAATTTAATACTTCATCCTTAGTATGCATTAAATAAACATAATAGTATTTCGAATAGTCATCTATAAATGTGACAAAATATTTCTTTCCTCCTCTAGTAGGAGTATTATGCATATCATAAACAGTACTATAAATTAATTGTAACAGATTAGTGATACTAACAGGTTTCAATGGAAACTGTTCTTTATTTATTTTTGTTAAAGAGCATATCCTACACTTATCATCAAATTTATTATCATATTTAATGAAATCATATTATCCATACTTCTAATATTAACATGTCCTAATCTATATGCCATAAAGAAAAAGAGTCAATGGTATAAGTAGAAGCAAACAATTTATTAATATTCAATTTGAACATTCCATCTCACATATACCCTTTTCCAAGAAACATTTTGCCTTTAGTCAGTACATATTTATCTAACTCAAAGACTTGTTTGAAGCCAAACTTATTCAATAGACTACCAGAAACAAGGTTTTTTCTAACCTTAGGTACATAATGTACATAATTTAATGTCAGAATTTTCCCGGATGTGAACTCCAAGTCTACTGTCCCCTTCCCCTTGACCGTTGCTTCAGTTGAGTTTCTCATATAAAGATAATTTTCATCCTAAGATGGTTCAAGTTTCTTGAATAGACTCTTATCGTTGAAGATATGCGTAGTAGCACCAGAGTCGATCCATCAAGAATCCTCTTTTTCAATCATGTTGATTTCAAAGATTGCAGCTGCCAAGTTTTCTTTTGTCGGTTGAGGTTTCTTCTTAAGGAAACGACAATCTCTTTTAAAGTGACAAGGTTTTCCATAATTGTAGCATCTATTCACTTTCACAGTCTTCTTGTTATCGAAGTTTTTCTTCATCTGAAATTTCCTCTTTTGGTTAAAAGAGTTCTCAGAGGTTTTATTTTCCTCTTTTTCCTCTACTACGTGGGTCTTAGATGGAAACACTTTTGGTTCAGTGATTTCTTTCTGCCTAAGTTGTTCTTCTTCTTGGAAATACTACACAAGATTATCCAAACTCATATCCTTCTTCTTGCATTTAAAGATTTTCCTTTGATCTTTCCAAGTGGGGGGAGTTTGTCTATTATGGATGAGACTTTTATCTCCTCATCCATATTCATATTATGCTAGTTGAGTCGGTTTAGGATATGCATTATATCATTGAATTACTCTACTATCGGCTTAGTATCAGTCATTTTATAATTAAAAATTTTAGTAGCTTTCTTGCTTATTGTATCCTGCATTAGACACTTGGCCTCCAGTGCATTCGAGACTTCTTTGACAGTTGATTTACTGTAGTACATATCGAACGGGGTATTCGTCATTACATTGCCTATGTGCTCCTTGCATATGTAATCATCTTGTTTCCATTTTAGTCTTGATCATGCTTGTGCAATAATCTCATTTTCTATTTCCTTTGGCTTTGGCGTTGTAAGAACATAAACGACTTTTAGTCCAACCAAAAGAAATGCATCTTCTTCTGCCAACACATGAAATTAACACCATCAAACCTTCCTAATTTGGTTAAATCAAAAGAGAATGTTAACAAAAACTCCTGTTAACATCCCCAATGCTTTAATAAGATAATTTTATTTGGACATAACCACATACTGAGACGATTCTCGCTTCAGAAAGTGTATCTTTGGATAAGATTTCTTAATCAAATTGATCTGGATGAAAATAATAGTGAATTGTCATACCTTTCTTGTCGAAAGGTTAAAGAGGCTACTTCAACCCTTCGACCAGGTTGATAAAATATCAGATTGTCAAATCTTTCAACCTTGCCCGAAAGGTTAATGAGCAAGATCACTCCAACCTTTCGACTAGGTTGGTGTAGAAGAAAATAGCTAAGCCCTTTTTGACCTTGTTGAAAGATTGTTACCAAGATCGACCTAACCCTTCGACTAGGTTGGAATAGAAGTAAGTTGCCAAACCTTTCGATTTTATCGAAAGGTGTGTTTAGGCCTTTCCAACCTTTCGACTAGGTTGGAATTAAAGTAAGATGCCAAACCTTTCGATCTTGTTGGAAGGTGTGACATGTCCATTCCAACCTTTCGACTAGGTTGATATAATTCACGATTATTTAGCTTCCTGAAATCAGCAATTTGAAGAGTTCCATTTCCCCTAGGAATTGAAAACAGTTACAATTGATGACTCCTACTTTCTTCTTACTCGTGTCGAAAGGTAAGAGTGAGACCTTTCGACACTATTGTAAGGAAATGCATGACTCATTTGTCAACCTTAATTACTTTTGGCCCCTTTTGTTTCTATATTCTTTCTATGCAATCCATTCGAAGGGTTTACTGGCGCTTAAGGGAGTAGATTCACTTCGAATGAAGTCCATCTCGAGTGGTTATAAGATACGTAACCCATGATTCCATTAGGAAGTAAACCTTTCGACTAAGTCGAAAGGTTTTCCTCCCTTCGAAGCAGTCCCAGTTTTATATCTTTAACCCACTTACTTTTCTTATATAAGATCAATTTAGCTATTCCCATAACCATGCACTTAGCATATGCGACACATCATCATCACTTTATCTTCCCACGTTAAGTATGGATTTCAATGATGACGTTTTTTGATGGGAATGTCCAAGTCGATCTTATACATAGCTAGATCAAAAGAGATTATGAGAAAAAGGTTGAAATCATGTGGATCATTAGTCCAGCTAATGATCTTAATGATTCTCCTTATTGCCAATATCCATCATGAGCGAGCCATCTCCATTTTATTCATATCAAAAATGAGTTACAAAAAATTGAGCTCTCTTCCCAATTCAATTTAGGTTTTTCCAAGTACAATTATCACTATGAAAGTAGAGAAAAGAAGATGAATTCAGTATTTAGAATTCGGCCCCTAAAACAGGATCCCTTGGGTCTTATTAACTTGTCGGGCGTCACCTTTTGTCTGAGTCGAAAGGTCTCCCTTTTATATGTCGTCTTAAACCTTTCAAATTCATTGAAAGGTTATGAATCTCTTGTGCTCCTTGGTTCATCCCTTTTGCTCCCCTATTTTCGACCTTGTCGAAAGGTCTCCTTTTTGTATGTTGTTGTGAACCTTTCGACCTTTTCGAAAGGTTTGCCTTCCTTATGCTATTTTGAACCTTACGACCTCATCGAAAGGTTTGTCCTTGTTATGAACCTTTCATCCTTGTCGAAAGGTTTGTCCTGCATGTGCTATTATGAACCTATTGACCTTGTCGAAAGGTTTTCCATTCTTATGCCTTCATGAACCTTCCGTCTTTGTCGAAAGGTTTGCCTTTTATACTCTTTTGTGAACCCTTTGACCTTGACGAAGGGTTTGTCTTCACTTGTTATAAACCTCCTGACCTTGTCGGAAGGTTTGTACTCCAATTGAACGTTGTCGAGAGCTGTATTTCCCTTCAATGTTGTCGAAAGGTTTTCTTTCATTCCTGTACCTTTGCTGATTTCTGAATGTTGCTTTCTTCATAGCACCTTTCGACGCTGTCGAAAGGTACCCTGGATGTTTCTTAACCGGTTTGAAAGGCTTGCTATGCTTTCGAAAAGGTCACTTCGGGGTGAAACCTTTAACTTCGAAAGGTTTGATGGTGTAGTTGAGGGAACACTATTGATTGCTTTTGAAATGGGGCTCAGAAGTCATTATTGCTTTCCCATCTGTGTCAAAAGGTTGGTTGTGGCGGAAGGTCCTATTTGTTTCCATCTAGGTCGAAGGCCTTTGCACTGTATAAACAGTTTGCCCTTCGAGTCATTCTTTTTAAATCTTTGGTGATGACTTGGCCTATCTCTTCATCAAAACTTCAGTTTTATCATCCTTCTTTCATACTTCTGCCTTCAAGTAGATTTTATGGTTAACATTTTGCCCTCCTCACCCCCCCCCCCGTATGAAAGAAGCTTTTGTTCTTTAGGACAAAGTTTCATAGCTTTCTTACTCTTTATAATTTTGTCTTTCCTGCAAAATTCAAAGTTAAAAGCACCGTTGTTATTATCATACTTACATGTATGTTCAGTAGTTGATCGGTATATTTATGCCCTTATTTGCCTGATAAGCCTCATTTGGAATTCATAACCACCAACTTTTAATTTTAGCATTAAGAAGATCAGTTTAGGATTTTTGGCTGCCTATAATCGACTCAGTTACATTATATCATCCATAAAACCCAACCCAGATTAGGGTATTAACTTATGAAGTTTAGAAATTGATAGCATGATATTCGTAATTCAGATGACAATATCCCAAAAATAGTTCTATATATGGCTTTTCTAAACCCAGATTCGGGTTTTTAAGGCCAACTAAACGGGAATTAGTAGCATGATTTTCACATTAAGCTTTGAGCCCAGATTAAGACATATGTTAGTCGATCATCTTTGTAGAGAAAATCTTCGGCCCTGAAGGGCTTATATTTGTGTAAGCGGATAGTTGTTAAAATAGAAATTCCCTGCCCGTATTGGGGTATATTTTGATTAACTAGAAATTCATGAAAATTGTCTTCATAATAGATGTCTCGGACCCAGATTTGGGTATTTAGGCAAAAATCAGATAATAATCCTGAAACCAGAGTTCTAGTATTATGAATTGTAATAATAGACAATATTCTCATACCCTGATTCGGGCTTAATAAAGATGGCATTTGATAGAATCCCAAAATCCAGATTCAGGTATTAGATGTTGAAATTCATATATGAGAATCATGCGAGCCCAAATTCGGACATTAATGACGAATAGAAATTCACAGATCCTATACCCAAATTAGGGTTTAGATAAGTAGCAATCTTGATACCAAGATTCGGGCATAATAAGTTAGTGATTAATAAAGACCCGAAACCCAAATTCGGGTGTTAGATAATGCATTTCATAAAGGACTTGAAACCCCTGTTCGGGTATTAATAGCCGATGTTTAGAAGTGAGAGTCCCGAAACCCAGATTCCGATAATTATAAATGGAGATCTGTTTTACTCCTTTGTTTTTGTCTTTTTCGACATATAAGAATCCTTTAGGTTTGGTATAGAAATAATTTTATTAGCTGCCTCTTGAGCTTGAACATCTTAGTCCATAATTTGATGAGCCTTTATCTGAGCTAGGACATCTTAGTCCTCAGTAGATTGTGCCTCTTCCCAGGCCTGGACGTCTTAGTCCATTATTGATTGAGCCTCTTCTCGGCTTGGACGTCTTAGTTCGTTATTGTTGTAACCTCTTCTCGGGCTTGGACGTCTTAGTCCATTATTGTTCGGTGCTCTTGGTTAGCTCATCTTAGAGGCTGGAACCAAGGACTTACTCGACCTCCCTCCAAGAGGCGCCCTGTCTTGGCCCTTTTGCAGTGCCGATAGGGGCTTGTTCGGTGCTCTACCCTAGCCATATTATGGCGTGAATAGAGGCTTATTCCATCCTCCCTCCAAGAGGTGCCTTAACCTGGCCATAGCGTGGCGCGAATAAGGGCTTGTTTTGTGATTTAACCTGGCCATCTCATGACGCGATTAAAGGCTTACCCGCTCTCCCTCCAGGAGGTGCTCTGCCCTGGCCATCTCGGCGCGGACATAGGCTTTTCTACCATCTTAGGTAGACTACCATCTTAGATAGTGTCCAAATACGAGGAGCATTTCACTCCCAACCATGTAGATTTTCACTTTTCAGAAAGAAGCGTTTTATTAATCCATCTTTGGAAAATATGGCCTTAAATGTTCAGCATTCCATGTTCTAGGCACCATGTTACCATCTGGGCGACATAATTTGTTGGCTCCTGGTGGGATTACTTTGTATATGATTAGTGGACACTCCCAGTTTGGTCCTAGGTGTCTATCTGCAGGATTCTTAGTATTGGCCATTACTCTATGGAGTACCAAATCCCCTTCTTGAAATGACCGAGTCCTTACTCTGGAGTTGTAATACTTAGAGATTCTCCTCTGATATTCGACAGTTCTTACCACTACTTCATCTCTTAACTCATGTATCAAATCTAGTGATTCTTTCTTCAATTCTTAGTTCTTATCAAATGCATAGGCAATCCTTCGGTGTGAGGGTATTTCAATCTTGATTGGTAGCATTGCCTTACATCAGTATGTCAAAGAATATGGGGTATGTCCCGTTGCCGTCTTATCAGATGTTCGATAGGCCCATACACTAATGGTAGTTCTTCTACCCAATTTCCTTTTGCTTTATTCAGCCGCTTTTTCAGAATGGTTTTTATGGTCTTAATTGCAGCTTCAACTGCTCCATTAGCTTTTGGATCTGCGACAGATGAAAAACTTTTAATAATCCTATTTTTCTGGCAGAATCGAGAGAACTCTTCGCTTTCAAATTGCATCCCATTGTCAGAGATTATCTTTTGGGGAATTCCAAACCTGGTTATGATATTCTTAATGACAAATCTCAATACTTTTCCCGAAGTGATTTTTGGCAGTGGTTCGGCTTCAACCCATTTAGTAAAATAGTCGATAGCCACTACAACATATTTAGCTCCTCCTTTTGAAATTGGCAATGGGTCGATCAAATCTATTCCCCAAACATCAAAGGGCCATGGACTTGTGATTGGAGTTAATTGACTTGGAGGCAACCTGGGTATTTTTGAAAACTTTTGGCATTTCTCGCATCTTTTCACATAGTTTATTGCTTGGCTCACCATGTGTGGCCAATAAAATCCTTGCCTCGTTACTCTTTTTGCAAGCTTTGTCCCATTTGAATGATCACCACACAAGCCCTCGTGTGCTTCGTCCATTAGTCTCATCCCATCATTCATGCTTAGACAACGAAGATAAGGCAGAGCATATCCCTTTTTATAGAGGATTTCGTCTATCATAACAAAGGTTGGAGCCTGCCTCTTGATTTTTCTTGCTTCACCTTTATCGATTGGTAATGTCCCTTTAACTAAATACTCAACAATGGGTGACATCCATGTGCCATCATACATGCTATCTGGATTGGGTAGGTCCATCCTTTCATTTGTCAGCTCATTACCACTTTCTATTTCTTCTCTCCTCTGAGACTTGGTTTGAGATCTTGTCATAACCAATAATTCTTTTCCTTGTTCGGATGTCTCTTTTTCAATGCTCGGCTTTTCCTGATATCCAACGGGAACAATTCGTGTTTCAAAGGCTCCCCTTGAGCTAGCCAATTTTGCTAAAGAGTCTGCATGTGCATTCTCTGCCCTTGTAACTTGATTTACCAAAAAAATCCTCAAATAAGGCGAGCATTTATCTTCTTCACATATAAAGATAGCTTGGGGTCCTTTGTTTGGTATACTTGCTTCACTTGATTGACCATTAGCTGTGAGTCACTAAAAATCTATATTCGTGGGATTTTCAATTCTAATTCCAGAGTTAGTCCTGCTACCATAAACTCATATTCTGCCACATTATTGGTTGTGGGAAATCCCAATTTTCATGGTATAGTGCAATCGATGTCCGTCTGGGGTTATAATTACATATCCTGCTCTGGCACCTTGCTCATTTGATGCCCCATCCACAAATAGTTGCCACATGGGCTTCTGGTCCTTCTCCTTTTCCGATTGTTCCTTTATAAAGCTGGTGCATTCATTAACAAAATCTGACAGGGTCTAGCCTTTGATTGCAGTCCTTGGTTGCCCTTTGATTGCAGCCCTTTTTTGAAACTTAATTTCATATTGGCTGAGTTCAATCCCCCATTTTACCAATCTCCCTGAAGTCTCAGGCTTACCGAAAACTTGTTTAAGAGGAAAATTTGTCAATACCCTGATCAAATGTGCTTGGAAATATGCTCTGAGCTTTCAAGCTGTAAGAATCAAGCAATAAGTTAATTTCTCTATAACTGGGTATTGAACTTCTGCATCCTTCAACCGCCTGCTTATATAGTATACTGGGAGTTGCGCCCCTTTGTCCTCTCGAATGAGTACTGAACTGACCGCGTGTTCTGATACTGCCATATATAGATACAAAGTTTCCCCACTCTCGGGTCTTGAGAGTATCATTGGTTTCTCTGAATGGCTTTTCAATTCCAAGAAAGCTTTTCTACAATCTTCTCCCCATTCAAAGTTCTTTCTTTTCTTAATTACATCGAAGAAATGTATGCATTTATTAGTAGCTTTAGAGATAAACCTTCTTAGCGCAGCTACTCTTCCATTTAAGCTCATCACTTCCTTGCTAGTTTTTGGTTCGGTCATATTCCTTATAGCTTGAATCTGGTCGGGACTTGCCTCTATTCCTTGAGCACTTACCAAATAGCCTAAGAACTTTCCAGAATGAACCCTAAAAGAGCACTTTTGCGGATTTAACTTCATTTGATACCTCTGCAATGTCTCGAACATTTCCTCAAGATCTTTGAGATGGTTTTCAGGTTCGCTAGATTTTACCAGCATGTCATCAACATAAACCTCCATATTTCTACCAATATGTTCTTTGAACATTCGATTAACCAATCTATGATAAGTGACCCCAGCATTCTTTAGACCAAATGGCATGGGTCTATAACAATAAACTCCCCACTCTGTTATGAAGCTGGTATGATCTTCATCTGGCTTGAACATCGATCGGTATCTGATTGTACCCTAAATAAGCATCCATAAGAGATAACAACTTGTGTCCGCTCGTTGCATCTACCAACTGATCTATTCGTGGCAATGGGAAACAGTCCTTCGGGCATGCTTTGTTTAAATTTGTGTAATCGACACATGTTCTCCACTTTCCATTTGATTTTTTCACCAGAACTTGGTTGGCCAACCATTTGGGGTAATATACCTCCCAGATTAAACCATTTTCAAGGAGCCAATCAACTTCCTCTTTCAGAGCATATTTTCGAACTTTATCCAATTGTCTCTTTCTTTGCCTTATGGGGGTTGCTCCTGGGTCGATGTTAAGGGCATGACACACGACGGTCGGGTCAATCCCCACCATATCAGAATGTGACCAAGTAAACACATCCTTGTTTTCTTTGAGGAACTGAATCGGATCTTTCTTTAACTCACCCTCAAGATCTTTTCCCACTTTGACCACTTTAGAAACATCCTCAGAATTTATATGGGTTTCCTCTAGATCCTCTATGGGCCTTATTCTCTCTGTCTCACCCTGATAATCAAACTCTATGATTATTAGACCTTCTTCTGTTGAATTAGTGTTAACCCTATTTCTCTTGTTTCCTGCAGAAATGTACTTTCGATACATACGCTTATTAGACTTCTTATCATTAATCTTTGCTTCGAATGTTGGATGTAGAAATCCATCACCTGAAAGCTGTAAAACAATAGAAAAATCAAAATAAGTAGAATTTTCCCTTTTGTATTGATCGAGCGTGGCAAAGTACATTTCACGGGAGCTGAATTGATCTCTCCGCATAGTCCCCCAGCCTCGCTTTGTCAAGAACTTCACCATGAGGTACTTTGGCAAGACGAATGCATCAATTTCATCCAGGGCTGGCCTGCCAAAGAAAGCGTTGTTGTAACAACCCGCATATTTATCGATTTTGTATTTAAATATTTTATCGTTAATCGGATTTTAGTCCGAAAAGCTACTTTTTGCATACGGTCAAATTAGGACTCGAGACCACTCCCGTTGAGTTCAAAATGACGTTTGCGATCTTTTTGAGTGTAAACTTCGATATGTTTGGAGTAAGTGGAATTTTCGTCACTTTTCCCGCCTTTGACTTTGGTTGGACTACACCTTCTTTAACTCAGCCCCAACCCACTTCCTCTTCCTCACTTTATCAAACACTTCAAGCTTTGTCAAAAATGGAGGAGGGAATGGGAAATTAAAACTCCAAACTCAAATTCAGTTGCAAATCCAACTTTCAACTCCAAATTCAAGTAGAAGATAGTGGATTCAAGCTTTGGATTGCTTCTCCTTGCTTTCAAGCTTCATCTTCATCCATTTTAGTGAAAAGGTGAGATTTTTATCTCATATCTCGCCTATAACTGTCATTGGGCTGTTGGGAATGATTCCCTATCTCTAATTTGTGTGCAATTGCATTTGGATTGGACTGGCGAAAAACCCCAATTTTCAGTGTTTTTGGTGATTTTCTGGCACTAGGTCGCTCTGGAGCGTTAGCTCGCCTGGCCTTAGGTCGTTTCTGACCTATTATCATTCGGCAAACGTTAGGTCATCTCGTCGTTCGCGTGGGAAAGTCGCACTGGCCTTAGGTCGCTTGTCCCGGCATAAGTCGTAGGTCGCTTGGCCTATAAGACGATAGGTCGCTCAACATTACGTCGCTAGGTCGCATGCTTAGTTAAGTCGTTAGGTCGCGTGCCTAGTTAAGCCGTTATGTCGCGAACACTTGGGTCGCCAACTCGCTTCGTGTCTTCGTTAGGTCGCTCACCACTTGATGTCGTAAGGTCGCTCGCCTTCTGCATAAGTTAGGTCGCTCGGCCGATTCACGCGCTAAGTCGCTTGGCATTGTGCCATTAGGTCGGCCATGCTAGCTCGTTTCACCTAGGTCGCTCGCCTTAGGTCGCAGACTTTAGGTCGCAACCTCCATTAGGTCGCGTGGCCTAATTGCTTGCATAGTTAGGTCGCGAGTCCTGTTGACCTGATAGGTCGCGCCCCTTTTTGCCTCTTAGGTCGTTTGCACTTAGGTCGACCATGTTAGGTCGCGAGTCTTCCTTAGGTCGCACCTTCTTGGTCGTGTGTTATTCCTTAAGCCGTTAGCTCCTAGGTCGCTCGGCGTTAAAATGTTAGGTCGCTCACCCTTCAACCCTTACGTCGTTCAACCTATTTAACTTTAGGTCGTTCCTTTTCATTTTAACTCGGCCACGTTAGGTCGCATGGGAACTTCCACCTTGATGTATTTTGAGCTGATTTCCTTGGATTTTATTCACGTCTTCGAATGTGAATTTATGGGATGATTGTTCTACAATCATTTTTGTTTTTGTCACTTTAAAAACAAGAAGGTTTCAATACTAGTAGTAAATATCAAAACTCTTTCATCAAAACGATTTTAACTCTATTTTATTACGAAAGCTCTTTTCCTAAATTGTTTTCTAATCTACTAGTATATACAAGCCTTTACTTCACTCGGATGAGAAATCGAATTAAACGACTTAGTAAAATGAGTGGTATGAAACGCTTGTGTTCACTTCGTCGGTTAGCTTTTGGACTTGTTTGATTGAACCCTTTTTGTGACAATTTTCTAGTGAAGATTTACAGCTTGTTCGTAAATATTTAAGTTAAGCAAGTGGTTATGGGACATGAAGCTAAACTCATATATTTACTAGCTTGGTGTGATTGACACTTCCTTATGATCATGACGATCATTTTTGTGATTTAGACTAGCGATTGAGCGATGTCTCTTTGTCTGCGAGGGAGACTAGACCCCGCTTTTGTGATGTTCGCCATCACATACATGGGGTAGCACCCCATGGTCTTCGGGTCGTTCATGTGTTAAAATTTAATGGATAGCTTCCATGAGATAGCTTCTCGTTCATGTGTTATACGCGTTGGTGAGTTTTCATGCTCCCGTTCATGTGTTAGGCCTTCCCAATTTTCATGATTTTCATTGATATGATATCAGTTTTTGTGCATTGGTGAATTCATGTGTTATTGACTTGTTATGAATACAAGTTTAGGGTATGATACCCTATTTTATCTTTGAGAAGATTCTTGTGATATTGGTTAATCTTTTGTTGATTATCATTTACATACTTATAGTAGTATGCCGTTATGGTTGTTACATGTTCATGCCATATTATTTATCCTATACCTTATCATCTGATATTTATAGCTAGACTGATCCGTTTATTATTTTCTTATAAATAATACTCGGGTCATACCGAGATGTTACAGGTGCTTCTGCTTGACTTCCCTTCAGGATTGTTCTGACTTTTGGCTAACTACATAGATTAGTAGTTTTTGGATGTACACATTTACATATAGACTTTATGTTGTGTACTTATTCTTTTGTATAGCACGTGTTGCTATTCTTTTGTATTATCGTGGATCTTTTTGATCCCTACTCTGATGTACACTTTCATGTGTTATATACATATTCATATCTTCTTCCGCCTTTGTGATATGGATGTCTGTGACTGATTTATGTTATGATTATTTCTATGTTTGTTTCCGAAGATTATATATAGCCACCATGTGATAGCTTTGAGTTTGTATCGGTATGTCGGATTTTCCCCATAAATGATATGCATTCTATTCTATCTGACATATCGGTGCTCGCACAAAGAAGTTACGTGGATGGTCGCTCCTCCACAGCCTTATTCTCCATGCTAATTGACAGCACTACATCGTAGTGTTCTTGGTTAGCGTGGGTATAGAGGTGGGGCGTCACAGCTTGGTATCAGAGCCAAACTTCGGAACAATGTAGAATAACTTAACAAGGATCATCGTCCTAAGTCCACCTTAGGAGTTGTGTTTCAGGATTTAGTTCGAGTCTTCGAACCGACTCATCCTGTTTTCTTTATGATTCCTTGTTCCATCTATCAAGATTGCTTGATATTCATTTGGTGAATAACCTTTTTCTTCTTCTCTCTTTCTTAAAGAAGAGAATGTCTAGACCAGGTCGTCCCAGAGCTGGACCATCTACTGTCACTCCCCAAGATGGAGTTTTTATGACTGCTCAACAGCTTCTTGATTTAGTAAAGAATGCTCAAGCAGCTGGTCCTAATCAGGAACCTACTCATCCTAAGTCTGGATTTGCATGCTTGTGCAATGATTATACCAACTTGGGTGGGAAACCATTCAAAGGTTCTGAAACTATTATCGAGGTCCAGGCTTGGTTAAGAACATGCGATCGAATCTTTTCTCGCATGAATCTGGTCGATCTTCACCGTGTTCAGGTGGCTTCCAGTATGCTCCAAGAGAGAGCATTGGATTGGTACGAACTTCTTATTTCTGAAATTAATGAAGCAGATCTCACCTGGGAGCAATTCCGGGAACGCTTCGAATTAAAATTCGTACCAGAATCAGAGAAAGTGACATTGGCTCGACGTTTTATAGACCTTGTTCAAGGTGAATCTTCTGTGATAGATTATGTCGCACCCTTCGAGTCACTGTCCAAATATGCGGTTGAATACATCAACACCCCATTGAAGAAGAACCAGAGGTTCGTCTATGGCTTAAACAAGAATCTCAAGAAGCCATTACTTCTAAAGTTAGAAGTTTCTTTCAACCAACTTATTGATATCGCTCTTCGTCTTGAAGAGGCTGATAGGGACAGTGATGTTGAAGTGGTGGCTTCCAAACCAAACTTCAACAACAAGAAGAGGCCAAACAAATTCAAAGGTCCTTATCCCAACAAAAAGGGTAAGCAAGCAACTCCTGCTGCAAAGGCATTTTCCCCCAGTGATAGGAAATGCTTCAACTGTGGTGCTAAGGGCCATTTTTCGAACAAGTGTTCAAAGCCTCGCTCTTGTCGCTATTGCAAAAGTCCAGATCATTTTATGCACCAATGCCCTAAGCTTCAAGACAAGGAGGGAAAGTTTAACGTTGCTCAAGCCCTTGGCAACACATCTCGCGGACAAGGTATGTCTCATTCTATCCTTGATGGCATTATTATATTTCATGATCAACCTATTAGAGTTCTCTTTGATACGGGTGCATCCCATTCTTTTATATCAAAGGAACTTATCGATAATTTTTCTTTAAGTGTTGTTGCTTTAATGACTTCTTTAAGAATTGCGAATCCGGTTGGTGGATCCGCAACTCTTAGTCTGCTTTGTAAAGATGTCGAGATTATTTTGTGTGATTTTTCTTTCCTAGCCAATTTGCATGTCATGCGTTACCTAGGCTTTGGAATGATTTTGGGTATGGATTGGCTTAATCGTTATGAAGCTCATATCCTATGTCCTGAGTGGACTATTTGTCTTCGACATCCACTATCTGTTAAGCAGATTTCTATTGTTCTTAAAGATTCGGATCCCGCTTTGGTTGCATCTTTATATTCTTTAAATCCTCGTGATGATGATAATGATGATGAGGAGGATGTCATTTCTCTTATTCGCGTCGTTCGTGAATTTTCCGACATTTTTGAGCCCGTTTTAGGACTACCACCTAAGCGAGCAATTGAGTTCAAAATTAATCTTATACCTGGAGCTCAACCTATTACCCGTTCTACTTATCGCATGTCCAATAAGGAGAATGAAGAGATGCGCAAACAATTATCCGAGTTAGAGAGGAAGCAACTTATTCGCTCTAGTTCCTCGCCTTGGGGAGCTTCAGCTATTTTCGTAAGTAAGTCCGATGGTACACTTAGGCTTTGCGTCGACTACCACAAGCTTAATGATCTTACTATTAAGAATAAATATCCTTTACCTCGGATTGATGATCTGTTTGATCAGCTTAGTGGTGCTCGAGTCTTTTCACAATTGGACTTGGCTACCGGTTTTCATCAGCTTCGTATTGCAGAGGATAGTATTCCTTTGACTTTGTTCCGTACACGTTATGGATCTTATGAATGGCTAGTTATGCCATTTGGTTTAACGAATGCTCCGGCTTATTTCGTTGACCTTATGAATCGAGTTTTCAAAGATTTCCTCGATCGGTTTGTTCTCATCTTTATTGATGATATTCTTGTGTATTCTAAAACCGAAGAGGAACATGAAAAGCATCTTCGGATTGTATTGGAAACTCTTAGGAGCAATCAATTAAAGGCAAAATTTTCTAAATACCATTTTTGGCAATCTAGTGTGAAGTTTCTCGGTCATATTATTTCCGAATCCGGAATATCAGTGGATCCTTCAAAGATTGAAGCGATTCAAAATTGGAAGAGACCGGAGAGCGTGACTGAAATCCGTAGCTTTCTCGGATTGGCAGGTTATTACTGCCGTTTTATAAAAGACTTTTCTAAGATTGTCGTGCCTCTTACTGGCTTAACAAAGAAAGGTGTTAAATACGTTTGGTCTGACAAATGTGAAACTTCTTTTCAGAAATTAAAAGAACTCCTTTCTGATGCTCCTATTCTTGTTATTCCCGAAGGGAATCAAGACTTTGTAGTTTATACCGATGCTAGTCACGTCGGTTTGGGTGCCGTTCTTATGCAGAAAGAACGTGTTATTGCTTATGCTTCTAGGCAATTGAAGCCGGCTGAGACTAGATATGCCACACATGATTTAGAACTCACGGCTATTGTTTTCGCCCTTCAAATTTGGCGACACTATCTGTTGGGAGAGAAATTCCTACTTTATACTGATCATAAGTCTTTGAAATATTTATTCTCTCAAAAGGAACTTAATTTGCGTCAACAGCGTTGGCTCGAGTTCCTTGCCTCTTATGATCTTGATATCCTTTATACTCCCGGAAAGGGAAATCGAGTTGCCGATGCACTTAGTCGCAAGCAACAAGCGGTCGTTTCTATGATGATATCCGAATGGAGGGATCTCGAGGTTTTATCCACTTGTGATATTCGAGACCGTGCCTCCGATTTATGTTCATCTTTTGTCCTATATAGCCTTGAGGCTCGTCCTTCTCTTTTGGACCGCATTCTTGAAGCTCAACAGCTAAATCCTGAATTGGCTTCACTTGGCCAAAATCTTAAGGATAAAACCGATATTGAAGGTTTGAAAGACTTCGATATTGATTTCCGTGGCGGCATTCGAAAATTTGGTAGACTGATCGTACCAAATATTAGTGATCTTCGTAGAGATATTCTAGAAGATTCTCATCGTTCCAAGTATTCTATTCATCCCGGTAGTAGTAAAATGTACGCAGATATGAAGCGACTTTATTACTGGGAGGGAATGAAATCTGATGTCGCTAACTTTGTTAAGTGTTGCATGACTTGCCAACTTGTTAAGGCTGAACATCAAAGGTCTGGTGGGTTATTGCAACCATTGGAAATTCCAGTTTGGAAGTGGGATCAAATTTCCATGGATTTTATTGATGACCTTCCCCATTCTCGTTCGGGTCATAATAGTTTATGGGTGATCATTGACAGACTTACTAAATCTGCCCATTTTATTCCTGTTCGGTCGAACCGAACCGTTCCTCTTCTGGCCAAACTTTTTATCAAAGAAATTGTTAAACTTCATGGATTTCCCTCTTCCATTGTTAGTGATCGTGATCCATTGTTTACTAGTGGATTCTGGAAGAGTCTTCAAAAAGCTTTGGGAACGAAGCTTAATTTTAGCACCACTTATCACCCCTAGTCCGATGGACAAACTAAGCGTGTAAATCAAACTCTTGAAGATCTTCTTCGGGCTTGTGTGCTTGATTTCAGTGGAAGTTGGGAAGATCATATTTCACTTGTCGAATTTTCCTATAACAACAGCTTCCAAGCTAGTATTGGTATGGCACCTTTCGAGGCACTCTATGGAAGGCCATGCCGATCTCCTTCTTGTTGGCTTGAGGCCGATGATAAACTGGTTTTAGGACCAGATTTTATTCGAGATTCCACAGAAAAGATTGAACTTATTCGACATAGGATGAAAGAAGCCCAGAGTAGACAAAAATCCTATGCCGATAATCGAAGAAGGAAATTAGAATTTTCTATTGGTGATCTTGTATTTATTCGTGTTTCACCTATGAAAGGTGTTGTACGTTTCAGTCGATCGGGAAAGCTAGCGCCTCGATACATTGGGTCATTTCCCATCACTGAACGTATTGGTTCCAGGGCTTATCGCCTTTCATTACCGGCTCAGTTTTCTACCATGCATGACGTGTTTCACGTTTCTCAACTACGGAAGTGCCTTCGGGATTCCGATTCTATTCTTGAGTCCGGTGTTGTTGAAGAGATTGAAGTTTCACCTAATTTAACTTATGAGCAGAATCCTATTCGAATTATTGCTTCGAAGGTCAAACGACTTCGAAATAAAGATGTTCCGCTTGTTAAAGTTCAATGGTCCTCAAATCCTAAGGATTGCTCTTGGGAAACTAGAGAATTCATCGAGCGAACACATCCTGGCTTACTTTCTCATGCTCTTTGAGGTAAACTTCTTATTTCATATCAATTTTATGTTAATATGCTTTTATGGTTGTTACTTTTTATTTCCATCTTACTTATTGCGAGGACGCAATTTCTTTAAGGAGGGGAGTCTGTAACAACCCGCATATTTATCGATTTTGTATTTAAATATTTTATTTAAATATTTTATCGTTAATCGGATTTTGGTCTGAAAAGCTACTTTTGCATACGGTCAAGTTAGGACTTGAGACCACTCCCGTTGAGTTCAAAATGACGTTTGCGATCTTTTTGAGTGTAAACTTCGATATGTTTGGAGTAAGTGGAATTTTCGTCACTTTTCCCGCCTTTGACTTTGGTTGGACTACACCTTCTTTAACTCAGCCCCAACCCACTTCCTCTTCCTCACTTTATCAAACACTTCAAGCTTTGTAAAAAATGGAGGAGGGAATGGGAAATTAAAACTCCAAACTCAAATTCAGTTGCAAATCCAACTTTCAACTCCAAATTCAAGTAGAAGATAGTGGATTCAAGCTTTGGGTTGCTTCTCCTTGCTTTCAAGCTTCATCTTCATCCATTTTAGTGAAAAGGTGAGATTTGTATCTCACATCTCGCCTATAACTGTCATTGGGCTGTTGGGAATGATTCCCTATCTCTAATTTGTGTGCAATTGCATTTGGATTGGACTGGCGAAAAACCCCAATTTTCAGTGTTTTTGGTGATTTTCTGGCACTAGGTCGCTCTGGAGCGTTAGCTCGCCTGGCCTTAGGTCGTTTCTGACCTATTATCATTCGGCAAACGTTAGGTCGTCTCGTCGTTCGCGTGGGAAAGTCGCACTGGCCTTAGGTCGCTTGTCCCGGCATAAGTCGTAGGTCGCTTGGCCTATAAGACGATAGGTCGCTCAGCATTACGTCGCTAGGTCGCATGCTTAGTTAAGTCGTTAGGTCGCGTGCCTAGTTAAGCCGTTAGGTCGCGAACACTTGGGTCGCCAACTCGCTTCGTGTCTTCGTTAGGTCACTCACAACTTGATGTCGTAAGGTCGCTCGCCTTCTGCATAAGTTAGGTCGCTCGGTCGATTAACGCGCTAAGTCGCTAGGCATTGTGCCATTAGGTCGGCCATGCTAGCTCGTTTCACCTAGGTCGCTCGCCTTAGGTCACAGACCTTAGGTCGCAACCTCCATTAGGTCGCGTGGCCTAATTGCTTGCATAGTTAGGTCGCGAGTCCTGTTGACTTGATAGGTCGCGCCCCATTTTGCCTCTTAGGTCGTTTGCACTTAGGTCGACCATGTTAGGTCGCGAGTCTTCCTTAGGTCGCACCTTCTTAGTCGTGTGTTATTCCTTAAGCCGTTAGCTCCTAGGTCGCTCGGCCTTAAAATGTTAGGTCGCTCACCCTTCAACCCTTAAGTCGTTCGACCTATTTAACTTTAGGTCATTCCTTTTCATTTTAACTCGGCCACGTTAGGTCGCATGGGAACTTCCACCTTGATGTATTTTGAGCGGATTTCCTTGGATTTTATTCACGTCTTCGAATGTGAATTTATGGGATGATTGTTCTACAATCATTTTTG
Source organism: Allium fistulosum (assembly GCA_030737815.1). Lineage (NCBI taxonomy): Eukaryota > Viridiplantae > Streptophyta > Magnoliopsida > Asparagales > Amaryllidaceae > Allium > Allium fistulosum. The sequence goes on from CM060904.1 coordinate 195,626,019, forward strand.
TGTTTGTCTCTTTAAAAACATGAAGGTTTCAATACTAGTAGTAAATATTAAAACTCTTTCATCTAAACGATTTTAACTCTATTTTATTACGAAAGCTCTTTTCCTAAACTGTTTTCTAATCTACTAGTATATACAAGCCTTTACTTTACTCGGATGAGAAATCGAATTAAACGACTTAGTAAAACGAGTGGTATGAAACGCTTGCGTTCACTTCGTCGGTTAGCTCTTGGACTTGTTCGATTGAACCCTTTTTGTGACAATTTTCTAGTGAAGATTTACAGCGTGTTCGTAAATATTTAAGTTAAGCAAGTGGTTATGGGACATGAAGCTAAACTCATATATTTACTAGCTTGGTGTGATTGACACTTCCTTATGATCATGACGGTCATTTTTGTGATAGCGATTGAGCGATGTCTCTTTGTCTGCGAGGGAGACTAGACCCCGCTTTTGTGATGTTTCGCCATCACATACATGGGGTAGCACCCCATGGTCTTCGGGTCGTTCATGTGTTAAAATTTAATGGATAGCTTCCATGAGATAGCTTCTCGTTCATGTGTTATACGCGTTGGTGAGTTTTCATGCTCCCGTTCATGTGTTAGGCCTTCCCCCCTTTTTATGTGTTTTCTGGATTTCTTGTGATGATTTCTTGAATTTGTGCTTCACCAATTTTCATGATTTTCATTGATATGATATCAGTTTTTGTGCATTGGTGAATTCATGTGTTATTAACTTGTTATGAATACAAGTTTAGGGTATGATACCCTATTTTATCTTTGAGAAGATTCTTGTGATATTGGTTAATCTTTTGTTGATTATCATTTACATACTTATAGTAGTATGCCGTTATGGTTGTTACATGTTCATGCCATATTATTTATCCTATACCTTATCATCTAATATTTATAGCTAGACTAATCCGTTTATTATTTTCTTATAAATAATACTCGGGTCAGACCGAGATGTTACAGGTGCTTCTTCTTGACTTCCCTTCAGGATTGTTCTGACTTTTGGCTAACTACATAGATTAGTAGTTTTTGGATGTACACATTTACATATAGACTTTATGTTGTGTACTTATTCTTTTGTATAGCACATGTTGCTATTCTTTTGTATTATCGTGGATCTTTTTGATCCCTACTCTGATGTACACTTTCATGTGTTATATACATATTCATATCTTCTTCCGCCTTTGTGATATGGATGTCTGTGACTGATTTATGTTATGATTATTTCTATGTTTGTTTCCGAAGATTATATATAGCCACCATGTGATAGCTTTGAGTTTGTATCGGTATGTCGGATTTCCCCCATAAATGATATGCATTCTATTCTATCTGACATATCGGTGCTCGCACAAAGAAGTTACGTGGATGGTCGCTCCTCCACAGCCTTATTCTCCGTGCTAATTGACAGCACTACATCGTAGTGTTCTTGGTTAGTGTGGGTATAGAGGTGGGGCGTCACGGTTGTAGTATGAGGGTTGGTCAATTATCACAAAGATGGTTTCAAATGTTCGATAGGTAGGAGGCACCCTCATTTGTACTAGAAGCTTTATTTGCCTTGTTGGAGTTGACCCCTTGTTGTTGAACCCAAATATCGGCTCGGTGCTCGGCTCCAATTTGTGCTCTGGGATATTCATCTGATCAAAAGCATGCTTGAAGATGACATTAACTGCACTACCTGTATCGACCAGAACCTTAGAGATGATAGAAAGCCCAATTTGAGCGGTGATCATAAGGGGGTCGTTATGTGGATGATGAACTCCTTTGCGCAACTCCTGCGGTGTGATCACTAGATTTGGCATTTGAATATTGAGTCGGGGACTCTTCGTTGGAGGCTCCTCTTGAACAGAATAAATTCCCTCCTTGGCCTCTTTAATATATCTACTTTGAGCACCTTTACTATTCCCTACCGGATGTGGCCCGCCATGGATCACGTCAATCCTGTTAATTGGCGGGCTTAAGCTGAGGGGATCTTCATCTTCCATAATATTTACAGCGCTGCCCGTACGCTTTTCGGGAGCACTTTCAGTTCTTTGGGCTTTATGCTGATCTTGGATAAATTCTTTAAGATGGCCTTCATGGATCAGCTTTTGAATTATTCCGGTCAGAACTATGCATTCATCTATTTTATGGCCTTTAGCTTTATGATAAGCGTAGTAGTCCCCTCCCTTCCTCTGCTCTGGATTATTCTTAGCTTTGTAGGAGGTTGGAAAGTTGACTTTTTCCTTAGTTGTAGCATATATGTAAGATAGTGGCTTGTTTAAAGCAACTGCATTAGCAACTGGTTCTTCCCATCGGGTCCTTTTGTGGCCACGGTCCCGGCCAAACCTTCCCCCTTCCTTCCTGGGAACTGTTTTCTTCTTGGCCTAACAAAGCTCATCTATACGGATGAACTTATCTGCTTGAGAGTGGAAGTTCTGTAGATCTTTGCAGCAATTGACAAAGAGATGCTTCCAGAAAGGGGTATTCTCGATCAAGCTAGAATGGACAGCTATGAGCTTATCACGATCATTCATATCCTTAGCCTTTAAAGCTTCCGTATTGAATCTTCTCAAATAGTCTCCCAAAGATTCACCCTGCCTTTGTTTTATGTTTGCCAAGACCGTGTAATCAATAGTAGGATCCTTGCAAATACAGAATTGAGCTAAGAATTCATAAGAAAACTATTTCCAAGAGTAGATGGTTTTTTCTCTGTATTGTCTATACCATTTGGTTGCCGCCCCTTGGAGAGTAACGGGGAACAGTTGGCATTTGACTGCCCCAAAAGTATTGTATAAGTCCATTTGGCTGTCAAAAGCCATAAGATGATCATCAGGATCTGTATCACCGTGATATTTCATAGACGGGATTTTGACATATGGAGGTATTGCTGTTGCCATGATTTCGTCGATGAAAGGTGACACCCTCTCATTGTCATTTACATTCACATCCATGGTTCTTTTCCCTTTTGAATTCATGGCGTCCTTGATTGCCTTCTCAGCAGCATCTTTAAGGAAAGCTTCTACATTGTCATAATTATTCAGCTTCGGGTTATACTCTTTTGAAGTTGAGCACCCAGACTGCTCTAATGACTTGTCAAGAATTCTCCATTGATGATTAGCTTTTGCTTGTGGGAGATCTTTCTTCTTCGAGGAGGTCAAGTCTACTTTATCTTTGCATTCCTTGGAACTGGTTTTCAGATTTCTTTAGGAGAAACTACTTCTTCTCCTTGAGTTTGCCTTGGAGTTTTTGATGATCTTTGAGATAAAGCCATCTTCAACAGATCCTGCGTTTTCTGCAACTGTTGCTCCAAGCACTTGATTTTCTCCGTATTTTCATCCTGTGGTGCAGGTGACGAAGTTTGCCCTGGAAGGACCCCATCCAGGTTGAATGTGGGAGCTATATTTTCCTCCAGGTTGGAAGTGTGCACTACTTCCTCTTCGAGTCCACTTAAGCGCTTTGATCTCATTTTTCCTAGGCAAGAGAAACAAACCATAATTACTCTATATATAGTGATAGGGTCGGAGGTTCAAGCCCTCCTTCTAGCGCCAAAAATGTTAACAAAAAATCTTGTAAGATAATTTTATTTGGACATTACCACGTGATCAAGATGATTCTCGCTTCAGAAAGTGTATCTTTGGATAAGATGTCTTAATCAAATTGATCTGGATGAAAAGAATAGTGAATAGTCATACCTTTCGACCTTGTTGAAAGGTTAATGAGGCTACTTTAACCCTTCGACCAGGTTGATAAAATATCAGATTATCAAATCTTTATACCTTGCCGAAAGGTTAATGAGCAAGATCACTCTAACCTTTCGACTAGGTTGGTGTAGAAGAAAAAAGCTAAGCCGTTTTTGACCTTGTTGAAAGGTTGTTAACAAGATCGACCTAACCCTTCGACTAGGTTGGAATAGAAGTAAGTTGCCAAACCTTTCGATCTTGTCGAAAGGTGTGTTAAGGCCTTTCCAACCTTTCGACTAGGTTGAATTTGAAGTAAGTTACCAAACATTTCGATCTTTTCGAAAGGTGTGACATGTCCATTCCAACCTTTCGACTAGGTTGATATAATTCACGATCATTTAGCTTCCTAAAATCAACAATTTGACGAGTTCCATTTCCCCTAGGAGTTGAAAGCAGTTACAATTGATGACTCCTACTTTCTTCTTACTCGTGTCGAAAGGTAAGAGTGAGACCTTTCGACACTATTGTAAGGAAATGCATGACTCATTTGTCAACCTTAATTACTTTCGGCCCCTTTTGTTTCTATATTCTTTCTATGCAATCCATTCAAAGGGTTTACTGGCACTTAAGGGAGTAGATTCACTTCGAATGAAGTCCATCTCGAGTGGTTATAATAAGATACGTAACCCATGATTCCATTAGGAAGTAAACCTTTCGACTAAGTCGAAAGGTTTTCCTCCCTTCGAAGCAGTCCCAGTTTTATATCTTTAACCCACTTACTTTTCTTATATAAGATCAATTTAGTTATTCCCATAGTCATGCATTTAGCATATGCGACACGACATCATCACTTTATCTTCCGACGTTAAGTATGGATTTCAATGATGACGTGTTTTGATGGGGAATGTCTAAGTCGATCTTATACATAGCATAGATCAAAATAGATTATGGGAAAAAGGTTCAAATCATGTGACCATTAGTCTAGCTAATGACCTTAATGATTCTCCTCATTGCCAATATCCATCATGAGCGAGCCATCTCCATTTTATTCATATCAAAAATGAGTTACAAGAAATTGAGCTCTCTCCCCAATTTAATTTAGGGTTTTTCCAAGTACAATTATCACTATGAAAGTAGAAAAGAAGATGAATTCAGTATTTAGAATTCGGCTTCCAAAATAGGACCCCTTGGGTCTTATTTATAGATGTAGGTTGGGCCCTTGCCGCACCTCACCTTTCGTTTGAGTCGAAAGGTCTCCCTTTTATATGCCGTCTTAAACCTTTCTCCTTCATCGAAAGGTTATGAACCCTTCGAGCTCCTTGGTTCATCCCTTTTGCTTTCCTGTTTTCGAGCTTGTCGAAAGGCCTCCTTTTTGTATGCTGTTGTGAACCTTTTGACCTTGTCGAAAGGTTGCCTTCCATATGTTGTTTTGAATCTTACGACCTCATCGAAAGGTTTGTCCTTGTTATGAACCTTTCGTCCTTGTCGAAAGGTTTGTCCTTCATGTGCTATTATGAATCTTTCGACCTTGTCAAAATGTTTGTCATTCTTATGCCTTCATGAACCTTCCGTCTTTGTCGAACGGTTTGCCTTTTATACTCTTTTGTGAACCCTTTGACCTTGACGAAGGGTTTGTCTTCACTTGTTGTTACGAATCTTTTGACCTTGTCGGAAGGTTTGTACTCCAGTTGAACGTTGTCGAGAGCTGTATTTCCCTTCAATGTTGTCAAAAAGTTTTCTTTCATTCCTTTGTCTTTACTGACTTCTGAATGTTGCTTTCTTCATAGCACCTTTCGACGCTGTCGAAAGGTATCCTGGATGTGCCTTAACCAGTTCGAAAGGCTTGCTATGCTTTCGAAAATGTCACTTTGGGGCGAAACCTTTGACTTCGAAAGGTTTGATGGTGTAGTTGAGGGAACACTATTGATTGCTTTTGAAAGGGAGCTCTTAAGTCATTATTGCTTTCCCATCGGTGTTGAAAGGTTGGTTGAACAAACAAATGAGTGCTGTGAGTTTAGACAGATCGTCTTCCAAGATACAATGAAGATGAGACGATTACCCTCTTTAATCAATTGCGATAGTACTATCAAAATCGATTCAAACTATCTTTTGAATTGTCCACGGTGACAAGAGTGTCGAATTTGTGATTTGCAGTATCACAAACTCAAAACGATTTGAAAGAAAGACGAGGAAAGAAGAGAAGGAGATCTGAAACACTTTTTAGACTTATGTGATTTAAAACACCTTTCAAGCTTTTTGCAAAAGAAAAAACCGTAATCTAAAACGCTTTTCCCTGTTTTTTTAAACAAATTTGGGTGTACAAGATTTCTGATCTGTTCTTGTTTAAAAACAAAACAACTCAGGCTGAAATTTTATAAAAATTTACGCTAACAAAAACTAGGGAAGAAATAGAATTACGGGTGATTTGATAATCGGTTGCGTTTCTTCGGAAACATCATTGCCGATTTGGTAAAGGTTTAATACTTTTTCGTTAATCTTGCTGCTCAATTTCGCTGTTAGGTCCACACAATTTCATTGAATATGATTTATGCATTATTTTTTTTGTTTGAAACCATTAACCCTAAATAGTTCGGGCATGAAGTTCATGTATTAATTTTGGGGTTTTGTAAGAATTATAGAACAGTCAAATCCACGATTATGCAAGTGATTTATAGTCCCTCCTTAAATATTATTCTTCGTAGTTATTTTGGAATCTTGGTAAGAAATAAACGTACGTGTCATACAACTCAATATACCCAATCCGAATGAACAAATGAGTCCTTTGTTACGTTAATAAGTGAATTTATGGATAGTTGTTCATTCACTCTTTGATAACCAATTCATTCAACGAAATGATTCCTTCTTGTTCAGTAATGTACCTAGTGAATCTATGGATTATTTGGTGAAACGTGCCCAATGAATTTTGGGATGCTTAGACATTTTGGAGTATAATTTTTCTACTTAGATTTAGGTATTGGATTTGCTAGTACGACCAAAAGATATTATGTCAAAATGTGCTAAGACTGCAATAAAGAATTCCATAAAAACAACCAATTTCGCTGTTTCTTAATACCAACTTCTTCGTTAGGTAGTTAACTTGGCAGTTGAGTTGCTTAACTCAGATTGGAAAATTATTATTTCTAATGATGGTTTCGAATAAAATGGATGTGAACTGAATTTAGCCATCATATTGCAATTTTTATCCTTGTTGGTTATTCTTGAAGCATTTAATATTTTGGAATAATTAAGTAGCAAATGAAACTTGCCTGTATGAAGTTGATAGTGATTATGATTATAGTTTTATAAAAAGCCTACATCAGCAAGTTTCTTCCTACATTTCATACATGGTTTTACAGAATAAGATGTGTGTTTATTTTTTAAACAAAGAAAATAATATAATAGCAACATCACAGGTTCTTTGGTTTCACATGAATTGGTAGAATAACCAGAGTTTAAATTATTTTGAGTGAAGACCAAGAGAAGACACAACTATTTGTATTTATTTTCGTTTGAGAATTGAAAGACTAAGAACTTGGCTAATTAACTTCTTTTCTAGTTTTGATATAAATTTCACACATAACCCATGTGCTTAATACAAGCCTTCAAAGTATCTTAACAAAATATTACATAAATTTTCATATATAATGTTTCAATACCTACAATTTAACATATTGGATGGTCCCTGCCCAATTTATTTTGAAACCTAAAAATAGCACAATTCAAATATGGCCAGCATATAACTGGCAGATTTTACAATTAAATTACATTTTATGTATTTATTTGATTTTACTTTATTAGGGTCTGATGTAGTGATACTCCTGCTTACTATTGTTCATCTCCGCAAAATTAATTTTGTTCAAAGTGGAATGAATCCATGATTAATCGCAGCGGACCAAATTTTTTCAATGTTTAAAATTTTGTCTCCGCATTCGTGTTCGGTCCATCCTTCTAATGCATGTACAATTCCAGCAATCTTCCATGCACTCATCACTCTTCTTGGAAGCCAATTCTGTAGTGAAAAATCATTATCACTTAGTCTCTTAAATCAGAAAGAATAAATAATGCATGCAATGATGATATTTACCTCACAAGCATGCATATTTTCAAATGCCTCTGGTACTTTCATTGATGGAGTCTTGTTATAGGTACAATCTTTTCGCACTATTTTAGGTGGAAACTGTGAAAAGGGAATTAAATGTGCCCCTTTTGTAGCCTTCTTTTGCTCTGAATCATCCAGTCCATCTCCTATTAACCATACCTGCATAGACTAATCTCATTATAATTCTATGACTTGCATCTGTTTTCTATTATTTGGATTTTGTTAAACTATAAACCATTCAAAGTTCAAGTACAATAATATTCAATAAACTAACCTTAGGAGTAAAGCTGTTTGAGAGTGACAATAACCTTACATCGCTGCTTGAGATATGGAGCTGAAGTAATTGCAACTCATTCTCATTTGTCAACAATACCTGATTCAATAAAATTAGTGTGCACCATTGTTAGAGAAACTTGTACATCATGTTTTTGGTTTTTAGCTATGTACCTGAACTCCTCTCCTGCATAATACTTGCGCTGTAGCAATAGCCACTTTAGAAAGCCTTCCTTTCATGAGAATTTGGGTTGTTTCTTGGGGAATACTGTTGAGAACTACAGCAGCTGCTAAGTTGCTTCCATCTACAATTCTTAACTTCAATTTTGGGTACTTCTGCAGGTATATCTCGCCATTTTGATTCAGATCTTTGTCCTGTAAATACTGGCTAAGTTAAGCATGTTTTGTGCACGTGCCATTGTGGCACAGTGGTTTGAAGCAATTTTGCAGGTTATAAAAACAGCAGGAAAAGTTTCTTATGGGCGATAATGAAAGTGGTATATTGCAGTTTAGCCAGTTAACGGTTTTTAACTCAATCATTTTACTATATTTGTAGAAGCAGTAAAAAAAACAACGCTGTAGTAAAATACAAATATGTAAGATATATCATGTCTTACCTGATTAAGGAGACCTAAGCTCAATACTTTGACTCCATTCTCATCAGCTTCTAAAATTGCCCTCTCGATTAAATCATTGATAGCCTCTTTTTCCCATGATAATCCATACTACGTGGACAAAAACAAGTCTTTATCTTATACTATGGATGAAGACATATTTACAAGTTAGTGGAAGTTTCTTACTTGAAAAATGTATCTTGGTATTGCCCATGATTGCATCTTGAGATTTTTTAACTTATTTCTTTCAACAGTAAAAGTAGAACCGTAAAACCATGTCAATATCATTGATAAACCAGCCATTGGCCACATCATGATTATATACCACTTTGAGTTGTATGGTCGAGATGCAAATGAGGCAAAACCTAGCCGTAGATGATAAATTGATTGCAAGGTTGTAAGGTGTGTCAAGTGGATAACATCTATCACTTCGTCTTTCCCTTTCAGTGATTTTTCATATAGTTCATCTGTTGACTTATCCATAGTATTGTATATGTAGTCATAGAATGGCATGAACAAGGAGTAATTTGTTCGAAATTGTGTGTGGTGAAGAGAATGAAACCTGCATGAGAATATTCTTTGCTGAGTGAGGGGCTTAGTAAAAAAGCATTTTCGTTTCAAATAAACCTAGAATCGCTTCTTTTTGCTTCTTTTTGTTTAAATGGTTTTGTGCAATACTGGAAGTATAATGATTATCTGTATTTTTAAATTACAATTTCAATTTGAAGTATTATTTTGTAACCTGTGAGATTGGGATTTTTCATGTTGATCCATAAACTTCTAAATAGCACACCCACTTTATTTTTATGATCTATAATGAACAACTTTTGTATAACAAAAAATTTGTTTCAGAATATTATGTTGAAATATACTTACGAAGGAGTGTACATAAGGTATTTGAGAGGGGGAATAACACGAAAGAGCCATTTCGGAATAAGCTCAAAGTTGCAATGTCCCATATTGTTCATGAAGTCGATGTAGGCTATGTAGCCAATTGTAGTGACCAGAGAACCAGTGCCGGCAAATATTGTTGTTAAGATAGGGATGGCAAAGAGAAAATAGTAAACTATGTGTTCCGCAAATGGATGTATCACAGCTGCAATCAATATACAGAAAAGTATAATGTCAGGTATACGTGAATAATCATCAAATAAAATTTAGTAATGATATGAACTTTACTAATATGTGAGATATCATTTATATGCTGATGTAGTCTGATTCAAGTATTGCGGCTCCATTTTAGAGAATTAAGTTTAATGAAGGTAAATTAATTCCAAACGCATTATGAAAGGTACATGCTTACAAGGTTGAAGTATTTATGTTATTTCTAAATGATTGTAAACTTGAAGTATCAGAGTATCTATGATCATAAATCCCCAATAAAGGATGTAGGCCCTGACATTTTCCTCCTTTTTATATTCCTACGTCAACTGTACTTGTTTACTAGTTAATGAACTGTTAATTAAATTCAGTTCATTAACTCATCAATACATTCCTTGTGGATTAATGCTTCTGACATAGGACCAAAAAATAAATGGGAAATGATGTATTACTGATTCATTAACATGTCCCTGTCACTTGGTACTTCTGACATTGGAAGGCAAAGATGTAAATGAGAAGTCATGTATGGTTAATTTTGTATGGGCTCAATTTCTCTGTCCCCGTTTCCCATACCTCTATGTTAAATTCATCCCAGCCATTCATTTTTATATTATCTATTACCTATTACCAAGTCAACAATTAAATCATATGATGTGTGGTTGGAATTCAATTGATCATATGAAATATGAAACAGGGGAAATGAGGACAGAGGAATTGAGCTGATTTTGTACACACCACTCTTAACTGGTGTACGAAACAATAATCGCTATTGGCCAAAGAGTTGATACCGTTAGGTATTAGTAGAAAAGGAAGTAAATGTGTCAGACTTTTAACAAATAGAAATGGGGTTGTGTGCTCTGCGAAGTCTATCTATTATATTGGATTACAAAATCAGTGGTTTCGGTTAAATTCGATCTTTTATATCATAATTAATTATTAATTATGGAGTTATTTAATCCGAACCAACATGTTCTAAATCCAATGGTTGAGTTGTGATGTAAATCCTCTCTTTTTTTAAGAGGAGATTTTGGTCTATCACTTCATATTTCTGACACGTAAAGACAAAATATAATTAGGAAGTGATGTAAATAACGACATTACCAGTTTAGAGGTCCAGAGGACACTATACTGTTCTATAAGGGTCGTCGACAAGCTTTTTTCACAATTAAAATTTCTAGATCTTTTTACAGGCCATCAAAAAGTAGTGAAAACAACGTAATGAATGATGGACATGGAACTTTTCACTGATGGTAAATAGTGGATTACTAATTTAAGATGAGTTTCCTAATAGCTTGAAATTGTTAAATTAGTGGATTTTATGTTTGACCAGAACCTCTTGAAGTGTGTGTTTATTTGTTTGTTTTTTGTTTTAGAATTAAATTTCGATGACATTCTGTGTGGAGGGCAGACAAACTTGTGTACTGATTTTGCCCTTTTATTAATCAGCTAAACATGTAAGTGCACAGATTCGAGTTGCTATTAATTTATACAAGAAAAAAACAGTGATAAATCTTACATGTAATCGGCTCAGTCACTATAGATGCATGATGGTGAGAATGGTAGCGGGAGTATAGGAAGTGATGGTGCAAGGCTCTGTGGAACCAGTAGTATAGAAACTCGACAGGGCCTGCATGAAGTATAGCCATCATTACTGCCCCATCTGTTCTCCAAAGTGGGAGGTTTTTAGCACTTGGTATGAGTGCATGACCTATGTAGAGGAAAATCCCATTCAAAATGATTTGATCATCCCTGTCATATTTCCAAATTTTATAACACAAATCATGCTTCAAATGTCATATGATATGAATGTGTTTGCTCTTTTATACAAGTTTTAATTATTATTATTTTCCTTTATCACACAAAACCACTTTGTGTTTGGCACTTCCTTCAATGCTAATTAAGGTATAGAGTTAAATCCAGTGTTCATTTTATTGAACTTGCATCTTTATGAATCAAACGTTATATAATATCTATCAAAACCGAATCAAGTATATTAACCGCATTGTAAACGTTGGAGCAAGTAGCTAACTGTAATAAAATAAACTTAGGAGAAGTCTAATATCTCAATTAGCATGAATGATTAAATCAAAAAATCCGACCGTAAAGTTTCAAAAATACCCTTATATGTAAGCAGCGAGGTCGGGAGTTCGAATCTCACAAATAACAAATGTTAATACATATTTTCAAGTGTAAATTTTGATTTTGATACGTAAATAAGATTACAAGTTTGAAACTCTGTTCCGACAAAAAATTATAATTTTTACTTTATATTTTCCAATTTATTTTTATCAAAATTACGTAAAAAATTTAAATTTTATGATTTTATAAGAATTTTTATATGCATGTGTGCTATAAAATCTCGTTATAGATAATAATGTTTGATGCATACCAGTTTCGCTCACGGTCAACCTGTTCAAACTCGATGCTGCGGTCAACTATGCGGTGTGGGCTTCGTGCAGTCTGAAATCTTGAAATGCTGATCCAAATTTGGTTATGTATCAGTCTTAGTAACAGAGATGGAAATATGATGAGGTAACCTGCATCCACGGCATTAAGCCCTTCTTTTGCTGCCTTAAAAATTGTTTGGATCCCAGGCACTACCCACGGTGCAAGCACAACATACTGCACTCATCACAGTACAAAAAACTTCAGAGATGTATTACACGAAATCTCAGGACTATTGAAACATTGTATATATGAGCTATAGTTTAGATATATTACACGAAATCCTTTTTTTTTTTTCTGGTACCCATTTACCTGAAAGATCCTTGAGGTTACACCAAATACTTCAAATGAATGTGACAAAAAAGCATGAGGTTTTTTTTGTACTGTATTACAAACATAAAATCTAATATGTGTAGATGTATAGTTAGATAATCCACTCTAAAACATCTAGGAAAATAAATAAAGTAGAGGATCCAATTGTTAAAAGCGTGATATTATGCTACATCTGCCACTCATTTTACGTATTGGGATATTGCTTTAACGAATTGCAAACCGCTTGCATTCACCAGCTTTGCAACATAACTTATCTCTTGGATTTTACTATTATTATGTGGTAAGTTATAAATACAAACAATTAAAACGAAAAGAAAGTACGTAGCCAAATAAAGCCATGTACAATAATAACCTTGTAGTTTCCAAGCCATGTCCATGGCCATTCAGTAAGGAGACCTGGTTTTGAAGCCATTATATTATATACTTCTTTATTATCTTTTTGCTTAAACTTTTTTTCCTTGCAAATTTGATGAACTTGAGCTGGATTATATAGATGGGAGAACCAGGGTTGGCCAGTATTTATGCAAGTGCAATAAACATGACCATCTAACACCTCATAAAGGAGTATGGGACCACACATATTAATATGTCTCTTGTTGGTACTTAATTTCAATTCTTTAGCACTATTTATTAATCTCAATCTTCTTCTTCCTATAATTAATGTAAACATCTTTAAAGTGTGTTGATTTTTACCTGAAATTGTTGCTTGAGCTAGTCCTGTGTTGCTCTCTACCTAGACTTACGATCCCAAACGTGGCATTTTGTCACTCTGGAACTCTAAATACCGCATGTTTGTCAACAGATTAATATCTTCTACATGTAACTAAATAAATTCGATTGAATATCTACTTTGCCATTTTGATTGCCAATGTCTTCTTTGTAGTAGTAACCGCTACTATATGTTACCCATGCCTTGAATATGGTAATATTTTAAAAATACTATACTTGAATTTTATATATTGCTAAAAGATAGAATTTATTTTACAATGTGGTGAATTTGTTGAAACAAATGAGCTATAAATTGAATTTTTTATTTTGAATTATTTTTCTACAATTTAGTCCACTTTTCAAAACCTATAACAGAATCGGACCCTTTTCAACACAAATATTGCTTATATCATGCTACACTACCTGTTTGGCATTTTGAATTCACACCAATGCAATTTTTAAGTAATGTTCCAACCAAATAATACCCTGACTGTGCATTCTGATGGACTTTGCACCGTGGATCCATGTTGGAACAGTACATGATTCAAGTAACAAAGAGACATCTGAACGATTTTTAAAAATTCTTCAACCGTTACCGTTATAGGTGGTAACCGCATAAACGATTGGTACGGTTGAGCGGTTGAGCGATTCAACCATAACAGTCCTACTTTTAAGTGAAGACAAAACCACTTCATTATAATTCTACAGTAAATCTGCTATACTTATAAACTGTAGCTTTCTTCCTAAGTGTTGTCCAATTCAGGTTGGGCATTGCTAAAAGAGGGTTTTCCCTTCTTCCGGGTTACCATTTTTAGCGCGGGACATTTTAAGCCTTGTAAACTTGGTGTAATTCTTAAGAAAACCGTATAAAATTTGACTGCCTTATGAAATAAAAGCTGATCAAGACATGCAACGGTTTCAAGTAATGAAAAGAAAAGCCTTCTCAAATTGTGTTGCTTTTATGCGATTGCTGAAATGAAAATGGCTTTACTGGCCTCACTTCAACTATCTATAAAGTATGTTTGAGTAGTACGGATGAACATTTGTTAGACAGTGTCTGTATTAGAACCTCCTTATTCAGTAATTTTGTATTTATAACTGTACTTATAGTTTGAAATTCATTCAGCCTTTAGTGGAAGTCCTGCAAATATAGTAAATATGATAATATGTTGGTTTCAGGTCTTAGTCATTCCACTAGACTTCTCATTTTGGATATGCTTGTAGACAAGGCTTAAGAAATTCACAATCACATACTTCTAGGAAAAGCTTGAATGACATTCAGTGAAATGATACCTTACCCGAAACTGATATAGGTGGATAGGTAAGAATAACTTGGTGCGGGAAACAACTCGATCTTTACTTTTTACTCTTGAATTGATATCTCACCATTTTTGATCCAATTAACGGTGAAAATCAATCATTACCATATTCATGCCATGACTAATTTTTGTTCGAGTAAATGTGTGATATTTTTTATTTTTGATATATTGTGCATTTCCTTAATTTGTTATTGCAGCTGTTGTTTTGTTCCTTTCCTCCCCCATTTGATATAGGATTGTAATGGAACCATGACTGCTTCTGTATGTTGCTGTGAAGAAAGAGAATTAATAAATAAACTGTCGCATGTTGAAAATTGACATGAGCTAAAGATCGATCACCAAGGTTTTTTATTTAATGATCTGTCGCATGCAATTTTGTTGAAAATAAGTAAACTCAGTTGTTGAGTTCGTACACGTGGACTTGGATCAGCTTAACCTAACGCCTTAAATTCTTATATGTTCCTTTATTTATTTCCAAAGTAGTCTATTGGAAAAAGCGCAAGACCGTGCTATGCGCTTCAACGTATGTACTTTTGTGTAAAACTACAACTTCCGCATTTTTTATTTATTTATTGAACCCATCATAGTTAATCAAAGTTTCGTGCTATTTTTTTTCCACATCTCGAATAACATCCAAAGAGTTCAAGAGTAAACATATTTTGTGTAGTATTTATTAAAATCAAGGTTGTAAAAATCGGTAGACTGACGCTAGACGGTAAGTATGGACTAGAGATTAATTGTTTATGTGGGAATTAATCGAGGATTGATCGAAAATAGTTCTTTTTGATAGCTTATGTATTTTGGGTAAAATTTTATTTTGATATAAATTGAAAATTTAGGATTTTGGTTGGCCAGTGAGGCAAAAACATCAACAACTAGCACATCGACGCTTATGCATGACATTGAACCTTAAATAATGCATAATTAGTTTTTAAATACATGTTTAGATTTTTAAATGAGACGGTAAATCTTTTTAAGTAGGTCTAGCAAAATCGCTAGGCGATAACGCTCGCCTAGCGTATGGGCGGGACCTAGAAGGATTTTGACAGCAGTGATTAAAATATATATAAGTCATGATTTCATGTTTCACATTCAAAATAATGATAATTATTGTAATTTTGTGTATCATTATTTTATTTTATTTTCATATGCTACCTCCGAACTATACACATGCAATCCTTTAAACTACTAGATTTTGCACAAAAGAGAAGCATTCTTTATATGCTAACGACAAAGACCCAAGAAGAGATACAAATGAGAAAATAACGCATTCAAAAATATGAAGTCTAATGAAAATAAGACTCCACAAAGTCTGCAGTGACAGGTTACAAATAAGCTAGGTCGCATAATTCATGTCTTAGAAATTACACATTATTCAAGTCTACGAAAGCTGAGAAGAAATAGAAAAATAAAGGACAACAAAAGAGAAAAGAACATGATAAATAATTACTTCAATCAACTGTGTTAGGTTTTGACCTATGTTTCTTTTACCGACTGGAAATAAAAAAGGGGTAATTAATTTAAAAGACAAAAATTTGTATATTTTTAGCCTCAAGGACACGACCTTAATTCGTCGACGGAAATTCTATCGGTTTAGAAAACCGTCGAACGAATTAAAAATTAAAATATAACCGCAAACGCACAGCGTACACTTGTAGTACGTGGCGAATACGGGTCGATCCGTAAGGAATTGATGATTTTAAAAGTCTATTCAATCAAATCAAACCAAAGTCGAGAGATTATCAAGCTAAAAAAATGAGAAAATTAACAAACTAACAATTACAAATGTGAACGAAAACTATGAGAATAAATTGGAATTCCACTCTATAGATCACATAAATCAACAAAATGAAGTTATGATCTCTCTTTTCTTGTCATTAGTGTAATTAGTTGATGTGCTTATGTTTGTGAAGAGGCAGTAGTCTAGCAACAAACATTCTCCTAAAAATTATTCATAAGGACAAACATTATTCCAAAATTATTCATAAGGACAAACTTCTTTCAAGACTGCTACCGAACTAAAAATTGATACCTAAAAACTGCTACCGATAACTACAAACTGATACCTAAAAACTGCTATCAATAACTAAAAACTGATACTTAAAGAAAGTTGTCCTTCAGGCTAAATTACTGAAGGTCTATCCTTGAGATTAAAACGCTAAGAAATTTTGTCCTTCACAATAATTTTTTGAATAAAAAAATGCATATTTTTTTAGATTGGGCTTTTTTGCGCTTTATGGAAAAAGCATGTTTTTTTGTGCTTTTCGTGAATGGTGTGCTTTTGTAGGTTAAAAAGCACATTGCCAGCGCTTCGGAATTTTTTGCACTATAGCATGCTATAGCGGGTGCTTTGAAAACTGTTTGTTTATATTTTTTTATTTTTTATTTTTGGTGTTGGTGATCGATAAAGTTCATTTCCCTTGTTTGATAAATGATATTAAATGGGAAATATTCTAACATTTTGGTATCATAGATAAATGATTTGTTTGAAGACTGTATACCAATGAATTAAGCATGTTGTTAGTGAGAATTTTCGTCTTAGAATCGCTCAAAGTATTTTTATGTAGTAGTCACGACGTTGAACGCTTTCATTACTATGAATCAACAAGATTAATTGGTATTAAAATTTCCTTTTAAGAGGAATAATTATATTGTGTTAAACTTTACACAATTATGAGAGAGGATATTCAGAGTGTTAGTTCACTACACATAATCTATTTCGCTTTTTAACAATAGCAAATGTCAACAATAAAGCAAAGTGCTGAAAATAAAATGACACAAAGAATTTATGTGGTTCGGATATTAAAAAATCTTATGTATATGGATAAACTGCAATTCTTCTTTTTTGATTTCTTGGTACAAATAAAAATGGGAGAAATAGTACAATTTCTGATTTGTCTGTACAAAAAGAATAAAGGAATTTTTTCTTCCGTGCTACAGTACCTTATCCATTTATAGTATACAGGTAATCACGTGGGTTGCCAACATCACTCTTCGGCTCTCTAGATTTTGGTCGTTAGTTGCGCCACTTGTCACGCATACATTTTGAGTATTCGATATGCACAGATTGCTGACATGACTTTCGGCGGGAAATTGTGATTTAAGCGGTTGAATTTAAAATTTTGGCAGAAAGTTTGAAATTACAATGGAAATGCTTGAAATTGACGCGGGAAACTCAAATTTGAATAAGTTGTGCATTTTTTATTTTGAGAGGCACCAAGCATATGAAATGCACATGCGTGTGAATAAAAGTGCAAGAAGGTACTGCTTTTCACTTTAGGGTGAGCAGTGTCATTATTAGCACTTTTGGGTTTTGCTCTGCTTTGTTGAGAGACGTGCCTTTATCATGTCCAGCATAGTGATGTCGTATAACCTTTATAATGCATCAATACTTGTGAAGCGGTGCTGCACTATCCGGTCTACAATACTTGCATAATACCGCGCTGGGGATGGTTAGAGTTGAGTTGTGTGGCTTAGTAGAAAGGGTCATGTTGCTATTTCGGAGGTTGATTGCCTTATATGATCCTATTCTAAGCTGCTCTCGACATTGGGGATGTTGTGTCATCGCCTTAGTCTTTGAATCAAATTTGATGATTTTGGAGACGAAGTTAGGATCACTCGTTGGTGGCTCAGCCTTTTTGTGACGACCCACCTTTTTCAATCCTCGGAAATTGACACTAATACATTCACGGTATTCACGTGTGGAATATCCAAGTGCCGAAAAGACGGATTGATCAAGGGTAAAAAGAAAAATAAAGACAGAATATAATCTTACACGAATGAAATAACACATATTATTTCGATATATAATCCTTACAGCGGAAATTTTAAATACATACATCAGAGTCTATCCTAATCTCAGCCTGGGCAGTTATAAATCTCTATCCCTACTAATGCTGAATTCAAACAGAAAAAAATGCAGCGGAAATGGAAATGAATAACTATCTACATGTGAAACTCCAGCTTCTCCTCCAAGCTCCTCCAAAATGTTCGAAGCTAAACCTGACTACTTGGCTGCCCAAAAAAAATTGGGCACCTAGAGTTTAAAGGAAAAGAAAATCTAGGTCAGTCATGGGACTGTGTGAGAAAACTCAAAACACAGATATATTTGAAAACAAAGGGTATTTCATAAGACCACGTCACACATAAATACGGACGGGTTTTTTACCTTATGATAACCAAAACATTGCTACGTAAAATCTAGTGATATTATAATAGTGTCTTGATTACAAATGCAAATTAATCATAGCCGAAATTGTTACATTGATTAAATTTCAGCATAATAAGTATAAAACTAAATCCGACGGCCCTTATTAGACAATGGATTTCATACAATGACAGGTAAGGGACTACCTTTCGTACAGTACATCTCTAGAGGAATGTATCGAGGAACTACACGATCATGTGCATCTGGCAAGATCGGCCTACCCCTTTTCGGTGACCAACACAATGGTCCTAGATAGTACCGAATATGACATTATCCCAGTCATTCTCGACCTATCCAAAACATCTCATAGCATACACAATAAACCCGATATATAGAGGGTAATCTAGAAAGCTGATGACCATACCCTAATGGGTGCGGCCCACATAGTCTTGCGATATACCATGGTTCAGCCAATTTTGGGTGTGAGGCCTGAGGTAACGTATTACCTTTTACAAAACAAATCTCACTTTAAATGTCACAATATCATTTCTAACAACACACTATTGATTTTCACAAAAGTACAACCCCCGAGTTCACATGCCTTAGGGAAGGGTGTTAAGTGTAAAGGAGGTTACCTTCTATACCACCAAACAGATGCATGTTTGTAAAAATCAATGTACGTGGTCTTAGAGATGCAATGTCAGACACTAGTCCATACAAGTTGTCCATGAGCAGGACAAACGGAAGATGCTCCTTCTACTACATCCTGTTTGTGAATCACCCCTAGGATAAGTAGCAAGCAATCCTTGCATCGAAGATTTCAAAATGAAGATATCACTGCCACCACATATGTATGATATGGGAATTACCCCAGAGGTTAGTGGCAAGCAACCCTACATTATGAAGATCTCCGTCTTCAAAATCATTGTCTTCAACATGTCTTCACTTTCGAACTCATATATTGGTTTGAAGTGGTTTTCGGATAGGAATCATCCAAATCCGATCCCGGTATCTCCGAAGCAATTATCGATAAAAGATGTCAAGTATGTGGGTGATTATTATTCAATTAATTGATGTCTTTTATCCAAGTAAAATATCTTCTTAAAGATATATATTTTTAAACCATTTTCTTTTTCAGCATACACGTGATTATTAAACCTTTTTTATCAAATCCTTTGTAATTAAAACCCCTTTTTAAGTTTGAAAATACCAAAACATTTCATCTTTTACTTGGGAATTTCTCATTCGGTTATTAGTATAAATCCAATCTTAATGAAGATTTCACATTTTCAAAACATATCTTTAATGGGTCAAAACAATGTAATTTAAGACATCGTTGACTGTAACCCAAACCAGTTAGTATTGACTAAAATAATGATGCATAGAAATTAGACCGATTATACTCAATACTAATTTCCGTATTTAACCCGTACTATGCGTTGAATAACGGTGAAATCACATTTTAAATTCACACGAATGGCACAGGTTCCTCCTCTGAATTTAATATAGTTTAACCAAAATGTGGTCTTTACCATTAAAATCCTATTTTAAATCTTGTTTAACCTTTTTGGAAAATTCCAAATCTCTTTCATGGTACCTTAAGAAAGTGCAATCCGAGTAAATCAAATTAACTATCCCCTCCGTCGGACCAGTCCGGATAGCTAAGGAGAGCAGTAAACTGGTTTCCTAAACCCAAGAGAAGACTATCTCTTGGTCACCAATTCATCAACTCTAAACCTTTTAAAATACTTGATTTATTATTTGAAAAACATTTATAAATGATTCTGGAAGAAAACCCAAGTTTAAATCTTATTTCAGAAATTTTCAAATTCCTTTGTTAAATTGTCGATGAATAGTGCTTTTAAGGGCTTAGTTTCACAAATCACATTTTAAACCTTTTATATATATCCAATTTTTCCATTTAAAACTCTTTTAAAATATTTTAACATATTTTTAGAATTTATCTCATATTTTTAACGATTCAAAAGTATCTATTTTAAAAAAATTTACCACTTCGGTTTTCGAACTGCCAAAACGTGACTTTTTAAAAAAATTGATTTGGACATATCTCAAACTCTACTAAATGAAATCTCAATTTTTCTTTTTCATTTGAAAAACCCCAAGGGTTCAAAAAATTCTTATTTCAAAGAATTCTGACTTATAATCCACCCTACATATTCGTTTAACTTTTCGGGTCGCGAAATCGCGATCTGCCGAAACGCGATGACTTATTTTTACCACTTTAGTCAAATTTTATAAAACTTGTCCTAAACACTTTTAAACTACTTTGAAATCAAAATATATCATTTAAACCATTTTAAACTATTTTTGGACAATATTTTTCATATTAAAACTCATATTCATTTTTATTATATGTTATAATATTATATTATTATAATATTCAATTTACTATCTTTTTAATTGAAATTCCATTTATAAAATTCTCATATGATATCTTATATGAAATTCAACTTTTCAATTTCTCATTTTTCAAATCAAACATTGTAATTTGTTTTTCCAAAATAAATCAAATCTCCTTTTTTCTATATATTCCAAAGTGATAACCTTTCTATTTTAAACCTTTCAAATAATCTTTCTTCCTTGATTCAAAACCATATAATGGCTTAATGCTTCCATACACACATTAAAATGTGATAAATTATCTTTATGAAGTATCTATGGCTAAATAATTAGCTATCACTGTCTTGACGAATCTTATTTTCACACCATTAGTAATAGTAATACATAACCAATTTATCAACCAATTTAATCAACCAATATTCATCCATTTAACATCCATATTTATCATCAGAACTAATTAATGGTCGTGTTAACATACTTGAAATAATTATAGAGATTATTTAACAACTATAAACATCAAGTACTCACTATCATATCCACTCCTCTCCGTAGCTCCTTGAAATTATTCTGCCAATACTCCAACAGCATTTCTTTCCACTATCTTCACTCCGGAGCTTCTCGAACTCCGTCCTTTCTTCCTTAAATTCTTGGTCATGATCTTGGGAGGTGACTTGCTCGGCCAAGCATGGTGGTAGGGGTTGGCCATGGGTTTATGATGGGTAGAGTAGGAGAATGAACTTACTTTTGAGATGTACAGATATTGTGTGTGTGTGTACACACCTGTGCAGTTAAAGCGCTCGACAGATTTAATGCGAGGGAGGTGCAAAAAGTCGTAGCGAGGATACAATGAGGATATAGCGGGATATAGCGGATGACTCTAAAATAACATATAAAACTTGTACTTAATGTTTTTACAAATATATAAATGTTAATTAAATGAAAAATTAACATTCAATTGAATTCTAATTAATACATAAATAATTTTAAATAAAAACATGTGCGAATATGCTGTAAATAAACGTAAAACGGTTATTTTACATAATTAAATTTAGTAGAATACTAGAGTATTTTCATTTCTAAAAATATATTAAAAATTCAATTAAATATTCATAGTTTTTATAATGTATAAATGTTATTTTTCAATTCATTTCTTTTAAAGAAGATATAGCGGAATATAGTGGGAACAATGGGATATAGCGGAAATAGCAGGGCTTAAAGTGGAAAGGCTATATTTGAGACTATATGGAAAAATCGTAGCGGTAGAAATCAAGTATGAGATATAGCAGGGTTATAGCGGGGTAATAACGGGGCATTAACTGCACAGGTACACACACACACACTATTTTGTCATAACTTTCTCATACATTTCAAGGCGTTGAAGCCATTAAAGAAGAGCTATAAGAGAGCTCAAGAAGAAAGAAGAAGAAGCATAAGAGAAGAAATGAATTTGTGAAGAATAAGAGAGGGTATGCATGTGTATTTATACACTTTCTAACCATGCAAAGCCTTCTCCAAATCTACCTCCCCTTCCATCATGCACGCATCACACCCTACTCCCCTCCATGTGCCATTGCCTCCTTCTTGTCATGGTGATGGAAGGTGATATAAAGGTGATGGAGGTGATGTTTGAGGAGAGGTTTGCTTTATGTTAGCTTAAGGATGATGTAATGTGAAATATCTTAAATATTTTAAGTGTGTGTGTATGTGTGTGTGAATTTGCATGTACATGTGCATGTATGATATGTATACATGTGCACAAGATACCAAAACAAGGTTGCAATGACTTTAAAAAACTTTTTTCGTTAAACCATCGTGAATCCGGAATCTGATTTCCAGTCATATTTTTACTTCTCTTTTAAACTATATACATTTGTAAACAAATCTTAAAAATATACTTATTATCATCTTAGAATAATTAAAACATGCTCATTTGAATTATTAAACCATATAAATCAATATTCGGATAAGTGTTGAAAAATCCTGCGTTAAACTGCCAAAGTGCGACGAAATTTGTATATCTTTATAAAAATAAGTTTATACATTTATAAAACTATTATAAATCAATTATTACCATTATATAATAATTAAAATGAATTATTTATCATTTAAATAATTATTTGAATATTTAAATCCCCAAAATACCAAAAACTTTCCTTAAATGCTCATTTTTTGAAAATGATGACATCATAATTATTTTTATTTTCAAAAGTGGAAAAATAATTTTATTCCTTATTTTTGTTTAAATAGTTAAATAATTGTATGTGAAAAAAATCATGCGTGACTTTTGATGGTTAAAAAGCTGTTTACAGATAAAACGATTTTTGTCATATTATCAATATTTTTCCAAGGAATATATTTTTGTTAACATTTTTTCTGAACAAAATCATTATTATTATTTATCACATAAAACATGATTATTTATGTTTACTAAATCTATATTTGAATATTTAAAGTTAATTAAATATTCTAAATCAAAGTGATAAAATTACGGGTCGTTACATTCTTCCCCCCTTAAAAGAATTTCGTCCCTGGAATTTAACCACAACTCCTAACTCAAAAGAGTTTACCCAAAATATTGTCTTTAAACTCAATTTTGTATGATATACCTAGATTATTCGTAATATTTGATTCGATTTCTACTCAAACACACAATTTTTTTTCTAAACTAATATCGATCCTTCGATCCTCTACGGACTCTGATTAGGCTTCTTGATCGAAAACCTTTGTTTTCCTTACATAGCTCTCAACTATGATAGAAAAAGCAAGTATCCAACCACAAATCCTCATCAATGTTCGTCGTCAAGAATCGACTCATTTTTCGGACCGGTGTAAACACCTCAAAGTTCCATACTCGAATCTTAGATCATAATCGTACGACGAAATAATCTACTACCTCATACGTACTTATTAACTTTATCAAGACTTTTATGAAAACATTTCATAAAACTTTTGTTCAAACATTTTTATAAAGAAGCTTCTTTATATACAATTACTTTAAAAAAATTATTCACCAAAAATTTCTATCTTCTTTCCATAGAAACCCTTTCAATTTTAACAATTACAAAATACCTATATATACTTAAATCTATAAAAATCTTTGAGGAAAGCTTTATATTTTGCAAAACACACTTTATTGGGTCAAAATGAATAATGCGTAAAACATCGTTACGACAACCCAAAAACACTAGTATAGGGATCTGATTAGTTATACTTAATATTAATTTTGGATGTCGAACTTAAACTATTTATTAGGTAACAATGAAGCCAATAATCGATAAAAGATGTCAAGTATGTGGGTGATTATTATTCAATTAATCGATATCTTTTATCCAAGTAAAATATCTTCTTAATGATATATGTCTTTAAACCATTTTCTTTTTGAGCATATACTAGATTATTAAACTTCTTTTATCAAATCCTTTGGTTAATTAAAACCCCCTTTGAACTTTGGAAATATCAAAACATTTAATCTTTTACTTAGAAAAAATATTTCCTTATTCGATTATTAGTATAATTCCAATCTTAATGAAGATCTCACATTTCCAAAACATATCTTTAATGGGTCATAACAATGTTATATAAGACATCGTTTACTATAAACCCAAAAAAGTTAGTATTGGGTAAGAATGGATCCATAGAAATTAGACGGATTATACTCAATACTAATTTCCGTATTCAACCTGTACTATTCGTCGAATAACGGTGAAATCAACTTTTAAATTCACATGGATAGTATAAGTTCCCTCTTCAGAATTTAATATAGAGTTTAACCAGAATGTTCTCTTTACCATTAAAATCCTATTTTAAATCTTGTTTAGTCTTTTTGGAAAATTCCAAACCACTTTCTTATTATCTTAAGAAAATGACGATCTGAGTAAATCAAATTATCTATCCCCTCCGTCGAGCCAGTCTGGATAGCTAGGGAGAGCAGAAAATTGGTTTTCCAAACCCAAGCCTAGATACTTTCTCTCTATCACCCATTGATCAACTCCAAACCCTTTTAAATATTTGATTTATTATTTGAAAATTATTTATAAAGGATTTTGGAAGAAAACCCAAGTTTAAATCTTATTTTAGAAAATTTCAAATTCCTTTGTTAAATTGCTAATGGATAGTGCCTTTAAGGGCTTAGTATCACAAATCCCTTTTTAAACCTTTTATATATCCAATTTTTCCATTTAAAACTCTTTTAAAATATTTTAACATATTTATAGAATTTATCTCATATTTTTAACGATTTAAAAATATCTATTTTTCAAAAATTTACAACTTTGGTTCGGAACTGTCAAAATGCGACATTTTTGAAATATTGATTTGGACACATCTCAAACTCTACCAACTGAAATCTCGATTTTTATTTTTCATTTGAAAACTATAACCCCAAGGGTTCGGAAAATTCTTATTTCAAAGAATTCCGACATATAATCCACCCAACAAATTCGTTTAACTTTTTGGGTTGTTAAATCGCGAACTACCGAAATGCGATGGCTTATTTTTATCACTTTAATCAAATTTTATGAAACTTGTCTGAAACACATTTAAACTATTTTGAAATCATAATAAATCATTTTAAACCATTTTAAACTATTTTTGGACAATATTTTTCATATTATAACTCATATTCACTTTTATTCCATATTATAATATTATATTATTATAATATTCAATTTACTATCTTTTTATTTGGAAATCCATTTATAAAATTCTCATATGATATCCAATTTGAAATTTCAAATTTTCAAATTCTCATTTCCAAATCAAATATTGTAATTTTTTTAAATAAATCAAAACTCCTCTTTTCTATATATTTCAAAGTGATAAACTTTCTATTTTAAACCTTTCAAATAATCTTTCTTTCTTGATTCAAAACCATAAAAAGGCTTTATGCTTCCATACACACATTAAAATGTGATAACTTATCTTTATGGAATATCTATGGCTAATTAATTATTCATCACTATCATGATGAATCTTATTTTCACATCATTATTAATAGTAATTCCGAACCAAGTTATCAACCAATTTAATAAACCAATATTCATCCATTTAACATCCATATTTATCATCAAAACTAATTAATGGTCATGTTAACATACTTGAAATAATTATAGAGATTATTTAACAATTATAAACATCAAGTACTCACTATCATATCAACTCCTATCCGTAGATCCTTGAAATTATTCTGGCAATATTCCGACAGTATTTCTTTCCACTATCTTCATTCTAGAGCTTCTCGAACTCGCTCCTTTCTTCCTTGAATGCTCGACCATGACCTTGGGAGGTGGCTTGCTTGGCCAAGAATGGTGGTAGGGGGTGGACGTGGGTTTTTGATGGGTAGAGGAGGCGAATGAACTTGCTTTTGAGGTGTATGTATATTGTATGTATGTGTCTAGACACACACACACACTCACACTATTTTATCATAACTTTCTCATATTTTTTGAAGGCATGGAAGCCATTAAAGAAGAGCTATAAGAGAGCTCAAGAAGAAAGAAGAAGAAGAATAAGACAAGAAGTGAATTTGTGAAGAATAAAAGAGGGTATGCATGTATTTTTATATACCTTCTCACCATGTGAAGCCTTCCCCAAATCTACCTCCCCCTCCATCATGCACGCATCAAACCTCACTCCCTTCCATCTGTCATTTCCTCTTTCTTGTCATGGAGATGGAAGGTGATATAAAAGTGATGGAGGTGATGTTTGATGAAAGGTTTGCTTTATGTTAGCTTAAGAATGAAGTAATGTGAAATATCTTAGATATTTTAGGTGTATGTGTTTGTGTGTGTGTGTGTGTGCGCATTTGCATGTACATGTATGATATGTATATATGTGCATAAGACACAAAAACAAGGTTGCAACGACTTTAAACAACTTTCGTTTGTTAAACCGTTGTGAATCCGGAATCCGATTTCCGGTCATATTTTTACTTCTCTATTAAACTATATATATTTGTAAATAATTCTTAAAAATATATTTCTTATCATCATAGAACAATTAAAATGTGCTCATTTGAATTATTAAACTATATAAATCAATATTCAGACGATTTTTTATGGTTAAAAAACTATTTATCGATAAAACGATTTTTTGTCATATTATCGATATTTTTCCAAAGAATTTATTTTTGTAAATATTTTTTCCAAAATAAAATCATCATTATTATTTATCACATAAAACATGATATATGTTTGTAAACCTATATTCGAATATTTAAAATTAATTAAATATTCCAAATCAAAGTGATAAAATTATGGGTCGTATATGTTCGCATTACCTCATCCCTTTAGCCTTTATGTTTGTCATATAAGAATGGTTGTGTATTCTTCATTATTTTGATGTTGATATAGGATTGCGATGTTGTTCTGTCACATCGGTGTAAAATGGCGGCGCATCCTTTTAGCCTTTGATACAAAATTGCAACGCAAACCTGCCACTTTGGATGATAGCATAAGAGTGCGTTACATCCTCATTTGCATATAGTCGCTTAAGGGGGTGCGCTGCAGCCCTGTATTGTTAGTGTGGCTTTTAGGACCATGCCATAGCTTCTACATCTTGTTGTTACATAGATACCATGTCGCAGTTCTACTTGTTGAAGCAATTGTAATGGCTGCAGATCGGTTCCTACATCTTATAACCATTTTAGATTATAGTGTCGTCGCTATGTCGAATAAGTGGGTGTGTTTCCAATATTTTGTCGCTGTTATATATCGTTTTGGGTGTAGTACCATCTGGATTTTGTTTTCGTGCCTTTTCCTTTTTTCAACCTTTATTGTGGGACCAATTCTTCCGACTCGGTGTTGTTATTTATTTCACCTTGCCTATGCCTGGAAAATATAGATATAACACTTACCCTCCAAGTCTGCAACAATCGTAGATGAGTGTGGACTTGTCTCTATCCTTATATTTTCTCTACAATCCATCATTTCTACCTTTCCTTGCCCTTTTTTTAAGAGGAAGAAAAATATTTTTAGCCGTTTCGCATTTAATGCTTAAGTACACGTGTCTTTTCTTTATTGGCCGACCTTCTAAAAAGCTGTAAATTTAGTCTTTCCGTTTTCTGTGACAATCCTCCTTAAATCTTACGCTTGTTTTCCTTGTCATTAATCAACTGACATTTGAGGATTTTCTTCATCATTTCGATTGTGTGGCTGTGATTTTTACCGAGGTAAGTATATTTCTCTCCTCTTCCTCTTTCCTATTTTTTTCATGCTTTTAAAAAGAAAAACCCTAACTGCTAATCTTGATTTTTTTCCAAGACTCGTTCCTCTTTCGAATTTGAAGTAAGGATCTTCTTTCATTTGTAGTTTACTTTATACTTTAGCAGTAGTCTGTAATCAATCCTATAGTTTGGATATGGCATCATTCTTCTCCTCTCCTTTATCTTTACAATCCAAAATAACCCAACTAAGAGACATAGAGAGTATCTTAGACCATTTCGGGTTCAAGGGTTATGGAGTTAGAGTTCTAGAGTCTCACGAACGCATCCATAATCCTCCTAATGGATTTACCTTTATCACTTTTGAGCACATACAGTGTGGACTTTATCTACCCCAAATTAGATTTTTTATGAATGGTTAATTGCTATCGATCTCATTCCTAACTTGCCCCCCTTTCTTATTCCCTTGTAATTTCTACCTTTATTCTTTATGTGGAGAATGATTCTCCTACCTCTGAGGAGCTCCAATTTCCGTTTGGCATACAAAAAGTCCTTTGGGGGCGATGTTGGGTTTTATTATGCCCAAGCCAAAAAGTTGATCCTTACATCTGTTCCTCGCAAGACCCAAAAATGAATCGATCGATATTTCTTTATTTCGAATTATGTTAGCTTTCCTCCATCCTTTTGTCCACATCCTAATCGATCTATTTTTCCTGATCATGCTATTGAGTCATATAAGTCCCGCTGGAACCGTATCTTAGGTTTAGGTGGAGATGAGAAGAAAATAAAATTATTTTTTACTAATTCGATGATGTAAAAGCATAACTTTCTATGCCTGAACCACAACTTCTCTCATTCCATGTTTAAGTTTCCTTCAATTTTTGATGAACCTAGGGGTATAATTTATTAAAAATAAATTAAAAAATTGTTATATTATGGTATTAATCCTTGTAAGGATGCTTACTAACCTCGGGATTTTTCATATGTGGGGTGAAATGGCCTGAGATCTTGCTGATGTGTTTCTCGATCTTAAGAAATCGATGGCCGCGAAGAAGAAAAGTCTAAAGAGGAAACCTGATGGGGTAGAGTCTTTGACCAACCTCTAAAGAAACCTACTACGTCTCCTCCCGTTCCTTCTTCAGTGGCGCTTCCTGTTCCACCCATTCAGTCCCTCCAAGACCCCCGAATTCACTATTTACCCTTGCTTGAGGGTGCCGTTATTAATTTTGCCGAGAGATTAGGATGGGTCACTCTGGACAATCTCTCCAGTATTGCTTCTGCTTCGCAATCTTATCCTCTTGCCCTTCCACTTCCTGCACTTTCCTTCTCTGAGCTTGTTGCTGAGCTCGAAAGATCCTGGACTTACGTATGTGTTGTTTTTTTGGTAGTTTTCTTAATTATTTTTTTCCTGATTTTCTCTTGCTTTATAACTGGTTGGGGCCTCAGCAATTGAAGTTCGAAAGAGGTGGGAAGACGATTAAGTTGCAGCCATTTCTTGTGCTTCCAAGCTCAAGGCAGACTTTGCTGCATCCACTTCTGAGAAAGCTAAAATTAAGAAGAACTTAAGGCCCAGTCGATTAAAGCCAAAAATGCAGAGGAGGTGGCAAAGGCGGTCGATAAGGCCTTACGTCGAAGGATCAAGAGTTGGGGAAAAGGAGAAGGGCAATGCACTACATTAATCCAAAGGTAAGCTCTCATCAATTACTTATTGCGTGCTTGACCAGCTCTACACCTCAGTCCAGCGTCAATTCTCCGCTGAGGTCGACCCTAGCTTCTTTGGAGGACCCTGAAAAGATCAAAGATGCTTTCACCTATTGCAGGGCCCAGTGGGCTGAAAAGCTAGCTGTAGAGAATGCATCTCCTTCCGTTTTCCATAGTGCTTCTTTGTCGCGAAATGAGGATGCAACGACTAAGGAAGCCGAGGTCACCTCAACTCCTCACGTTCATGTAATTACCTAACTTTTGTAAATGATCCTAAACTCCCTAATCATGTAAAAAAAATTAAATCCGTGACTTAATTTTATTGTATCTAGTTTCCTTGATTGTTGTTCTATTTTGTTACCGCAATATGAATGACCTTGTCATCTTCGTTCCTTTGTTCTTATAGTCTTCTAAGGAAGTTATATTTACTAAACTTCTGAAGGAAAGCGCATACAAACTTCAAACTCAAACCATAGGTCATCTTGGTATTAGTGCAACAGTGAGTGATAGGCATAAAAAAGAGTTAGATGAGTCATTCACACAGAGAGGAAACCCAAGGGTTGCCGTCCAAGATTGATCAAATAGTTAAAGAAAAGGAAGCACTTAGTGAATTTGTACTGCATCGAGGGCAGTATACTTTAGAGAGCGGTCTTTCCCACTTGATAGTCCTCATTTGGAGTGGTTTAAGCTTAGCTTAAAAATCTAAATAGAGACTGAGCGCTGCATATTATCATTATTTCTTGTATGCGGATTTGTTGAACTTACCATATAAAAATGTTCTTTATGAGTTTTTATTTAGTCATAACTTCGTGTATTTTGATTTCTTTTGAGTCGAATTTTAATTGCTACAACTAGGTCGGTTCCTGTGGGGCTCCATCCGAGTTTAACGAAGCCTTTGATTCAGATGTACCCTCGGTCCCTATTATTTATGGCCTGGATAACACAAGTGTGCCCGAGTTTGAGGTTGCGGCCATGACTCCTACTACGGCCTTGGAAGATGAGAATATTCATTTAACGCTTACCAAAAAAAGGCCTGAAAAAGATTTGAAGGAAACCCTTTCGGACCTTAAAGAAGCCAAGGGTGCGCTCAATCTCAATATCAACATAATGTCAAAGCTTGAGGCTGCCAATTTAAAGGTAAATGAACTACATTAATCATTGAAAATTTAAGCGGCAGTATATGGGATTGTCTACGAAGAAGAGATAGAGAAACTGAATAAAACTATGGAGTATATGTCTCTTCAAGCTGCTAATCGGATCAAGGAGAAGGAGGGTATTGAGGGAGGAGAGGGGGCAGAGGGGCTTAACTTAATTGTGGCCCATACTTCCCTCGTAGATATGGGCCCCTCTTTAGCAGATGAATGGAAAAGGAAAGTGGAAGTACACTTCCAGGGTAAACTTAAAAAGATGGAAGCTCATTACAAACAACTAATGGAGCATCAAGAGCTGAACATACTTGCTCACAGAGGAAGGGATGGAAGGCAAATGCTCTTAAATACTTTGGTGGTTTTTCTAGAAACACAAAGAAGACTAGGGCTGAACTGATTGATATTTTAGAGGAAACAAGGAAGGAGGATCCCGTGTTTAGGATCTATGAGCTTGAATATTCCCTATGGAAAGCTCAAGTTGCTCTAGGGTCGTAGCAACATCCACTAACGTGCCTGGGCAGGGATTGCTGAGCTTGTAGAGAAACTTAGAAAGAAAAAGGTTAAGAGTAAGATGGGGCAGATTACCTTACAGCAAGCCATGGACGTCTTTAGTTATCTCTACCTTGCACTTGACCTAAGCTTTTGTAACACCCCGTAAAATCAACCATAAATAAATAAGTTCGATAAATTAAATTAAATAAGATAGGGATAAAAGTGGAAATTTTGTAAAAGTCAAAATTTAACCACGAAAGTTATGACGTTGTGTTCTTGGCGAAACTCTAATCAGTTTCCATATATAATATTTGAAAACAGTGTTCAAACGAAAAAATTATGGACATGTGAAGTTTTCGAAATCAAAATAATTTAAATATAATTCAAATTAAAATAATTAAATAATTCTTAAATTTAAAATTTGAAAATTAACAATAATTAGACATAGGGTTAAGTAAGCATTAGAATTAACTTTTAAAAGCTAATTAAGGAATTAAATAAAATAAAACAACGCGACAAAGAAATCTTCCCAAAATAGGCATAACGGTTGACCGCTCACTAGGACTGCGGTCGACCGATAGTATAGAGGAGGTCGACTGATAGCTGTATTTAAGGCTAGAGTTTTTAATTGTGAATGTTCCAGATTTAACTATTTAAATCCGATGGTTCTGGTGCTTTCTCACCATTATAAATAAGACCCTAGACCCTTCAATTTTATTCACAAAATATTTTGTAAACCTAGCGAACCTTTAATAGTTCATCACCTCTAAGATTCAGAAAAACTCCATTAGGGTTTCAGATAAGAAATCCTATATATATATCTATTTTGTTTTCTATTTATTTTTCAGAACTATTCTTCTCCAATTTTCTAAATCTAATCTATATATACAATTCTCTTGTTGTATATATCTAAATGAAGAGATCTGATAGAGATTGTTAAAGGCATGTCAAATCCAAAGGAGGCAAAGTTAAGGATATACTATGAGTGAAAATCTTGGTTTTTCTATTTCAGTAATTGATTAGTGTAATTTGGGTTTGAATTTGCCTTGTGGAGTTTTGGTTTGCGAAAACATCATATTATACACCCCCAAAACTCCTTGTGACAAAATAATGGAAATTGTGTAGATTTACGGTTTTTTTATTTTTACCTTCTATTCCACTTCTTATTTTTCTTATCTGAATTTGATTAAAGAGTTCTGATTAAGGAATACTGTGTAAGGTACGAATTTATTCATACTTTGCACCGCTTATTCCCATGAATTAAATAAAAATTCCTTTGTTTATTTTTATGTAAAAAAAGAGTTGAATAGAGCGTAAAATTGGAAATTGCAGAGTTGAATAGAGCATAAAATTGAAATGGTAAGTCTCTATTATCAATATATTTCATTATTTTGATGAAATAAGTTGATTTTAAATTTTAATTGTATACAAGTCTATTGGTTTGAATTTTGATACGAATATTGGAACTATGGTATTGTTGATAATATGGGATGAGACTTGTATAATTGTTGGAAGGTTGAAATTTAAACACTATTTAGGGTGTACATTCCGCACGCTTAGAAATTACTTGGTACGTGTGTGTGTGTATTAGTGTAATTAACGTATAATTTCATAGTTAAATAGGTTATTAATTTTATTAAATCATCCTTAGGAAGGTAATTATGTTAAAGGTGAAATAAGAAAGATTTCATAAGGCCTTGATTATCAAAATGGTGAGATGTGTGATAATATATGTAGAGTGTGATATAAATTATGACTAAATTATATGGATACGAGGTCAGTCAAAAGCTCACGGAAGTCTGCCCAACTAATCCGGCTGCTAGCAGTGTGCCTTTAGGGCTGATGTGAGACATCACCTATAATAAATAACTACAACGATGCGAGGTTAGTCTCAAATCATGTAGGGTAAATCTAACAGCTACCAACGAATAGTCGGGCTAATGTGAGACGTCACCATGGGATACATGTCATAATACGAAGGATATGCTTCATAGATTGAAGGTAATAAGTCATTGTGTGAGGGCACACCTCTTCTCTATGTAGGAAGTAGTAAATGGTTTGGGTTATGGGTTAGGCACGGTAGGGGATATCTTGGGAAAGGGCTCGCTTCAATAGGAAGTATTAAGTGGCTGAAGATATTCCGTGTAATGTCAACTAGATAGTTACTAGTGAGGAGTTGCTTGACATGCCTTAAAGAAGGTATTAAACGATCGGAGTTTGCCTAATTCCCATTAAAAGGTATTAAGTGACTTGAGTACTATCTCTTATATTGATATGACATTATGGACGATAGATATGGGTTATTGGGATGATAACAAGTTAGCTATAGGCTCATTTTTGGAAAGCCTTTTATTTAAGTTAGAGAAAAGTCTTTGGACGTATAATTGAAAGGGGATATAATGTAGGTAAAAATCGTAAGACATATTCCTACTTGAATTATACTGCCCAAGTACTAATATAGTAAAGCTCAAGGTTTTTATTCCATACATATATGTTGTTCTGACTCCCTTCTCATTACAACACACGTTAGGAAAGATGATGATGTTGAAAGTGAAGACGTGGAGAAAACTTTACCTATTTATCTACTTATGTTATTTTATGATGTACCCATTAATATATAATGATATATTTTGAAAATGTCGTACTATAGGTATGTATTATGTTATAGATTTTATGAGAACTGGATTTTGAATGAAATGGATACTGTTTCTGTTATTATATTTCATCATTCCGTTGTGCGTTCCAAAAGTGTAGATAAGTAGTGTTGTATTGTTCTTTATACTAACCAACAACTAGCTTTGAGACGAGTCCAAGTTTTGATGGGTCCTTTTGGATCAGAATTTAGGTCTGTTCTAGGGCAGATCATTATAGCTTCCATTGTAGTAAAGAAGGTTTTAAGGTGACTATAGAAGATCCGATGGACCACTAGGCAGTTGTCAATGATGATCCAAGAAAGATAGTCCTGCCCCTAGCCAGCATGCCCTAGGTGTTTTTCATAGTTAGCGTAGTGTTTTAGGGTCCTATAACTTTAGGATACTTTTGTAAATTTATGTTGTAGAATACTTTTTGGCCATACAAGTACTCATAAGGGTATTGCGTAAATTAAATTCCTTTGTGAAGGAGTGTGAGTTCCTTGCTTGATTGCACTACCTTTTAATTTTGGTTTGTTTGGACTTGCTTGATTTTCATCCCACCCTATCGATCGAGGTCCAGAGATAGTTGACTTGAAAGAAAAGCTCAAGTCTGCTCTGACTTGGATTGCTGAACTGGAGGGGTTATTGAAAGATATTGAAGGTGTATATAAGGCTGTATACGAAGATAAAATCAAAGTATTGAATAACAAAGACAAACAGTTGTCTCTTCATATTGAGCAAACCAGTGTGAAAGGCGATCATATTGCGTCCTTGGCTCCCGATGTCGTGTCGAGGCCTGGTGCTGCTCCTTTGCCTCTGCCATGTGCTGATTTTCATGTTGTTTCCCAATGGGAGAAGTTGGCACAAGATTCAAAGAATTATTACGAGGCCAAATTTCATGAATTAAAGAATTACTATAAAAGGATTTGGTTCCAACTCCTCAGGCAACGGGCAGTCTGTTAATCACTATGCACTAGATCAAAGATGGCTAATAGTAGTAAACAATGTAAATGCAGCGGAATAATATAGTAGATCACACAGTCGATTTTATACTAGTTCGGACCTCCCATCCTACAACCAGTACTAAAGTTACCCTTTGGTATTTCACTAACCAAAATACCCTCACTTTAACTGAAGGAATGGGTTTACAGACTCCGCTTGAACAATCGAACATGACTTCAATAACTATTATGAGTAGTGTAACAAATGTTATGTTTTGATACAACGTATCTTGATATACAGATTGTCTCTTTGATGTACAATGACTTCTATAACCAAACCGAACGATATTGAGTGGATGTGTAGAGGCTAAGGAGTTTATTCGACTAGAATATGAGATGTGGAGATGAAGCATACCAGTCAGTAATCTCTGAATCACATGAATCTCTTGAAGTTCGGACTCTTGCTGTTTGGATTAAGAGTAAATCAAAGCATGTAGTATATTTTTGTATTTTGTGGTGTAGTGATTCAGGAATGGTTAGGGGATTATATAGTTGTTGTAGGGATGATAAAATAGGGGTCCAACCTTTCAGATTCAGCATTGATGAAGAGACACTACTGCAGACGCGAAGAGATGCGAATACACCTTTTAAGAAAATGCGGTTTCAGTAGACTAGAGATGATGGTCAGTCGACTAAATTAGTATAAAAATCATTTTCGAGAGTATATCCAAAATAGAAGACTATATATGCTTTAGTCGATTGGGCTCAGTCGACCGGGGGCTTTAGTCAGTCGATTGAATCACTATAAATTTAAAAACTTGTATGATGCAGTGGCAAAGGCATGTGTGGGTTCGAATCCTAACTTTGGCAAATTTTTAGCCGTTTTATTTTCCAAATTTTCCATCATCGTTTTGATCTAAAATAACTCAATAAACACATTAGTAGCATTGTCTTATGCTTGTTATCATCAAAACACCATATATGTGGTTCTTTCATTCTCCTTTTTTGATGATGACAACCACACAACTTTATAAATAATAGCTTCCACTAAATATATGATATATATATTACAAGTCTGTTTCAAATGACCATAAATTCTCAAATCAAATCTAATTTTAATTCAAGACTATTTGATAGCGAGAAGGTCAGTGATTTTAGACTAGCAATCTAATTAGTCAACGAATTTCAGAGGAAGGGAACTCATCCTTTCAACGTGGACTTGAGGGCATTTATTGTAGGTAATAATACATTTACATATATGATAAATGATTATGCTATTATATTTTATTGATAATGCACATATGTTTATTTTTATATATGTCATTATTTCTTAATTAGTTAGGTAAGATTTCTATAGGTAATGTTGTTGTCACAATAACGATTGGCTGCATAAATATATTGTTCTAAAACATATTCATTTTTATCGATATTCTAATGATCTATGTTAATAAAAGTATTTTATTTTAAATATTATATTAATTGATAATATATATTTATTACATGTATGTGTGTGTGTGTGTGCTATATATGTAAATCAATGCATATAATTAATTTGTATTAAAGCGTATATTTTTGTATATACTATGTAAAATTGATCAAATATTTTTCTAATATATGTTGATATCAATTATAATTTTACAGCCGAAAAAAATAATTTTTTTATTATTAGATATTTTAATCACTGTAAGAGTTAATAAATTCGTATAAAATAAGTACTATTTTGAAATTTCAATTTTATAATTTTTAAAATTATTTCATCCTTTCAAAAGCATTCAAAAAAATTTCATAATTTTTCCTTTTGCTTTTTAGTTTTTAATAATTAAATTAAAATCTGTTGTTTTAGTAATTAATTAATTAGAAATATTAATTTTATTCAAAAAATTCTAAAAAAATTTCGCAACCTATAAAATATCATTCTAGATTTTCGAAAATTTTGGAATTTGATATTTTAATATAAAATTATTTTATATTATTTAATTAACAACAAATTAATTTATTAATTCATATATATTTATATATTAATATATTAAATCATAGTAACTTCAGATCTGTAATATTTTTGAACTGAAATAAAAAAAAATCATTTATATGTATGTATTTACTTGTATTCATATATAATTTATTATAGTATAAACTTATTTTTAATTATTTTATTTATAATTTACATAGATATATTTATTTATTCACAGACTTATAATTTTCGTATATATACATTTAAATGAGTAAAATAATTTATTATATAAATATATAATTTTATGAACACACACACACACACACATATATTTATATATATAATTACTATTTGTGATATAATATTTATATTTCTATAATAATTTTATATAGTAAACAAATTTATATATTCTTATATATATAATATATGTGTGTGTGTGTGTGTTTGTTTAAATATTTATAACTATATGTATATGCACAAATTTAGACAACACACAATACATATAGAATGAGCTAATGTGTTTGTTGCGATCTAAATCCTGGCATTTATATATGGGTATGTTATAGCTTGCACGGAATATCATGTTACACATGCACACATATATACATATGTATATGATACTATGTATACTTATATATTAAGTTAAATTAAATCAAATAAATTTCAAGCAGCAATTTATGAATTCAAATAAAATATACGATTTTATTTAAATTAAATTTAGAAATGTTCTTAATAAATTAGACTTCATAGGCCCATTAAAGATCCAATAGGGTAATTTTTTTTGAAATTCATCCATAACTTCGGTTGCGGGCTGAACCAATTCCAACACTACTAACCAATACTATCTATGGGTTAGGAGATGGTCCTCTGCGAGAGCTAGAACCTTGGCTGTAGTAGAAAAATCGGAGCATAAATGATATGCACCCAAGCTCATGATCCTGGCACCACTGCTCCTCTCGTATCTCCTGTAGCACCGTCTCGATCCAGATATGAGAATATTGAATCGCTTTAAAATCGGGGGATTGTTGTTGTTGCCCTACGGCCTGTTGATCTGGCCAAGGAGCCCACTTCATATGCTCTTGTTCTGCCTCCTGCTACAGAGCTCCGCCATATGCCTACCCCACCTCCTGCTGCTGCTGAGCTTCAAAATCCATAGGCGGTGCCTAATCCTCATCCTCATAATGGAGAACGTATCCAATAGTGAAGGTATCCTCTTCTGTATCGGCTCCCCTGGGAGGCTATGTCTATATTATTTGAAGACAGAAGTGATAAGATGACGGTATGGAAGGTAGCTCCTCTAAATCCCTACTCCTGGGCTCGCATAATGGACCATGATTGTCTTAGCCCAGTTTACCTGAATACCACCTATAATGGCATAGTCAGCCTTCTGGATGAGGAGGTAAATATGGTCATAGCTCCCTGTCTTGGGGACGATGTTGTGATGGACGATACGAGTGACCAGATGGGCTTGGGCCCGCAAGTTCTCCGTCTGTTATATGCTTGTCCCCTGATTAAAGATCTGCTGAAGTATAGCAGGATCGGTGGTCCCGAGTTCTCTAAGTCTTCTCTTGCTGCGGAGATATGTAGGATCTCACCGGACTACTCATTTGTCATCCGAATCATTACCCCTTTGACTTCGAATGTGAAACTGGTCTCGTTCTAGTCGTACACGGATACAAAGTTGGCATCAAACAGATGCATGCATCTTGGATAACACTCCAGCTCGAACGTTTCGTGGCAAAGTATCTGTAGTTATCCTATAATCACGAATAGATTCTCCAAATCATAGGCGGTGAGGTCCTTGAACTTAACCAGATGTCCTTGCAGCAATGTGAAGCTTGCAGATTTCTCGTAGCTTTTCACAATATCTTCGTGATTCCGGAGCCATGCAATATCTTATGGGGTTAACCTTAGGTGTTGGGCGGAGAGGCTGCTACGCGGAGGGGCCATTATTTGGATTTGGATCCAGATTTGGAGCTTAGGAAATGGGTTGATTTTTGGATGATGGAGCTGCTACGTCGTTGAACGTCACTAGCGCTAGGTGGCTCGGATGGTGGTCAGTGGCTTAGAGGAGGAGGGGGAGGTTGAAATCGTTTTTTGGAAGAGGAGGGGTTTGGTGAAAGCGAAGCGGCTCGACCTGGATACAAAAATATATGTCCCAGGTCGGTGATCGGTCGACCGCTAGTATTAAACCGGTCAACCGGTTGTGCCTATGTAGTCTACCGCTCGTGCCCAATTGGGTCAGGTTGAACTTGGACCCTTTTCAGGCCGAATCGGAGATTAATTACTAACTATTAATTAACATTGCTTCGTTCTATCTCCGTCTTCTCCATCTTCGCTCTGGCTTCTCTATGAAATTCCTCTCTATCCAAATTTTTATTTACCCTTCATGGTGCATTCGCTAACCACTTTATTTATTATTATATATTTCTTTCGGGTTTTGAGCTTCTTTTTCCGTTATATTTATCCCATTTTTAATTTGTACCACTTCCTATTGTCCATCCCTAAAAAGAATTTTCACCACTCAAAAATTTTCATATTTGAAAAAACAACTAGCCATATATGCTGTACTATTTTTTTTCAAAACAAGTAACTTTTCGTTAAAACCTCATTTACTAAAATTTCCGAATTAACTAGTTTTGATTTCTACTAAAACTTTTTTTAAATATTTTATGTTTCTAAAAAAATATAATATTTACTTACTTTCCAAAAATAGAGTTTTTCTGTCTTCAATATAAATCATTTTAAATATATTATTTATACATTTTCCCAAACTTTTATATTAAAATCATTTCATATGGGGTCAGACTTAGAGTGGATTTTTATTTGTTCATTCTTTTGGACTTTTCTTCTTTTCTACTTACTTTCTGAATTTTCGTCCTTTAGAGTATACAAAAAATTCGGCTATTATCTTGAAGTGATTACTACACGTTTTCCTTCGAGAACTTATTCAATTCTTACTTTCAGATATCTGCAACATATAAACTCTTACTTTCCCATTATTTGGACTAAATATACATCATCAATCGGAAATCTTTCAAGGACCTACAACCATTGGGCTATCGTGGGCTCAACTAGTGAGTCAAGTATGATCCAGCTTCAAGGACCTTGCATATGCTGCACTCATGATCTTCTTAAGTCAACACCTTCCCATACGATCTATTTCCCGTGGAGTAATCGGGATATTTGTACATCTTCAACTTCATATATTGTTCCAACTCATAGTCGCATTATCCATTTTTTCATAATATGGTTACAACTACTTCTATAGTCGAAATTTGTAGAGTTTAGCATATTATATATATAATTATATGTAAATATACAAAAATACATTCACTCAACGAATCCTAATTTTCTATGATCGATTAATCTAAGCTCTGATATCAAATGCGACAACCCACATCTTAATGGGCCGGAGTTTTCGCTAAATTAAAGTTCACTAAAATACAGATCGTTGGTTTGGTCTCTTGCAAAGTTAACACTTCTGAAATCAAGTGTCCTTGTTAGTGTCGAGCAGGCATAAGGAAACATGTTCTTCCACCGTTCTCGCTTTGCACCAGTACATGTCCCTTTAAAGTTGTCATGTGGGTTGTAATGACGAGGGGGTTAGAACAACGTTCAGGTGACTAGTAAATTACACACTTGATACATAACACTAGTTTATGCCGATTGTCTTTCATTACATGTTATGTCTTTTATTTTACTTAGCCTTCTCGACTCCATGTACCATACGAATTCACCCCATCTACCCTAGTTAGACAATAACTACATACCTCTATGTGTGTCAGTGTGTGTGTGTGCGTATTTTATATACAAGGACCATAGTCCCTCTTTGGACCAAGATACTATCCCGGCTAGTATCCGTAACTCAACTCCTCATCAAGATCCATCATCAATGCAGTAT
Source organism: Allium fistulosum (assembly GCA_030737815.1). NCBI lineage: Eukaryota > Viridiplantae > Streptophyta > Magnoliopsida > Asparagales > Amaryllidaceae > Allium > Allium fistulosum. The sequence goes on from CM060904.1 coordinate 195,667,012, forward strand.
CACGTTCTCTTTATTGTGCATACCAAGGAACTCCCGTAGTGCCTAATAACAGTGTCATAATAGTTAGTTGTATTCTATCCATTTTGAAAGTCCTCTATAAAGGGTTACATAGCCTTGCCCTTAACAAACTATCTAACAAACAACTGTGGCGGTGCATGACTTATTCATGATCTACACTAGTGGGAGGTATAGCTGTTTAGGCGTAAACCTCGTCTTTCCACTGACCACTCGAAACTGATGACGTTCTCAACCTATGTACAGCTCCTACTCCCTAATACGGTACCATCAGATAATGACATAGCGCCGAACCTTGCTCACCATCTCACTTAGATTGCCTAATACAATCAAGGTAATACCCACTTGTTTCTTAATACCTCCTAAAAGGTTGAAGCAGACTCTACATGCCCTTTGAGACTTCAACCGAGGTGAACCTTCCTACTTCGGCATCCTCCACCTATACACAAACTTATATAACTCCACAAGTCCTATAGTTGGATATGTCACACATCTGTATAATATATACAGAACTGCTGGTAGCCCCTTACGGTGGACGGATTCTGTTATGTAACACTACTGACATCACATTTAAACTCACTCTAATGATTATATCATTCTCATATGATCTAAGTTATTTACTAACTTTAAAAATTCACATATATAATAAACGCCTACTTGAGGCTGTGTGTGTGTATACGTGTGTATATAAGTATATCTATATATATGTGTGTATGTGTGTGTATTTATGTATATGTGTGCATAACGATCCACAATTCCATACATTTTAAGTTGAAAATAAACCGCACATGTCCAATTCAATTTGAATGAAAATGTTGATAGTTATGGGGAAAAGAAAATTAAGACATAGAACAGAATCTTACACGAATGGAATAACATATATTATTTCAACATATAATCTTTACGGTAGAAAATTTTAAATATATTTATCAGAGTTTAACTTGACATCAGTATGGACAGTTATAAATATCTGTCCTTACAAATGCGAAATACAATAGTACATAAGTGTGGTGGAAATGGATAACAATCTTCAGAAGAATCTTCTAGCTCCATGCTCCGAGCTCTTTCAAAATGCTCCAAGCTAAACCTGACTACTAGGCTGCTCGAAAAAATTGGTCATCCAGAGTTTAAGGAAAATAAATTAAACTTTGGATCAATCATGGGACTGGTATGAGAAACTCAAAATACGAGTATTTGAAAACAAAGGGTGTCTCATAAGACCACGCTGCACATAAACACGGAACAGGTTTACCTTATGAAAACTAAATCATTTCTATGTAGAATCTAATGATATTAATTTTAATGACATTCTTTGAAAACCTTTCAAATAAACATATTCAAATAGCCGAAATTGTTATATTGGTTAAATTTGATAGCATAATAGTTTACAACTAAGTCTGAAGGCACTTATTGGACAATGGATTTCCAATGAATAGGGAGGTAAGGGACTACCTCCCATACAGTACATTTCTAGAGGAATGTACCAAGGCTACCAACAAATGGTCCTTTGCGAATTAAGACCGGCCTACCCAAGACCAATAGACGGTAAGGATAACAACGAATATGATATCACCCCAGCCGTTCCCGACCTCTCCGAGACGTCTCATAGCATATACCACAAAATTTAAACCCGATGTTACAGCGGATAGAAATAAATAAATCTAGAAAGATGATATCATACCCTAATGGTTGTGAACCACTTAGCCTTAAAGCAACCCCTATTTCACAAATCCCTGGGTGTGAGGCTTGAGGTAACGTTTACCTTTATTAGAACATTTTCACATAAAATGCCACATTGCCATTTCCAATAATACGCTATTGATTTCAACAAAAGTACAACCTCTGAGCTCGTACGTATTAGAGAAGGGTGTTAAGCAGAAGAGGGGTTATCTCCTACACCACCAACAGATGTACATTTGTAGAGATCAATGCACTGTGATCTTAGAAATGCAATGTCAGACATCCATCTATACAAGTTGTTCAGGAACAGGACAAACCAAAGGCACTCTCCTACCACATCCTATTGGGCATCACCCATAGGATTAGTAGCGAGTAGTCCTTGCATATGAAGATCACAGAACGAAGGGACCACTGCTATTTATTTATCTTGAAAGCTACTCTGAAATTGTTAGCAAGCAGTCCTTCCGTTATGATGATCCCCACCTTCAACTTCATTGTCTTTAACATGCCTTCATTTTCGAACTTGTAAATTGTTTCGAAGTGGCTTTCAGATAGGAATTTGTCCAAATCTGATCACGTTTCCTCCAAACCAATCATCGACAAAAAAATGTTAAGTAGGTGGGTGATTAATATTCTATTAATTAGTATATTTTTATCCAAAATATCTTCTTAGAGATATATATATCTTTTAAAAACTGTTTCTTTTCAGTATACATGGGATCATTAAACCTCATTTATCAAATCTTTGTTTAATTAAAGCATTTTTAAATCTTAGAGTAATTCCAAACACTACAACAAAAAGTGTCTTTTATAGCGGCATATAGCCGCTATTAATCACAACCATAGCGGTTTGATAAGCGTTGTATATCGACATGTTATAAAAAACTGTTGAATATTTATAACGCAAAATATGCCGCTATGGTTGAGCTTAGTTTTATAACACAAATTCGCCGCTATGGTACGTTAATTCAATAGCTCATTATAGCCGCTATAATACAGCTAAATCTCAACGGAACTGGAAATCTTTATAACACCATTTTGCCGCTATAAAATATTTATTCAATAGCTCATTATAGCCGCTATAATATAGCTAAATCTCAACGGAATTGATAAATTCTTTTACAGCTCATATATGCCGCTATAAAAAGCGTAGATACACTTTTCAAGAGTTGTGCCTATATATTACATTTTAATAATAGCAATCAAACTAAATCTTCATAAACGAATAAAGATTATAATCAAAAAATACAACACAAGAGCATGCTTAGAAAGAAATGTGATATATTTTTCATTACAATGTACAAACATTAAAGCAAGTGCATAACCATTGAATAAAACATAAGGCTGCAGCCAAGTTAACACAGAGAAACAGAAAATAATGTCAATTTAATAAGTGTACAAACATTACAGAGTGGAAACATTAAAGCAATCCTTCCATCAATCACGTGTCCTTTTATTCTCTCCTTCTTCTCACGTGCCCCTTATTCCACAGTGCCCCCTTACTTATTTCACCAAAATATGATTCATACACAAGGCAGATTTGGGCTTTATGCACTTTTTTTTGCATATATTTGTACAACGCGACGAAGTCCTGAGATGGAAAAGGCTATCTGTAAAATGAATTTACTCAAAAGTTGTCAGTTGTTTACATACATTTCGATATAAGTTACATGTACAGCTCACACCTGTGACGACCGCCCATAACTCCTGCACTGAACCTAGAGAAAGTGCGCTGTAAAGTGTGCCAGGCAGCCATGGACGATTGTCAAGGTAAATTAAAACAACAGAATCTATCGTATTACTTACAGCGCATGGACAAAATACAATAGAACATATATATAGTGAAGCTTCACAAAATAGAATATCATCAATAAAACTTCATAATAGTTGAATACAAACATCTGAATAGTCAATACAACAAGCCTCACTACATAACACTAGGAGAATACAAAGCAGCGGAACATCCAGTACATATAGTAAGAAGTAATATGCAATACTCCAGCTCGTCTTCGTCATCAGCATTGTGGGAAGCAAGAGCAGCACCTGTCACCTGCTACCTAGTCTGCCCGTCCCAAAATGGACGAACAGCCCAAGGTAATAAGAGTTAAAACATAAAGCCTTGAGTCAGACAACAGTCTTAGTGAGCAGTAAATTAACTAACAACATACCAAAAGAGCATAAAGGAAAAGGAATAGGAATACAACCCTCCCACTCCAACCTCTTTCTATAGTGATAGCCCCCGGACACACACTAAGCAGAAGCAAACATAGCAGAGCATACAATGTAAAGTAAAGAAATTATCACTCGAGTCAAGGGCGATGTTTTCCAAGCACAAACCCCCAAGGCCTAAACCAAGATTAGATAAGCACCCAGAAAACACTGCTCTTGAGGCCGAGTGACGATACAACCAAACATCCATGACTCTGGCTATCACTGTTATCATTGCTTCGATATCACCGTTAATTGAATGACCGGCACATTCTTTCAGCCGTCCGTCAAGGGCTAATGGAAACCCCGGTTCTAGACATAACTCTGCACGTCATCGTAACCCGTGCCTAGGACTATCGAATCTGCCCAGAGTACTTGACTACCCAAATCAGTAGCCTTCAGGGACTATCGAATCTGCCCAACGTACTCTTGCTTTGAGCATGCTAGAACCTTCAACAACGATGAGATCTTAGCCTTCTAGTCATCCTCCTCGACGACTATTTCCATACTAGCTCAAGCGCCTCTTGAGCAAACCATTATCCTCTAACTCGAACCATTTCACCGAGTTATCAACTTGCTTGGAATGATCCCGTCTGGATTAGACCAAGACTATCTCATATCATGCCTCGCTTTATCACATCCTCGCAAAGCTTCATCTCAACATCATCATCATCGAATCTATGCATAAGAGCTTCACCATCTACTACATATGCCACAAGCAGCTTTTCCAATTCAAGAGCTTTCCCTTAGCTTTTGAATCATCTTCGGTCTAAATCAAATCATCAATCATCTAATTCATAGCAATCAGCCAAGTCAAACATTAATCCAAGCAATCAAGCATTCAAATATGATCTAAGTAAACAATTTTAACAATAATGGCAATTTCGTAATTAAAGAGTCGAAAGTCAAATAAGCATGAAAACATGAGCAATGTCTCTATAATCTTGATGAATGAACTTGCATAGGTTAACATGTAGTAAAATGGTTGTTAAATCATCATGAACAATGAATCTATACGGATCTACACATGTGATTAGGAAAATGCATGGAAATCGCTATTTTAACACCAAATCAAGCCAACGATCCGATATACTCCCTTGGATCCGTGTGAGAGATAATCACCACTCACCAAATCACCTAAACAACCCAAAATCAACACGCTTCAGATCTGGACAGCGAAGGATCAATCTCGATCTATCACCAATCCGCTTCAAACGATGAAATCTCTCTTCGAAGAATGTAGATCTTCAATCTAAGCTCTTCGATCTTCGATTTGATCTTCAACTTGGATGGATGGAATCACTAGATTAGAGTGGAGAAAAGAAGTGAAGAAGTGTAGAAGTCGAGCTCTCAAAATGGCAGCACTTCGTCGCTTCGAAATCCGGATCCCAAAAAGTGAGAACAACCTTCCTATTTATAGGCAGATTTTAGGTCGTCCGCCCCTATAAGTCGTTCACGACTTAACTGCCTCCGACTCATAACTTTCCGACCTAACAGACCATACGACTTACGACTTAGCACTCACGACCTACCAGAACTTCACTCTGCGCGACATAACAGTCTCCGATCTAACAAGCCATACGCCTTACGACCTAATAATGTCGCGACTTATGCTCCTCCGACCCATGACTTAGAAAAATACTACGACCTAACAACCAATCTCCTAAGTCGGTCACGACTTAACACATTGGATATGGGCACGACCTAACAACCCTTCGACCTACAACTTACCATGGGATAAGACTTACGACCTACGACTTATACACCTCCTTAAGTCGTCTAACGACCTAACTTCGCTAACCACTAGGTCGCTAACCTGCTAACTTCAATAGGTCGGTCAATACTATAAGTCGGTTACTACCTTAAGTCGGTCACTCGACCTAAGCCACCTTATGACTTAACTTCCTTAACTCGGTTAATTCCTTAGGTCATCCCAAACTGTCAATCGACTTAAACCACTCCCCTATCTTCCTTAGGTCGTCGCCGACCTACCCCTTAAGTCATTAACTCGCCCAGACTTATCACTAAACTCGTCCAAAACTCCTAAGTCGGCTACGACTTAGGACTTAAGCAAAATTCTGCCAAAATCTGAAACGACTTAACAGCAATGCAACCAAAGGTCAACTATTTTACGATGTTTCGATCCGTGAAAATACGGGTCGTTACATTCTCTCCCCCTTAGGAATTTCGCCCCCGAAATCCCATACAACAGAGCAATCAAAGACTATTCTGCACGCCTACCATCCATAGCAATCAACAAACCATGCATCCAATTCTAGCTTAGCATGCAGAATTCTAAAACTAGAACAAGTTACAATATCGTGAGATGACACGACACCTTAGGGCCATACCTTGAAGAGTTCAGGATGAGCTGCTTTCATCCTCTCTTCCACCTCCCACATGCAGTCGTTATCATCATCACTCCATTGTATCTTGAGTAACTTAACTACCTTCCTCCTAAGCTGTTTCGTGTCAGTTTCCACAACACGAAGCTGTTTACGAGGTCTTCTATCGACTGGATCAACTTCGAAATCTTCACAGCCATCAGCAGAAACCACTGTATTCGAGTCGTGCACATACTTCCGTAGATACGATACATGAAAAACATTATGCACACCCGACATCTTCTCCGGTAACTCCAACCTGTAGGCGAGCTTTCCAATTCGCTCGATGATCGGGAATGGTCCAACAAATCTCGGAGTCAATTTCCCTTTCTTCCCGAATCGAATAACATTCTTCAGTGGAGAAATCTTCACAAAAACCATATCGCCAACGTCGAATTCCAAATCTTTACGACGCTTATCGGCATAACTTTTCTGACGATCTTGGGCTGCCTTCATTCTTTGCCGAATGATCTCTATACAATCCGAAGTCTGTCGAATCATCTCTGGCCCAAGTATCAACTTTTCTCCAGTTTCTAACCAACACGTCGGAGAGTTACACGGTCTTCCATACAATGCCTCATACGGTGCCATACCAATGCTTGACTGGTAACTGTTGTTGTACGCAAATTCCACCAAATGAAGATGATCTTCCCATGATCCTCTGAAATCCAAAACACAAGCTCTGAGGAGATCTTCCAAAACTCGGTTGACTCGCTCGGTCTGACCATCCGTTTGAGGGTGATAAGCTGTACTCAAACACAACTCAGTTCCCAAAACTTCCTGGAAGCTCTTCCAAAATCCACTAGTGAACAATGGATCTCGATCGCTCACTATACTCTTTGGAATACCATGAAATCGAACTATCCACTTAACATACAACTCAGCCAACTTTGATGCAGTCCTAGTCGATCGAACAGGAATGAATCTTGCGCTCTTAGTCAGACGATCTACGGTGACCCAAATCCCTTCATTTCCCGTTCTTGTTCTAGGTAATCCATCAATAAAATCCATCGATATCTGCTCCCACTTCCATGTAGGAACTTCTAATGGCTGAAGCAATCCACTCGGCTTCCTCTGTTCGGCTTTTACCAACTGGCAGTTCATACACTTGGAAATAAAATTTCCAACATCCTTCTTCATGCCTTCCCAGTAGTAGGTTCTCTTCATATCCCAATACATCTTATTTCCACCTGGATGAATTGTCAACTTCGAGTGATGACTTTCCCTCAGAACTTCACTCCTCAATTCATCTATATCGGGAACAACTAGTCGTCCTTGCTTCCGAAGCCAACCCTCTTGATCGACCTCGAATCCTTTATCCTTTTCTGGATTCAATCCAGATTCCAAATCACGGATAATCTTGACAAGCTTATCGTCTCGCTTTTGGCTCTCGCCAATCCTTTCCACAAGAGAAGGTCTTATCGATAAGTTTGCCAACATCTCAGGTTCCAATTCGCATCTAGGCCTGAAGTCAAATCCAGCTAAATACTCGAGGTTCTTCCATTCTGAAAACATGGCTCCTAATTCTGCATGTCTTCGACTTAACGCATCTGCCACTGCATTACCTTTTCCTGGAGTATAAGCTATACCAAAATCATATGATGCCAAAAACTCTAGCCAACGTTGCTGCCGAAGATTCAAATCCTTTTGGGAGAAAAGATACTTCAACGACTTATGATCTGTAAACAACTCGAATCGAGCTCCCAGTAGATAATGTCTCCACATCTTCAGACCAAAAACAATCGCCGCTAACTCCAAATCATGAGTCGGGTAATTCCTTTCATGCGGCTTCAGTTGTCGACTGGCATACGCAACAACTTTGTCCCCCTGCATCAGCACTGCTCCAAGTCCAGTACCACATGCGTCGGTGTAAACCACCATCTCGTCATTCCCACTAGGAATAGTCAAAACAGGAGCACTCGTCAATCTCTCTTTCAAGATTCCGAAAGCTTGCTCATACTTAGCATCCCATCTGAACACTTGGTTCTTTTTCGTCAATCCTGTTAACGGTGCAGCTACCTTTGAGAAGTCTTTGATAAACCGTCGATAATATCCTGCCAATCCAAGAAAACTTCTCACATCAGATGCATTCTTAGGTCTAACCCAATCCTGGATTGCTGCCACCTTAGCGGGATCAACCGCTATTCCATTTCCAGAAATAACATGGCCTAAGAACCTCACTTCACTCTTCCAGAAGTGACACTTCGAAAACTTAGCCTTCAGCTGATGTTTCCGTAAGATCTCCAAAACAATTCGCAAATGTGTCTTGTGCTCTTCTTCAGTTCTGGAATAAATCAGAATATCATCCACGAACACAAGTACAAACTTGTTCAACTGATCTCTGAACACTCTATTCATAAGATCCACAAAATATGCTGGCGCGTTAGTAAATCCAAACGGCATTACCAGCCACTCAAAGAAACCAGATGGTGTTCGAAAAGCAGTCTTCGGCACACTATCCTTAGCCACTCTTAACTGGTGAAATCCCGTTGCCAAATCCATCTGAGAAAACACCTTGGCTTCGTGAAGCTGATCAAACAAGTCATCTATTCTCGGCAATGGATACTTGTTCTTCTTAGTCACCTTATTCAGCTCACGATAATCCACACACAATCTCAACGGCCCATCTGCCTTGGTTGCAAACACAACTGGTGCACCCCACTCGGACACACTACGCCGAATGAATCCTTTCTACAAAAGATCATCAACTTGCACCCTCAACTCTTGCTGTTCCCTAGGCGCCATCCGCCTAAGAGGCATCACAACAGGTCTGGCTCCTTCAACTAGATCTATACGAAACTCGATCTCTCTATGCGGCGGCAACCCTTTGACTTCGTCAAAGACATCCTCGAATCCATTCGCGATTGGCACTAATGACAGTCCATCCCGTGGAACAACTAGCGAATACATGAAGCTCATGAAGATGCCTTCTTCATGCTTACATCGTATCACAATCTTTCGCCCCTCCACATTCTCGACTGTCACTTCCAGCCTCTCACAATCAACCTTTGCCGCATACCTCCTAAGCCAGTCCATACCCAGAATAATTCCGAACCCCGCAAAGTTCAGAACAAAACAATCGCAAAAAAAAGAGCAACCATGACTCGATACAATCAGACCACGGCATAACATACACAAACAAGACGAACCCCCAACTGGATTAGTCACAACCAATGGCCTATCAACGATATCCGGTTCCAAACCTAACCGGCCTACGAGTTCACTACAAACAAACGAATGCGACGCTCCAGTATCAAACAGAACTCTAACTGGAACACACCACATAGGAAAAGAGTACCTTGAACCACCACACTCTTTCCCTTCTCTTCAGCGGTAGGAGCTTTTGAAGACGACGGAACAACTCCCAAAGCATAAGCTTGCACAATCTGCTTGTCCCTCCTCGGTTCTGGGCAATTCTTCCTGAAATGCCCCGGCTTGTCACAGTTGTGACACTTCATCGGTGCCTTCGGATTCTTACAATCCTTCGAGAAATGGCCCATTTGCTGACAATTGTAGCAAGTCACCTCGCCTTTCGGCTTCTTCTGGCCATCCTTACCCTTCTGCTGCTGCTTCCTCTTCTTGTTTCCACCCTGCTGGGGTTTAGACTCTTCCCTGGTCACAGCAACAACAGATCCTTCCTTAGGAAATAGACTCTCATGCCTGAGAGCTTTCTCCACAAGCTTCTCAAATGAATCGTCCAAATGATCCACCAACTGCCTCCCAAGATAACTATCCAAACCTGTCACAAACTTCTCATTCTTTTGATACGCAGATTCGATATATGACCGGGCATACTTGGACAAAGCTTCAAACTCAGAAACATACTCAAGAACTGGTCTTCCACCTTGCTTGAGCTCCACAAACTTCTTGAACAGAACAGACTTTTGAGCTGTAGAAATGAACTTAGCTTCAAATCTGACTTGGAATTGCTCCCAAGTAATCTCTTCCTCTGGAGTATTGATGGTAATAGAGTTCCACCAATCAGAAGCTCTCCCTTGAAGCTGTCTTGATGCCAACTTCCTCTTAGTTGCATCCTCAATTCCCAAATCACTAAAGATCCTTCTACAAGCATCTATCCATCTCTGGACTTCAATGGTTGATTCTGTTCCCAAGAAAACCTTTCCTCCAAGAGCAGTATAGTCTTTGCACAACTTAGCAAAATCCACTGGTTTTGGAGTTTGGACTTGAACTCCAACATCAACTGCTGCCCCCGGGACTGGTATCCTTCTCATGATCAGAGTCATCATAGCTTCGAACATAGCTGCATAATCAGCAGCCCCTTCAGTAGCACGGCTTTCCCTTGCAGCTGGTCTCCCTCTTCGACTCATCCTTAATATCTATAAAAAGGAATGATTAGAACACTAGAGAAACAACTGCATAAAGGACTCAAACTCTACTAAGCTAAAATATTATATATAGTAATCATCCATCAAAATACAATTACGTCTCTCATACGTAGTTACGTCAGCGAGCGTTGGGTTAAATCGATTAACCAAAGCTCTGATACCAAATGTGACGACCGCCCATAACCCCTGCACTGAACCTAGAGAAAGTGCGCTGTAAAGTGTGCCAGGCAGCCATGGACGATTGTCAAGGTAAATTAAAACAACAGAATCTATCGTATTACTCATAGCGCATGGACAAAATACAATAGAACATATATATAGTGAAGCTTCACAGAATAGAATCTCATCAATAAAACTTCATAAAAGTTGAATACAAACATCTGAATAGTCAATACAACAAGCCTCACTACATAACACTCAGAGAATACAAAGCAGCGGAACATCCAGTACATATAGTAAGAAGTAATATGCAATACTCCAGCTCGTCTTCGTCATCAGCATCGTGGGAAGCAAGAGCAGCACCTGTCACCTGCTACCTAGTCTGCCCGTCCCAAAATGGACGAACAGCCCAAGGCAATAAGAGTTAAAACATAAAGCCTTGAGTCAGACAACAGTCTTAGTGAGCAGTAAATTAACTAACAACATACCAAAAGAGCATAAAGGAAAAGGAATAGGAATACAACCCTCCCACTCCAACCTCTTTCTACAGTGATAGCCCCCAGACACACACTAAGCAGAAGCAAACATAGTAGAGCATACAATGTAAAGTAAATAAATTATCACTCGAGTCAAGGGCGATGTTTTCCAAGCACAAACCCCCAAGGCCTAAACCAAGATCAGATAAGCACCCAGAAAACACTACTCTTGAGGCCGAGTGACGATACAACCAAACATCCATGACTCTAGCTATCACTGTTATCATTGCTTCGATATCACTGTTAATTGAATGACCGACACATTCTTTCAGCCGTCCGTCAAGGGCTAATGGAAACCCCGGTTCTAGACATAACTCTGCACGTCATCGTGACCCGTGCCTAGGACTATTGAATCTGCCCAGAGTACTTGACTACCCAAATCAGTAGCCTTCAGGGACTATCGAATCTGCCCAACGTACTCTTGCTTTGAGCATGCTAGAACCTTCAACAACGATGAGATCTTAGCCTTCTAGTCATCCTCCTCGACGACTATTTCCATACTAGCTCAAGCGCCTCTTGAGCAAACCATTATCCTCTAACTCGAACCATTTCACCGAGTTATCAACTTGCTTGGAATGATCCCATCTGGATTAGACCAAGACTATCTCATATCATGCCTCGCTTCATCACATCCTTGCAAAGCTTCATCTCAACATCATCATCATCGAATCTATGCATAAGAGCTTCACCATCTGCTACATATACCACAAGCAGCTTTTCCAATTCAAGAGCTTTCCCTTAGCTTTTGAATCATCTTCGGTCTAAATCAAATCATCAATCATCTAATTCATAGCAATCAACCAAGTCAAACATTAATCCAAGCAATCAAGCATTCAAATATGATCTAAGTAAACAATTTTAACAATAATGGCAATTTCGTAATTAAAGAGTCGAAAGTCAAATAAGCATGAAAACATGAGCAATGTCTTTATAATCTTGATGAATGAACTTGCATAGGTTAACATGTAGTAATGGTTGTTAAATCATCATGAACAATGAATCTATACGGATCTACACATGTGATTAGGAAAATGCATGGAAATCGCTATTTTAACACCAAATCAAGCCAACGATCCGATATACTCCCTTGGATCCGTGTGAGAGATAATCACCACTCACCAAATCACCTAAACAACCCAAAATCAACACGCTTCAGATTTGGACAGCGAAGGATCAATCTCGATCTATCACCAATCCGCTTCAAACGATGAAATCTCTCTTCGAAGAATGTAGATCTTCAATCTAAGCTCTTCGATCTTCGATTTGATCTTCAACTTGGATGGATGGAATCACTAGATTAGAGTGGAGAAAAGAAGTGAAGAAGTGTAGAAGTCGAGCTCTCAAAATGGCAGCACTTCGTCGCTTCGAAATCCGGATCCCAAAAAGTGAGAACAACCTTCCTATTTATAGGCAGATTTTAGGTCGTCCGCCCCCTATAAGTCGTTCACGACTTAACTGCCTCCGACTCATAACTTTTCGACCTAACAGACCATACGACTTACGACTTAGCACTCACGACCTACCAGAACTTCACTCTGCGCGACATAACAGTCTCCGATCTAACAGGCCATACGCCTTACGACCTAACAATGTCGCGACTTATGCTCCTCCGACCCATGACTTAGAAAAATACTACGACCTAACAGCCAATCTCCTAAGTCGGTCACGACTTAACACATTGGATATGGGCACGACCTAACAACCCTTCGACCTACAACTTACCATGGGATAAGACTTACGACCTACGACTTATACACCTCCTTAAGTCGTCCAACGACCTAACTTCGCTAACCACTAGGTCGCTAACCTGCTAACTTCAATAGGTCGGTCAATACTATAAGTCGGTTACTACCTTAAGTCGGTCACTCGACCTAAGCCACCTTATGACTTAACTTCCTTAACTCGGTTAATTCCTTAGGTCGTCCCAAACTGTCAACTGACTTAAACCACTCCCCTATCTTCCTTAGGTCGTCGCCGACCTACCCCTTAAGTCATTAGCTCGCCCAGACTTATCACTAAACTCGTCCAAAACTCCTAAGTCGGCTACGACTTAGGACTTAAGCAAAATTCTGCCAAAATCTGAAACGACTTAACATCAATGCAACCAAAGGTCAACTATTTTACGATGTTTCGATCCGTGAAAATACGGGTCGTTACAACACCAATATTTTTCAAATATCAATGAACGTTTTAGCTTATTTGCCAAGTA